>CM057340.1:361529216-362207182 GCA_030015575.1 Agapanthus africanus | reverse complement strand
CAAAATCTCGGTTAATATGTTGGATCCTCTTGCTTCAAGAGTTTGACCTTGTCATTAAGGACAAACGAGGATGTGAAAACGTAGTTGCCGACCATCTCACACGACTTCCTTCTTCGCCTTCGCTTCCTATTCCGATCAACGACGTTTTCCCGGATGAACAGCTCTTGACTGTATCTTGCGAACCCTGGTTCGCAGATATTGTGAACTATTTGGCCACAGGATTACTACCGACTGAATGGTCAAGTCAGGACAGACTTCGCTTCTTATCCCAAGTAAAACACTTCTACTGGGACGAACCCTATCTGTTCAAGTACTGTCCCGACCAGATTATTCGTCGGTGTGTCCCTGATGAGGAATTCAAGAGTGTGCTGTCATTTTGCCACGATCAAGCGTGTGGCGGGCATTTTGGGCCCAGAAAGACAGCTGAGAAGATCTTGCAATGTGGTTTCTACTGGCCACAACTCTTCAAAGACGCTCACGACTATTGCAAGACTTGCTCCCGGTGCCAACACATGGGCCGGATATCCCGGAGGAACGAGATGCCGCTCCAACCGATCTTGGTTGTGGAGATTTTCGATGTTTGGGGGATAGATTTCATGGGGCCGTTTCCCAGCTCTTTCGGGAACTTGTACATCCTTCTCGCTGTTGATTACGTCTCTAAATGGGTCGAGGCTGTGCCCAGCCGAACTAACGACAACAAGGTTGTCGTTAGGTTCCTTAAAGAAAACATTTTCTCTCGTTTTGGGCACTCCCGAGCGATCATTAGCGACAATGGAAGTCATTTCTGCAACAAGTCTTTCGAGGCCTTGATGCGGAAATACTCCATTAATCATAAGCTCTCTACGCCCTACCACCCCCAAACCTGCGGGCAGGCCGAAGTTTCAAATCGGCAAATCAAGCAGATACTGGAGAAGACGGTTTCCAAGAACCGTAAGGATTGGTCCCTGAAACTCACTGATGCCCTTTGGGCATTTCGAACCGCTTATAAGACCGACCTTGGCATGTCTCCCTATCGGCTTGTGTAAGGAAAAGCCTGCCACCTACCTGTCGAAATAGAGCATCGCACATTTTGGGCGATAAAGGAGCTGAATCTGTCTCTCGAGGATGCGGGCAGCCATCGGAAGCTGCAGCTGAACGAATTAAGCGAGCTTAGGGATGAGGCTTACGATAACGCGGTTGTCGTTAAGAATCGAACGAAGGTGTTTCACGATAAACACCTTTTGCGACCTGGTCAGCAGGTACTGCTTTACGACACCCGACTTCACTTCCATCCAGGAAAGCTCAGATCTCGCTGGAAAGGGCCGTATTTTGTGCGGAATGTGTATCCGCAGGGCGCTGTGGATTTGGAAAATCCAAAGGACGGTTCACTTTTCAAAGTGAACGGACACCGATGCAAACCGTACCTTAGCGCCGAACCAACAGAGGAGCTCCTGTTCTTACAGGAGCCGGTTTACCCTGAATGATCTTCCTCTGCCTACCTCCAAACTTCGGTTATCCAGCCAAGAACAGTGGACACTGTTCCAAATAAGTTTGGGGGTATGTATAAACCATTTTGTATATATTTGTGTATATTCTTTTTCCTTTTCTTTTCTTCCAAAAAAAAAATTGTGTATCGCTAACCAACAATTTTGACCCTTCAAATGATCTCTTCATGCAACGACAGTGAGGACACTGTCCAGTTTACGTTTGGGGGTACACTCGGTACGCATTTCTTACCTACGCATTCATATGTATATTTCACATCTGCATATTAAAATCCATAAAATCCATAAAAATCTGAAAATTTTCTAAAAAATATAAAAAACTTTTCTGTCAAGTTAGTTTGTGGAAGAACTCTGATTCAACATTTCGACAGTTTTGTTTGAAAAAATAGGAATAACTAAATCTTATGTTTAGATTTTGAAAACCTGAAAGATAACTCTCCTTTGAAGTTAACTATAGCTGATATACGTCTTTACATCACACTACACGTGTCATGAGTTTTTGGAAATTAGATGACAAGTCTTTTATGTTTAAAAAAAAACTTTTAAACAGATAAATGATTTTCTGAGGATCAAATAGGTTTGTTCTGAAATAAGTAATGTCAAGAATAGTTTATGAAGTAAAGCAAATATGAAGGAATATTATTGATACCGTAATTGGAACTAAGTCTGAAAAATAACCCATCTGAAACTTGATTGGAATGATTACACACCGAACCCACTAAACACGTCTTTTATCCAAAAAAAAATAATAATTGAACTGTCGGTTATGTCTCCGTTCGTATTAAATCATCTGATTTTCACGCCAAACTGTCTTTTGTTTTTGGACCTAGGTACCTTGAGTAATTAAGTCCGCTGGGGTGTTTCTACACCTAATGCCCTAAAACCAACTGGTTTGGATGCATTGGCCCAAAGCTCGCTAAGAAGCCTAGAAAGTCCAGTTTAAAACAAAGTCAAGCAAGTGTTCTCTCCGAGTTAAAATTCCTAACGGTTCTTTGTGTGAGAATAATCTTGATAAAAGATAGGCTTTTATAAAAAAAAAATTTAACGGAGATATGAAGGTTTTATTCTATGATAAAGACTATTGCACGTTCACAGAGGTGTGTATGAAATGAAAGCAAGAAAAAGGTGGAGTGAAAAATACGACTTAGTTTCCTGTTAAGGAAGATAGAAATTCTGAAGTTGAAACCTTACTGGAAAACGAAACTTGAAAAATGCTTAACTCTTTATAAAACTTATGTGATCCTTTTAAAATTGTTATCTGGGCTTTATTGTGCGACATGATGACTTTAATCGATCCTTCTGGAACTTAACGACACTATTTGCACTGCACGTAAAGACATATAAAATCTGTAGTTAAATAAGAAGCGAGGTGTGAAAAATAAAGGTTCGATAGTCTAGACTTAGGATAACAGAATTGCTATTTTCTGAAACAAAACTTTAGGGTTTGAATCTTAGTTATTTTACGAAACCAACTTGACCGGATTTTGTGGGTAGTATCCGCTGAAAACCCTCAGGAGACAACATTCCTCCTACTAGGGACACCTAGAGGTTTAATGGCTTGTTGCACATGCTCAGTGCAATCGCGTTCCCTGCGAAAGTGAGGTTAGGAAATTTTTTGTGAATAAATTGGCTTTGCTCGGGACGAGCAAATGATAAGTTTGGGGGTATTTGTTCATATCAGATTTTTGCATTTTCATACCGCCAAATTTTTATCACATTGCTTATCGGTAAATACTCTTGAGCCGTGTTTGCTAGTCAATTGCAGGATACAGGTTCTCGGCTCTAAACGGTGAAATCCATGGAAAAATACGACAAAATCCGAGTTCCTGCCAACCACAGATAAAACACGGGTCTCCGCTCTTTATCCGTCTGCTGCCACACACCAGTTTAGGAGACAAAATGACAAATCAATTGTCACCTTCATGCACAAAGCACTATGGCAACACCAAGACCAAGAAATCTATGCGGAGCTCAAGAAAATCCATGTCCAAAGTCCACCTTTCCCTCAACAGAAATTCTGGAAGAAATGTGGAAGCATTTTCAGAAAATACATGTACCAGACAAGAGAGGACAGCAGACCAAGGCAGCACAAAAACGCCGACAGACCAACTCAACCATAGGGCGGCGGATCCGCGGCCGTATGGTGGCGGCAGGTGGCCAATTTTTGAGGGTGTTTTGGTCTTTTTGTTTGTGTTCTGGTGGTTGCCCAAGGTTTTCATTTTTCAGCCTATAAATAGCCCAGAACTTTGTGAAGGAAGGGTGCATAATCTTGTATTCTCTTTTGTAAGGTTTAGTTGTGTTTCTTCTTTCCCTTCTCATCTCTTCTCCATTAAAACTTGTAATGAGCTTGGTGAGTGAAGAATGGTGAATAAAGAAGATCATTTTATTATCATGCTTGTCTTGCTTTTTCTATAATTGTTGTAATTTTAATTTGTTAACTAGTTGTTGTTATTTCTTGTTGTTTCTTTCTTCTCTCTTTTTCTTTATCCTTAATACGACCATGATGCTTACGCTCGATCCTCGCCAAGGTGAGGTCGCAAATAGCTAGTCGTTATCTTCTAATCTCTTTCTTTCTATCTTCCTCTTTTGTTTTGTTTTATTTTTCCGTATCATGATGTGTGAGTAGTTCATACTTGTTAGGGTAGGATAAAGGAAGTTTGAGAGAAGGAAATCTCTCTCACTCTTTCCTTGCCCAACAGCTTAATTCGACTCCCGTTAATTGAACCACAATCCGCTCCTTACGGCACCCTATCCTACATGATAGCGGTGATTCAATAGTGAGACCGGTTGTGGTTGAATTAACCGGAGGTTATGGCTAAGAGCCAAGAACGGACGGACAAGCACCAAAAGGAAGAACTTATGCTTTAGAAAGCCTAGCTTATACTCGCAAGTTCCTTCCTAGTCGTGCTAATCCCCGTTGTTGCCGATTACCGTAACACCGATATTAAGAGGGGCAGCAAAAGATGTGGAGACTCCTAACTCAAACTAACCTAATCCTAACCCTAACAAGCTCTCTTTAAATATCAACTTAACACTTAGATAATCACAAACAAATCTGAACTCTCGGACTTAACTCGTTAAAACACATTGAAAAAGACTCCCATCTCCCTGCGGACGACCCGTACTCAACCGGCTAGCTACAAGCGAAACCGTCTTGATTGCGGTATTTAACTAAAACTTGAACACGCAGAATCCCTAACAATCATGGTTCCTCTTCTAGATCCAAGGCGAAAGCCAAAGGAAAGAAGAAGGCCTCCACCAAACCGAGAGGCGGTGTTAGTAAGGTGGAAACAAAGGGAAAGGCTAAAGTGGCAGGGCCGATAGTAGGAAAGGAAGAATGATTCTACTGTCATAAGAAAGGCCATTGGAAGAAAGATTGCAGGGCTTGGAAGGCCAAGAACCAGGACCCGAAGCAAGTTGTGGCTTCGGCTTCAGGTGTGTTTGTAATTGAAAACTGTCGGTCAATCAACTCTACTTCCTAGGTATTAGATACCGGATCAGGATCTCATATCTGCAATTCTTTGCAGGCACTGAGAAGCCGTAGGGTTCTGAAGACCGGTGATATGACCCTCAGGGTTGCTAACGGAGCGAGCGTGGATGCTGTGTCCGTAGGGGAATATCACCTTGGATTGACGAGTGGACATATTTTGGTTTTGCGCAGCTGTTTTTGTGTACCTAGTTTGACTTGTAATATCATTTCAGTATCTTTGTTATCTAAAGAAGGTTATTATTTTACATTTGTAAGTGATGTCGTAAACATCCACCTTAATCATGCTCTGATTTGGTCAGGTATTCTAAACAACGGTATATACGTATTAAACCAACTACAAGTTTTCAATATCCAGAACACACATAAAAGAAAGACACAAGAATTAAATCAAGCTTTCGTATGGCATTGTAGACTAGGTTACATCAATGAGACAAGGTTAACAAAGTTACATAAAGAAGGATATTTGGATCCGTTCGAATATCAATCTTATGCAACTTGTCAATCATGTCTCAGAGGAAAGATGACAAAGACTCCGTTCACAGGATATGGAGTAAGAGCGAGTGAGCTTTTGGGACTCATACACAGCGATGTGTGTGGTCCAATGTCTACACATGCAAGAAGCGGTTATTCCTATTTCATCACTTTTACGGATGATTTCTCTAGGTATGGACATATTTTCATGATGAAACATAAATCCGAGGCCTTTATGAAACTCCGGGAATATAAGAATGAAGTGGAAAAACAAACCGGCAAAAGTATCAAGACACTGAGATCCGATCGAGGTGGTGAATACTTGAGTGCCGAGTTCCTGGATTACCTAAAAGAGAATGGAATTTTCTCTCAGCTTACTCCTCTATACACACCACAACACAACGGTGTATCGGAGATACGGAACCGAACCCTATTGGATATGGTAAGCTCCATGATGAGTAACGCTGAGTTACCGCGATCATTCTGGGGCTATGCACGAGAATGAGCTGCATATCTTTTGAACAAGTTTCCTACCAAGACTGTGCCTACCACACCATATCAGATGTAGAGTAGGAAGAAACCCTATCTTCAGTATTTGAAGATTTGGGGTGTCCAGCTTTTGTTAAAAAGCAGCATGCAGACAAACTCGAGGCACGCTCAGTACTGTGTAAGTTTGTGGGATACCCAAAAAACTCCAGGGGGTATCTTTTCTGTTACGCAGAGGAACAAAAGGTTTTTATTTCTCGTCATGCCCGCTTTTTAGAACATCAATTATTAGAAAAAGAAACTAGTGGAAGTGCAATAGAACTGGAAGAAATTCCAGAACCATAAGCTATTACTGAAAGCTTGGTGAAACCAGAAGTTCTAAAAGAACAGGACATTCCCGCAGCACTCCACAGGAGTAGTAGGCTGTCTCATCTGCCTGAGAGATACTATGGTTTTCTCGTAGACGGGGATAGAGAGAATTGCATCATTGATAATGATGAGCCAACTAACTTCCAGCAAGCCATTCAGAGCACTGACTCGGTAAAATGGATGGATGCAATGCGGACCGAGATGGAGTCCATGTACACCAACAAAGTATGGACTTTGGACATTGCTCCAGAAAGGGTAAATCCGGTAGGCTGCAAATGGATCTTCAGAAAGAAGACTGGTGTAGATGGACAGGTTGAAACCTATAAGGCTAGACTTGTTGCAAAAGGATTTCGTCATAGACCTGGTTTGGAATATGACGAAACCTTTTATCCAGTGGTTATGCTCAAATCCATTCGGATCCTTCTTGCCATTGCTGCCTTCCATGATTATGAGATTTGGAAAATGGACGTAAAAACCACATTTCTGAATGGAAATTTGGAAAAGTGTGTCTATATGGACCAGCCAGAGGGTTTCATTCAGAGTGGGAGCAGCGGGAAAGTGTGCAAGTTGCTTAAGTCCATTTATGGACTAAAGAAGGTAAGCTGATGAGCGAATTCATCCATAAACCCTACTGAGCCTGACAGTGACAATGTATATACAGTCCGGTCCGTTCGTCTAAAGAGTATCGCATATCGAGTCTAGGGGGGTGGATAAAGTCAGACCCCTAATAACGCGATAATTCGTGTCGGTATGAAGCCCATCACCATCTGAGAAACTACTGATCCAAATCAGTAATTCTCCACTACCTTGGCCAAGGATTTCAAGTGATGGCCACCCGTGCACTGTGCGACATCAACCCCCAATACCGGGAGAGACGAACCCCCGACGATCCGCTCACTTGCCTCCAATGTAGCTCGGGACTGTACCCAACTAAAACCTGTTTGCACAACTCTTTTGAGCGTGGTAGGGTAGTAATCTAAGCACAGTGGGAACTCACATGAGACAAATTACGATCTCAGGTCGATGAACTAACATGTACACTTGTCACCAGGGAACTGTTATCTGACGATATGTATAATACCAACTAGCATATTCCCGGCGAGTCCTGTCCGGTGTACTCATAACCTAATGAGCACCTGTACACATCTTAGGTGATCCATCTGACACCAGTGGCTTGTGAGACCGGCCACCGCCCTTCGTCGGGGTCTCGACTGTGTACACTAGTCTACTCTGGAGTATCGATGCCCTGTCTCGAAACTCCCACGACTAGGGACACGTTTAAGGATGTGCTTACAGACCCCAGCTCCCACGTATATGATCGCCATCATACTGCTGGTAGTCAAGCAAGAATCCTATGGGCTCTACCATCATGCAATAGTGAACTAAAGCATGTATACGATGATAAAGATAAACCAGATAGCATACTATCATCTTAAGCAAGACTGTCATATCAGTATAGGTCCTGCCTCAATCATTGCAATCACCTACCTACGATCCAATAATTGACTTTGAGGGCACTATCTCCAACACTCACAAAACCAAATCCATGAATGAAAAATGAAGAGAAAGCCATGTAGGAAAATGTAACACAAGTGTAAAAATGATATGGTGCATGTTTTGCACAAAACAAGCTTAATGCGCAATTAGCGATATTTAATCGCGATTAGCACTAAATAGTGTATAATTAATCATAAAAACTTATAATTTGCATAATTCACATAAAGCACCTTTATTTCAGTAATTTCCATAATTTTCCAAATTTTTTCCAATTTATCGGTATTTAATTATACCGCCTTAATAAAATATTCAATATAGTACTATTTAATTACAAAAATCCCCAAAAATAATATTTTATTTTTCTGTAATGTTACAATCTTCCCCCCTTAAAAAATTCGTTCCCCGAATTTAAATTTAAACTACTCAAATACTAAAACATTACAGTAAAAGACTAGGTCGTCGGTGACCCGAGATCATAAATACATAAGACGCGTCATAGCGCAATGCATGCACATGAACAATGAGAAAATAACTCAAAATCAAAACATCGTCAAGCATCTCGCAATCATTGGAGTCATAGTGAAGACACAAATGTCAAATCCAAAACGAAACTAATATGATATACCTCAAAACTATACATGTAAACATCAAATCTATACTTGTAAACATCTGAAGGAAAATGCAAGCCAAACCTTTCATGTTGTTGTGCTATGCGCATAACACTGCACAGTGGAGGATGTCTATAGTAAGAAAATAACTATATATATACTTATCCTTTGTTTATTATGTACGTCCAGCCGTTTTTGAAAATAATTTAATAGGGTTTCCTTGGTTTTAAACGTTTCGTGTCATATCAGACACGTAGGTAAATACTGAGACTATAGCTCCCTTTTTGGAAATCCTTTCGATAACTATCGATGCATGCAAAATATATCCAGGTACTGTTCTCTGACTAGTCCTGCTCAGTAAGAAAACAATTAGCAAATATCATAAAACGTACTGCTCCATAAGAAATCAATCCCAAAATGTGCATATGAATGCTACGTACATCTGGTGCGCACGGAAATAGAAATCCATGAATGTGCCATACATGTGCACAGAAACAAAATCTAAGTGCAATGGGTGTGCATGAAACACCTGTCAAGGCAACGGGTGTGCCTGACAACAAATATCAGGTGTATCTGATATGCACGAAGAATCCCGATGTAGTGCATCTGGTGTGCACCAAAATCGCATCTCATAACATGCGTCCAAGATGCGCGAAAATCCAAATCAGGTGCATCCATCATGCACGAACAAAATCTAAATCATGTGCATTCAACATGCACGAAATCACGAAATCAAATATCAAGCGCCGAACATGCGCAAAATCCAATCCGGTGCACAAGGTGCACAAAACAAATATCGAGTATCACAATCAAAATGGACGGTATACAGCACATTTCAATCCAAATCCAAATCAGGTATACCGCGGTACATAATCTCACCATCATGTCCATCAGCGTGCACAATGCAAATCAAATACAAAAAGTGTATGAAAACTATGCCGAAAGCGTAAGTCAAATCACATGCATACCATAGGTATGAACTCAAAAATCAGTATCTCGAATGACATCAAATCGAAGTCAGGTGCAACTGTGATGCACAAAATCTCAATCAAGCAAACAAATCGTCTAAAATATCAAATCAAAGATGGCGAAAATAGTCCCGCTATGGCACATCCTCTAAAGATCTCTGGCCAACTATCTCGTCGACGATGCTGAACTCTGGCCTACTGGGTGTGCGCAATATGACCGCTCCTGGGTCCAAGTATTCTCGTATAGTACTCCAGAAAGGTCTTGTCGGGTCTCTCCCGATCTCATTTCTGCTGAAATGCCCGGAAGCTATCATCCTTTAGTAGATCCATTTCTTGTTCCGGAATGGCTGCATACTCATCACGACTCCTTCTGGAAGATATATCCATATACAACGCCTCTGCATGCATATCACATCTCTAATGTCGGCGGAGTGGAACGTCGTCTCATCAAGATCTCGTACGAACCTCGTACTCCACTTTTCTCTAAGGTCGACTGCTTTGGACTCATCTCTTCATGGCTGCATGGACTGTGCTTCAACGGCTATACTCGTATCTGGAGTCACCCAAGCAATATATCCCATCACATGATATCCAAATGAATTCGAACCTTTCGATCGATTCGTTAAAATTCCATAATCCCCCAAGAGCTTAACATCTTAGGTAAAGTTTAATAGTATTGCAGTACATGCCACAGAACCTGTGGACCAACCGTAGAAGGGCAAACCCAAGCCTCACTAATGGCACCGCTGAACTGCCGCAAACCCTAAGTTTTCAAAGCGTTCTCATGGTCATTATGTCGAGTTAGGGTTTCATTCTTCTAGAGGGTCCATAGCATTACTTGCATTTGTCTCTGAATGCCTTAAACTTGGAAAATGGGCTTCTGACATTCGATCGTCTCCATCGACGCCCAACGTACCTGCGTGAAGTCGTCTCTAGCTGTAATCAATCAATCTGATGACCTCGCATCGGGGTAGGCAACGAATCACATGTCCTAGTCCTTCCTACATGGGGGACTAGCGATCTTCTATCATATCCTAAGTACAACTCTTGCGGCAATAGCTCCAAACATCTGGGGCGATATCTCGTCAGTCGCATCAATAACTGAATCATTCGTCCGCACGCTCAACAGTGCCTCAATCATCAAGTAATCGGTGCATCGACGGTCATCACATTCTGGCTGGCCTCTAGCAGTAGCCTGTGTTGGATATATGTATGCCCTAGAGGCCATTATATGATAGTGGATGAATTTGTACATGTATATATATATTCAGTATGCATTCTTGCTCGACATGATAGTATGCTATCTGGTTCTTCTTTATCTGACATGTTGATTTGATCGTGCTTATTATTCACTCATACATGCTGATAAAGCCCTGAGGATATTGGCTTGACTGCTCTGATTATGATGGAGATCATACTAGTGGGACATCTGTAGTCTATAAGCATATCCTGGAAAGTCCCTAGTCGTAGGTATATCGAGACGGGGCATTGATATACCAGAGTAGACTAGCGTATATGATACTAGACTCATACGATGGGCGATGGATGTTCCCACATTCATCGAAGTTTGACATCAAGATCATATACGGGTGCTCAGTAGTGACTGGGTACACTGGACGGACTCACTGAGAACTCCTATATGGAATTATATCTATCGTCGGATAGCAGTTCTCAGGTGACACTGGTACAGGTTAGTCTGTAGACCCGAGATCGTCATGGAGTCTTGTGTGTTCTCCCACTGTACTTTGATTGACACCCTACCACGGCTCTACTGAGTCGTGCAAACAGGTGGCCGTTGGGTACAGTCCCGAGACACACGAAGGCAATGAGCGATAGGAGGGGTTTCGTCTCTCCCGGTATTGGGAGTTGATGCTGTACTGTGCCCGACTGGTTATATCAGTAAGTCCCTGGCCCGGGCTGCTGAGATTTGCTGATAAGTGTTATCAGTAGTTTCTCGATCTGTTATAGACCATTCACCGGCATGACTTATTGAGTTATTAGGGTCGACGTGACCATCCCTAGGCTCAATATGCAGCATATCTGACGAAGAGACCGGACTGTACGGCAGTGTTGCCGGATGGCTCGACGGGAGTTGTAGCAGGTTCGCTTGTTTTCTTCTGATCGCTCAATACCCGGGTGGCCGTTACGTTTAGCAGACCGCTTGCGGCTTGAGGGTACCTGATATGATCATCAGCCTCTGCCGGCGTATTGACGAGTCTTAGAGTCCCACACAGGAGTTATCCAGTCCAGGCGAAACGTTGTGGTGCGCGTATGCGATATGCGCATGGACCCGATTAAAATGCGCGTATATGATACCTTACATTGATCAGGCGGCTTGCTTTTGGTAGGGTCATATGTGATATGGCCGGATTGATAAATCAAGTGTTGATTTATCATTTAACCATTAGTTTTCTCACTTAAAACCTTTTCTTGGATGATGGATGTGTACATGCATGTATGTTTTTCTTTCTTTCTTTCTTGCTAGTTTCATGCATATATGGATGTGCATACATACATACATACATACACCCATCTATCATGGTTGTTTACATATGGAAATGGTGGCAATATGAGACTCACACCATGGATAAATCTTTTGTGTTTTATTTGATTTAAGGTTTAAAACAAAATGGAAAAAGGAAAGGATAATCTTCACTTGCTTCTACACTCTTCCTTAACCTAACCATTCTCACCTACCCTTAACCTTAGATTAACCTTTCCTTAGATGGTTTAAACCCTAATTAAATATCAACCAAGGGATTTAACCATGGTATGAAGTGAGAAGGAATAAAATATAAAAGGATATATTTCATTTCTTTTCTTATGGTTATGATTTTTCATCTCTTGCAAAAATATTGCCAACATCTTCTTCCTCCATCATATTTGCTCTCTAGCTTCTTCTAGTGAGTAATATACACATAAAGATAGGTTTTTGAAGTGAGAATCTTAACCACAACTTCATTCTATACAAGTTTAGCCAACTTGTTTAGAGTGTCATCTTGGATTCTCGAAGTTGCGAGCTTGGACGGTGAACTCCGGGTGGATCGTCGTGGACGCGAGAGGACTTCAAGAGGACCTCCATTCAACACCCAAGAGACCAAGGAGTCCAGAAAAAGGGAGCTACAAAGGTTGTAGTCATGAAACCCTAACTTTATAAGTCTTAAGTTTCGAAACCCTAATTTTCTAGGATCGATTCCTTTGCATGCTTGTTTAGCACCATCCAAATTCAAACTTTGGGACATGCGATGCTTCAAAACTCATTATAGGGTGCTAAGCAATCCTTTCAATGGTATCAGAGCCAACCTAGAACATTAGGCGACGCTTTTACGAAGTAAAAATCCCGATCGGACAAAAATACGACGTTTTTGGACCCTCTCTGGACAAATTCTAAAATTTGACTTTTTTCAGAATTAAAAATACTTAAAAAATACAGCAGGGAAAACTAAGAATTATGGTGAAATACGATGCAATGAACTGTTCATATGGCCGCGGAACCGCGGCAATTCCTTGCTTAGGCCGCGGCTCCGCGGCCGTACAGTGATATCATTCCATAAAAATTGCACTGTAATTCTTAAGTCTGCTTGTACACTGTTTTAGGTATGTTTAATCTGAATATAGTACTGTATTTTCTGGAGATGGTTTTTGACGCGTAGATTCGATCGGAATTTTCATTTCGTTGTTTATCCGGGTAAATTAGAGAGTATTGAAGTGTTTGAACGAGTGTCATTTGCTCACTATTCACGGGGTTTAAATACTTTGGAGATACGTGCAAGTCTTTTTGTGGTGGACCCTCTAGAAGACAACAAACCTTAACTCGATTATGTGACCGTCTTGAACTGCCCTTTGAACCTTAGGGTTTGGGGCAGTACGGCGTGCCACATGTGAGGCGTTGGCTTGACCCTTCTACGGCTGGACCGCTACTACTGTGTCACACTTCGGATTTTTGAACCCTGCTCAAGTGTTGAGCTTTAGTGAATCTTGGGTACTTGATAGTTCGTTCAAAAACTTTTATACTGTCTGTTTATCTTGATTCTGATACAATATGTGGAATTCATACAGGTTAGGCATGAAATACGAAATATGTGATATTTCGCATTTATGATGTCTAAAGAGAATGTGGATTCCAAATATTGTAGTTTTACACTTTCTTTTCTGTGACCGTAAGTGTAGTATGTACGATATCGCCGGTTTCGTTGCTATACATCAACGACAATTGGGGTATGCATACTTACTTACGTTGATGATATGAGATATTATGTGTTGCTGAGATATGATGTGCAGGATTGTCGCGATTGAATAACCGGGTTTTTTTTTATGTGAGATGAGAGTTTTATATTTTTATTCATGTAAATTCAAATGTAATGTAATATTCTTTTATTTGGGGCACTTCCGGGTTGAGGTTGTGTCACCAGGGTTGTATATTATTTACTTTTCCGCATTAGGATGGACCCAAGGAGGGGAGCACAGGTGACCGGGTTCTGGGGTTCAGTGGGAGGCCATCTTGAGGAGTCGAGACCGGGTCTCCTAAACTCCAGAATTGTTAGGGTCACTTGCCGCTCTCATAGGGGTCCAGGGTGTGGGCTTGGCTATTCATCGCGACTGTGGAATCCGTATTTTCTATTCTGGCTAAATACTAAATACGGACGTCCTAGTATATCCCACTTTATATCTATGTTTCTGCTGCCAGTGTTCTGTGATATCTGAGACGAATGACATATTATATATATGATATATGGTAGACGTTGCTTATGTTTTACACCCGCGCTAGTCCCGTCCCGGTATGCCATTAGTTAAGTAACCTAACGGTGCATAACGGAACATTGTGGCGAATGCTGATGGCATAAGCGTACGTGTTATTTTCGTTTCTTTTCTGTGATTGGCTTAAGGACTTAAATGATGGGATTACATTAATGTGATTAATGTAAAGAAAATAAACCTAAAAAGATATTGTAGAATCGGATTTAAAAACCACTCGGCTATTTATGAAAAAGCTATATTTCAAAACTGCGGAGCTTAAGCCACTCCTTTTGAAAACCATTTGATTCTACAAAGATATCAAGTTCAAAGCGTTAAAGATTTTCTTAAAAATCATCCGCAACCCTCCGTCATTTTGGGAAGTAGAGTACTTAGTATTCGTGCTACGTTTGTTGACCATAGTTAAGGCGTAGTGTACGGTAGCTAAGTGATGTCTTCCTACTTTGCATATGATGCAGATTAATTAGGACATTCTTACGACTTTGTTGACCATAGTTAAAAGTTATATGAGCGGGTCTAATTAATCAAGAAATGACGGGTAGAACTTGACTGGTACTTATGATTTGTTGACCTTAGTTAAGGTCATAAGTACTAGGGGTAAAAACAACATCGGGAATTTCAATAGTTGAAATTTGCAATGAGATTGCATACCTTCCATATGATGGTTGGATCCCGATCCCACTGTGAGCAATAGTTGCTCCTAGGGGAGTTTTACAGTTTACAATTAGCTAACTCATTAGGAGTCTAGAAAGGTGTTAACGGGGCTCCGCCTCTGGGAAAATGAGGTTTACTCTAATTAGGTCCGCGCGAAAGCACGGGGAACCTCCCTCAAGTACCGACACTGGCCTGGCTGAACGGTTAGTGAAGTTGTAGACTGTAATTAATCCTGGCTAGTTTTTCTTTTTAAGGTTTGAAAGGAAAGCTCGATAAAACCAGTGGGAAACATCGATTAGACAAGATAATAATAACCAATCTGATCTATGCAAGAGCTTTGGCTGAGTGTATTCTTTTCTCTCTCTTAATGGCAGATACCCATGACAGGACTCAAGCTTTTACTAGATAAAAACAAACTGAATGGGACCAACTATAAAGACTGGCTGAGGAATCTGAAAATCGCCTTGACTTATGATAAAGTATCATATGTCCTCACGGCTTCAGCCCCGCCCGTCCCAGGTCCAAAATCTTCTATTGCGGACATTGAAGTTCGCAAGACATGGGACGCTGACTGTGCCACGGCTAAATGCCTCGCGCTTGCATCGATGGACAACACACATCAAAAGCAGCACGAGGACATGGACATTCACGGTATATTGCTTCATACAAAAGAGTTGTATGGAGAGCAATCCCGCGTATTACGATACGAAGCATCAAAGAAATTGTTTCAGATGCGAATGGCCCATGGCACACCAGTAGGAGACCATGTTCTGAAGATGATAGCTCTTATAGAAGAGCTTGAGGACCTTGGATGGACGATGGATAATGAACAATATATAGATATTATTCTGCAGTCCCTTCCCTCCACCTTTGCTCAGTTCATAGTGAACTTCAACATGCATGGCATGGAGAAGGAACTCCCTGAACTCCTTAATATGTTAAGGAGTGCAGAGAGCACTATGAAGTCAGCAAGAACTCCCGTTATGACTATTGGAAAATCTTCTTCTTCTCGCCCGAAAACTAAGGCCAAGGGAAAGAAAAAGAAGAAGCCCGCCAATCCTAAAGGTGGAGTTAAAAAGGTGAAGGGAAAGGGAAAGTCCAAGACTGGAGACTCGGGAAAGGGCGGATGTTTTCATTGCCACAAGACCGGACATTGGAAACGCAACTGCACGGAGTACTTAAGTCTCAAGAAGAAGCATGGTGATGCTTCTGCTTCAGGTGCGTTTGTGACAGAAAACTGTTTTTCAATAAACTCTACTTCCTGGGTATTGGATACCGGTTCAGGTTCTCATATTTGCAATTCTATGCAGGGGCTGAGAAATAGTAAGGTTTTGAAGACAGGTGACCATACTCTCCGCGTTGGAAATGGTTCCAATGTACATACAGTCGCAGTGGGAAAGTATCACTTGGGGTTGCCATCTGGATGTATTTTGGTTTTGAATCCATGTTATTTTGTACCAAGTATGCTATGTAATATAATATCCGTTTCTTTGTTGGACAATGAAGGATATAATTTTGTATTGCAGAACAATGTTATCAACATTCACCTGAATCAAATGTTGGTTGGGTCTGATACGCTTAATAATGGAATATATGTCCTAAATCAACACACAGTTTTCAGTATACTACACACTAATAAAAGAAAACTTTCAGAATTAAATGAAGCTTTTCTTTGGCACTGTAGACTTGGTCATATTAACGAAACAAGACTAAACAAGTTACACAAAGATGGATATTTAAACTCTTTTGAATATAAATCTTATGCGACTTGCCAGTCTTATATCAAGGGTAAAATGACCAAAACTCCGTTTACCGGACACGGAGAAAGAGCTACTCAGCTCCTAGGCCTCATACATAGTGATGTATGTGGGCCAATGTCTACACAGGCTAGAGGCGGTTTTTCATACTTCATTACATTCACTGACGATTTCTCAAGACTCGGTCATGTATTTTTATTAAAGCACAAGTCCGAAGATTTCGAGAAATTCATTGAATATAAACAAGAAGTAGAAAAACAAACCGGCTTGAGTACCAAAATGCTTCGATCAGATCGAGGTGGTGAGTATCTCAGTACAGAATTTGCAAACTTCCTAAAAGAGAATGGGATTCTCTCTCAGCTCACTCCTCCTTACACACCACAGCACAACGGTGTGTCAGAACGACGGAATAGGACCCTATTAGATATGGTCCGGTCCATGATGAGTGACGCTGAGTTACCAGTCTCGTTTTGGGGGCATGCATTGGAAACTGCAGCATTTCTGCTAAACAGGGTTCCAACCAAAGCCGTGTCTACCACGCCATATGAGATATGGCATGGGAAGAGACCATCTCTTAAGAGAATTAAGATTTGGGGTTGCCCGGCCTATGTTAAAAAGCAGAATCCGGACAAACTCGAGACACGGTCAATCATGTGTAACTTTGTGGGATATCCAAAGAATTCTTATGGATATCTATTCTACCACAAAGAGGAACAAAAGGTGTTTGTTTCTCAATATGCCACATTCTTGGAAAAAGAGTTTTTCACAGATAAAGATGATGGCAAGGTGGTGGATCTAGAAGAGGTTCTAGAGACACAAACTACAAATGACGATTTGGTTGAACCGGCTGTTGCAACAGAAACTGAAGAACCTCGGCCACTCCGTAGGTCTGGTAGGACTTCTCGCCCACCGGAGAGGTACTACGGTTTCCTCATTGATGGTGACAGAGAAGACTGTATCATGGATGATGATGATCCTACCAGTTTTCAGCAAGCTATCACGAGTAGAGACTTTGTGAAGTGGCTGGATGCCATGAGATCCGAAATGGAGTCTATGTACACCAACAAAGTATGTACTTTGGACGTTGTACCCCCTGGGGTAAAACCTGTGGGGTGCAAATGGATCTTTAAAAGAAAGATTGGTGTAGATGGGCAGGTAGAGACCTATAAGGCAAGACTTGTGGCGAAAGGTTTTCGTCAAAGACCAGGTTTGGACTATGACGAAACTTTTTCGCCCGTAGCCATGCTTAAATCCATTCAGATCCTACTTGCTATTGCTGCTCACTACGACTATGAAATCTGGCAGATGGACGTTAAAACATCATTTCTAAATAGAGATTTAGAAGAATGCGTTTATATGGATCAGCCAGAGGGTTTCATTGACAGTGGGAGCAGCGGGAAAGCATGTAGATTGCTTAAATCCATATATGGGTTAAAGCAGGCATCTCGGAGTTGGAACATCTGTTTCGATGATGTTATCAAAGAGTTTGATTTCATCAAAAATCCAGATGAACCTTGTGTTTATAAAAAGGCTGTAGGAAGAGCTGTCACATTCCTCGTATTGTACGTGGATGACATTCTTCTGATAGGAAATGATATTCCTATGCTACAGTCGGTCAAATCTTTCTTATCACTAAGGTTCTCCATGAAGGACCTGGGTGATGCCACATACATCCTGGGCATAAGGATCTATAGGGATAGATCCAAAAAGTTATTGGGATTGTCCCAAACCAGGTACATTGACACCATCCTAAAAAGGTTTAGTATGGAAGACTCCAAGCGGGGTGCCTTACCCGCTTGCCATGGGGTCACTCTCTCCAAGGATTCTTGTCCAAAGACCGATGAAGAGAGAGCTCGCATGAGCGTTATACCCTATGCTTCGGCAGTAGGATCTATAATGTATGCGATGTTATGTACACGCCCAGATGTAGCTTATGCACTTAGTGTTGTAAGCAGGTATCAATCCAACCCAGGGGAGAACCACTGGACAGCTGTGAAGAACATTCTTAAGTACTTGCGAAGGACTAAAGAATTGTTCTTGGTGTATGGTAATGAAGATCTCCAAATGGAGGCCATTACCGATTCGAGCTTCCAGAGCGATAAGGACGACAGCAAATCTATCTCTGGGTTTGTATTTACCCTCAATGGAGGGGCGGTGAGTTGGAAAAGTTCCAAACAAGATACCGTTGCAGACTCTAAGATGGAAGCTGAGTACATTGCTGCAAATGATGCTGCCAAGGAAGCCGTCTAGATGAAGAAGTTCGTCTCGGAGCTAGGAGTGGTTCCAACCATTATTGATCTAATACCTTTGTATTGTGATAATAATGGGGCTATGGCGTTAGCCAAAGAGCCCAGATCCCATCAGCGGTCCAGACACATCCTGAGGCGTTTTCATTTGATCCGGGAGATTGTAGATCGCCGCGAGATCGAGATTAGGAGAGTAGACATAAAGAATAACGCCGCGGATCCATTCACCAAGGCCCTCCCTCAGCCGCAGCATGAGCGACTTTTTGAGATGTTGGGTATGAGATACGCCAATAACTGGCCTTAGTGCAAGTGGGAGATTGTTGGATATATGTATGCCCTAGAGGCCATTAAATGATAGTGGATGTATTTATACATGTATATATATATTCAGTATGCATTCTTGCTCGACATGATAGTATGCTATTGTCACGACCCGAAAGTACGGAACGTGACCGGCACTTAGATTACGAAGCGTCTAGAGGCGCCACGTGACCTAAGTAAGCCGAAGCCCAGAAATCTAAACCATAAAAGAAGAAAAAGAAGAAAAGAAAAGAAAACAAGTATAAAAACATCAGCAAATTTTACCAAAAATTTCGGCAGAGTCTCCTCTGTAAAAACTGGCCCCCAAACGGGTACAACAAGTATAATATACATAAACAATAAAAAGCATCCCCAAACGGGAGCAAGCATCAACGCCAACAGGTGGAAACAACCACAACAAGCATAATAATATACAACGCCAATAGGCGAGGCTCAAAACTCAAAAGAAAACAAAACCACCAGATCAGAATAATACATGCGCGACTCTAAGGTCGAAATAAAAGACTGGTCCTATAAACTTATCAAGTAATACAAATATGGTTGATGGAGCTTACTAGGTACAAATGAATGAATAAAAGTACAATGGTGGTTCGGATACAAGTGAACCAACCTACCGTGCAAATCACCCTGAAGAAAAGATGTGCCAACAAGCTGCCACGGAAACCTGTACATCGAACCTGTAATAAAATTTGGCACAACGGGGGTGAGTTGCCAACTCGTGAGTAGAAGACATCTACGAAAATAAATCGAATGCACGACGCTATCCTAGGTCATAATAATACACTATTATATCCCAATCAACTAGTAATAGCAGGGTAAAACTACGTGTAAGTGCAGATACTCCGTGCTCGTGTCAATGCCTCATATAATACTATGTCATATGAAATGAAATACATGCACCATGAATGTAAAGTAACAAATCCTGAAATCCAGATATATATGTATAAGAAATCTTTAGCTATTATCATAGTAAAATGTGTATAAGAATCTGAAATCTCAACAATGAAATCCATGGAAATCCGTGTCAAGCATCGACACAACACATGTAATCTCAAGTCTCAATATCTCGGGCTCCGTCAGTCCGGATCGGCCCATATCATCAAATCTCACGACAACGGTCGGTATCCTCCGGATATCCGCCGCGCCAGACATCACCGGTAGGTAGCCTTCCCCTGCCAGGCTCATCGTCTACAACTCGATCTTCTTGTCCCGGGGTACCATACCGGGCCCACCATGTACCCGAGACGGTTCATCCACTCCTCGAATCGGGCCTCGAAATCCATCAGAAAACATGAAATCTCATGGTGGACGACACATACATCACGAGAAAATCGCATCTTATGTTTTTAAAAAAGAGAGGAGGAGAGAGAGAAGTGTTTACATATTCTTGCGGTTTTCCCCAAAATCCAGAAATCTCATAGAAATCCAAATCTCAAAATCATGAGTAACTATATGATAAGTGTCGGCATATGCCCATAATACTGCATGATAACATGAAAATATGATTGCATGTATGTCTAAGCAATGAATATCATGTCTGTACTAATGTCAGAGAATAATCATAATATTATATCTGTCTAGTTGTTAACTGATTCTATCCATAAAAGACGATATGATCTAAAGTGTACGTGACATAGCAATTACCGATGATGATGTGTGTGAGCCGGCAAATAAGTGTGCGTGGAATATGCGCATCATCGGTAATAGTGCTGGTGTCCTAACAGGTAAAGTTTATACTGATTATAGCAACATATAAAAGAACATGCATCATGATGATTACAGTATGAATGTAAATACAGGTGTGTATTATCCACTCCTCTGCGAGATACGAGTACAACTACCACTATGTGAGTCGAACCTAAACCAGTGTCCACCTAACATCCTAAGGAACTAAACCTAATAGACTAGTCAGTAAGAAACTAGAGTCTACCTAAGGTCTGAATCAATATCTCTAATAGTCGGCGATCCCGCCTTAATAGTGTCACGTATGTAGTACGGCTTCCTCGAATCAAGAGTGCGGATCAATCATCAAATCTAAGTCTCGTACGGTAAAATCCATCGTACGGCATCCCAATATCGGGGTACGGTCAAGTATCTCCTAGGTGTCTCCTCATTCGTATAATGTCATCATCAACACATCTCATGATCAAGGTGCTAAACTGTGATCGCATTCATTAATCATATATCATTGCCATCATGATAAGCATCATTAGTTTATCCACAGAAATATCATGTCATATGTGTAATATTGTGATTAAATCATACCGATATCTTATCGTCATCAAGTCACACCTATACGATATCGACATCAGGTCACACCTATATGATGTCGTAATCAAGTCATATATATATCATATCGCGATCAGTCACAAGTTACAGTCCGGGTACTATTCTAGCGTCCCATGTACCTCAATATCACCACCACCCTTTATAATTTATATGTTCATGTTCATTATCTCATTCTCTAATGATCCGCTAACACTTTAATACGACTGTATAGTCAAGAATCACGGCATCAAGCCCAGTTATACTGTTTCATCATGCCTCAGATATCATATCACATCAATGAATCCCATATAAGTGTTGTGTATATATATACACCTATACCTAGTTTTATATATATACACACATATACGTATACGCCATGTCAAGTTTTAGTGTGTGCGTGTGTGTTTCTATCAGAAACCTACGAAGCTCTCCCAAAGTATTCATCCTCAGGTATGGTTTTCCTAAATCAGTCTAGTCCCGTCTAGGGTCATTACGAGGGTCCTACTCAGTAAGAATCTAGGGTCACATCTGGTTTCCTAATGTCAATAAGTGCTATTCCTATTCTACGTTGCGGGGGTGCTAAACGCCATCCACCCGACTTCCCCCCGTAGATATGCATCTACTCACCTGGTCCATGTCTGTCGACGGCGGTGTCGCCATCCCCCTCTTCATCGCCCGCAGTCCACTTGAAGGGTACCTAAACGCAAACATATAAATAGCATCGTAAACCGAATCACATACAAAAGTCAAACGATACAAGGAACAAGAATAGGTTAAAACCTATGTCCCGTCCACGCAAAAGAACCAAATACCGCTCGATATCGGCGTACAAACTCCGATGGATCGAGATAACATCATCAAACAACTTGTAGTTTTAAAACACATTACTTATACCATAAAACACGATTAAATCCATCGAAACCCTAAAATCTATCAAACCGTCCAATTTCGCAAAAACCCGAAAATGCCAGTATACCGTTTTTCATCAAAACTTGACATTTAAATGAAACTAATGGTCATAAAACTTATTAAATTGCATTACTAGACTATACAAACCATTACTATATTTTTATTACACAATTTTGCATTTATTTGAAATTTCTAGTTTGCAACTTTTAACAATTTTAACATTTTTCAAGCAAAATACCACAATTCCACCACAAAACATGATTTTGCATAAATTAATGACTTAAACCACAATTCATGATGATAATGATATAATGAAACCATAATTATATTTTTAATCTCATTTATATAGGAATTTCTAAAATCTAGTTTACAAAATTAGCAATTTTATCATAATTTATCAATTAACCATAGAAACTGTTGCGCCACGGCAGCGCCCCGGCCTCGTACTCGAGGCCAAAATGCGGAATAAAAAAACTTTGCGAACTTTGCAAAACGGCGCTACCGCGGACAATTAAAACCCGGATCGAAACCATTAACCTAGCTAGCTATCTAGAGATGGGGTGAGAAGATATACCAAGCGATCCGTGTCCTTCGGTCTTCGTCTCCACTCCGATCTCCCGCGGAATCTTCGTCACCTCCTCGCTCGTCGGAAAAGGGGCACCACGTAGCCGGAATCTTTTACGGGCTCCCGCCTCTTGACCGAGGCAACTCGGGCGCGAAGTTGGCTAGCCGACGCGTCCAAGACTTGCTGTAGAATAGTGTAGTGAACTTGTCTCTTGGGGTTATGAGGTTGCCTTGATGTGGAGGAATGGAGAAGAGAAGGAGAGAAAGAAAAATGAGCTTTTTTTAGCTAATCTTTTTCAACTCAAGAATGAGATAGGAAAAATGCCACCACTAGAAAAATGATCCTCTCCTCTCCTTCACAAGAATGGCCGGCCCTCTCATCTCTTGAATGAGATTGGAGAGAGAAAGAAAAGCAAGAAAGAATATATCAACCATATAGAAATTAGTCACTCTCATTTCATTTCTTATCATATCAAACAACCATCAAATGAAAAGAATAAAGGATGGACTAGAAAGGCATCTCATGATGAAACAAGTCTCATCATAAAGCAAACTTGCAAGAAAACCCTCCACTAAATGTTAATTGCGAACTTGCAATTAACACCCTCCACCAAGAAAGTCCGACCGAGAAGGAATGAAGGAAAACCGGCCGGAACGGAATGCAAACTGGCAACCCCAGAAAACCGATCCCATAATAAATTACAGGAAAACCCCGCTACTGCAAATACATGCCCGCATTTGTATTCCCACTGAACACAAATGTAAAGAGACAAAACTACACTATCAAATACTAGAATCCGGCTTAAGCCAAAGCCGGCTAGTAAAAACTGTCCGATCACGATCCGTGCAATACCGCACGTATCTGATCGAACCCTGCCATATCTCCATACGGCCTCTACAGCGTTTCGCCCGAAACTTGAGTAACTGTAACTGTGGTGGACTCTAAAGACTCGTCAATACCTTGGCTGTGGATTTAACCACTAGCACGTCAGAGGTATAAGCCAATACATGACGGGCCACCAGGTATTGACCAAATGGGACGTCGATGAGGAAGCTCACCCCGACACCCAACTGAGCATGTCAGTGACAATATCCGTACAGTCCGGTCCGTTCGTCTATGAGTATCGCATGGCGGGCCTAGGGGGTTGGTGAAAGTCAGACCCCCAAAAGCGGTACAAGTCGTGTCGGAGCGTAGCCCAGAACGCCCTGAGATACTACTGGAATACCTACCAGTAAATCTCCTGCCTCGGCCGAGGGCTTTGCGTAATGGCTCTCCTAGACACAGCGCGACCTCACCCCCAATACCGGGAGAGACGAACCCCTGCAGATCCGCTCACTGCCTCCATGTGGCTCGGGACTGTACCCAACTAAAACCTGTTTGCACGACTCCTTTGAGCCGTGGTAGGGTAGTAATCAAAGTACAGTGGGAACTCACACGAGACAAATGACGATCTCAGGTCGATGAACTAACCTGTACACATGTCACCAGGGAACTGCTATCTGACATCTGGTATAAGACCAACTAGCAGGTTCCCGGCGAGTCCTGTCCGGTGTACTCATAACCCAATGAGCACCTGTATACATCTTAGGTGAACCAACTGACACCAGTGGCTTGTGAGACCGGCCACCGCCCCTCGTCGGGGTCTCGACTGTATACACTAGTCTACTAACGGAGTATCGATGCCCTGTCTCGAAACTCCTACGACTAGGGACCTTTTAAGGATGTGCTTATAGACCACCAGCTCCCACGTATATGATCGCCATCATACTGCTGGCAGTCAAGCAAGAATCCTAGGGGCTCTATCAACGTGTAATAGCGACATGTCAGGTCACCTAAAGCAGTACACGATGATAAAGATAAACCAGATAGCATACTATCATCTCGAGTAAGACTGTCCTACCGGGATAGGTCCTCCCTCAATCATTGCAATCACGTGCCTGTGATCCAATAATTGACTCTGAGGGCACTAACTCCAACAATCTCCCACTTGCACTCAAGGCTAATTATTGCGATGTCGCATACTCACAGCCCGAGTGATACCGAACACCCAACTCCTCTACTAGTCAGTCTCACAAAGCTCGTTTGCGAAACTATTGCGTTCGAGGAATAGCCTCAGTGAGTGGATCCGCTGTGATGTTTCTTTCTATGTCTCTCTATATATCAAGTTCGCGGAGAAAGCCATCTCCCGAAATGAGCAATACCTGTCTTGGAATGTCTGGATGTCTGATAGGACCTAGTTCATAAATGAACTCCAAATCCAAACTTCTTAGACTGTATCATCAACTGAACTTAATCAGTATCCTGCGCCAAGCCTCCCTCAGTATTGCCTTGGACCACCTGTCCAAAATACTGTCCCTCGTCAGAAGGAGAACTATAACTCTGACAACCTCCTTGTCGTCCATGTCACCTTGGAAGCCTGGAGTGATAACCGTCTCCTAAAGGAGACAGCCGTTATCATATCCCTAGAACATTCACTTATGTTCTAAAACTGCTTCCGACTGTTCCTCCAGGATTGGATCAATATCAACTTATTGCATCTAGTGCAAGAACAACATCTGGTGTGGTACTTGACATCTCATGATTGACTCAATTGCCTAAGCAAGTGATCTGCCAATCAAGAGTATCCCTCTCCTCTTTAGTCTATAAGACACCTTTAGAGAGGGTGACTCCATCACCTGCTGGTACACTACCATGCCAGGAGTCGTCCATTCTAAATACTCATAGAATGCTGTCAAGGTACCCAGATTGGGAAACCACCCAAATCTAGATCTAAAACCATAGATCTAGTAACCAGTATGTCTGATATAATATCCAAATCTCATGTGGAGAAAACACTGTTTGACGACCAAAGTATAACCGATCGTAGTATAGGAATATCACTTCCTACTACCTTCTCAACAGATCCATCCCCTATTCTGATGACGTCAAACCCATGACTATCACATCAGAAATAGATGATCTATCTCCGCTACATCTGCTTTAGTCTATGAATAGACATAAGCCTGATGTCCACCAATGCTTCCGCTGCTCCCACTGACTACGACAACCCTCTGCCAGAGTCATATAGACGTGCACTTCTAAAGCTAGTTTAGAACGACGCTATACTCATCCTCCTGCCGGGTCTCGCAGCCTGGAACAACAACAATGGCAAGTGTGGGTAAACAAGAACTTCCCTGTCACCGTCCTTGAGGCTACCGGAGTACCTCTCGGGTGCCTGAAGTTACCCACCGTATCTGCGGAGTGGCCAATGGAATGTCAATCCAGATTGAATCTTTAGGTTCCTTATCAAATCTTCAGTAATCGTTTGTGGTTCTGGAATCACTTCCAGTTCTACCATACTCCCACTACTTTTTCTGAAAAATCCATTTTTATTAAAACTGTGGCGAGTCTAGAACAATATTTCTATTGATCTGCCAGATGGTAGAAAATCAACCCTCGTCATAGCCTGGGTCAACCCACAAACAGCCATTACAGAAACGTGCCTTGAGTTATCCGGAGTCTGGTTTTAAGCATAAGCCGGACAACTCCCCGTACCTTAACATTGTTAAGATATGAACTGTTCTATATCCAATATAGAACCAGAGGCACTGATTTAATTGAACCAGATTCAAATCATGCAGCTGTCTCCAGTGCATGTCAACTAAATGGAGAGAGGTCAATCAGCGTTACTCAACTTAGGAATGCTTCCAATTATGAGTAACCTGAAAGAGAAGCAATTTCTCTTTATCATTACTATCAACTGAATACCATACACAAGTATCTACATCTTCAATCACTTTGAAGAATCCCGATACTTGCTACACCTGGTTCTCTACTCTATTCAAATACCTATAACTCCTCAAAACTTAGACCCTGTGTTTCAACGAAACACATGTCTAAGAACTAGAGAAGTTAAAAGTAAACAGAATATAGTATGAGGACCAACCCCTCTGCCCTAATGGACACTGGACAACATACAATACTCTGTATAAGTCCGCTGAGTCTAACAACTCTTTCACTGTGTGTCGTAGGTTGAAAACTGTACTTATGGTTAAGAAGAATTACACCGCTGTTTAATGCTCCTTACCTAACCATCCACTGATATAGGTAAATGTCGTAGACATAATATCAAAAGGTATATCTCACTCTATGAAAATAGACGTACAGATATATCAATTTGAAATTGGTGCATAACCGCGGATATTCAAAACCAAATATTTGCCGACCGGCAAACAACCCAGGTGACTTCCTCAAATATCACCGATTACAACGAATCCCGATACAATGAGGATGATCACCCAATTCCCAATAACTTACTCCCACTCAGCATCTGTAAAACCATACAGATGTGAGAATCCAACCTGGTAAATACATACCCTGGAGCAAGTGTCTAATTAGGAAATCAGTTTTCCATTAACAGTACACAGTGAAACTGAAACATTGAAATGTTTCGTTGGGGTATCGTGGTATTCCTAGTAATGCCTCTTCCATTATCCAGATTCACAACTGTAACCGTATAATTCTTTGCCACCTCTCCAAATCCCTTTATATGTCTTTAGTCATTACCTTCTGTACACCCCTTTAAGCCAAATGGTTTTCTTCCTTCCCTACCGTTCGGCACCAGCCTATGGTTTGGAAGAAGACTATCCAAAAAGCATAAAGGGTGTACTGTCCTAATCCTAGGAGCACTCGCAATGCGAGAGAAGGTGAAGATAAAAGACACCTGAATGTACTTTATTCCTATTTCTCCTGAACTAAGATCCATCCCCGAACTGGAACAAGTTCCTTTCGAGTTCGTATATAACCATACGATGGATTATCCAATAAACTGGGATCTTCGTAGTAATACGGAGTGTCCTGGAGAAATACAAAGGTGATTTAGGATTGGCGAAGAAATACTTGGTTTGGTCGTGAATATCAGTCGCAATTTACTTTGCCCTCTTACTAATCCCTTGCTTTGTCTTAATCTTAATACCTTCTGCACACCATCATTATGCTAATTGGTTTTCTTCATTCCCCACCGTTCGGCACCAGCCTAAGGTTTGGAAGAAGATTGTCCAATCTGCGTAATAGGTGTACTACTCCTAAGCCAAGGAGTACTCGCAACCTGAGAGAAGGTGAAAAGAAAAGACAACTGAATAATCCTATCCGTTTTCTCCAGAACCAGAAACCATCCTCGAAGTCCTTCGAGTTCGTATCTAACCATACGATGGTTTTGTCCAATGGAAGTGGACGTTCGTAGTAATACGGGGTGTCCTGGAGAAAAGGGTAAAAGTAGGAGTGGCAATGAGGTCTGCAACTCTGACAATCCAAAAGCCAGTGTTAAGAAGGTTCGGTCAACTTGGTCACTGAGTCATAGTCTAGGGTCGGGTCAATGGTCGCTGCCAGAGAGAGAGAAAAGAAACACTCAGCGTGCACTCTAACCTAGATCAGAATGGTTATCACTTTATCTAATCTGGAAACCTCCCACTGTATCTCAAATTCTCCTCCAAACCTGAAAGAAGAATTAGTCGGGGATCACCCGAGGAGTAAACCAACTCATCAGTGGAAATCGGGATCCAACTATCATCGCATGATAACTTGACGGAATCCACTCAAGTCACCACACTCCAGAAGGTATGCGCATGCCTGGCAAGTTTCAGTTCTTTTGAAACTCCCGATATGATTTTTACCCCAAGCGGTTTATGACCTTGACTAGGTCAACAAACCATAAACCGCCAGTCAAGTTCAACCCGTCATTATTCTGGATTGCATTAAACCCACCCGTACGTGCCCTTGACTAGGTCAACAAGGCCGCACGACTGTCCTAACCAATCCCACTTATGCAACAAACAAGTACCACTTAGCTACCGAACACTACGTCTTGACTAGGTCAACAAACGCAGCACGAATACCAAATAATACCTGTAGGAAATGACGGAGGGCTACGGCTGGTTTTTGGCGAAAAACCTTTAACGTAATGAACTTGATATCGTTGAAGGAACTGCATGATTTTTATAAAATATAGTGACGAAAACCTTTACTAAAGAGGTCACTCCCGGTGAAGGGATCTCGGCTCTTTCCCCGTAGAATGAGGTGCAGGATATTCCAACTGAATACCACGATGCAAAGCAAAAGTAATCGGCTATAGTGAAGTTAATGCCCTGACGCAAACTTCTGTCCAAGGGGTCACTCCCGGTGAAGGGATCTCGGCCCTTGCCTCGTCGACTGAGGAGCAGGATATTCCAAATGAATACCACGATGCAAAACAAAAGCGAACGTCCTTGCAATAACAGCTTTTATTGAAAAGTGTTCCAACAACATCAGAATAGGTTTGTTTAAACTTGCATTGATCCGAATCAATGCAGTCCCATCAATTGATCACACCACAAAGAACGAAAATATACTGACGTACGTATATGCCATCCGCATTCGCCACTGGGTCCCGTCATCACCCGTTAGGTTAGCTAACTAACGGCAGAGCGGGGACTGGACTAGCGCGGATGTAAAACATATACAACATCTACTAATATATATACCAATATATAGTATTTCGCTCAAGGCGTGAATAAAAGGCAACATCACAGAAATGTACAGCATTACAGAACAATACAGATATCTGGAAGCCCCGGGTTTCACAGAGCCGCTGCTGAAACCCGACGTTCCCTGGTCGTGTGGATAGCCTGTGCAATGAAATCCTAGACCCCTACGGGTGCGGCAAGTCACCCGCCAAAACCTGAAGCGAGGCAGCCCCCTTCAGCTCCGTGAATGGACCACCCAGCACTCCACGGAATCCGGCAACTTGGGCACCCCTCCTGGGTCAACCTGTACCCCCTACGAGTGCGGCGAATAGCCCGCCAATCCTAGAGTGAAGCCCCCTCCGTCTCAATGCCATGAGATGCGGGCCCGTTGCCCCCTAGAACCCGGCTATCCGTGCACCCCTCCGCGGGGTAATCCTAGTACAGAATGTAAAATATACATACACCGGGTACATCGACCGCAACCAGGTCGTGCCCCAAAAGAATAATACAAACAGGCAGTGACGGCAGTCCACATGTCGGACGCTCGCCCCGCAATATCAAATGTACATAATACAACAAAAACGGTACTAGCATTGCATCCAGGCTATCCCCCACGACCGATCCGCAACATCACAGCATAAACATAGAACATCAACGTGAAAGTCACGTTCGCAAATCCGTCTAACCGGGCTATAGCAGTTAGACCGGATTTACCGATCGAGTGACATTCACGGTCGCAGATATAATGTAAATACTGTGAAATAATGTGTTTAAAAATATCCGATCGATCAAACAATTAACAAGTGGGCCCCAAAGAAAACTGTAGCACTCACAGAAATAATTGGCCCAATTTTAATATCCCAAAAGCCCTAAAATAAGCCCATAAGCCCACGGAAAAAAGTTGGTGAAGTGAAGCACAGTTCCTGCCGCGGAAGTGCGGCCAAAATGGGGTTTTGGCCGCCCTTCCGCGGTCGTACGGAGCATTCATGTCACCAAATTTTTTGAGTGTTCTTAGAACTCCCTGCACATCATTCTGAGACCACCTGAAAAATTTTTAGACTCCAAAAAAATTCGGCAGAAACTGATGTCAAGGAAAAATACGGTTTTTGGAATTTCGGTCGATCGGAACTGAAAAACACATTAGAACAAGCTAGGTAAGGTTAATGGCGTGGCTCTGATACCATGTTGCGCCACGGCAGCGCCCCGGCCTCGTACTCGAGGCCAAAATGCGGAATAAAAAAACTTTGCGAACTTTGCAAAACGGCGCTACCGAGGACAATTAAAACCCGGATCGAAACCATTAACCTAGCTAGCTATCTAGAGATGGGGTGAGAAGATATACCAAGCGATCCGTGTCCTTCGGTCTTCGTCTCCACTCCGATCTCCCGCGGAATCTTCGTCACCTCCTCGCCCGTCGGAAAAGGGGCACCACGTAGCCGGAATCTTTTACGGGCTCCCGCCTCTTGACCGAGGCAACTCGGGCGCGAAGTTGGCTAGCCGACGCGTCCAAGACTTGCTGTAGAATAGTGTAGTGAACTTGTCTCTTGGGGTTATGAGGTTGCCTTGATGTGGAGGAATGGAGAAGAGAAGGAGAGAAAGAAAAATGAGCTTTTTTTAGCTAATCTTTTTCAACTCAAGAATGAGATAGGAAAAATGCCACCACTAGAAAAATGATCCTCTCCTCTCCTTCACAAGAATGGCCGGCCCTCTCATCTCTTGAATGAGATTGGAGAGAGAAAGAAAAGCAAGAAAGAATATATCAACCATATAGAAATTAGTCACTCTCATTTCATTTCTTATCATATCAAACAACCATCAAATGAAAAGAATAAAGGATGGACTAGAAAGGCATCTCATGATGAAACAAGTCTCATCATAAAGCAAACTTGCAAGAAAACCCTCCACTAAATGTTAATTGCGAACTTGCAATTAACACCCTCCACCAAGAAAGTCCGACCGAGAAGGAATGAAGGAAAACCGGCCGGAACGGAATGCAAACTGGCAACCCCAGAAAACCGATCCCATAATAAATTACAGGAAAACCCCGCTACTGCAAATACATGCCCGCATTTGTATTCCCACTGAACACAAATGTAAAGAGACAAAACTACACTATCAAATACTAGAATCCGGCTTAAGCCAAAGCCGGCTAGTAAAAACTGTCCGATCACGATCCGTGCAATACCGCACGTATCTGATCGAACCCTGCCATATCTCCATACGGCCTCTACAGCGTTTCGCCCGAAACTTGAGTAACTGTAACTGTGGTGGACTCTAAAGACTCGTCAATACCTTGGCTGTGGATTTAACCACTAGCACGTCAGAGGTATAAGCCAATACATGACGGGCCACCAGGTATTGACCAAATGGGACGTCGATGAGGAAGCTCACCCCGACACCCAACTGAGCCTGTCAGTGACAATATCCGTACAGTCCGGTCCGTTCGTCTATGAGTATCGCATGGCGGGCCTAGGGGGTTGGTGAAAGTCAGACCCCCAAAAGCGGTACAAGTCGTGTCGGAGCGTAGCCCAGAACGCCCTGAGATACTACTGGAATACCTACCAGTAAATCTCCTGCCTCGGCCGAGGGCTTTGCGTAATGGCTCTCCTAGACACAGCGCGACCTCACCCCCAATACCGGGAGAGACGAACCCCTGCAGATCCGCTCACTGCCTCCATGTGGCTCGGGACTGTACCCAACTAAAACCTGTTTGCACGACTCCTTTGAGCCGTGGTAGGGTAGTAATCAAAGTACAGTGGGAACTCACACGAGACAAATGACGATCTCAGGTCGATGAACTAACCTGTACACATGTCACCAGGGAACTGCTATCTGACATCTGGTATAAGACCAACTAGCAGGTTCCCGGCGAGTCCTGTCCGGTGTACTCATAACCCAATGAGCACCTGTATACATCTTAGGTGAACCAACTGACACCAGTGGCTTGTGAGACCGGCCACCGCCCCTCGTCGGGGTCTCGACTGTATACACTAGTCTACTAACGGAGTATCGATGCCCTGTCTCGAAACTCCTACGACTAGGGACCTTTTAAGGATGTGCTTATAGACCACCAGCTCCCACGTATATGATCGCCATCATACTGCTGGCAGTCAAGCAAGAATCCTAGGGGCTTTATCAACGTGTAATAGCGACATGTCAGGTCACCTAAAGCAGTACACGATGATAAAGATAAACCAGATAGCATACTATCATCTCGAGTAAGACTGTCCTACCGGGATAGGTCCTCCCTCAATCATTGCAATCACGTGCCTGTGATCCAATAATTGACTCTGAGGGCACTAACTCCAACAGAAACTAGCAATCAAACTAAGTTTTTCTTTCCATTAACATGCTAACATTTCCACTAAAACTATAATCCAATGATAACAACCCAAATTAGAATTTTATATTAACCACAAACACATTTTGCAAAAACCTAGTTAGCTAATTTCCTAATTTAAAACAATTTTAAATGAAAATTTTACAATTCAACAACCATGCAATATTTTCCAATTCTAAAAGTGTTAAACTAACTATTATAACCCTAAATAATTAACAAAAATCATAACTTGAATTTACAAACCCTAACTTGAATTTTAAAAAAAAACATAGAATTAATTCATTAAATCTAATTAAGCTTAAATGAACATCTAAAACAATAAATCAAAAGAAAGAAATTATACCTCCCAAAATATGAAACCCAAACATGAAATAAGCCTCCAAAATGCATGCTTTCCATCTCCAAAATCCATGCTAAATAGGTCAAAGGAAAATGGTAGAGGTTGAATGTTGATTTTTGAGATTTATTTTTGGAATTTTTGATGATTTTTAATGCAAAAATGATGGGGGGAAAATTTTGGGGCTACCCATGGAGGGGAGGCCGGCCATGGAGAGGGAGGAGGGTGGAGAGAGAGAAAAAATGTGTGGTATTGTGTAGAAAGTTCATAAATAATGCATTTTTTTCACTTAAACCCTTTATTATCTAACTTTTTCAATTTAACCATTTTCCTAGAAATTTCTAGAACCATGGAGAGATTTTGGAAAAGATTTTGCATATTACACACTAATTTCTAATATGCCATGGTTCATTTTTGCAAATTAAAACCATTTAAATTTGTAATTTACATTAATTTAGTGTAAAAATAAAGCTTATGTTAATATTTAAAATAATTAATTTAGGAAAAATATTTTATTAAACTCAAAATTTATAAGTGGCTAAATAAACACTATTTACTAGTAATTACATAATTAAATAGGTATTTTTGAATTTATAATGAAAAACAATTGCGGTTTGGTTTTACGAAAAATACATTTTGCTTTACCGAAAATCATAAAATTTACTTAAATAATTTTATTCATTTAATTATTTATTTAATTATTTTTAAAACGTTACAATCTTCCCCCCTTTTAGAAATTCGGTCCCCGAATTTAAATTAAAACTCTCCCTCCAAATATTAAAACATTTAGCAAACACTCAAATCGTCGGGGCTCCGAAATCATCAATACATAAAAAAAAATCAACTCCGTCAAGCATTACGCAATCATCGGAGTTATGGCGAGAATAAAATTTTAAAACTCAATATGAAAACCATCATAATATACATCAATCTATAACTTATATATAGTTCGCATCCTAGTAAAATCGCCGAATCATCATAATAAAGAAGCATACAAAAACCCCTCTTGAAAATCGCCGTGCAATGCACGTGTCACGGCATAAGTAGCGGATGTTTAATTTTAAAAAATAGCTATATATATATCTTTTATTTAACATACACGTCCCGCCTGGTTACTAAATCAAATAATAGTGATTATGGAAACATACTGCTCAAACTGAAATCAATCCCAATCACATCAATAAAATAGCATGTGCGTCCGGTGCGCACTGAAATCGAAACAAAATACAGATACCACGAATACACACAACAACAAAACTAAGTGCAACAGGTGTGCACCAAAAACATCTGTCAAGTGCAACGGGTGTGCACGACTCAATATCAGGTGCATCTAATCTGCACAAAACCCCGATTTAGTGCATCTGGTGTGCACAAAATCGCATCAAGTGCGCCAAGTATGCGCAAGAATCCTAATCAGGTGCACATGGTGCACGAAAACATACATCGAATATCAAAATCGAAATCACAGCACAAAAATGCATGAAAACTAGGTCGAAACATATGTCAAAATCATGTGTAACCATATGCACGAAATCAAATCAAAATCACAAAAGGTATTAAAACCAAATCAAGTGCACTGGATATGTACTAAACAACATCAATACAACTGATATATGAAACACAAATAGAATGAAATGAAGGTACACACATGAAATACCAATCGTAGAACAAAGTCCTCAAAATACCAAAATCCAATCAACGAAAATATGAAATTCAAATCACTAAATCACAATCGTAAACACTATCGTCAATGTGCGTCTCTTTCCTCTGATGTCGATTGCTTCGAACTCGTCTCTTCGTAGCTGTGCTGACTGCGCTACCAACGGCAATACTCATATCTAGAGTCTCCCACGTAGTCGATCCCTTCACATGATATCCGGACTACATTAAACTTTTCGATCTATCCATCAAAATCCCATAAGTCCCCGAGAGCTCAACACTCAAGTACAGTTTAAAAATATCCGGTACATACCCCAGCATCGATGATCCAGCCGTAGAAGGGCAAACCCAAGCCTCACTAATGACACCGCGGAACTGCCGTAAACCCTAAGGTTCAAGGGCGTTCTCGTGGTCATTATGTCGAGTTAGGGTTTCATTCTTCTAGAGGGTCCATCGAAATACCTGCATGTTCTTCCGAATACTTTAAACTTGGGAAAATGGTTTTCTGATAATCGTTCGAACCCTTTAACTTCATCCGGACGGCATGTGAATACCCTTCGTTCGCACGCTAAGCAATGCTTCAATCCTCAAGAATAACCAATACTCTAATGGTTATCGCATTCGAGCCGCAGCTCCCTCTGCCAGTGCGCCCCGTGGTAAGAGAAACCACTCTCCGACATCGACGAAGATAGATCAAAGGAACGAATGAAATACGGTGCAAACAAATGTACATCCTAAGGTTCCTTAAGCAGAGTAGCGTATCGTAAGTATGCCGCGGACCATACCCACGGTACGTTACTCTACCTAAATCGCCTACTCCATCAACCAAGGGTCACCTAGACTTATACAGGGTTAAACCTAGCGCTCTGATACCAACTTTGTCACGACCCGAAAGTACGAAACGTGACCGGCACTTAGATTACGAAGCGTCTAGAGGCGCCACGTGACCTAAGTAAGCCGAAGCCCAGAAATCTAAACCATAAAAGAAGAAAAAGAAGAAAAGAAAAGAAAACAAGTATAAAAACATCAGCAAATTTTACCAAAAATTTCGGCAGAGTCTCCTCTGTAAAAACTGGCCCCCAAACGGGTACAACAAGTATAATATACATAAACAATAAAAAGCATCCCCAAACGGGAGCAAGCATCAACGCCAACAGGTGGAAACAACCACAACAAGCATAATAATATACAACGCCAATAGGCGAGGCTCAAAACTCAAAAGAAAACAAAACCACCAGATCAGAATAATACATGCGCGACTCTAAGGTCGAAATAAAAGACTGGTCCTATAAACTTATCAAGTAATACAAATATGGTTGATGGAGCTTACTAGGTACAAATGAATGAATAAAAGTACAATGGTGGTTCGGATACAAGTGAACCAACCTACCGTGCAAATCACCCTGAAGAAAAGATGTGCCAACAAGCTGCCACGGAAACCTGTACATCGAACCTGTAATAAAATTTGGCACAACGGGGGTGAGTTGCCAACTCGTGAGTAGAAGACATCTACGAAAATAAATCGAATGCACGACGCTATCCTAGGTTATAATAATACACTATTATATCCCAATCAACTAGTAATAGCAGGGTAAAACCACGTGTAAGTGCAGATACTCCGTGCTCGTGTCAATGCCTCATATAATACTATGTCATATGAAATGAAATACATGCACCATGAATGTAAAGTAACAAATCCTGAAATCCAGATATATATGTATAAGAAATCTTTAGCTATTATCATAGTAAAATGTGTATAAGAATCTGAAATCTCAACAATGAAATCCATGGAAATCCGTGTCAAGCATCGACACAACACATGTAATCTCAAGTCTCAATATCTCGGGCTCCGTCAGTCCGGATCGGCCCATATCATCAAATCTCACGACAACGGTCGGTATCCTCCGGATATCCGCCGCGCCAGACATCACCGGTAGGTAGCCTTCCCCTGCCAGGTTCATCGTCTACAACTCGATCTTCTTGTCCCGGGGTACCATACCGGGCCCACCATATACCCGAGACGGTTCATCCACTCCTCGAATCGGGTCACGAAATCCATCAGAAAACATGAAATCTCATGGTGGACGACACATACATCACGAGAAAACCGCATCTTATGTTTTTAAAAAAGAGAGGAGGAGAGAGAGAAGTGTTTACATATTCTTGCGGTTTTCCCCAAAATCCAGAAATCTCATAGAAATCCAAATCTCAAAATCATGAGTAACTATATGATAAGTGTCGGCATATGCCCATAATACTGCATGATAACATGAAAATATGATTGCATGTATGTCTAAGCAATGAATATCATGTCTGTACTAATGTCAGAGAATAATCACAATATTATATCTGTCTAGTTGTTAACTGATTCTATCCATAAAAGACGATATGATCTAAAGTGTACGTGACATAGCAATTACCGATGATGATGTGTGTGAGCCGGCAAATAAGTGTGCGTGGAATATGCGCATCATCGGTAATAGTGCTGGTGTCCTAACAGGTAAAGTTTATACTGATTATAGCAACATATAAAAGAACATGCATCATGATGATTACAGTATGAATGTAAATACAGGTGTGTATTATCCACTCCTCTGCGAGATACGAGTACAACTACCACTATGTGAGTCGAAACTAAACCAGTGTCCACCTAACATCCTAAGGAACTAAACCTAATAGACTAGTCAGTAAGAAACTAGAGTCTACCTAAGGTCTGAATCAATATCTCTAATAGTCGGCGATCCCGCCTTAATAGTGTCACGTATGTAGTACGGCTTCCTCGAATCAAGAGTGCGGATCAATCATCAAATCTAAGTCTCGTACGGTAAAATCCATCGTACGGCATCCCAATATCGGGGTACGGTCAAGTATCTCCTAGGTGTCTCCTCATTCGTATAATGTCATCATCAACACATCTCATGATCAAGGTGCTAAACTGTGATCGCATTCATTAATCATATATCATTGCCATCATGATAAGCATCATTAGTTTATCCACAGAAATATCATGTCATATGTGTAATATTGTGATTAAATCATACCGATATCTTATCGTCATCAAGTCACACCTATACGATATCGACATCAGGTCACACCTATATGATGTCGTAATCAAGTCATATATATATCATATCGCGATCAGTCACAAGTTACAGTCCGGGTACTATTCTAGCGTCCCATGTACCTCAATATCACCACCACCCTTTATAATTTATATGTTCATGTTCATTATCTCATTCTCTAATGATCCGCTAACACTTTAATACGACTGTATAGTCAAGAATCACGGCATCAAGCCCAGTTATACTGTTTCATCATGCCTCAGATATCATATCACATCAATGAATCCCATATAAGTGTTGTGTATATATATACACCTATACCTAGTTTTATATATATACACACATATACGTATACGCCATGTCAAGTTTTAGTGTGTGCGTGTGTGTTTCTATCAGAAACCTACGAAGCTCTCCCAAAGTATTCATCCTCAGGTATGGTTTTCCTAAATCAGTCTAGTCCCGTCTAGGGTCATTACCAGGGTCCTACTCAGTAAGAATCTAGGGTCACATCTGGTTTCCTAATGTCAATAAGTGCTATTCCTATTCTACGTTGCGGGGGTGCTAAACGCCATCCACCCGACTTCCCCCCGTAGATATGCATCTACTCACCTGGTCCATGTCTGTCGACGGCGGTGTCGCCATCCCCCTCTTCATCGCCCGCAGTCCACTTGAAGGGTACCTAAACGCAAACATATAAATAGCATCGTAAACCGAATCACATACAAAAGTCAAACGATACAAGGAACAAGAATAGGTTAAAACCTATGTCCCGTCCACGCAAAAGAACCAAATACCGCTCGATATCGGCGTACAAACTCCGATGGATCGAGATAACATCATCAAACAACTTGTAGTTTTAAAACACATTACTTATACCATAAAACACGATTAAATCCATCGAAACCCTAAATCTATCAAACCGTCCAATTTCGCAAAAACCCGAAAATGCCAGTATACCGTTTTTCATCAAAACTTGACATTTAAATGAAACTAATGGTCATAAAACTCATTAAATTGCATTACTAGACTATACAAACCATTACTATATTTTTATTACACAATTTTGCATTTATTTGAAATTTCTAGTTTGCAACTTTTAACAATTTTAACATTTTTCAAGCAAAATACCACAATTCCACCACAAAACATGATTTTGCATAAATTAATGACTTAAACCACAATTCATGATGATAATGATATAATGAAACCATAATTATATTTTTAATCTCATTTATATAGGAATTTCTAAAATCTAGTTTACAAAATTAGCAATTTTATCATAATTTATCAATTAACCATAGAAACTAGCAATCAAACTAAGTTTTTCTTTCCATTAACATGCTAACATTTCCACTAAAACTATAATCCAATGATAACAACCCAAATTAGAATTTTATATTAACCACAAACACATTTTGCAAAAACCTAGTTAGCTAATTTCCTAATTTAAAACAATTTTAAATGAAAATTTTACAATTCAACAACCATGCAATATTTTCCAATTATAAAAGTGTTAAACTAACTATTATAACCCTAAATAATTAACAAAAATCATAACTTGAATTTACAAACCCTAACTTGAATTTTAAAAAAAAACATAGAATTAATTCTTTAAATCTAATTAAGCTTAAATGAACATCTAAAACAATAAATCAAAAGAAAGAAATTATACCTCCCAAAATATGAAACCCAAACATGAAATAAGCCTCCAAAATGCATGCTTTCCATCTCCAAAATCCATGCTAAATAGGTCAAAGGAAAATGGTAGAGGTTGAATGTTGATTTTTGAGATTTATTTTTGGAATTTTTGATGATTTTTAATGCAAAAATGATGGGGGAAAAATTTTGGGGCTACCCATGGAGGGGAGGCCGGCCATGGAGAGGGAGGAGGGTGGAGAGAGAGAAAAAATGTGTGGTATTGTGTAGAAAGTTCATAAATAATGCATTTTTTTCACTTAAACCCTTTATTATCTAACTTTTTCAATTTAACCATTTTCCTAGAAATTTCTAGAACCATGGAGAGATTTTGGAAAAGATTTTGCATATTACACACTAATTTCTAATATGCCATGGTTCATTTTTGCAAATTAAAACCATTTAAATTTGTAATTTACATTAATTTAGTGTAAAAATAAAGCTTATGTTAATATTTAAAATAATTAATTTAGGAAAAATATTTTATTAAACTCAAAATTTATAAGTGGCTAAATAAACACTATTTACTAGTAATTACATAATTAAATAGGTATTTTTGAATTTATAATGAAAAACAATTGCGGTTTGGTTTTACGAAAAATACATTTTGCTTTACCGAAAATCATAAAATTTACTTAAATAATTTTATTCATTTAATTATTTATTTAATTATTTTTAAAACGTTACAGCTATCTGGTTCTTCTTTATCTGACATGTTGATTTGATCATGCTTATTATTCACTCATACATGCTGATAAAGCCCTGAGGATATTGGCTTGACTGCTCTGATTATGATGGAGATCATACTAGTGGGACATCTGTAGTCTATAAGCATATCCTGGAAAGTCCCTAGTCGTAGGTATATCGAGACGGGGCATTGATATACCAGAGTAGACTAGCGTATATGATAATAGACTCATACGATGGGCGATGGATGTTCCCACATTCATCGATGTTTGACATCAAGATCATATACGGGTGCTCAGTAGTGACTGGGTACATTGGACGGACTCACTGAGAACTCCTATATGGAATTATATCTATCGTCGGATAGCAGTTCTCAGGTGACACTGGTACAGGTTAGTCTGTAGACCCGAAATCGTCATGGAGTCTTGTGTATTCTCCCACTGTACTTTGATTGCCACCCTACCACGGCTCTACTGAGTCGTGCAAACAGGTGGCCGTTGGGTACAGTCCCGAGACACACGAAGGCAATGAGCGATAGGAGGGGTTTCATCTCTCCCGGTATTGGGAGTTGATGCTGTACTGTGCCCGACTGGTTATATCAGAAAGTCCCTGGCCAGGGCTGCTGAGATTTGCTGATAAGTGTTATCAGTAGTTTCTCGATCTGTTATAGACCATTCACCGGAATGACTTATTGAGTTATTAGGGTCGACGTGACCATCCCTAGGCTCAATATGCAGCATATCTGTGTTAGTTATATGTATGCCCTAGAGGCCATTACTGTACATTGGATGTATATTGTAGTGGATGCTGGGACATATATAGGGAGGACTTTTTTACTCGACATGATAGTATGCTATCTGGTTGCTCTTTAACTTAACGTATATACTAATTGTCTCTCTGTTACATGTTGGTAAAGCCCTTAGGATGAGTACTTGACTACCTGGACTATGATGCGGATCATACTAGTGGGGACATGGTAGTCCATAAGTACATCCTTCAAAGTCCCTAGTCGTGGGTGTATCGAGACGGGGCATCGATATACCAGTGTAGAGTAGCGTATACCTTCTCGACCCATACAGATGGGCGATGGATGATCCCATATCCATTGGTGTTTGACATCAGAGATGATATACGGGTGCTCAGTAGAGACTGGGTACACTGGACGGACTCGCCGAGAACTCCCAGATGGTATTATACCTTACGTCAGATGGCAGTTCTCTGGTGACACTGGTACAGAGTAGTCTGTTGACCCGAGATCGTCAAAGAGTCTTGTGTGGCTCCCACTGTGCTTTGATTTCCACCTTACCACATCCAAGAGGGCATGCAAAACGGTGGTTTTTGGGTACAGTCCCGAATCACATGGAGGCAATGAGCGATAGGAGGGGATTCGTCTCTCCCGGTATAGGGAGTTGATGTTGCGCTGTGTTCGATTGGCTATAACCGGAAATCCCTGGCCAGGGTTGCTGAGATTTACTGGTAAGTGTTACCAGTAGTTTCTCGAACTGTTATAGACCTCATATCGACACGACTTATCGAGCTATTGGGGTCTGACGTTTACCACCCCTAGGCGAGATATGCGACATATCAGACGACGAGACCGGACTGTACGGTAAGTGTTACTGGTTAGATTCACAGGAGTATGAGCGGGCTTGCTCGTCGATCTTCTGATCGCTCAATACCCGGGTGGCCGTTACGTTTAGCAGACCGCTTGCGGCTTGTGGATGCTTGATATGATCATCATCTGCTGCCGGCGTATTGACGAGTCTTTAGAGTCCTACACAGAGGTTTCCTGGCTCAAGCGAAACGAAATAGGAGCGCATATGAGATATGTGCGGGACCGAGAATAATGCGTGTATGTGATATCGTATTTCGTTCTCGCGATGAATGTATCGAATGGTTGTATGCGATATAACCTAGTTATCGAATCAAGGATTGATTCGATAAGTCGATACATTGGATATTAGTCGGTTATATGCGATATGACCGGATCGTTAAATAAAGTGTTGATTTAATGATTTAATGCATAATTATATATTTGATATATTACTTTGTATTAACTAGTATTGGTTCACTTTAAATGGATTTTCTCACTTGCATTGCACAAGTTGTATATGTGATATACTTTTGTGCACTTGATTGTATCATGTTTGATGATACATGTTTACTTGGGTTTATGTAAAGATTAAACCATGGTTATATGAATGGTTAGGGTTTTATTTTCCTATTCATTTATTTATTTATTTATTCTATTTGGAAAATAAATGGCATAAAGAGAAAAATGGTGGCTTTCTTTGTTTGCATCTTGAAGCTTCATGAAGCTTTGACTAAGTGACCATTTTGTCTCATGCTTAACCCTAACCACTCCATCTAACCTTAGTTAAATCTCTACACTAAACCATGGTTTGTATATGATAAGAATTGATTTTTCTTTTCTATTTTATTATTCTTATCATATCATTATCTTCATCATCTTCTTCTTCTTCAAGAAGAAAAAGCTAGCTACCATCAATGGCAACTAGTGAAAATGAGTGAGAAATCCAATTCTAAAGTGAACCCACCTCCTATTTCTTCATCCTCTACCTCTTGCCAAGTAGTATAGGGTGTTTTCTTCACAAGTTTCATGACTTGGTGAAGTGGGAGCTTGATCTTGTGATGCCTCGACGTAGATCATCTTCGACATCGTAGTCGATGACCTAGCCCGCCCATTTCTCCGATGAAGCCGACGCTAGAGCCCGGGATTTGATTTGGACAGCATGGGGACTTCATCACGGAGTTATGATGGTGGAGCACCGGATCTACAAAGGTTGTATTTCCGTTCTTTTAGTTAAGTTGTTAACTAGTTTCATTGTTTCGCCTAAAATTCTAGTTAACGATCCGTATTAGGGTTTCTCGGCACTTGTAAAATTTGAAATTGGCATGGTTGATGCATTGTGAGACCTCATTAGTGTGCCTAGGAACCCTACAGTGGTATCAGAGCCTAGCTAGAGCCTTAGGCGATGCGTAGACGGAATTAGAAGTCCGATCGAATCAAAACCCAAACCCAAATTTGCTCTCTGGACAATTTTGATAAACTGGGTTTTTTCCAGATTAAAAATATTCAGAAAAACCAGCAGGAGATTATAAGAATTACTGAGAAGCCCGTACCCCTGAATCCACCAAAGTGCGGCGGAACCGCGACATTAGCATGGCTAATGCGGCGGTTCCGCGGCCATGTGGTCCCTTCTTGCGTTAAATTTTGCACAGTAATTCTTAGTTTGCAGTGCTGGTTTTCCTGAGAATATTTAATAATTTTTCAAGAGTTGAATTTTCTGGGTTGTATTGGGGTCTCGGTGTTTTGACCGGATTGTCTAATTTCGTCTGTGTGTGTTTTTCCGGGTAATTTTAGAATATGTTAAAAGGTTCGACCGGATATAAATACCCAATTTTTCCCCTGTTGGGAAATTTCCAAGTGTTGGATTTTTCCGTAGTTTAACGACGTTCTAAGTAGTGCAAGTAACGCGATGGTCCCTCTAGAAGACAACAAACCTTAACTCGATTATGTGACCGTCTTGAACTGCCCTTTGAACCTTATGGTTTGGGGCAGTACGGCGTGCCACATGTGAGGCGTTGGCTTGACCCTTCTACGGCTGGACCGTTGGTACTGAGGCACGAACTGAATGTTTTTAGACTTGTTTCATGTGTTGATCTGTATCGGGAAAACTTGAGTGTTTGAATGTTCGATCGGAAAGTTTAACATTTTCTAATTATCTGGAATGTGATACAATAATTGGAATTCACAATCAGTTATGAGATAACTGAATGAATGTTATAAACATAGCAGTTTAGTCTCACTTGATCGGTTGCCACGGAATTTTGATATGATCAAAAGTCCGTTGCAATCACGTAGCGTATGCGGATACTCGCCGGGTAAACTTAATAGACAGCTGCAGCCCATAGCCCCGACCAAGTGACTGTAGGAGAACCCCGTCGCCGAAAGCATCCGTTCGGGTGCTCGCGGTAGCGGTGTTCCGCCTTGGTGCACTTCGTCGACGGTATCGGGGTTGCGGCCGCCTACTAAAGTTTGCGACGAGCATTCGATCAGGATGTCGGGAATCTTGTTGAATTACCCGACTTGATATTGAAAAGTGTTTTCGATAATGAGACTAAAATGTGGGGTTTATAATTGTTAGGCATGCGATGTCTAAGGAATTCATTCAATCAGGCATGCGATGTCTGAGGATGTTGCGGATTCCAACTGTTGTAGTTTTACACTTTCTTTTCTGTGACCGTAAGTGTAATATGTGATATCGCCGGTTTCGTTGCTATATGTCAACGACAATTGGGATGCGTATATTTACTTACGTTGATGACATGTGATGTTATGTGTTGCTGGATATGTTATATTGGATCGTCGTGTTTGAATAGCCGGGGGTTTTTATGTGAGATGAGTGTTTTTCATTTTCATTCATGTAAAAACTTGTATGTAATATTCTTTTATTGGGGCACTTCCATGTTGCGGATGATGTCACCATTTGTATATTATTTACTTTTCTGCACTAGGATAGACCCAAGGAGGGGAGCATAAGTAACCGGGTTCTGGAGTCCAGTGGGAGACCAACTCGAGGAGTCGAGTCCGGGTCTTCTAACTCTAGAATTGGTAGGGTTGCTTGCCGCTCTCGTAGGGGTCTAGGGGTGTGGGTTTGGCTATTCATCACGACCGTGGAATCCGTGTTTTATACTGGCTCATATTGAAAACACGGACGTCCTAGTATATCCAATGTTTCATATGATTCTTCTGCTGCGATATCTGTGATGTGATCATGTGATATGTTCTGTGATGGATACTTTATATAGTATATATGATATATTATATAGACGTTACTTATGTTTTACACCCGCGCTAGCCCTGCCCCGCTCTGCCGTTAGTTACCTAACCTAACGGTGCACGAGGGGACATCGAGGCGAATGCGGATGGCATAAGTGTACGTCGTATTTATCGGTGATGTTTAGGTATTTAAATGATGGGACTTCATTAATGTGATTAATGAAATAAAAGAAACCTAAAGATGTTGTGGAATCGAATTTCAAAAAAAAAAGGGTAGCTACAGTTCTTACTTTGCACAGAGGTATATGTGATATATCCTGCACCTTATTCGATGAGGAAAGGACCGAGATCCCTTCACCGGGAGTGACTCCTTTAGCAATAACAGGCAGATGCTACACACTCGGTTTGTCTTTTGATTGCTTTTAAGAGTTTTTGCTTTGCACAGTGATATATGTGATATATCCCGCACCTCATTCGATGAGGAAAGGACCGACGATCCCTTCACCGGGAGTGACTCCTTTAGCAAAACTAGAAAAGCCTCAAAAACACTCCATTTCAAAATTCATTCGATCCTACAACGATATCAAGTTCATTACGCAATAGGTTTACAGAAAAACCTGTCGTAGCCCTCCGTCATTTCAGATAAGTCCTGTTTAGTATTCGTGCTGCGTTTGTTGACCTTGTCAAGGCGCAGTGTGCGGTAGCTAACCAGTATTTATCTGCTTATGCATATGATGCAGATTGGGTTAGGGTAGTCGTGCGGCCTTGTTGACCTTGTCAAGGGTCGTGCGGGTGGGTTTGATTCAATCAAGAAATGACGGGTTGAACTTGACTTGCGGTCTATGGTTTGTTGACCTTGTCAAGGTCATAGATCGTTCGGGGCAAAATATTATCGGGAATTTCAAGTGTTGAAATTTGCAATGAGATTGCATACCTTCTATGAGATAATTGGATCCAGATACCCGCTGCGAGTAATTGTTACTCCTGGGAAAGTTTTACACATTACAATTAGCCGATCAAGTAGGTGTCTAGAAAGGTGTCAACGGGGTTACGCCGAGGTTTACATTAATTAGGTTCGTGCGAAAGCACGGGGGACCTCCCTCAAAGTACCGACACTGGCCTGGCTGAAAGATTGGCGAACTTGTAGTGTGTAATTAATCCCGGCTAGTCTTTCCTTTTAGGGTTTGAAGGAAGATTTGATAAAAAGCAGTGGGAGCCATCCTGATTAGATAAAATAATAACCAATCTATTCTTGCAAGAGCGCACGCTGAGTGTTTTCTTATCTCTCTCTCCTGGTAGCGACCATATCACGCCTTAATCAAGATAATAATACGGAATATTGACCGAACCCGCTTGTTATACTGAGCTGGGGAACGTTGGTCCCGCTCCAAATTATAATTGTTATAGGACAGAGCAGGAAATTGGGGATTACCAGAATTCCCTTGCAGCCCAAACGAAGAGAGTGCATGCTGATGCATCATCTTCGGGTGTGTTCATTATGCAGAACTGTTTCTCAGTGTCCTTTATGTCCTGGGTATATGATACCGGATCAGGATCCCGCATATGTAATATGTTACATAGGGCTACAGGAAGGTAGAGAACTGAGAACGGGTGATAAGTTTCATGAGGCAGAAAACGGGGCAAGTGTTGTAGCCAAGTCTGTTGGTCACTGTCATCCTGTATTCCAAATACATTGATTCTGAACGAATGTTATTAGATACCGAACCTGATATACAAAATCATATCTATCTCTTTATTAGTAAAGAAATGATAAAATTTTGTATTGTTGGATAATGTTTTGAACATTTCCTATATCAAAAGTTGATCGGTTCAGGCACGTTATCTAAAAGCATTGATGTTCTAAATCAAACTACAGTTCATAGTATACAGAACACACACAAGAGGAAGAGTTCAGAAATGAACGGATCCTTCTTGAGGCATTATATACTGGGTCATATCAATGCGACCCGACTAGCTGAAGTTACATAAAGATGCATATTTAAATTAGTTTGAATTTACATCTTGTGAAACTTGCCAGTCATGTCACAAAGATAAGATGACCATAGCTCCGTTTACTGGAAACAGAGAAAGATTTAGTGAACTCTTGGGATGATACATGTTGAAGTATAAAGGTCCCCTGTCTACACATGCCAAAACTGGTTCTTTGTACTTCATTACATTCTCTGATGATCTCTTTAGATTCAGACATATGTTCCTGTTGAAACACAAGTCCGAACCTTTTGAGATATTCACATAATATAATTTAGAAGTAGAGAACCAAATACGGGTAAAAGTATTATGTCCTATGATGAGATCAAGGAGGAGAATACTTGAGCACGAAATTCTTGGACTTTTCTAAAGGAGAATGAGATTCTCTCTCAGCATTACTCCTCCGTATACACCATAGCACGATGGTATATCGGGGTGGAGCAATCACACCCTATATGATAAGGTGTGCTCTATGATGAGTACTACTGAGTTACCTATTTCCTTTTTGGGAGTTATGCACTTGAGAAGCTGCATACCTATTGAATAGAGTTCAAATCAAATCAGTGGCCTGCCACTTCATATTTGATATGATAAGGGAAGAGCCCATATCATAAGTTGGTTATGATTTGGGGTTGTCCGGGCTATGTCTAAAAGCAAAATCCAGACAAGCTCGAGGCAAGATCTGTTATGTAGAACTGGAAAGGTTCCAGATATACAAAACTGCAGCTGATGATTTGACAGAACCAAAGGATTCAATAGTTACCAACGAACCTCAGCCTCTCCGCCGATCTAGTAAGGTTCCTCACCCTCCTGAGAGATACTTCGGTTTCTCTATGACAGTGAGAGCGAGGATTGCATCATAAGATGATGACCCAACTAGTTTCGAGCTGGCCATCAGGAGTGGGACTCTGTAAGAATAGCTGGATGCTTAGCGATCTGAGATGGAATCCTTATACACCAACAAAGTATGGACTTTGGTTGCTATATCTGAAGGGTTAAATCCCCATCAGGAGCAAGTATATCTTGAGAAGATTACTTGGTGTACATGGAAAAGTTAAGAGTTTCAAAGCTAGACTTGTTAAAGGTTTGCATTATTGACCAGATATGGATCATAATGAAACCTTTTCTAAGGATCTATGCTTAAGTCCATCCAGATCCTACTTACCATGGCTACATACCATGACTACGATATCTGGTGGTTGGGTGTCATGACTGCTTTTCTAAATGATGTTTTGGAAGAGAGCGACTATAAGTACACAGCCAGAGGGCTTCGTAGACAGTGGGAGCAGCGGAAACGTGTGCAAGATGCTTTATAGGATAAAGCAGGCATCGCGGAGTTGGAACATCTATTTTGATGTGTTAGTCAAAGAGTTTGACATCATCAAAATGGTAGATGAACCTTGTATAAACAAAAAGGTAGTAGGGAGTATGGTGGCGATCCTCGTAGAGTACGTGGATGACATACTCTTGATAAGAAAGAAGTTTCCTATGCTACGCTCGGTCAATCTCCACTTATCACAATGATTCTCCATAAAGGATCATAATGATACCTCCTAAATCCTGGGTTTTGGATCTATGAGATAGATCTAATTGGATGTTAGTATTCTCACTAGTTGTAGTGAGATGGTATCAACCGATCTTGGGGAGAATCACTGGAAAGGTTCCAGAATGATAAGGATGACTGAAAGTCAGTCACAGGCATTGTATTTACCCTCAGTAAAGGGACGGTATGTTGGAAGAGTTCCAAGCTAGATACCGTGGCATACTAGACGATAAAGGCTGGATACATCGCTACTTAAGATGCTACCAAAGAGGCAGTCTGGGTGTATATTAGTTCATGAGATGAACTTTGTTCCTCCCATTGTGTGACAATGGAGTTGTGGATTATGCCAAGGAACGCCGGTCCCATCAGTGATCCAGACATATTCTAAGGCAGTGTCACCTGATCATGGAGATGGTTGGTCTCCAGGGTGATCGAGGTTAGGAGAGTAGACTCAGAGGACAACACGACGGATCCACTCACAAAGGCCTTTTCCCAGAGAGAGACTTTTATGGGATGGTTGAGTATGAGATACTACAACCACTGCTATCAGATGGCCCTAGTGCAAGTGGGAGATTGTTAGTTATATGCATGCCCTAGAGGCCATTACTGTACATTAGATGTATATTGTAGTGGATGCTGGGACATATATAGGGAGGACTTTCTTGCTCGACATGATAGTATGCTATCTGGTTGCTCTTTACCTTAACGTATATACTAATTGTCTCTCTGTTACATGTTGGTAAAGCCCTTAGGATGAGTACTTGACTACCTGGACTATGATGCGGATCATACGAGTGGGGACATGGTAGTCCATAAGTACATCCTTCAAAGTCCCTAGTCGTGGGTGTATCGAGACGGGGCATCGATATACCAGTGTAGACTAGCGTATACCTTCTCGACCCATACAGATGGGCGATGGATGATCCCATATCGATTGGTGTTTGACATCAGAGATGATATACGGGTGCTCAGTGGAGACTGGGTACACTGGACGGACTCGCCGAGAACTCCCAGATGGTATTATACCTTACGTCAGATGGCAGTTCTCTGGTGACACTGGTACAGAGTAGTTTGTTGACCCGAGATCGTCATAGAGTCTTGTGTGGTTCCCACTGTGCTTTGATTTCCATCTTACCACGTCCAAGAGGGCGTGCAAAATGGTGGTTTTTAGGTACAGTCCCGAATCATATGGAGGCAATGAGCGATAGGAGGGGATTCGTCTCTCCCGGTATAGGGAGTTGATGTTGCGCTGTGTTCGATTGGCTATAACCGGAAATCCCTGGCCAGGGTTGCTGAGATTTACTGGTAAGTGTTACCAGTAGTTTCTCGAACTGTTATAGACCTCATATCGACACGACTTATCGAGCTATTGGGGTCTGACGTTTACTACCCCTAGGCGAGATATGCGACATATCAGACGACGAGACCGGACTGTACGGTAAGTGTTACTGGTTGGATTCACAGGAGTATGAGCGGGCTTGCTCGTCGATCTTCTGATCGCTCAATACCCGGGTGGCCGTTATGTTTAGCAGACCGCTTGCGGCTTGTGGATGCTTGATATGATCATCATCTGCTGCCGGCGTATTGACGAGTCTTTAGAGTCCTACACAGAGGTTTCCTGGCTCAAGCGAAACGAAATAGGAGCGCATATGAGATATGTACGGGACCGAGAATAATGCGTGTATGTGATACCGTATTTCATTCTCGCGATGAATGTATCGAATGGTTGTATGCGATATAACCTAGTTATCGAATCAAGGATTGATTCAATAAGTCGATACATTGGATATTAGTCGGTTATATGCGATATGACCGGATCGTTAAATCAAGTGTTGATTTAATGATTTAATGCATAATTATATATTTGATATATTACTTTGCATTAACTAGTATTGGTTCACTTTAAATGGATTTTCTCACTTGCATTGCACAAGTTGTATATGTGATATACTTTTATGCACTTGATTGTATCATGTTTGATGATACATGTTTGCTTGGGTTTGTGTAAAGATTAAACCATGGTTATATGAATGGTTCGGGTTTTGTTTTCTTATTCATTTATTTATTTATTTACTCTTTTTGGAAAATAAATGGCATAAAGAGAAAAATGGTGGCTTTCTTTGTTTGCATCTTGAAGCTTCATGAAGCTTTGACTAAGTGACCATTTTGTCTCATGCTTAACCCTAACCACTCCATCTAACCTTAGTTAAATCTCTACACTAAACCATGGTTTGTATATGATAAGAATTGATTTTTCTTTTCTATTTTATTATTCTTATCATATCATTATCTTCATCTTCTTCTTCTTCTTCAAGAAGAAAAAGCTAGCTACCATCAATGGCAACTAGTGAAAATGAGTGAGAAATCCAATTCTAAAGTGAACCCACCTCCTATTTCTTCATCCTCTACCTCTTGCCAAGTAGTATAGGGTGTTTTCTTCACAAGTTTCATGACTTGGTGAAGTGGGAGCTTGATCTTGTGATGCCTCGACGTAGATCATCTTCGGCATCGTAGTCGATGACCTAGCCCGCCCATTTCTCCGATGAAGCCGACGCTAGAGCCCGGGATTTGATTTGGACAGCATGGGGACTTCATCACGGAGTTATGGAGGTGGAGCACCGGATCTACAAAGGTTGTATTTCCGTTCTATTAGTTAAGTTGTTAATTAGTTTCATTGTTTCGCCTAAAATTCTAGTTAACGATCCGTATTAGGGTTTCTCGGCACTTGTAAAATTTGAAATTGGCATGGTTGATGCCTTGTGAGACCTCATTAGTGTGCCTAGGAACCCTACAATCTGACGAAGAGACCGGACTGTACGGCAGTGTTGCCGGATGGCTCGACGGGAGTTGTAGCAGGTTCGCTTGTTTTCTTCTGATCGCTCAATACCCGGGTGGCCGTTACGTTTAGCTGACCGCTTGCGGCTTGAGGGTACCTGATATGATCATCACCCTCTGCCGGCGTATTGACGAGTCTTAGAGTCCCACACAGGAGTTACCCAGTCCAGGCGAAACGTTGTGGTGCGCGTATGCGATATGCGCATGGACCCGATTAAAATGCGCGTATATGATACCGTACATTGATCGGGCGGCTTGCTTTTGGTAGGGTCATATGTGATATGGACAAATTGATAAATCAAGTGTTGATTTATCATTTAACCATTAGTTTTCTCACTTAAAACCTTTTCTTGGATGATGGATGTGTGCATGCATGTATGTTTTTCTTTCTTTCTTTCTTGCTAGTTTCATACACATATAGATGTGCATACATACATACATACACCCATCTATCATGGTTGTTTACACATGGAAATGGTGGCAATATGAGACTCACACCATGGATAAATCTTTTGTGTTTTATTTGATTTAAGGTTTAAAACAAAATGGAAAAAGGAAAGGATAATCTTCACTTGCTTCTACACTCTTCCTTAACCTAACCATTCTCACCTACCCTTAACCTTAGATTAACCTTTCCTTACATGGTTTAAACCCTAATTAAATATCAACCAAGAGATTTAACCATGGTTTGAAGTAAGAAGGAATAAAATATAAAAGTATATATTTCATTTCTTTTCTTATGGTTATGATTTTTCATCTCTTGCAAAAATATTGCCACCATCTTCTTCCTCCTTCATATTTGCTCTCTAGCTTCTTCTAGTGAGTAATATACACATAAAGATAGGTTTTTGAAGTGAGAATCTTAACCACAACTTCATTCTATACAAGTTTAGCCAACTTGTTTAGAGTGTCATCTTGGATTCTCGAAGTTGCGAGCTTGGACGGTGAACTCCGGGTGGATCGTCCTGGACGCGAGAAGATTTCAAGAGGACCTCCATTCAACACCCAAGAGACCAAGGAGTCCAGAAAAAGGGAGCTACAAAGGTTGTAGTCATGAAACCCTAACTTTATAAGTCTTAAGTTTCGAAACCCTAATTGTCTAGGATCGATTCCTTTGCATGCTTGTTTAGCACCATCAAAATTCAAACTTTGGGACATGTGATGCTTCAAAACTCATTATAGGGTGCTAGGCAATCCTTTCAGCCTGATCCTCTGGTGCTGATCTGCACGTCCGAGAAATCTCGTAAAAGTGATCCATCAAACGCTCACGGCGCGAAACACAATAAAATGACACCTCTATGCAATCGCGTGTCCCTGGAATCACGCCCTGGTCAGTCTTCGTCTGTGACGAGCTCGTGCTGACGCAACTCTAACCGTAGCTCTCTCTGCCCGTCTAATCGTGGCAGCAAAATCATAAACCAATATCGATGAGGATAGATCATGGAAATGAATATAATAATGTGCAAGGAAATGTACATCCTAAGGCTCCTTAAGCGGAGTAGCGTATCGTAAGTATGCCGCGGAACATACACACGGTACGTCACTCTCCTTAAGTCACCTACTCCATCAACCAAGGTCAATCTACGCGACGAAAGTTCGGGTATAATACCCTTTCGACTAAGTCTAAGTTCCGTAAGGTCAAGCCTAGATCCCGTATATATACAAACGCCCTAGGCTCCGCATAGTCAAACATAGACTCGAACCAAGGTTAACCTAGCGCTTTGATACCAACTTTATCACGACCCGAAATGCCACGTGACTGGCACTTGAATCATATGAAGTCTATAGAACCCTATCTAATTCAAGTAAGCCAAGAAATCCCAGAAATCTAAACCATTTTAAGAAAGAATTGAAGACAACGTGTTTTTAAAACAAGTGGTTTTATATAACATAAGCCGAATATGCATTTTAAAATCTCAAGTCTTTTCTAAAAATTTCGGCAGAGTTTCCTTTGTAAATACTGGCCCCAAACGAAGTACAACATAAATAATATATGCACAATGGTAAAAGGCATCCCCAAGCGGGAGCTAGCTCTTCGTCAATTGATGGTCACAACCACGCAAGCAATATGATATAAAACGCCGAAGGGCGAGGATCAAAACTCAAAGGAAACTCAAAATCATCAAGAAAACCATAATAAGACAACGCGCGACTCTAAGGTCGAAAGAATAGCAGCTGGTTTTTTAAGTCAGAAATAATATACATGTCTGGTTGATGGAATTTTACAAGATACAACAGAAAATAAATGTACAATGGTGGTCACGATACAAGTGAGTCCACTACCCAAGCAATCACCCAGAATGGAAGCAGTGTGCCAGAAAGCCGCATTGAAACCTGTATGGAAAAACCTGCAAGAAACTGTGGCACAACGGGGGTGAGTTGCCAACTCGTGAGTAGAAAAGATCACAGAGCAGAAATCGTATGTATGACTCAATCCTAGGTCAATACGATCACTAGTATATATCCTCAATATGATAAACTCTGAAGCATGATAAGGTGGCAAGGATAAACATCTATACATAAGTGTAGTACCAAGTGCTCGTGTCAGTGCCTCAGGTAGCAACATATCATAAATATGAGGTATCATCAATGAAATCAGTGTCAACTATAGCATGAAGTCTATAAGTATGTGGGTATCATCCAATTATATAATCAATGCCTGTATGCATGTGGATCTCGTCCACGTGTCAACCAATGACACCAAAACATCATGCATGTAAATATCATAAAGCATATGCATGGAAGTATAAGGATATAAATCAATGTGTGTCCCTCGCAACACATCAAAATCATGGAACCTGAGTGTCCAACATCGACACTCGAAAACATCATGAAACCTGTGCCCAGCATCGACACGTAAATCCTCATATATCGGGCTCCGTCAGTCTGGATCGGCCCGTAAAATCCTCATATATATCGGGCTCCGTCAGTCTGGATCGGCCCATATCATCTCTCGACTCCGGTCGATATCCTCCGGATATCCGCCGAGCCCAAATACAATCACCGATAGGTTATAGTCCCTCTGCCAGGCTCACCGGCTGTATACACAGCATCCTTTTCTTGCCCCGTGGTACCATACCGGGCCCCACCATATACCCGCACACGGCCCACGGCTCCTCCTCGCATAGGGGGTATATATATCAGAACCGATAAAACTCATGGTGGCTGCTGAAATATCATATCAAGAGAAACCGGGTTTTTAAAACAGTACATAGTTTCTTTTGAAATACCCACGGTTCTCAAATCCAGAAATATCATAGAAACAACATATCTCAATGCGTATAATCATAAAGCATGATGTATGCGACATATAACAGAATGTAAGCATATCCGTATATCATGCAACCTGGAACAGTAATATGCACATATCGAGGGAAAACCGCTCTTATAAAATGAATCCAGTTTTAAAATATATCTTGCGGTTCCCAAATCTCCAAAATCAAGCCAGAATCATCTATGTACGTACGAATACGTATGTATGCAAGTTTGTCATGCAAGGAGTCATATCCTGATTCAACAATCCTACTGTGTAGTGACATGGAATTTATCGATGATGATGTGTGTAAGCCGGCAAGCAGGTGTATGTGGAACATACGCATCATCGATAATAGTGCTGGTGTCCTAACAGCATGGGTTTAATATAATAATAAACACATTAAAACATGCAACGCGATGCGAATAGCAAGAATATGCGGAAAATGAATAATAAACACAACAGTGAAAAATCTACATCAATATGTAAATGTCATACAGTTTTGCCATTTAAAATAAAACGAATCGTGGTGTTTAGAAAAATAAGGGCTACGGTATTTTTAAGAAAAGATGCGTCCTTTGAAAATATCCGTAGAATCTATTGGCCTGTCTTTAAAATACTCACGATTCGCTAGTTTTGAAATAGGTATGACTCGAGTCTAGTCTAACATCTATAAGTACTACAGAACTAAATGAACAGTCTAACCGAAAGGGTAAGGGAAACCACCTAAATCTGAGTCGATATACATATAAATAGAATAATCGGTGATCCCGCCTCAATAGTATCACATATGATACAATATACAATATGACATCCTTGAGTCAAGAGTGGGGATCTATCATCAATATATAGCTCGTACGTAAATCCGTCGTACGGCATCCCAAATCTGGGTACGGGTCAAATATAACATTTATCTCATCATTTATCTGTTATCCTTATCATCATATCTCATGAACGGGGGTACTGATCTAAGTCTAATACCAACTGATACCATATATATATATATGTATATATGTATATATATGTATGTATATATGTATATATATATATATATATATGTGTATGTATGCGTGTATGAAAACGCACGCCTAAAGGCCTGCTAAAATCTCATGTCGTATCTCATAATACGAATCACATCATGTAACCGATCTCATGGCACCATGCCCAATTTCATCGACTAATCTCCAAATACCTTGTACAATCCTCATCATACACACACACACACAGTCCCATACCTATGTGTGTGTGTGTGTGTGTATACACATATCCCCATATACGCACAAGTAATAATCATAATGCATGCAAGGGTGTATGTGTGCGTGTGTGCAAACCTATTCTATGGTTCGTGACTATGAAATCAACCACGACACTATTATCCAATTTCACAACAGATATATAATTATATAACTTATCATTACCTACACTACGAATTGAGGGGGTACTATACGCGATCCACCCGACTTCCCCCGTAAATGTGTATCAACTCACCTGCTCTTGCTTGCCGATTTTGATGTCGCTATGTCCCTCCTTGTTGCTCTGAACCCACTCGAGGGTACCTACATGTATACCACAAGACATCGTAAAAGGAAATAGCGCACGAAAACCAAATCAGCACGCGTATCGTTCATAGGTCAAAACCTATAGTCTCGCATGTAAGAATAGCCAAACCAACCCTCGATGTCGATGTACATACGTCAAACCATCGAGTTAAAACCAAATTCCTAAAATCCAGAATTCAGAATACGGAAAACAAAACCCCGAAATAGAACATCAGCTCATGAAACTAGTCCCAGATTTTGATTAAGGTGAAAACAATGTGCACAAACAATACTGAGGTGATGTATAGGGAGCATATGACCTACTGAAGCAACCTGGCCCCTAACCCCCATCCCATGGCCGGCCACACATGCCCAAAATCCGGCCTCCTCAGTTCTTCAGGGGAGATAGGGTCTCGTTTTGGCAGAGTGGTCTCGTGGTGGTCAATCTAGGTTACTAGTGTTTTTTTCTTATCTCGTAGTTATCCCAAGTCATCCCAGATTCCCCTGCACACCCTAAACACTCACAAAACCGACGTGAACAGTTTTAGTTTTCCAGAAATTTGGGTTTCAGGTTTTATCTTGTGTATGTTCTAGGTTTGCAACACCATGGGGGGTTTATGGTCACTAAATACACTCAAGTCCACCACACAACTCAACTTAAACCCTAACCCTCTCTTGGAGTTTCCAAAGTGCACAAAATTACAGGAAATTGAATTTAAACTTGAATAGAGGCTAAAGAAAAAGAAATGCTATACTTAATGTGAAAGAATCACCTCATTTGGCACTCATAAATCCCCTAGAGTACCAAAATGCAAATTTTCTTGGTCCAAAGTGTAGCTTGTGAGCTTGTGCACATTTTTAATGAAAGGAGTGAGGTGTTTTGAGGTGGGAAATGAGGTGTTTTGAGGATGAAGAGGAAGGGGGAGAGGGAGAGGCAGCTATGGAGTTAAGGGAGAGAGAAAGAGATGAAGATAATGAGGGGGAGACAAATGGGTATGGTTCTCTCTTGACCCCTCACACTCTCTCACTTGCCCATGCTTTATTTCTTTATTCATTTTCTTTTTCTTTTCTTTCCTTTTCTTTTCTTTTCCTTTTCTTTTCTCTTCTCACAAAACCAAATCCATGAATGAAAAATGAAGAGAAAGCCATGTAGGAAAATGTAACACAAGTGTAAAAATGATATGGTGCATGTTTTGCACAAAACAAGCTTAATGCGCGATTAGCGATATTTAATCGCGATTAGCACTAAATAGTGTATAATTAATCATAAAAACTTATAATTTGCATAATTCACATAAAGCACCTTTATTTCAGTAATTTCCATAATTTTCCAAATTTTTCCCAATTTATTGGTATTTAATTATACCGCCTTAATAAAATATTCAATATAATATTATTTAATTATAAAAATCCCAAAATTAATATTTTATTTTTCTGTAATGTTACAATCTTCCCCCCTTAAAGAAATTCGTTCCCTGAATTTAAATTTAAACCCCTCAAATACTAAAACATTTCAGTAAAAGACTAGATCGTCGGGGTCCCGAGATCATAAATATATAAGAAGTATCATAGCGCAATGCATGCGCATGAACAATGAGCAGATAACTCAAAATCAAAACTCCGTAAAGCATCTCACAATCATCGGAGTCATGGTGAAGACACAAATGTCAAATCCAAAACGAAACCAATATGATATATCTCAAGACTATACATGTAAACATCAAATCTATACATGTAAACATCTGAAGGAAATGCATGCCAAACCTTTCATGTTGATGTGCGATGCACGTAACACTGCATAGTGGCGGACGTCTATTGTAAGAAAATAACTATATATATATACACTTATCCTTTGTTTAATATGTATATCCTGCCGTTTTTGAAAATAATTTAGATGGGTTTCCTTGTTTTCAGACGTTTCGTGTCATATCAGACACGTAGGTAAATACTGAGACTATAGCTCCCTTTTTGGAAATCCTTTCGATAACTATCGATGCATGCAAAATATATCCAGGTACTGTCCTCTGACTAGTCCTGCTCAGTACGAAAACAATTAGCAAATATCATAAAACGTACTGCTCCATAAGAAATCAATCTCAAAATGTGCATATGAATGCTACGGGCATCTAGTGTGCACGAAAATAGAAATCCATGAATGGGCCATACATGTGCACAGAAACAAAATCTAAGTGCAACGGGTGTGCATGAAACTCCTGTCAAGGCAACGGGTGTGCCTGACAACAAATATCAGGTGCATCTGATATGCACGAAAAATCCCGATTTAGTGCATTTGATGTGCACCAAAATTGCATCTCATAACATGTTGTTGGAGATAGTGCCCTCAGAGTCAATTATTGGATCACAGGCACGTGATTGCAATGATTGAAGGAGGACCTGTCCCAGTAGGACATTCTTACTCGAGATGATAGTATGCTATCTGGTTTATCTTTATCATCGTGTACTGCTTTAGGTGACCTGACATGTCGCTATTACACGTTGATAGAGCCCCTAGGATTCTTGCTTGACTGCCAGCAGTATGAGGGCGATCATATACGTGGGAGCTGGTAGTCTATAAGCACATCCTTAAAAGGTCCCTAGTCGTGGGAGTTTCGAGACTGGGCATCGATACTCCAGAGTAGACTAGTGTATACAGTCGGGACCCCGACGAGGGGCGGTGGCCGGTCTCACAAGCCACTGGTGTCAGTTGGTTCACCTAAGATGTATACAGGTGCTCATTGGGTTATGAGTACACCGGACAGGACTCGCCGGGAACATGCTAGTTGGTCTTATACCTGACGTCAGATAGCAATTCCCTGGTGACATATGTACAGGTTAGTTCATCGACCTGGGGATCATCATTTGTCTCGTGTGAGTTCCCACTGTACTTTGATTACTACCCTACCACGCTCAAAGAAGACGTGCAAACAGGTTTTAGTTGGGTACAGTCCCGAGCCACATGGAGGCAGTGAGCGGATCTTCAGGGGTTCATGTCTCCCGGTATTGGGGGTGAGGTCGCGCTGTGTCTAGGAGAGCCATTACACGAAGCCCTCGGCCGAGGTAGGAGATTTACTGGTAGGTAATCCAGTAGTATCTCAGGGTGTTCTGGGCTACACTCCGACACGACTTGTACCGCTTTTGGGGGTCTGACTTTTACCAACCCCTTAGGCATGCTATGCGATGCTCATAGATGAACGGACCGGACTGTACGGATATTGTTACTGACAGGCTCAGTAGGGTGTCAGGATGAGTTCGCTCATCGACGTCCCTTTTGGTTAATACCTGGTAGCCCGTCACGTATTGGCTTATACCTCTGATGTGCTAGTGGTTAAATCCACAACCAAGGTGTTGACGAGTCTTTAGAGTCCCCCACATTCAGTTGCTCAAGTTTCGGGCGAAACGCTGTAGAGGCCGTTTGGAGATATGGCAGTGTTCGATCAGATACGTGCGGTATTGCACGGATCAGGATTGGACGGATAATACTAGCCGGCTTTGGTTTAAGCCGGATCCTAGTATAGTACAGTGTAGATTTTGTCTCATTGCATTTGTATTCGGTCGGAATACAAATGCGGGTGTGTATACACAGTATCGGGGTTTTCCTGTAATTTATTACGGGACCAGTTTTCTGGAGTTGCCAGTTTGCTTTCCGTTTCTGCCATATTTCTTTGTATCTTTCATTGGCCGAAGTTTGGTGGAGGAGGGCTTATTTGCAATTGTGCAAATAAGCATTTGTGGAGGGAGGTGATTGCATATTGTTGTATCATGATAGCTCTTCTTTGACCTTGACTTCTATCTTCATCATGGCTTGACTTTTGTAGGACATGATTGTTGGTGATGATGAAGGGTGAGGTTGGTGGAGTGTTGGTGTTTCTTTATGATCATTTCTTCATATGATAACCATTCCTCTCTCTCTCTTGTATGATGGGTGAGGGGCTCCCAATTTTTTGACTCTCCTCTCATTTCTCTCCTAAGAGGCCGGCCACAATTGGAGGAGGGGCTGCCCATTTTTCATGTGTGAGATTTTTAGTCATTTTGCTTCACAAACTCCCAACAAGTTCCATCTCCAAAAGTTTATATCATTCCTCCACCAAATGGCAACCTCCACAACCCCAAAAATGAGACATGGTTCTACACTACATTCTACAGCAAATCTTGGGCAAGTCGACTCGCCAACTTCGTGCCCGAGTTGCCTCGGTATAGAGGTGGGAGCCCGTAAAAGATGCCGACGACGTGGTGCCCTTTCCGGTGAGGAGGTGGAGACCGGACATTCCGCGGGAGATCGGGACGACGACGAGAAGACCGGAGGACACGGATCGCTCGGTATATCTCTCTTCCCCATCTTGTAGTTAGCTAGAACTAGTTAATGGCCCGATCCGGGTTTTTAGTGCGCGGTGGTGCCGGTTCAAGAAAAATTAAAGTTAACCATCGCTTCCGCATTTGGCCTCGGGATGGAGGCCGGGGCGCCGCCGTGCACTTACAGTGGTATCAGAGCCTCGCCATTAACATAGTCTAGCTTTGTCTAATGTGTTTTACATTTCCGATCGAACAAGAATCCCAAAACCGCATTTTTCAGTACAACAGTTTTCTGTCGAAATTTTTTTGTCTCGAAAATTTTTTCAGGTTGTCTCAGAATACTGTGCAGGGAAGTATAACCCTACTGTAAAAATTTGGTAGCGAGATCTCATTATTCGACGGCGGAACCGCGGCCAAACTCATGCTTGGGCCGCGGTTCCGCCGCTCTTTTGAGTGATCAGTGCACCAATTTTTTACAGAGGCCTCCTGACTTGAAAATAGGGTTTTTGGAACATTCTTTTTGGGCCCAGAATTTCTTTAGTTGCTACAGTAATGCTTGGGGCCTACTTGGTAAAATTTGATCGATCGGATATTTTAAACACATTAGTTCACAGTATTTACATTATATCTGCGACCGTGAATGTCACTTGATCGGTAAAACCAGTCTAACTGCTATAGCCCGGTTAGACGGATTTGCGAACGTGACATTCACGTTGATGTTCTGTGTTATGCTGTGATGTTGCGGATTGGTCGTGGGGATAGCCTGGTTGCAGTGGTAGTACAGTTTTGTTGTATTATGTACATTTGATATTGCAGGGCGAGCGTCCGACATGTGGACTGCCGTCACTGCCTGTTTGTATTATTATTTTAGGGCACGACCAGGTTGCGGTCGATGTACCCGTTGTATGTATATTTTACTTTCTGAACTAGGATTATCCCAAGGTGGGGTGCACGGATAGCCGGGTTCTAGAGGGCAACGGGCCCGAATCTCATGGCATTGAGACGGAGGGGGCTTCACTCTAGGATTGGAGGGCTATTCGCCGCACTCGTAGGGGGTACAGGTTTACCCAGGAGGGGTGCCTAAGTTACCGGATTCCGTGAAGTGCTGGGTGGTCCATTCATGTTGATGAAGGGGGCTGCCTCGCTTCAGGTTTTGACGGGTAACTTGCCGCGCCCGTAGGGGTCTAGGATTTCATTGTACGGCTATCCACAAGACCAGGGGAACGTCGGGTTTCAGTAGTGGCTCTGTGAAACCCAGGGATCCCAGATATCTGTATTGTTCTGTGATGCTGTACATTTCTGTGATGTTGCATTTTTATCACGCCTTGAGCGAAATATAATATATTGGTATATATATTAGTAGATGTTGTATATGTTTTGCATCCACGCTAGTCCAGTCTCCGCTCTGTCGTTAGTTAGCTAACCTAACGGGTAATGACGGGACCCAGTGGCGAATACGAATGGCATATACGTACATCAGTATATTTTCATTCTTTGTGGTGTGATCAATTGATGGGACTGCGTTGATTCGGATCAATGCAAGTTAAAAACAAACCTATTCTGATGTTGTTGGAACATTTTTCAAAAAGCTGTTATTGCAAGGACGTTCTCTTTTGTTTAGCATCGTGGTATTCAGTAGGAATATCCTGCTCCTCAGTCGACGAGGCAAGGGCCGAGATCCCTTCACCGGGAATGACCCCTTGGACAAAAAGTTTGCGTCAGGGCATTAACTTCACTATAGCCGATTACTTTTGCTTTGCACCGTGGTATTCAGTTGGAATATCCTGCACCTCATTCTACGGGGAAAGAGCCGAGATCCCTTCACCGGGAGTGACCTCTTTAGCAAAGGTTTTCGTCACTATATTTTTCTAAAAAGCTATCCGTTCCTTCAACGATATCAAGTTCATTACATTAAAGGTTTTCGCCAGAAACCATTCGTAGCCCTCCGTCGTTTCATATGGGTAGTCAATAGTATTCAAGCTGTGTTTGTTGGCCAAAAGTCAAGGCACAGTGTTTGGTAGCTGTTGGTTTTTCATATGCAGCATAGATAGATGCGTTGGTTTGGGGCAGTCGTTCAGCCTTGTTGGCCAGAGTCAAGGGCCTGTGCGGGTGGGCTCAAATTAACCTGGAGAATGACGGGTAGAACTTGACATGTGACTTATGATTTGTTGGCCAAAGTCAAGGTCATAAGAGCATGGGTTAAAAATCACATCGGGAGTTTCAAAAGAACTGAAACTTGCAAGATATGCGCATACCTTCTGGAGTGTGATAGCGTGAGTGGATTCCGTCCCGTTATCATGCGATGATAGTTGGATCCCGATTCCCGCTGATGAGTTGGTTTACTCCTCGGGTGATCCCGACTAATTCTTCTTTTGGGTTTGGAGAAGAATTTGACGGTACAGTGGGAGGTTTCCAGATTAGACAAATTGGTAACCATTCTGATCTAGGATAGAGTGCACGCTGAGTGTTTCTTTTCTCTCTCTCTTTGGCAGCGACCATTGACCCGACCCTAAGACTATGACTCAGTGACCAAGTTGACCGAACCTTCTTTAACACTGGCTTTTGGATTGTCAGAGTTGCAAACCTCATTGCCACTCCTACTTTTACCCTTTTCTCCAGGACACCCCGTATTACTACGAACGTCCACTTCCATTGGGAAAAACCATCGTATGGTTATATACGAACTCGAAAGGATTTATTCGAGGATGGTTTCAGGTTGTGGAGAAAACGAATAGGACTATTCATTTGTCTTTTCCTTTTACCTTCTCTCAGGATTGCGAGTACTCCTTGGTTTAGGAGTAGTACACCTATTACGCAAATTGGATAGTCTTCTTCCAAACCTTAGGCTGGTGCCGAACGGTGGGGAATGAAGAAAACCAATTAGCATAATGATGGTGTGCATAAGGTATTAAGTTAAGACGAAGTAAGGGATTAGTAAGAGGGCAAAGTAAATTGCAACTGATATTCACGACCAAACCAGGTATTTCATTACCACTCCCACTTCACCTTTGTATTTCTCCAGGACACTCCGTATCACTACGAAGATCCACAGTTTATTGGATACTCCATCGTATGGTTATATACGAACACGAAAGGAACTTGTTCCAGTTCGGGGATGGATTCTGGTTCAGGAGAAATAGGAATAAGGTTTATTCGGTTGTCTTTTATCTTCACCTTCTCTCGCATTGCGAGTGTTCCTAGAATTAGGGCAGTACACCCATTATGCTTCTTGGATAGTCTTCTTCCAAACCATAGGCTGGTGCCGAACGGTAGGGAAGGAAGAAAACCATTTGGCCTAAAGGGGTGTGCAGAAGGTAATGACTAAAGACATAGAAAGGGATTTGGAGAGGTGGCAAAGAATTACACGGTTATCGTCGTGAATCTGGATAATGAAAGAGACATTACTAGAAATACCAGAATACCCCATCGAAACATTTCAATGTTTCAGCTTCACTGTGTACTGTTAAAGGAAAACTGATTTCCCAATTAGACACTTACTCCAGGGTATGTATTTACCAGGTATGATTCTCACATCTGTATGGTTTTACAGATGATGAGTAGGAGTAACTTATTGGGAATTAGGTGATCATCCTCATTATATCGGAATTCGTTGTAATTGGTGATATTTGAGAAAGTCACCTGGGTTGTTTGCCGGACGGCAAATATTTGGTTTTGAATATCCGCTGTCATGCACCAATTTCAAATTGATATATCTGTACTTCTATTTTTATAGAGTGAGATATACCTTTTTGAAATTATGTCTGTGACATTTACCTATATCAGTGGATGGTTAGGTAAGGAGCATTAAACAGCGGTGTAATTCTTCATAACCATAAGTACAGTTTTCAACCTACGACACACAGTGAATGAGTTATCAGACTCAAGAGACTTATACAGAGTATTGTATGTTGTCCAGGGTCCATTAGGACAGAGGGGTTGGTCCTCGTACTATATTCGGTTTACTTATGACTTCTCTAGTTTTTAGACAGGTGTTTTGTGGAAACACAGGGTCCGAATTTGGAGAAGTTATAGGTATTTGAATAAAGTAGAGAACCAGGTGTTGCAAGTATCGGGATTCTTCAAGGAGATCGAAGATGTAGATACTTGTGTATGGTATTCAGTTGATAGTAATGATTAAGAGATCTTGCTTCTCTTTCAGGTTATTCATAATTGGAAGCATTCCTAAGTTGAGTAACGCTGATCAGCCTTCTTCCATTTAGTTAACATGCACTGGAGATAGCTGCATGATTTGAATCTAGTTCAATTAAATCAGTGCCTCTAGTTCTATATTGGATATAGAACAGTTCATATCTTAACGATATTAAGGTACGGGGAGTTGTCCGGCTTATGATTAAAACCAGACTCTGGATAACTCAAGGCACGTTTCTGTAATGGCTGTTTATGGGTTGACCCAGGATATGACGAGGGTTAACTTTCTACCATCTGGATGAACAATAGCGATATTGTTCTAGACTCGCCACAGTTTTATTAAAAATTGATTTTTTCAGAAAACAGTAGTGGGAGTATGGTAGAACTGGAAGTGATTCCAGAACCACAAACGATTACTGAAGATTTCATAGGGACCTAAAGATTCAATCTGGTTTGACATTCCATTGGCCACTCCGCAGATAAGGTGGGTAACTTCAGGCACCCGAGAGGTACTTCGGTAGCCTCAAGGACGGTGACAGGGAAGTTCTTGTTTACCCACACTTACCATTGCTATTGTTCCAGACTGTGAGACCCGGCAGGAGGATGAGTATAGCGTCGTTCTAAACTTACTTTAGAAGTGTACGTTTATATGACTCTGCAAGAGGGTTGTCGTAGTCAGTAGGAGCAGCGGAAGCATTGGTGGACAGGTGGCTTATGTCTATTTATAGACTAAAGCAGATATAGTGGAGATAGATCATCAATTTCTGATGTGACAGTCATAAATTTGACTTCATCAGAATAGGGGATGGATCTGTTGAGAAGGTAGTAGAGTGTGATGTCCTGGTATTTGGATGACATACATAGAGTAGGAAGTGATATTCCTATACTACGATCGGTTATACTTTGGTCGTCACACAGTGGTTTCTCCACATGGGACTTGGACATTATATCAGACATACTGGTTACTAGATCTATGGTTTTAGATCTAGATTTGGGTAGTTTCCCAATCTGGGTAGTTAGACAGCATTCTAAGAGTATTTAGAATGGACGACTCCTGGCACGGTAGTGTACCTGCAGGTGATGGAGTCACCCTCTCTAAAGGTGTCTTACAGACTAAAGGGGAGAGGGATGTGCATGATTGGCAGATCACTTGCTCAGGCAATTGAGTCAATCATGAAATGTCAAGTACCACACCAGATGTTATTCTTGCAGTAGATGCGAAAAGTTGATATTAATCCAATACTGGAGAAACTGTCGGAAGCAGATTTAGAACATAAGTGGATGTTCTAGGGATATGATAACGACAGCCTCATTCGGGAGACAGTTATCATTCCAGGCTTCCAAGGTGACATGGACGACAAGGAGGTTGTCAGAGTTATAGTTTTCCCTCTGACGAGGGGCAGTATTTTGGACAGGTGATCCAAAGCAATACTGAGGGAGGCATGGCGCAGGATACTGATTAAGTTCAGTTGATGATACAGTCTAAGAAGTTTGGATTTGGAGTTCATTTGTGAGCTAGGTCCCATCAGACATCCAGACACATTCTAAGACAGGTATTGCTCATTTTGGGAGATGGTTTTCTCCGCGAACTTGAGATATAGAGAGACATAGAAAGAAAAATTAAAGCGGATCCACTCACTGAGGCTATTCCTCGAACGCAATAGTTTCGCAAACGGGATTTGTGAGACTGACTAGTAGAGGAGTTGGGTGTTCGGTATCACACGGGCTGTGAGTATGCGACATCGCAATAATTAGCCTTGAGTGCAAGTGGGAGATTGTTGGAGATAGTGCCCTCAGAGTCAATTATTGGATCACAGGCACGTGATTGCAATGATTGAGGGAGGACCTGTCCCAGTAGGACAGTCTTACTCGAGATGATAGTATGCTATCTGGTTTATCTTTATCATCGTGTACTGCTTTAGGTGACCTGACATGTCGCTATTACACGTTGATAGAGCCCCTAGGATTCTTGCTTAACTGCCAGCAGTATGAGGGCGATCATATACGTGGGAGCTGGTAGTCTATAAGCACATCCTTAAAAGGTCCCTAGTCGTGGGAGTTTCGAGACAGGGCATCGATACTCCAGAGTAGACTAGTGTATACAGTCGAGACCCCGACGAGGGGCGGTGGCCGGTCTCACAAGCCACTGGTGTCAGTTGGTTCACCTAAGATGTTTACAGGTGCTCATTGGGTTATGAGTACACCGGACAGGACTCGCCGGGAACATGCTAGTTGGTCTTATACCTGACGTCAGATAGCAGTTCCCTGGTGATATGTGTACAGGTTAGTTCATCGACCTGGGGATCGTTATTTGTCTTGTATGAGTTCCCACTGTACTTTGATTACTACCCTACCACACTCAAAGGAGACGTGCAAACAGGTTTTAGTTGGGTACAGTCCCGAGCCATATGGAGGCAGTGAGCGGATCTTCACGGGTTCGTCTCTCCCGGTATTGGGGGTGAGGTTGCGCTGTGTCTAGGAGAGCCATTACACGAAGCCCTCGGCCGAGGCAGGAGATTTACTGGTACGTATTCCAGTAGTATCTCAGGGTGTTCTGGGCTACACTCCGACACGACTTGTACCGCTTTTGGGGGTCTGACTTTTACCAACCCCCTAGGCCCGCCATACGATGCTCATAGACGAACGGACCGGACTGTACGGATATTGTCACTGACAGGCTTACTAGGGTGTCAGGATGAGTTCGCTCATCGACGTCCCTTTTGGTCAATACCTGGTAGCCCGTCACGTATTGGCTTATACCTCTGATGTGCTAGTGGTTAAATCCACAACCAAGGTGTTGACGAGTCTTTAGAGTCCCCCACATTCAGTTGCTCAAGTTTCGGGCGAAACGCTGTAGAGGCCGTATGGAGATATGGCAGGGTTCGATCAGATACGTGCGGTATTGCACGGATCAGGATCGGACGGATAATACTAGCCGGCTTTGGTTTAAGCCGGATCCTAGTATAGTACAGTGTAGATTTTGTCTCATTGCATTTGTATTCGGTCGGAATACAAATGCGGGTGTGTATACACAGTATCGGGGTTTTCCTGTAATTTATTACGGGACCAGTTTTCTGGAGTTGCCAGTTTGCTTTCCGTTTCGGCCATATTTCTTTGTATCTTTCATTGGCCGAAATTTGGTGGAGGAGGGCTTATTTGCAATTGTGCAAATAAGCATTTGTGGAGGGAGGTGATTACATATTGTTGTATCATGATAGCTCTTCTTTGACCTTGACTTCTATCTTCATCATGGCTTGACTTTTGTAGGACATGATTGTTGGTGATGATGAAGGGTGAGGTTGGTAGAGTGTTGGTGTTTCTTTATGATCATTTCTTCATATGATAACCATTCCTCTCTCTCTTGTATGATGGGTGAGGGGCTCCCAATTTTTTGACTCTCCTCTCATTTCTCTCCTAAGAGGCCGGCCACATTTGGAGGAGGGGCTGCCCATTTTTCATGTGTGGGATTTTTAGTCATTTTGCTTCACAAAATCCCCAAAAGTTTATATCATTCCTCCACCAAATGGCAACCTCCACAACCCCAAAAATGAGACATGGTTCTACACTACATTCTACAGCAAATCTTGGGCAGGTCGACTCGCCAACTTCATGCCCGAGTTGCCTCGGTATAGAGGTGGGAGCCCGTAAAAGAAGCCGGTGACGTGGTGCCCTTTCCGGCGAGGAGGTGGAGACCGGACATTCCGCGGGAGATCGGGACGACGACGAGAAGACCGGAGGACACGGATCGCTCGGTATATCTCTCTTCCCCATCTTGTAGTTAGCTAGAACTAGTTAATGGCCCGATCTGGGTTTTTAGTGCGCGGTGGTGCCGGTTCAAGAAAAATTAAAGTTAACCATCGCTTCCGCATTTGGCCTCGGGATGTAGGTCGGGGCGCCGCCGTGCACTTACAGTGGTATCAGAGCCTCGCCATTAACATAGTCTAGTTTTGTCTAATGTGTTTTACATTTCCGATCGAACAAGAATCCCAAAACCGCATTTTTCAGTACAACAGTTTTCTGTCGAAATTTTTTTGTCTCGAAAAATTTTTCAGGTTGTCTCAGAATACTGTGCAGGGAAGTATAAGCCTACTGTAAAAATTTGGTAGCGAGATCTCATTATTCGACCGCGGAAACGCGGCCAAACCCATGCTTGGGCCGCGGTTCCGCCGCTCTTTTGAGTGATCAGTGCACCAATTTTTTACAGAGGCCTCCTGACTTGAAAATAGGGTTTTTGGAACATTCTTTTTGGGCCCAGAATTTCTTTAGTTGCTACAGTAATGCTTGGGGCCCACTTAGTAAAATTTGATCGATCGGATATTTTAAACACATTAGTTCATAGCATTTACATTATATCTACGACCGTGAATGTCACTTGATCGGTAAAACCAGTCTAACTGCTATAGCCCGGTTAGACGGATTTGCGAACGTGACTTTCACGTTGATGTTCTGTGTTATGCTGTGATGTTGCGGATTTGTCGTGGGGATAGCCTGGTTGCAGTGGTAGTACAGTTTTGTTGTATTATGTACATTTGATATTGAAGGGCGAGCGTCCGACATTTGGACTGCCGTCACTGCCTGTTTGTATTATTATTTTGGGGCACGACCAGGTTGCGATCGATGTACCCGTTGTATGTATATTTTACTTTCTGTACTAGGATTACCCTAAGGTGGGGTGCACCGATAGCCGGGTTCTAGAGGGCAACGGGCCCGCATCTCATGGCATTGAGACAGAGGGGGCTTCACTCTAGTATTGGCGGGCTATTCGCCGCACTCGTAGGAGGTACAGGTTGACCCAGGAGGGTGCCCAAGTTACCGGATTCCGTGAAGTGCTGGGTGGTCCATTCACGTTGATGAAGGGGGCTGCCTCGCTTCAGGTTTTGGCGGGTAACTTGCCGCGCCCGTAGGGGTCTAGGATTTCATTGTACAGGCTATGCACACTACCTGGGGAACGTCGGGTTTCAGTAGTGGCTCTGTGAAACCCGGGGATCCCAGATATCTGTATTGTTCTGTGATGTTGTACATTTCTGTGATGTTGCATTTTTATCACGCCTTGAGCGAAATATAATATATTGGTATATATATTAGTATATGTTGTATATGTTTTGCATCCGTGTTAGTCCAGTCTCCGCTCTGTCGTTAGTTAGCTAACCTAACGGGTAATGACGGGACCCAGTGGCGAATGCGGATGGCATATACGTACATCAGTATATTTTCGTTCTTTATGGTGTGGTCAATTGATGGGACTGCGTTGATTCGGATCAACGCAAGTTAAAAACAAACCTATTCTGATGTTGTTGGAACTTTTTTCAAAAAGCTGTTATTGCAAGGACGTTCTCTTTTGTTTAGCATCGTGGTATTCAGTAGGAATATCCTGCTCCTCAGTCGACGAGGCAAGGGCCGAGATCCCTTCACCGGGAATGACCCCTTGGACAAAAAGTTTGCGTCAGGGCATTAACTTCACTATAGCCGATTACTTTTGCTTTGCACCGTGGTATTCAGTTGGAATATCCTGCACCTCATTCTACGGGGAAAGAGCCGAGATCCCTTCACCGGGAGTGACCTCTTTAGCAAAGGTTTTCGTCACTATATTTTTCTAAAAAGCTATCCGTTCCTTCAACGATATCAAGTTCATTACGTTAAAGGTTTTCGCCAGAAACCATTCGTAGCCCTCCGTCGTTTCATATGGGTAGTCAATAGTATTCAAGCTATGTTTGTTGGCCAAAGTCAAGGCACAGTGTTTGGTAGCTGTTGGTTATTCATATGCAGCATAGAAGCCTTGTAGGCCAAAGTCAAGGGCTTGTGCGGGTGGGCTCAAATTAACCTGGAGAATGACGGGTAGAACTTGACATGTGACATATGATCTGTTGGCCAAAGTCAAGGTCATAAGAGCATGGGGTAAAAATCACATCGGGAGTTTCAAAAGAACTGAAACTTACCAGATATGCGCATACCTTCTGGAGTGTGATAGCGTGAGTTGATTCCGTCCCGTTATCATGCGATGATAGTTGGATCCCGATTCCCGCTGATGAGTTGGTTTACTCCTCGGGTGATCCCGACTAATTCTTCTTTTGGGTTTGGAGAAGAATTTGACGGTACAGTGGGAGGTTTCCAGATTAGACAAATTGGTAACCATTCTGATCTAGGATAGAGTGCACGCTGAGTGTTTCTTTTCTCTATCTCTTTGGCAGCGACCATTGACCCGACCCTAAGACTATGACTAAGTGACCAAGTTGACCGAACCTTCTTTAACACTGGCTTTTGGATTGTCAGAGTTGCAAACCTCATTGCCACTCCTACTTTTACCCTTTTCTCCAGGACACCCCGTATTACTACGAACGTCCACTTCCATTGGGCAAAACCATCGTATGGTTATATACAAACTCGAAGGGATTTATTCGAGGATGGTTTCAGGTTCTGGATAAAACGAATAGGACTATTCAGTTGTCTTTTCCTTTTACCTTCTCTCAGGATTGCGAGTACTCCTTGGTTTAGGAGTAGTACACCTATTACGCAAATTGGATAGTCTTCTTCCAAACCTTAGGCTGGTGCCGAACGGTGGGGAATGAAGAAAACCAATTAGCATAATGATGGTGTGCATAAGGTATTAAGTTAAGACGAAGTAAGGGATTAGTAAGAGGGCAAAGTAAATTGCAACTGATATTCACGACCAAACCAGGTATTTCATTACCACTCCCACTTCACCTTTGTATTTCTCCAGGACACTCCGTATAACTACGAAGATCCACAGTTTATTGGATACTCCATCGTATGGTTATATACGAACTCGAAAGGAACTTGTTCCAGTTCGGGGATGGATTCTGGTTCAGGAGAAATAGGAATAAGGTTTATTCGGTTGTCTTTTATCTTCACCTTCTCTCGCATTGCGATTGCTCCTAGGATTAGGGAAGTATACCCATTATGCTTCTTGGATATTCTTCTTCCAAACCTTAGGCTGGTGCCGAACGGTAGGGAAGGAAGAAAACCATTTGGCCGCAAACCCTAAGGTTTCAAAGCATTCTCATGGTCATTATGTCGAGTTAGGGTTTCATTCTTCTTGAAGGTCCATAGCATTATTTGCATTTATCTCTGAATACCTTAAACTTGGAAAATGAGCTTCTGACATCCGATCGTCTCCATCGACGCCCGACGTACCTGTGTGAAGTCGTCTCTAGCTGGAATCAATCAATCTGATGACCTCGCATCGGGGTAGGCAACGAATCACATGTCCTAGTCCTTCCTACATGGGTGACTAGCGATCTTCTATCATATCCCTAAGTAAAACTCGTGCGGCAATAGCTCCAAACATCTGGGGCGATATCTCGTCGGTCGCATCAATAACTTAATCATTCGTCCGCACGCAGAACAGTGCCTCAATCATCAAGTAATCGGTGCATCGACAGTCATCACATTCTGGCTAGCCTCTAGCAGTAGCCTGATCCTCTGGTGCTGATCTGCACGTCCGAGAAATCTCGTAAAAGCGATCCATTAAACGCTCACGGCACGAAAACACAATAAAATGACACCTCTATGCAATCGTGTGTCCCTGGAATCACGCCCTGGTCAGTCCTCATCCGTGATGAGCTCGTGCTGACGCAACTCTAGCCGTTGCTCTCTCTGCCCATGTAATCGTGGCAGCAAAATCATAAACCAATATCGATAAGGATAGATCATAGGAATGAATATAATAATGTGCAAGGAAATGTACATCCTAAGGCTCCTTAAGCGGAGTAGCGTATCGTAAGTACGCCGCGGAACATACACACGGTACGTCACTCTCCTTAAGTCACCTACTCCATCAACTAAGGTCAACCTACGCAACGAAAGTTTGGGTATAATACCCCCTCGACTAAGTCTAAGTTCCGTAAGGTCAAACCGAGATCACGTATATATACAAACGCCCTAGGCAGCGCATAGTCAAACATAGACTCGAATCAAGGTTAACCTAGCGCTTTGATACCAACTTTATCACGACCCGAAATGGCAAGTGACTGGCACTTGAATCATATGAAGTCTATAGAACCCCATATAATTCAAGTAAGCCAAGAAATCCCAGAAATCTAAACCATTTTAATAAAGAAGTGAAGACAACGTGTTTTTAAAACAAGTGGTTTTAAATAACATAAGCCGAATATGCATTTTAAAATCTCAAGTCTTTTCTAAAAATTTCTACAGAGTTTCCTTTGTAAATACTGGCCCCAAACGGGGTACAACATAAATAATATATGCACAATGGTTAAAGGCATCCCCAAGTGGGAGCTAGCTCTTCGTCAATCGACGGTCACAACCACGCAAGCAATACGATATACAACACCGAAGGGCGAGGATCAAAACTCAAAGGAAACTCAAAATCATCAAGAAAACCATAATAATACAATGTGCGACTCCAAGATCAAAAGAATAGCAAATGGTTTTCTAAGTCTGAAATAATATACAAGTCTGGTTGATGGAATTTTACTAGATACAATAGAAAATAAATGTACAATGGTGGTCACGATACAAGTGAGTCCACCTACCCAAGCAATCACCCAGAATGGAAGCAGTATGCCCGAAATCCTCAATGAAACCCGTATGGCAAAACCTGCAAGAAGTTGTGGCACAACGGGGGTGAGTTGCCAACTCATGAGTAGAAAACATCACAGAGCAAAAATCGTATGTATGACTCAATCCTAGGTCAATACGATCACTAGTATATATCCTCAATATGATAAAGTCTGAAGCATGAAAAAGGTGGCAAGGGTAAACATCTATATATAAGTGTAGTACCAAGTGCTCGTGTCAGTGCCTCAGGTAACAACATATCATAAATATGAGGTATCATTAATGAAATCAGTGTCAACTATAGCATGAAGTCTATAAGTATGTGGGTATCATCCTACTATATAATCAATGCCTGTATGCATGTGGATCTCGTCCACGTGTTAACCAATGACACCAAAACATCATGCATGTAAATATCATAAAGCATATGCACGGAAGTATGAGGATATAAATCAACATGTGTCCCTCGCGACACATCAAAATCATGGAACCTGAGCGTCCAGCATCGACACTCGAAAACATCATGAAACCTGTTCCAACCATCGGCACATAAATCCTCATATATCGATCTCCGTCAGTCCGGATCGGCCCATAAAATCCTCATATATATCGGGCTCCGTCAGTCCGGATCGGCCCATATCAAATCTAGACTCCAGTCGGTATCCTCCGGATATCCGCCGAGCCCAAATACAATCACCGGTAGGTGGTAGTCCCTGTGCCAAGCTCACCGTCTGTATACACAGCATCCCTTTCTTGCCCCGGGGTACCATACCGGGCCCCACCATATACCCGCACAAGACCCACGGCTCCTCCTCGCATGGGGTATATATATATCAGAACTGATAAAGCTCATGGTGGCTGTTGAAATATCATATTAAGAGAAACCGGATTTTTAAAACAGTACATACTTTCTTTTGAAATAACATGACTCTCGAATCCAGAAATATCATAGAAACAACATATCTCAATGCGTATAATCATAAAGCATGAAGTATGCGACATATAACAGAATGTAATCATATCCGTATATCATTCAACCTGGAACAGTAATATGCACATATCGAGGGAAAACCGCTCTTATAAAATGAATCCAGTTATAAAATATAACTTGCGGTTCCCAAATCTCTAAAATCAAGCCAGAATCATCTATGTACGTACACATTTAAACATGCAACGCGATGCGAATAGCAAGAATATGTAGAAAATGAATAATAAACACAACCGTGAAGAATCTACATCAATATGTAAATGTCATACAGTTTTGCCATTTGAAATAAGACGAATCGTAGTGTTTAGAAAAATAAGGGCTATGGTGTTTTTAAGAAAAGATGCGTCTTTTGAAAATATCTGTAGAATCCCTTAGCCTGTCTTTAAAATACTCACGATTCGTTAGTTTTGAAATAGGTATGACTCGAGTCTAGTCTAACAACTATAAGTACTACAGAACTAAACGAACAGTCTAACCGAAAGGGTAAAGGAAACCACCTAAATCTGAGTCGATATACATACAAATATAATAGTCGGTGATCCAGTCTCAATAGTATCACATACGATACAATATACAATATGACATTCTCGAGTCAAGAGTGCGGATCTATCATCAATATATAGCTCGTACGTAAATCCGTCGTACGGCATCCCAAATCTGGGTACGGGTCAAATATCATATTTATCTCATCATTTATCTGGTATCCTTATCATCATATCTCACTCATGAACTGCGGTACTGATCTAAGTCTAATACCAACCGATACCATCTATATATCTATATATATATATATACGTGTACGAAAACACAAGCCTAAAGGCCCGCTAAAAACTCATGTCGTATCTCATAATACGAACCACATCATATCACCGATCTCATGGCACCATGCCCAATCTCATCGACTCATCTCCAAATACCATGTACAATCCTCATCATCCATGTGTAGGTATACGTGTGTGTGTGTATATATATATAGTCCCATACCTATGTGTGTGTGTGTGTGTATACATATCCCCATATACGCATAAATAATAATCATAATGCATGCAAGGGTGTATGTGTGCGTGTGTGCAAACCTATTCTATGGTTCGCGACTAAGAAATCAACCACGGCACTATTATCCAATTTCACAACACATATATAAATATATAACATATCATTAACTACACTACGAACTGTGGGGGTGCTATACGCCATCCACCCGACTTCCCCCGTAGATGTGTATCTACTCTCCTACTCTTGCTTGCCGATGTCGATGTCGCCACGCCCCTCCTTGTTGCTCCGAACCCACTCGAGGGTACCTACATGTATACCACAAGACATCATAAATGGAAATTGCATACAAAAACCAAATCGGCACGGGTAGCGCTCATAGGTCAAAACCAATTGTCCCGCATGCAAGAATAGCAAAGCCAACCCTCGATATCGATGTACATACGTCAAACCATAGAGTTAAAACCAAATTCCTAAAATCCAGAATTCAGAATACGCAAAACAAAACCCCGAAATAGAACAGGAACTCATGAAACTAGTCCCAGATTTTGATTAAGGTGAAAACAATATGCACAAACAATACTGGGGTGATGTATAGGGATCATATGACCTACTGAAGCAACCTAGGCCCTAACCCCCATCCCATGGATGGCCACACATGCCCAAAATCTGGCATCCTCGGTTCTTCAAGGGAGATAGGGTCTCGTTTTGGCAAGGTGCTCTCGTGGTGGTCAATCTAGGCTACTAGTGTTGTTTGCTTATCTCGTAATTATCCCAGGTCATCCCATATTCCTCTGCACACCCTAAACATTCACAAAATCGACGTGAACAGTTTCAGTTTTCCAGAAATTTGGGTTTAAGGTTTAATCTTGTGTAGGTTCTGTGTTTGCAACATCATGGGGGGGTTTATGGTCACTAAATACACTCAAGTCCACCACACAACTCAACTTAAACCCTAACCGTCTCTAGGAATTTCCAAAGTGCACAAAACTACACGAAATTGAATTTAAACTTGAATAGAGGCTAAAGCAAAAGAAATACTACACTTAATGTGAAAGAATTACCTCATTTAGCACTCATGAATCCCCTATAGCACCAAAATGCAAACTTTCTTGGTCCAAAGTGTAGCTTGTGAGCTTGTGCACATTTTTAATGAAAGGAGTGAGGTGTTTTGAGGTGGGAAATGAGGTGTTTTGAGGATGAAGAGGAAGGGGGAGAGAGAGAGGCAGCCATGGAGTTAAAGGAGAGAGAAAGAGAAAAAAAATGAGGGGAAGAAAAATGGGTATGGTTCTCTCTTGACCCCTCACACTCTCTCACTTGCCCATGCTTTATTTCTTTATTCATTTTCTTTTCCTTTTCTTTTCTTTTCTTTTACTTTTCTTTTCTCTTCTCAGAAAACCAAAGCCATGAATGAAAAAAGAAAAAGAAAGCCATGTAGGAAAATGTAACACATGTGTAAAAATTGTTAGTGTATATGCCCTAGAGGCCATTACTGTATCATACTAGTATGTATATTACTTGATGGAAGCTTGGGATATTCACAGTTGTATATACAATCTTGCTCGAAATGGTAGTATGCTACTTGGTTTGTCTCTGCTTTAATATGTGCATGTGTTTCTTTTAGCATATCACTTATATACATATTAGTAGAGCCCTTAGGATCTTTGCTTGATTACCAGCGTTGTGATGGCGCTCACACTCGTGGGGGCTGGGTAATCCATAAGCACATCCTTATACATATCCCTAGTCATTGGACTATCGAGACAGGGCATCGATACTCCGGAGTAGACTAGCGTATGCGCTTCTCATCCCAGCGTGGGAGACGGTCTGTCCCACAGCCGTCAGTACGTCGTACTTGAGATAGTATGCAGGTGCTCGTTAGGTTACGAGTACACTGGACAGGACTCGTTGGGAACTGTTGGTTGGTATTATACCTATCGTCAGTTATCAGTTCCTAGGTGACATGAGTATAGCTTAGTCCGCTAGCTTGACACTGTCACTTCGCCTCGAGTGTGTTCCCACTGTACTTTGATTACTACCCTACCACGGGTCAAAGGAGTCGTGCAAACATGTAGTAGTTGGGTGCAGTCCCGAAGCACTTGGAGGCAGTGACGGTTAGACAGGATTCGTTTCTCCCGGTATTGGGGGTTGACATCGCGCTGTGTCTAGGAGAGCCATTACACGAGTAGTCCCTGGCCAGGGCAAGCGAGATATACTGGTAGGTTTCCAGTGTTATCTCAGGGTATTCTGGGCTACACTCCGACACGACTTGTACCGCTATTAAGGGACTGACGTTCACCGCCCCCTAGGCCGACCATGCGATATATCAGACGAACAGACCGGACTGTACGGAGACTGTCACATACAGGCTCAGTAGGAGTTCAGATGGGGTCACCTCGTCAGTCTTCTTATCGGCATCTACCTGGGGACCGTTACGTACAGCTAGTGCCGCTTGCGGTCTGTGGTTAAACTCACTGCTAGCGTAGTGTCGAGTCTTTAGAGTCCCACACAGAGAGCTATTCGCCTTTAGGCAAAATGAGTAGAGGTCGCATGGTTTTGCGACAGGGTTCGTTCACATTCGCGCACTTGTGCACGTTTGCTGTCCGGACAGCTTATACTGGCGGGCTTTGGTTTAAGCCAGATCCTAGTATATGATTTGGGATTGGTTTTATCTCTTTGTATTCGTGTTCTCGGATCACGAATACGGGTGCGTATGCACAATTGATTGAGACAGAGGGAGAGGACTTTGATTAGGGTTAATGACCATTGTCATTTTGCTAACCCTAATGCTTATGTGTGTATTATAGTTAATTGAAATTAGTTTAATATAATTGTGCATGGTTAGGATTGTTGACCATTTGACATTCTTGACTTGTTGACCTTGGTTGACAATTTGACCATCATCATTTCATTTGAAAGATGCTCTTTGATCCTTGCAATTTGCATTAAAAATGAAATGATAATTGTCATGTCTTGATTAAGCCATGACAATTATCTCACTAATTTTCAATTTACAATAATTCACACATATATGTGAGAATGCTTCATTATTCTCTCATTCTATCATATACTTTCTCTCTCTTGTTCTTCCTCTCCCTCAAGCTCTCCCCTCTCATGTGTTGAGAAACACTTGAGCTTGAGAAAAACTTCTTCTTGATAATCTCTACTCTCATCTAAGGTACTAGGATTAGCACTTCTAGCACTTTAGTTGCTTCTAGCTTGGAGTTGAAGCCAAAGGTTGAGGCTCTCGGGTGGATCCTTCTTCGACTCAAGAAGACGACAAGGAGATCACTTCCGTTCACTACAAAGAGCAAGGAGAGAAGGACATAAAGCCCAAGGTATAACCTTTCTTCCATGTAGCTAATTTCTAGTTAGCTTTAGTTAGTTTTTGTTTAGCAAAGATCCTTCTTTTGTTAGTCCATGTTGCCTAGCATGACAAAAATCTGATTTTTATTCCGTTTTCCGTCTCCCCGCAAGCACCGGGGTGGGCAACGTGGACTTATAGTGGTATCAGAGCCTAACTAAACATAAACTAGCTAGGTAGTAAAGTGTATGGAAGTTTGATCGGAAAAATCGCAAAACCAAAACATGAAAACCCTAACTTTCTGTTGAAATTTTTTCTGCTCTAAAAATAAAAAATTATACTTCAGAAATAGTCTCAGGGTTTTGCGAAGAAGCACACCAAATACGGTCAAGTGAACAGTTCAAAGCGCGGCGGTTCCGCGGCAAAAGCATGCCTATTGCCACGGAACCGCCGCCGTTTTGACTCTTCTCTGGATAGAGTTTGGTACAGTGTTCTTCTGACATGGTTTTGGGATTTTTAAGATGGTTTATTTGTGCCCAGGTTTTCCAGAAAAGAAATTTGCTTTTGGGGGCCAATAAATCCGTATTTTTGATCGAACTTCACTACATTTTGACTAAAGGGTTATATCTGTGATGTTTATATGTATTGAACGTCGGCTAATCGCTATATGTCGATTAGTGGGGGTTATACATATCTGTGATCTGTGTTTGATGATGGTATGTGTATATGAATGCGTTGGATTGTCGCGGGTGAATAGCCGTGGGTTTTGTGAGACGAGAGCTTTCTTTTCTTTCAATTCTTGTAACATGTAAATTGATGTAATATTATTTGTATGGCCGCACAACCGGGTCGGGGTTGTAGCCGTCATTGTATAATTCTTTTTACTGTTTTTGCTCCTAGGATAGACCCATGGAGGGGGTGCACAAACTACCGGGTATCTCGAAGTGCCGAGTGGCCTACTCACGGTGCTGAGGGAGGTTGCTTCGTTTCGGGTACTTGGCGGGTAGTTTGCCGCACCCGTAGGGGTCTTGGGTGGGGTATTTGGCTATTCACCGCGACCGTGTTATCCGCTTTTCGTTGCAGGCTCGAACAGATTGCGGATTCCTAGTATATTCAATGTATTCATCTATGATCTGTAATGTCTATCATTGCTATATATTTATATACTATAACTATTTAGGCGTTGCTTATGTTTTACAGCCGCGCTAGCCCAGCCCCCGCTCTGTCGTTAGTTAAGTAACCTAACGGGTGATGACGGGGCCCCGTGGCGAATGCGAATGGCATAAGCGTACGTCATATTTTGGTTGTTTTCTGCAATGGTAGGATTAAATGATGGGACACATTAAAAGAACTAATGCAAGAAAATAAACCAAGTAAAAGTCGATTGGAACACTTTGAAAACCACTCGGTTCTTTTCAAAACTAAACTTTTAAACGCGGAGCTTGAACCACTCCTTTTAAAAGCTATCTCGTTCCATCGATTATATCAAGTTCACTATGTTCACGGTTTCGCCAAAACCATTCGTAGCCCTCCATCATTTCAGTTAAATGTTCGGTAGTATTCAAGCTATGTATTTTGACCTCACGCCAAGGCATAGTGATTGGTAGCTGCCGGATATTTATCTGTTGCATAGATAGAATGCGTTGGTTTGAGACAGTCGTACTGCCATTTTGGCCTACGTCAAGGGTAGGTAAGGGTGGGTTCAAATTAACTGGGATAATGATGGAAAGAACTTGACATGTGACTTATGACATTTTGACCTCACGCCAAGGTCATAAGAGCATGGGGCAAAAAACCACATTGGGAGTTTCATAAGTACTGAAACTTGCTAGCGCTGCATACCATTTGGAGTGTGATGATTCTGGTAGGATTCCTTCGGTTTTATCACGCGATGATATTTGGATCCCGATCCTACTGTGAGTATATGCTACTCCTCGGGAAATCTCTCACTTAACGATCAATGCTATAAACCTAGTAGGTGTCTAGAAAGGTGTTAGCGGGGCTACGCCCACAGGGAAAAGAGGTTACTTAATTAAGGAACTTCGCGAAAGCGTTGGAAAACCTCCCTCGAAGTACCGACACTGGCCTGGCTGAACGGTTAAGCAAGTATTGTACGGTGAGATTGATCCTGACTAATTCTTTCTTTATGGTTTGAGAAGGGATTCGAGAGACAGTGGGAGCCATCCTATTTAGACAAAATAAAAACCACTCTAAACTTGCAAGAGCATCATGCTAAAGTGTTTCTTTTCTCTCTCCTAATTGCAGCGACCATTCAAGATGACCGGACTTAAGTTATTACTAGATAAAAACATACTGATAGGGCCAAACTACAAAGATTGGCTCCGGAATGTCAAGATGGCAATCACTTACGACAAGTTGGGGTATCTCCTTACCACCAAAGCTCCCCCTGTCCCAGGTCCTAAAACCAGTGTCGCGGATAAGGAAATCCGTAAGACCTGGGAAATAGATTGCGCGAAGGCCAAATGCCTCGTACTTGCCTCGATGGACAACGAACATCAGAGGAGGTACGAGAATATGGACCTAGAGTCCATATTTCTTCATACAAAAGAAATGTATGGAGAGGAGTCTCGTATCGCCAGATATGAAGTGTCGAAGAAGTTGTTTTCGGCAAGGTTGGCCGTCGGTTCATCGGTAGCGGAACACGTGCTTAAGATGATTGGCTACATAGAGGAGCTCGCGGAACTTGGGACCACGTTGGAGAATGAGCTCTATACGGACTTGATTCTCCAGTCCCTTCCTTCCACTTACGCCTAGTTCATCCTGAACTTCAACTTACAGGAAAAGGAAGTTGAACTTTCAGAGCTCCTCAACATGCTGAGGAGTGCAGAGGGCACCCTACAGAAAGGTAGGGAGACATCCACTTTGTTTGTAGGAGGATCTTCATCTTCTAGGTCCAGGGCGAAAGCCAGGGGCAAGAAGAAGAAAGCCCCCGCCAAACCAAGAGGCGGTGTCAGTAAAGTGGATACGAAGGGAAAAAGAAAGGCAACAAAAGTAGCAGGAAAGCTGGTGGGGAAGGAAGAATGCTTCTACTGTCATAAAAGTGGACACTGGAAACAGGATTGCAAGGCTTGGAAGGCCAGAACCCAGGATCTGAAGCAAGTTGCGGCTTCAGCTTCAGGTGTGTATGTTATTGAAAACTGTCTATCAATAAACTCTACATCCTGGGTATTGGATACCGGATCAGGATCTCATATATGTAATTCTTTGCAGGCGTTGAGAAAACGTAGAGTTTTGAAGGCAGGTGATATGACCCTCAGAGTTGCAAACGGAGCTAGCATGGATGGTGAGGCCGTGGGGGACTATCACCTGGGATTGTCAGATGGACACTTTTTGGTTTTGCGTAGTTGTTATTTTGTACCAAATGCAACCTGTAATATCATTTCTGTATCTTTATTATCTAAAGAACGTTATGAATTTGCATTTGTAAGTAATGTAGTGAACATTCACCTTAATCAAGTTTTGATTGGGTCAGGTACATTAAACAACGGTATATACGTATTAAACCAACCACAGATTTTCTATGTCCAGAATACACACAAAAGAAAGTCTCCAGAAATCAATAAAACTTTCTTATGGCATTGTAGACTGGGTCACATCAATGAGAGAAGGTTGACTAAGTTACATGCAGAAGGATATTTGGATCCGTTCGAATATCAATCGTATGCAACTTGTCAATCCTGTCTCAAAAGAAAGATGACAAAGACTCCGTTCACTGGACACGGAGTAAGAGCAAGCGAGCTCTTGGGACTCATACACAGCGACGTGTGCGGTCCAATGTCTATATATGCACGAAGAGGTTATTCTTACTTCATTACTTTTACGGATGATTTTTCAAGATTCGGACATGTCTTCTTAATGAAGCATAAATCCGAAGCTTTTGAGAAATTCCAGGAATACAAGAATGAAGTAGAAAAATAAACAGGCAAAAGTATCAAGACACTAAGATCTGATCGAGGTGGAGAATACTTGAGTGCCGAGTTCCTGAGTTACTTAAAAGAGAATGGAATTCTCTCTCAGCTTACTCCTCCATATACTCCGCAACATAACGGTGTATCGGAGAGACGGAACCGAACCCTATTGGATATGGTACGGTCCATGATGAATAACGCTGAGTTACCGCAATCGTTCTAGGGATATGCGCTAGAATCAGCTACATACCTTTTGAACCGAGTTCCCACTAAGACTGTGCCTACCACACCATATGAGTTATGGAGTGGGAAGAAACCCTATCTTCAATACCTGAAGATTTAGGGATGTCCAGTTTAGGTCAAAAAGCAGCATACAGACAAACTAGAGGCACGCTCAGTACTGTTCAAGTTTGTGGGATACCCAAAGAACTCTAGGGGGTACCTTTTTTATTACGCAGAGGAACAAAAAGTCCTTGTTTCTCGTAATGCCCATTTTCTGGAACATCAGTTCTTAGAAAAAGAAATAAGTGGGAGCGCAATAGAACTGGAAGAAATTCCAGAACCACAAGCTATTGCTGAAAGCTTAGTAGAACCAGAGGGTTCAAAAGATCAGGACATTCCCACGCCACTCCGCAGGAGTAGTAGGCAGTCTCATCCGCCCGAGAGATACTACGGTTTTCTCATTGACAGGGATAGAGAGGATTGCATCATAGATTGTGATGAGCCTACTAGCTTTCAGCAAGCCATTCAGAGCGTTGACTCGGTAAAATGGCTGGATGCAATGCGGACCGAAATGGAGTCCATGTACACCAACAAGGTATGGACGTTGGACATTGCTCCAGATGGGGTAAAACCCGTAGGATGCAAGTGGATCTTCAAAAGGAAGATTGGTGTAGATGGACAGGTTGAGACCTATAAAGCTAGACTGGTTGCAAAGGGTTTTCGTCAGCGGCCTGGTTTGGAATATGACGAAACCTTTTCTCCAGTACCTATGCTGAAATCCATTCGGATCCTTCTTGCCATTGCTGCCTTCCACGATTATGAAATTTGGCAGATGGATATAAAGACCGCTTTTCTAAATGGACATTTAGAGGAGTGTGTCTATATGGACCAGCCAGAGGGTTTCATTCAGAGTGGGAGCAGCGGAAAGGTGTGCAAGTTTCTTAAGTCCATTTATGGACTGAAGCAGGCATCGCGGAGTTAGAACATCTGTTTTGATGAAACGGTCAAGGAATTTGGCATTATCAAAAATCCAGATGAATCATGCATTTATTGTAGATTTGTAGCGAGAACTGTAGTATTCTTCGTTTTATACGTGGATGGCATTCTCTTAATAGGAAATGACATTCCTATGCTACAATCTGTCAAGGGGTTCTTGTCACACAAGTTCTCCATGAAAGACCTGGGTGATGCCTCATACATTCTGGGGATCCGGATCTACCGTGACAGATCCAAGAGGATTTTAGGACTTTCACAGTCCAGGTACATCGACACCATACTGAAAAGATTCAGTATAGAAGATTCCAGGCGCGGTAATCTACCGGCTTGTCACGGGATCACCCTCTCCAAAGAGATGTCTCCCAAGACTGATTTAGAGAGGGATCGCATGTCTATTATACCCTACGCTTCTGCGGTAGGCTCTATAATGTATGCGATGTTGTGTACCAGACCAGATGTGGCTTATGCACTGAGTGTGGTAAGCAGGTATCAGTCAAACCGTGGAGAGAAACATTGGATAGCAGTAAAGAACATTCTCAAGTACCTGAGAAGGACTAAGGAGATGTTCTTGGTGTATGGCAGAAAAGACCTCCAGATTGAGGCCTTTGCTGACTCCAGCTTCCAGAGTGACAAGGATGATTCCAAGTCAATGTCGGGTTTTGTCTTTACCCTCAATGGAGGGGCGGTGTGTTGGAAGAGCTCCAAACAGGAAACCGTTGCTGACTCGACTATGGAAGCGGAATACATCGCTGCATCTGATGCCGCAAAAGAAGCTGTCTGGATCAGGAAGTTCTTGAAAGAACTTCAGGTGGTTCCGTCCATTGTTGATCCAATACCTCTGTATTGCGACAACAACGGGGCTATAGCTTTAGCGAAGGAACCCAGGTCCCATCAGAAATCCAGACACATCTTGAGGCGGTATTACCTGATCAGGGAGATCGTGGATCGCCAGGAGATCGAGGTTCGGAGGGTTGCTTCAGAAGATAATACTGCAGATCCATTCACGAAGGCCTTACCCCAGACTCAGTTCGAGCGGCTGATCGAGATGATAGGTCTTCGATACGCCAGTAAATGGCCTTAGTGCAAGTGGGAGATTGTTAGTGTATATGCCCTAGAGGCCATTACTATATCATACTAGTATGTATATTACTTGATGGAAGCTTAGGATATTCACAGTTGTATATACAATCTTGCTCGAAATGGTAGTATGCTACTTGGCTTGTCTCTGCTTTAATATGTGCATGTGTTTCTTTTAGCATATCGCTTATATACATATTAGTAGAGCCCTTAGGATCTTTGCTTGATTACCAGCGTTGTGATGGCGCTCACACTCGGGGGGACTGGGTAATCCATAAGCACATCCGTATACAGGTCCCTAGTCGTTGGACTATCGAGACAGGGCATCGATACTCCGGAGTAGACTAGCGTACGCGCTTCTCATCCCAGCGTGGGAGACGGTCTGTCCAACAGCCGTCAGTACGTCGTACTTGAGATAGTATGCGGGTGCTCGTTAGGTTACGAGTACACTGGACAGGACTCGTCGGGAACTGTTGGTTGGTATTATACCTATCGTCAGCTATCAGTTCCCAGGTGACATGAGTACAGCTTAGTCCGCTGACTTGACACTGTCACTTCGCCTCGAGTGTGTTCCCACTGTACTTTGATTACTACCCTACCACGGCTCAAAGGAGTCGTGCAAACAGGTAGTAGTTGGGTGCAGTCCCGAAGCACTTGGAGGCAGTGACGGTTAGACAGGATTCGTCTCTCCCGGTATTGGGGGTTGACATCGCGCTGTGTCTAGGAGAGCCATTACACGAGTAGTCCCTGGCCAGGGCAAGCGAGATATACTGGTAGGTTTCCAGTGTTATCTCAGGGTGTTCTGGGCTAAACTCCGACACGACTTGTACCGCTATTAGGGGACTGACGTTCATCGCCCCCCTAGGCCCGCCATGCGATGTATCAGACGAACAGACCGGACTGTACGGAGACTGTCACATACAGGCTCAGTAGGAGTTCAGATGGGGTCACCTCGTTAGTCTTCTTATCGGCATCTACCTGGGGACCGTTACGTACAGCTAGTGCCGCTTGCGGTCTGTGGTTAAACCCACTGCCAGCGTAGTGTCAAGAATTTAGAGTCCCGCACAGAGAGCTATTCGCCTTTAGGCAAAATAGGTAGAGGTCGCATGGTTTTGCGACAGGGTTCGTTCACATCCGCGCACTTGTGCACGTTTGCTGTCCGGAGAGCTTATACTGGCGGGCTTTGGTTTAAACCAGATCCTAGTATATGATTTGGGATTGGTTTTATCTCTTTGTATTCGTGTTCCTCGGATCACGAATACGGGTGTGTATGCACAGTTGATTGAGACAGAGGGAGAGGACTTTGATTAGGGTTAATGACCACTGTCATTTTGCTAACCCTAATGCTTATGCGTGTATTATGGTTAATTGAAATTAGTTTAATATAATTGTGCATGGTTAGGGTTGTTGACCATTTGACACTCTTGACTTGTTGACCTAGGTTGATAATTTGACCATCATCATTTCATTTGAAAGATGCTCTTTGATCCATGCAATTTGCATTAAAAATGAAATGATAATGGTCATGTCTTGATTAAGCCATGACAATTATCTCACTAATTTTCAATTTACAATAATTCTCACATATATGTGAGAATGTTTCATTATTCTCTCATTCTATCATATACTTTCTCTCTCTTGTTCTTCCTCTCCCTCAAGCTCTCCCCTCTCATGTGTTGAGAAACACTTAAGCTTGAGAAAAACCTCTTCTTGATAATCTCTACTCTCATCTAAGGTACCAGGATTAGCACTTCTAGCACTTTAGTTGCTTCTAGCTTGGAGTTGAAGCCAAAGGTTGAGGCTCTCGGGTGGATCCTTCTTCGACTCAAGAAGACGACAAGGAGATCACTTCCGTTCACTACAAAGAGCAAGGAGAGAAGGACATAAAGCCCAAGGTATAACCTTTCTTCCATGTAGCTAATTTCTAGTTAGCTTTAGTTAGTTTTTGTTTAGCAAAGATCCTTCTTTTGTTAGTCCATGTTGCCTAGCATGATAAAAATCTGATTTTTATTCCGTTTTCCGCCTCCCCGCAAATACCGGGGTGGGCAACGTGGACTTGTAAAAATGATATGGTGCATGTTTTGCACAAAACAAGCTTAATGCGCGATTAGCGATATTTATTCGCGATTAGCACTAAATAGTGTATAATCAGTCATAAAAACTTATAATTTGCATAATTCACATAAAGCACCTTTATTTCAGTAATTTCCATAATTTTCCAAATTTTTCTCAATTTATCGGTATTTAATTATACCGCCTTAATAAAATATTCAATATAATATTATTTAATTATAAAAATCCCCAAAAACAATATTTTATTTTTCTGTAATGTTACAGAGAGAGAGGGCAGCCCCATTTTCTCACCCTATTATTTTCTTCACCTCCTTCAACCTCAAGCTTCCCTCCACCTCTACCCTAAGATTTCATCTCTAAATCTTCATCAAAATCCTACCACCTCTTCATTAAAATTGACCCCCTCCTCACCCTCAACACAATGGACCCATCAAAATTGGATTTTAGAGACATTGGACAAGCTAGGGTTTTTCTTGAGTTGCCCAAATGAGGTATCTCCTACACCAATAGCTTAGTAATTTAGTTGTTTTAGTTTCTATTTTAGTTTAGTGATGATTAGTGATGTTGGAAATTTCAAGAGAAGGATTAGGATTTGAGTTGTCTTGTGGTGATGAGTGGTGGCTGCTACTAGGCCTTAGTGTTAGAATTCTTGACCTGGGCCAGAGACCAAACCCAAAAATGCAAACTTTGAAATCTGCCGATATCGGAAATTGTAGAATTTGTGATGACAATTAGTGATCTGTCGTGGCCTGAGAGACCAATAAAATAAGTTGCCATTACAGATAGTGGATCAGGTGACCTAGAAGCAAACCCCAAGACCCGAGACCCCAGTTCAACTTCTTGGCCGCAAATATATTCCTTGTGGCCGCAAATTGCGGCCATGCCAGAGTGGAATCTGGGGATTTTTTGTGGGTAGCCTTGTTTTGTGATATCTAGAGCAACCAAATGTGCAAAATGTTCAAATTTGGCCTAAGGTGAAATCCGGGAGTGATTTCCTTCGTTACTGAATTTGGTATTCGTGATTGGTAAACTTGGGATTTGGTATTTGGATTTGTATTTGGTTGTTGGGCGTTTGTACGTCAACAACAAGGGTTGTTTGATTGTTTTGCATGTGTAGGTTATAGGTTCTAACCTATGAGCGCACCGTGTGCTGTATTGGTTTTCCGGACATGATATTAATAGCGATTTCGATTGTGTATTATTATAGGTACCTTCGTGTGGATTTCGAGACGACAGGGCGTGGCGTCATCGACTTCGGCGAGAAAGGATCAAGGTGAGTAGATCTATATCTACGGGGGAAGTCAGGTGGATGGCATATAGCACCCCCGCAAATTATTAAATGGAAACCAATCTATAGGATACAGTCGTAGAAAACTAGATTAGGAAACTAGGGATATGGTTAAAAAGATAGTTAGAGATGATATGATATGAAAGGTTCGGGTTATAAAAATTAAGGTGAATCGTGACTTATAGATATGTAGTTGCACTAGAATATGTATGAGTTTTAGAGTAGCATGACATTTGATGTATAAGGTAGGATGTGTATATAAAATTGACTTGATAAGATATGACGACTTGATTGATATGTTGGTTTTGGCCACAATTGAGGAAAAATGGGGGGTGTGAGTGTGGATGTGTGTGTAGCAAGTTCCAAGTGAAGGAAATACCCCCATACCTCAATTCTATTTAATTTATTTTCACCATTTAAGCCTTTTTCTTTTACATTTTATAAAACCATCTTGGCAACTTCTTTTTATTTCAAAAACAACATGTTACATTCTAGTTTAATATATCATGATGAACAAAAATTATATTAACCCATTCCAATTTTAATTATCACTAATTAAATATATTAGTGAAGGCTTAAAATAATATTAAAAATAATTAATTTCGGAAAATATTTAAATGAACTTGAAATTTTATAAGTGACCCATTAAATACCAAATACTAGCAATTATATAGCTAGAATAGGTATAATTAATTCTATGTTAGAAAATAATTATATCCTGGTTTTTACGGAAAAAACCCATTGTTTTACCGATTCTCCGAAATTTCACCTAAACGATTTTCAAAACGTTATAATTGTTTAATGACGCCGTACGATGATTTACCGTACATGATAAGTTTAACTGATGATTGATCCATACCTTGACTAGAGGATGCCAATTGATAGATTCACCAACTAGGTCATGTTAGATACGTATACCTTATAGGTTTTAGCTGCCGATTTGCTTTATGCTACGTTCATGTCATTCACATTGCATTTCATATACCTGTGCTAGTATACATATACCATTATCGATGATGCGTATATCACACTTACACAAATTGGCCGGTTCACACACTTCATCATCGATAATTTCCATGTCACTGCACAGTAGAATTGCTGCATCATGATATGACTCCTTGCATAATTTAGTTGCTATAGTTACATATAAACCTTCATAGGATGTTGCATTTGACCTTGGAGGAATTGGGAACCGCAGGATATATTTTAAAACTGGATTCATTTTAGAGAGCGGTTTTCCCTTGACATGTGCATATTATTGTTCCATGTTGCATGATTTACGGATATGCTTACATTCTGTTATATGTCGCATACATCATGCTTTATGATTTTATGCATTGAGATATGCTGCTTTCATCAGATTTCTGGTTTTGAGAACCGTGGTTATTTCAAAGGAAAGTATGTATTGTTTTAAAAACCCGGTTTCTCTTTATATGATATTTCAGTGCGTCCACCATGTGTCTTCTCGGTTCTGAGAATGGCATGTGAAACCCGATTCGAGGAAGAGGAGAAACTGTCTGTGGGTGCATGGTGGACCCGGTGCGGTACCCCGGGGCAAGATGGTCACAGATGATGGCGTTGATCCTGGCAGGGGAGCACTACCTACCGGTGATAGTATTTGTACTCGGCGGTTATCCGGAGGATACCGACCGGAGTAGTGAGATGGACATGAGGGACGATCTGAGGATGCGGCACGTGAGATATGACGATTTACGTGTCGATACTGGACATGAGTTTCATGATGTTTCAAGTGTCGGTGTTGGACATTCAGGTTCCATGATTTGATGTGTCACTGATGGACACACATTCTTCGATATCTTCATATATTTACATGCATATGCTTTTATGATGTTTTGAGTGGACGAGATCCACATGTGTTCAGGCATTTATTATATTTTTGGATGTTATTCACATGCATACAGGCTTTGATTATTATATTGTTAGCACATTTACATACGGTCACCCTAGATATCTAGTATTACATTCATGATATAGTTGACCTAGGAATCGTTGTTTATTCGATTTCTATATGTTGATGTTTTCTACTCACGAGTTGGAAACTCACCCCGTTGTGCCACAGTTCTTGCAGGTTGACCGCATGGATCGGTAGCGGCATCGTTGGCACACAGGTTGCTTTCGGATGACTTGCTTTGGTAGCTGGTACATGTTGGATCGTACCACTTTTGTACTCATTATTCATTTTGTATCTAGTCAACTCCATCAATCAAAACTAGTATTTGTATAAATAGTAAGACTTAGTGAGACTTGTAGTTGCGAGATTTGAACGATGGGTTTTATGTTCGCTTATTGGGTTGATGTCTTGCTTTATTCATTACCTTTTGTGTTGGTCTTCGCCGTTGGGCGTCGTATACTTGTTTTATTACCTGCGTGGTTGTGAATCCGCCGTTTGATGAAGAGCTAGCTCCCGCTTGGGGATGCCTTTATTATCATTATGGATTTGTGGTTTTGGATCAAAATATACAAAAGAGGTGCTGCCCAAATTTTTAATAAAATGTTTATTTTCATTATACCTTATTTCAAACTTCACCTCTTTTATTTCTTTACAAAGGTTTAGATTTCTGGATTTTGGCTTACTTGAATTAGATGGGGTCCTATAGACTTCATATGATTCAAGTGCCAGTCACGAGCAATATTTTCGGGTTGTGATAGCCAGAGTACTGTCGAGTCTTCAGAGTCCCCCACAAAGGGTTTCCCAGCTTCGGACGAAACGATATAGAGGTCGTATGGTTTTACGACAGGGTTCGATCATATATGTGTACTTGTGCGCGTGTGATGTTCGAACGGACAATACTAGTGGGCTTTGGTTTAAGCCGGATCCTAGTATTTGATTCTTGGATTAGCTTCGTCTTATTGTATTCATGTTTTTCGGAACACAGATGCGGGTATGTATATATGGATGAGAGGGGGTATAGAAGGAGACACCTCATTAGGGTTTTGACCATTGACTTGGTCAAAACAAATATGAGGTGGAGAAAAGTCTTTGTCCTTTTTGATAAATGATAATTTTGTGGCATGGCTACTTGAGTTGACCATTTGACTTGGATTGACTTTTTGATCTGAGATATTTTGATGAGATATTTTTAACCTAGATATTTCGATGAGATATTTTCCATGCCATGCTTGTTGTCATATAAAAGTTAGCCATTCTATTTTTTATTATCATTATCAAAAATACATTCTCTTTTCTCATGCTTGCTCTCTCCTTCTTCCTCTCAAAACCCTAGTGTCTCATGAGTTGAGAATCAAGGGTTAATGAGACTAAGCCACCCAAAATCACACTCTACTCATTCTTGGTTACTTAGTTTAGCATACCAAGTGATCTAGTTGCCTCAACTTGGAGGTTTAGCTCAAGATCGGAACTCTCGGGTGGATCTTCTACTACTTAGAGAAGCCGACGAGGAGGTGCTATCCATTTCCACTCCAAGGAGCTCGCGAGGTGAAGGAGGATAACGGGAAGACAAGAAGGACTTGGAACTTTAGGTATAATCTTCTTACATAGTACATAAAACCTTTAGTTAGATTGCTAGTTATGGTTTAGCTAAGATCTTAGTGTTAAAGTCGATGTTACCTTATTTGTCAAAATCGTTTTTTACCCGTTCCGCCTCCCCACAAACCCGTGAGGTGTGTAACGTCGACTTACAGTGGTATCAGAGCCGGCTAAACCATAGCTACCAGTTTAAACGACAAGTAAAACTACAAAACCGAAATAACCCGAAAACATCGAAGCGTAGATTCAAGTTTCTGTCGATTTTTCACGAGACTCAAAAATTATTTTAGCAACTGTAGAGTACTCTTTGAACTGTAAAATGACCACTCACCAAAAATGAGACAATTCCATCAATTTTTGGCCAGCCACAATGACCAAAAATCCGAGCTCACCGGTTTTTTTGCAGGGGATTGCTTCGTGTTTTGGTGTGTGGCTTTATGGCTTGGATCTAGGGCTTCAGGAGTTGTTTGTTTTTGCCAATTTTGATTATACTGTAAATTCTTTACTGTGGCAATACCAGGTGTTTCGAAGTCGTTGTTTAACGTCGTTTAAAGTTTTCAAGTTGTGATTAATGTGTTTGTAAACTTCCGCTAATTGCTATACGTCAGTTAGTTGGGGGTTGCACATTTCTGTGATGATTATATTGGTTTGTGTATATGAACTTGTTGGATCGTCGTGATGAATAGCCGGGGATGTGAGATGAGGGTTTTCATTCTTTCATTCGATGTAAAATTTGTAAAGTGATGTAATATTATTTTTGCGGGACACATCCGTGTTGAGGTTGTAGCCACCGTTGTATTATTTCTTTTACTGTTTTCTGCTCCTAGGATAGACCCAAGGTGAGGTGCACAAACTACCGGGTACTTTGAAGTGCCGAGTAGCCTACTCACTTTGTTAAGGGAGGTTGCTTCACTTCGGGTATTTGACGGGTAGTTTGCCGCACCCGTAGGGGTCTAGGGTGGGGTTTGGCTATTCATCAGAACTGTGGAATCCGTCTTTCGTTACAGGCTCAAACGAAACGCGGAATTCCTAGTATATCCAATGTCTTCATCTGTGATCTGGAATGCCTATCATTGCTTCTGACGAATGTATATATTTATATATGATATCTAGTAGACGTTGCTTATGTTTTGCATCCGCGCTAGTCCATCCTCCGCTCTGTCGTTAGTTAAGTAACCTAATGGGTGATGACGGGGCCCCATGGCGAATGCGGATGGCATAAGCGTACGTTGTGTTTTCGTTCTTTTCTGCAATGGTAGGATTAATTGATGGGACTGCATTATATTAATGCTAAGCAAACAAAACAAAGTTGAATCGTTGGAACAATTTCAAAACCACTCGATTTTTTCAAAACAGCAAAACTTTTAAAATGCGAAGCTTAAACCACTCCTTGTAAAAGCTATCAGGTTCCTTCGATTATATCATGTTCACTATGTTCACGGTTTCGCCAAAACCATTCGTAGCCCTCCGTCATTTCAGTTAGATATTCAGTAGTATTCAAGCTATGTATTTTGACCTACTCCAAGGCATAGTGATTGGTAGCTGCTGAATATTTATCTATAGCATAGATAAATGCGTTGGTTTGGGACAGTCGTACTGCTATTTTGGCCTTCGTCAAGGGTATGTACAGGTGAGTTCAAATTAACCTGGACAATGACGGGTAGAACTTAACATGTGACTTATGATATGTTGGTCTTCGTCAAGGTCATAAGAGCATGGGGCAAAAATCCATATCGGGAGTTTCTAAAGAAACTAAAACTTGCTAGTGTTGCATATGATTTGGAGTGTGATAATTTTGGTAGGATTCCATCAACTTTATCACACGATGATATTTGGATCCCGATCCTACTGTGAGTATATGCTACTCCTCGGGATATTTTTTCACTTAACGATCAATACTATAAACCAAGTAGGTGTCTAGAAAGGTGTTAGCGGGGCTATGCTCCTAAGGAAAAGAGGTTATTTAATTAAGTAACTTCGCAAAAGCGTCGTGAAACCTTCCTTGAAGTACCGACACTGGCCTGGCTTAACGGTTAAGCAAGTATTGTATGGTGAGATTAATCCTGAGTAATTCTTATTTTATGGTTTGAGGAAGGATTCGAGAAACAGTCGGAGCCATCCTGTTTAGATAAACTAAAAACCAATCAAAATTTGCAAGATCATCATGCTAAAGTGTTTCTTCTCTCTCTCCTAATTGCAGCGACCAAACATGACGGGCCTTAACTTACTATCAGATAAAAATATATTGACAGGGCCAAACTATAAAGATTGGTTCAGGAATGTCAAGATGGCAATCACTTATGATAAATTGGGGTATCTTCTTACTACTAAACCCCCGCCGTCCTAGGTCTAGAATCCAATTTCGCGGATAAGGAAATCTGTAAGACCTGGGAGATTGACTACGCGAAGGCCAAGTGCCTCGTGCTGGCCTCTATGGATAATGAGCACCAGAGGCGGCACGAGAATATGCATCTTGAATCCATATTCCTCCATACCAAAGAATTATATGGAGAGCAATCTCGTATCGCAAGATACGAGACCTCGAAGAAGCTATTTCAGGCGAGGTTGGCCGTCGGATCATCTGTAGGGGAACACGTTCTTAAGAAGATTAGATACATTGAGGAGCTCGCGGACCTCGGGACCACGTTAGAGAACGAGTTGTATACAGACTTGATTCTCCAGTCCCTTCCTTCCACCTATGCCCAGTTTATCTTGTATTTTAATATTCAAGGTAGAGAAGTTGAACTTCCGAAACTCCTCAACATGTTGAGGAGTGCAGAGGGCACCCAACAGAAAGCCAAAGAAACACCCGCTCTGTTTGTTGGTGGTGGTTCCTCTTCTAGATCCAAGGCGAAAGCCAAAGGAAAGAAGAAGAAAGCCTCCACCAAACCGAGAGGCGGTGTTAGTAAGGTGGAAACAAAGGGAAAGGCTAAAGTGGCAGGGCGGACAGTAGGAAAGGAAGAATGATTCTACTGTCATAAGAAAGGCCATTGGAAGAAAGATTGCAGGGCTTGGAAGGCCAAGAACCAGGACCCGAAGCAAGTTGTGTCTTTGGCTTCAGGTGTGTTTGTAATTGAAAACTGTCGGTCAATCAACTCTACTTCCTGGGTATTGGATACCGGATCAGGATCTCATATCTGCAATTCTTTGCAGGTACTGAGAAGCCGTAAGGTTCTGAAGACCGGTGATATGACCCTCAGGGTTGCTAACGGAGCGAGCGTGGATGCTGTGTCCGTAGGGGAATATCACCTTGGATTGACGAGTGGACATATTTTGGTTTTGCGCAACTGTTTTTGTGTACCTAGTTTGACTTGTAATATCATTTCAGTATCTTTGTTATCTAAAGAAGGTTATGATTTTACATTTGTAAGTGATGTCATAAACATCCACCTTAATCATGGTCTGATTTGGTCAGGTATTCTAAACAACAATATATACGTATTAAACCAACTACAAGTTTTCAATGTCCAGAACACACATAAAAGAAAGACACCAGAATTAAATCAAGCTTTCGTATGGCATTGTAAACTAGGTCACATCAATGAGACAAGGTTAACAAAGTTACATAAAGAAGGATATTTGGATCCGTTCGAATATCAATCTTATGCAACTTGTCAATCATGTCTCAGAGGAAAGATGACAAAGACTCCGTTCACAGGACATGGAGTAAGAGCGAGTGAGCTCTTGGGACTCATACACAGTGATGTGTGTGGTCCAATTTCTACACATGCAAGAAGCGGTTATTCCTATTTCATCACTTTTACGGATGATTTCTCTAGGTATGGACATATTTTCATGATGAAACATAAATCCGAGGCCTTTAAGAAATTCCGGGAATATAAGAATGAAGTGGAAAAACAAACCGGCAAAAGTATCAAGACACTGAGATCCGATCGAGGTGGTGAATACTTGAGTGCCGAGTTCCTGGATTACCTAAAAGAGAATGGAATTTTCTCTCAGCCTACTCCTCCATACACACCACAACACAACGGTGTATCGGAGATACGGAACCGAACCCTATTGGATATGGTAAGTTCCATGATGAGTAGAATGAGCTATGCACTAGAATGAGCTGCATATCTTTTGATCAAGGTTCCTACCAAGACTGTGCCTACCACACCATATCAGATGTGGAGTGGGAAGAAACCCTATCTTCAGTATTTGAAGATTTGGGGTGTCCAGCTTTTGTTAAAAAGCAGCATGCAGATAAACTCGAGGCACTCTCAGTACTGTGTAAGTTTGTGGGATACCCAAAAAACTCCAGGGGGTATCTTTTCTATTACGCAGAGGAATAAAAGGTTTTTGTTTCTCGTCATGCCCGCTTTTTAGAACATCAATTATTAGAAAAAGAAACTAGTGGAAGTGCAATAGAACTGGAAGAAATTCCAGAACTATAAGCTATTACTGAAAGCTTGGTGAAACCAGAAATTCTAAAAGAACAGGACATTCCCGCACCACTCCACAGGAGTAGTAGGTTATCTCATCCGCCTGAGAGATACTACGGTTTTCTCGTAGACGGGGATAGAGAGAATTGCATCATTGATAATGATGAGCCGACTAACTTCAAGCAAGCCATTCAGAGCACTGACTCGGTAAAATTGATGGATGTAATGCGGACCGAGATGGAGTCCATGTACACCAACAAAGTATGGACTTTAGACATTGCTCCAGAAGGGGTAAATCCGGTAGGCTGCAAATGGATCTTCAGAAAGAAGACTGGTGTAGATGGACAGGTTGAAACCTATAAGGTTAGACTTGTTGCAAAAGGATTTCGTCATAGACCAGGTTTGGAATATGACGAATCCTTTTCTCCAGTGGTTATGCTCAAATCCATTCGGATCCTTCTTACCATTGCTGCCTTCCATGATTATGAGATTTGGCAAATGGACGTAAAAACCACTTTTCTGAATGGAAATTTGGAAGAGTGTGTCTATATGGACAAGCCAGAGGGTTTCATTCAGAGTGAGAGTAGCGGGAAAGTGTGCAGGTTTCTTAAGTCCATTTATGGACTAAAGAAGGCATCGCGGAGTTGGAACATCTGTTTTGATGAGACGGTCAAAGAATTTGACTTTATCAAAAATCCATATGAGCCATGCATTTATAGTAAGATTGTAGAACGAACTGTTGTATTCCTCTTCTTGTACGTGGATGACATTCTCTTGATAGGAAATGACATTCCTATGCTACAATCTGTCAAAAGGTTCTTGTCACATAGGTTCTCCATGAAAGACCTGGGTGATGCCTCTTACATTCTGAGGATCCAGATCTATCGTGATAGATCTAAGAGGATGTTGGGACTTTCGCAGTCCAGGTACACTATACTGAAAAGATTCAGTATAGAAGATTCTCAGCGCGGTAATTTACCGGCTTGTCACGAAATCACCCTCTCCAAAGAGATGTCTCCTAAGACTGATTTGAAAATGGATCGCATGTCTATTATACCCTACGTTTCTGCGGTAGGCTCTATAATGTATGCGATGTTGTGTACCAGAACAGATGTGGCTTATACGCTGAGCATGGTAAGCCGGTATCAGTCAAACCCTGGGGACAAGCACTGGTTAGCAGTAAAGAACATTCTCAAGTACCTGAGAAGGACTAAGGAAATGTTCTTGGTTTACGGCGGAAAAGACCTCCAGATCGAGGCCTTTGTTGACTCCAGCTTCCAGAGTGACAAGGATGACTCCAGCTTCCAGAGTGACAAAGATGACTCCAAGTCCATGTTAGGTTATGTCTTTACCCTCAATGGAGGAGCGGTCTATTGGAAGAGTTCCAAGTAGGACACCGTTGCTGACTCGACGATGGAAGCGGAGTATATCGCAGGTTCTGATGCCGCAAAAGAAGCATTCTGGATGAGGAAGTTCTTAACAGAACTTCAAGTGGTTCCATCCATTGTTGATCCAATACCTCTTTATTATGACAACAACGGGGCTATAGCTTTAGCAAAGGAACCCAGGTCCCATCAGAACTCCAGATACATCTTGAGGCAGTATCACCTGATCAGGGAGATCGTGGATCGCCGGGAGATCGAGGTTCAGAGAGTTGCTACTGAAGACAACACTGCAGATCCATTCACAAAGGCCATCCCTCAGACGCAGTTCGAGAGGCTATTCGAGATGATAAGTCTGCGATATGCCAGCACATGGCCTTAGTGCAAGTGGGAGATTGTTAGTGTGATATGCCCTAGAGGCCATTATTGTATAGTACTAGTTTGTATATTATATCTTGGAAGCTTGGGATATATACACGGATTTATGACAGTCTTACTCGATATAGTAGTATGCTACTTGGTTTGTATCTATCTTAATATGTGTATATGTTTCTTTTGATTTATCGCTTATACATATTGATAGAGCCCTTGGGATCTTTGCTTGAATACCAGTGTTGTGATGGCAGTCACACTAGTAGGGGCTGGATAGTCTATAAGCACATCTTTATACAGGTCCCTAGTCATAAGAGTATCGAGACAGAGCATCGATACTCCAGAGTAGACTAGTGTATACGCTTCTCATCCGAGCAGAGGAGATGGTCTGTCCCACAGCCATCAGTACGTCGTACTATAGATAGTATGCAGGTGCTCATTAGGTTATGAATTACACTGGATGGACTCGTGGGGTACTGCTGGTTGGTACTATACCTATCGTCATGTAGCAGGTCCCAGATGACATAAGTACAGCTTAGTCCGTTGACTTAACACTGCTACTTCGCCTCAAGTGTGTTCCCACTGTTCTTAGATTACTATCCTACCACGACTCTATTGAGTCATGCAAACAGGTAGTAGTTGGGTGTAGTCCCGAAGCACTTGGAGGCAGTGGCGGTTAGATAGGATTCGTCTCTCCCGGTATTGGGGGTTGATGTCGCACTGTGTTCGGAACGCCATTACACAAAGTCCCTGGCTAGGGCAAGCGAAATTTACTGGTAGGTACTCCAGTAGTTTCTCAGGGTGTTTTGGACTGTACTCCGACACGACTTATACCGCTATTAGGGGTCTGACATTTACCGCCCCTAGGCCCGATACGGGACACTCTTAGACGAACAGACCGGACTGTACGGAGATTGCCACAGACAAGCTCAATAGGGGTATGGATGAGTTTCCTCGTCGACCTTCTTATCGACAGATACCTGGGTAGCCGTTACGTACAGCTTGTGCCGCTGATGTGCTTGTGGTTAAACCTACTGCCAGAGTATTGTCGAGTCTTTAGAGTCCCATACATAGGGTTTCCTAGCTTCAGGGGAAACGATGTAGAGGTCGTATGGTTTTACGACAAGGTTCGATCACATACGTGTACTTGTGCACGTGTGATATTTGAGCGGAAAATACTAGTGGGCTTTGGTTTAAGCCGGATCCTAGTATTTGATTATTGGATTAGCTTCGTCTTATAGTATTCGTGTTTTTCGGAACACGGATGTGGGTATATATATACGGATGAGAGGGGGTATAGAAGGAGACACCTCTGTAGGGTTGGCTTAGCACCCTGTGAAGGTTTTGGCAAGCATCAATCATGCTACTTTTAAAATTCTGTGGTGCTAAACAAACCATAACCAAGATCTTAATTAGAGACTTAGGGTTAAACATGATATGTGAACACTTTACATCTAAGTGAACAAGGAATACAACCTTTGTAGACCGGTCCATCATTTCAATAACTCCGTGTAGTAGTCCCTTCGCTGCGATCATGATCCCCGGACTCTAGAATGGCTCCCATGAAGAAACGAACAAGCTTGCTTCGAAGTCTTCGAGGCCGAAGATGATCTACATCGAGGAGACACTAGCTCATGCTATCTCTTCACTAATTGTGTAGATTAGTGAAGCAAACACCCTAAACTAAATGGCTAATAGTATAGGATGATGAAGTAGGAAATGGGCTCACTTTAGATATATTTTTCTCACAAGTTTCCATCTCTTTTGAGAAAGCTAGCAAGCTTTTCTCACTTGATGAAGAAGAAGAAGATGAATGAACTCATGAGGTTAGAATTGCAACCATAGGTGAGTATATCATATATCTAACCCTTGAAGAGAGTTAACCATAGTAAGGGGTTAAAGGTTAGGTCACAAAATATCTTAAGGAAAACAAAGGAGTGGACTTAGTCAATGCTTATCCACAAGCTTCTACAAGATTCTAGCAATGATTTAATCCACTAATTTGTATTTACTTAATGATAAATGAAACCATAACATAAACCCTAGCATGGTGTAAGTCTCATACATACATGTTGCATGTATAACCTAGCATGTCACAATATTATATATCACATATATAATATTTATGTAACATAAGAAAACAATACAATAAACATATATGACATATATGTTAAATGCATCATAAGTGAGAATAATAAATATTTAAGTGAGCATATAATATATATATATATATATATATATATATATATTATTTCATCGAATCAACATTTGATCCGATAACCCGGCTATATCACATATAACCGGCCGATCTCATATATCGCGGGAATAGAATACGGTATCACATACTCGTTTTAATCTCGGTCCCGCACATATCATATATGTGCTCCTACTCCATTTCGCATGAACCAGGAATCCTTTGTGTAGGACTCTAAAGACTCGTCAATACGCCGGCAGTAGGTGATGATCATATTGTTAGTGTATATGCCCTAGAGGCCATTACTGTATCATACTAGCTTGTATATTACTTAATGGAAGCTTGGGATATTCACAGTTGTATATACAATCTTGCTCGAAATGGTAGTATGCTACTTGGTTTGTCTCTGCTTTAATATGTGCATGTGTTTCTTTTAGCATATTGCTGGTATACATATTAGTAGAGCCCTTAGGATCTTTGCTTGATTACCAGCGTTGTGATGGCGCTCGCACACGTGGGAGCTGGGTAATCTATAAGCACATCCTTATACAGGTCCCTGGTCGTTGGACTATCGAGACAGGGCATCGATACTCCGGAGTAGACTAGCGTATGCGCTTCTCATCCCAGTGTGGGAGACGGTCTGTCCCACAGCCGTTAGTACGTCGTACTTGGGATAGTATGCAGGTGCTCGTTAGGTTACGAGTACACTGGACAGGACTCGTCGGGAACTGTTGGTTGGTAATATACCTATCGTTAGTTATCAGTTCCCAGGTGACATGAGTACAGCTTAGTCCGCTGACTTGACACTGTCACTTCGCCTCGAGTGTGTTCCCACTGCACTTTGATTACTACCCTACCACGGCTCAAAGGAGCTGTGCAAACAGGTAGTTTTTGGGTGCAGTCCCGAAGCACTTGGAGGCAGTGACGGTTAGACAGGATTCGTCTCTCCCGGTATTGGGGGTTGACATCGCGCTGTGTCTAGGAGAGCCATTACACAAGTAGTCCCTGGCCAGGGCAAGCGAGATATACTGGTAGGTTTCCAGTGTTATCTCAGGGTGTTCTGGGCTACACTCCGACACGACTTGTACCGCTATTAGGGGACTGACGTTCACCGCCCCCCTAGGCCCGCCATGCGATGTATCAGACGAACAGACCGGACTGTACGGTGACTGTCACATACTGGCTCAGTAGGAGTGCAGATGGGGTTCACCTCGTCAGTCTTCTTATCGACATCTACCTGGGGACCGTTACGTACAGCTAGTGCCGCTTGCGGTCTGTGGTTAAACCCACTGCCAGCGTAGTGTCGAGTCTTTAGAGTCCCACACAGAGAGCTATTCGCCTTTAGGCAAAACGAGTAGAGGTCGCATGGTTTTGCGACAGGGTTCGTTCGCATCCGCGCACTTTTGCACGTTTGCTGTCCGGACAGTTTATACTAGCGGGCTTTGGTTTAAGCCGGATCCTAGTATATGATTTGAGATTGGTTTTTCTCATTGTGTTCGTGTTCCTCGGATCACGAATGCGGGTGCGTATGCACAGTTGCTTGAGATTGGGGGAGAGGACCTTGTTTAGGGTTAATGGCCTTTGTCATTTTATTAACCCTATTGATTTTGTGTGGATTATTGTTAATTGATAATTAGCTTAATTATTGTGCATGGTTGTTGTTGACAATTTGAATTCATTGACTTGTTGACCATGTTGACAACTTGACCATAATCATTTCATTTGGAAGATGCTCTTTGATCTTTGCAAAAATGAAATGATAATGGTCAATTCATGATTTATCATGACAATTTTCAAGCTAATTATCTAATTAAACTTATCCTCACATATTAGTGAGAATGGCTCACTATTTTTCTCATTCTCTCATTTCTTTTCTCTCTCTTGCTCATCCTCTCCCTCAAGCTCTCTCCCTCTCATGTGTTGAGAAACAAAAAGCTTGAGAAAAACCCTCTCTTGATCTTCTCTACTCACTTCTAGGGTTCAAGTCTTAGCATTTCTTGCACTCTAGTTACTCCTAGCTTGGAGTTGAAGCTAAAGGTGGTGGCTTTCGGGTGGATCCTTCTTTGACGGGAGAAGACAAGCAAGGTGATCCTTTTCTACCATACCTAGGAGCAAGGAGAGAAGGACTAAAGACCAAAGGTATAACCTTTCATCACTTAGCTACTTTGTAGTTAGGGTTAGCTAGTTTATGTTTAGCAAAGATCCTCACAAGCATAGTCCATGTTGCCTAAGTCATTAAAAATCCGATTTTTATTATGTTTTCCGCTTCCCCGTAAGCACCGGGGTGGGCAACACGGACTAACAGTGGTATCAGAGCCTAACTAAACTCAAACTAGCTAGGTAGTGAAGTGTAACGAAGTTTCGAAACCGAAAATCCAAAAACCGAACTTTTGAAAAACCCTAGTTTCTGTTGAAATTTTTTCTGCTCAAAATGAAAAACTGTATATTTGTAAATTCATCTCAGGGTTTTTTATGAACACCCATGAAAAACGACACAGAGATTCGTTCAAACCGCCGCCCTTCCGCCGCACGAGGTAGGCTCGTGCCGCGGAACCGCCGCGGTTTGATGTCCTCTCTGCATAGTTTTTCGTGCAGTGTCTGTATGTGTTGATTTTGGGATTTTAAGGATATATAATATATGCCCAGATTTTCCAGAACTAAAATTTACTTTTGGGGGCCTATAAATCCGTATTTTTCGGAACTTCACTACACTTTAACTACATCGGTTATATCTGTAATGCTTGTATGTATTGAACGTCGGTTAATCGCTATAAGTCGATTAGTCGGGGTTATACATCTCTGTGATTTGTGATTGTTGGTTTGTGGATATGAATGGATTGGATTGTCGCGGGTGAATAGCCGGGTTGGATGTGAGATGAGTGTTATTTTCTTTCATTCATTTGTAACATGTAAATTGATGTAATAATATTCTTTGTATGGCCGCACAACCGGGTCGGGGTTGTAGCCGTCATTGTATAATTCTTTTTACTGTTTTTGCTCCTAGGATAGACCCATGGAGGGGGTGCACAAACTACCGGGTATCTCGAAGCGCCGAGTGGCCTACTCACGGTGGTGAGGGAGGTTGCTTCGCTTCGGGTGCTTGGCGGGTAGTTTGCCGCACCCGTAGGGGTCTTGGGTGGGGTATTGGCTATTCACCGCGACCGTGTAATCCGCTTTGCGTTGCAGGCTCGAACGCATTGCGGATTCCTAGTATATCCAATGTATTCATCTGTGATCTGTAATGTCTATCATTGCTATATATTTATATATAATAACTATTTAGGCGTTGCTTATGTTTTACAGCCGCGCTAGCCCAGCCCCCGCTCTGTCGTTAGTTAAGTAACCTAACGGGTGATGACGGGGCCCCGTGGCGAATGCGAATGGCATAAGCGTACGTCATATTTTGGTTGTTTTCTGCAATGGTAGGATTAAATGATGGGACGCATTAAAAGAACTAATGCAAGAAATAAACCAAGTAAAAGTCGATTGGAACACTTTGAAAACCACTCGGTTCTTTTCAAAACTAAAACTTTTAAACGCGAAGCTTGAACCACTCCTTTTAAAAGCTATCTCGTTCCATCGATTATATCAAGTTCACTACGTTCACGGTTTCGCCAAAACCATCCGTAGCCCTCCATCATTTCGGTTAAATATTCGGTAGTATTCAAGCTATGTATTTTGACCTCACGCCAAGGCATAGTGATTGGTAGCTGCCGGATATTTATCCGTTGCATAGATAGAATGCGTTGATTTGAGACAGTCGTACTGCCGTTTTGGCCTACGTCAAGGGTAGGTACGGGTGGGTTCAAATTAACCAGGATAATGATGGGAAGAACTTGACATGTGACTTATGACATTTTGACCTCACGCCAAGGTTATAAGAGCATGGGGCAAAAATCCACATCGGGAGTTTCATAAGTACTGAAACTTGCTAGCGTTGCATACCATTTGGAGTGTGATAATTCTGGTAGGATTCCTTCGGTTTTATCACGCGATGATATTTGGATCCCGATCCTACTGTGAGTATATGCTACTCCTCGGGAAAACTCTCACTTAACGATCAATGCTATAAACCTAGTAGGTGCCTAGAAAGGTGTTAGCGGGGCTACGCCCACAGGGAAAGGAGGTTACTTAATTAAGGAACTTCGCGAAAGCGTTGAAAAACCTCCCTCGAAGTACCGACACTGGCCTGGCTGAACGGTTAAGCAAGTATTGTACGGTGAGAATGATCCCGGCTAATCCTTTTCTTTATGGTTTGAGAAGGGATTCGAGAGACAGTGGGAGCCATCCAGTTTAGACAAACTAAAAACCACTCTAAACTTGCAAGAGCATCATGCTAAAGTGTTTCTTTTCTCTCTCCTAATTGCAGCGACCATTCAAGATGACCGGACTTAAGTTACTATTAGATAAAAACATATTGACAGGGCCAAACTATAAAGATTGGCTCAGGAATGTCAAGATGGCTATCACTTATGACAAGCTGGGGTATATACTTACCACCAAAGCTCCCCCCGTCCCAGGTCCCACCTCCAGCGTCGCGGATGTAGAAATCCGTAAGACATGGGAGATAGATTGCGCGAGGGCCAAATGCCTCGTATTAGCCTCGATGGACAACGACCATCAGAGGAGGCATGAGAATATGGACCTAGAGTCCATATTTCTCCATACAAAAGAACTGTATGGAGAGCAGTCTCGTATCGCAAGATACGAAGTGTCGAAGAAGCTCTTTTCGGCAAGGTTGGCCGTCGGATCATCGGTAGCGGACCACGTGCTTAAGATGATCGGCTACATAGAGGAGCTCGCGGACCTTGGGACCACGTTGGAGAATGAACTCTATACTGATCTGATTCTCCAGTCCCTTCCTTCCACTTACGCCCAGTTCATTCTTAACTTCAACATGCAAGGAAAGGAGGTTGAACTTGCCGAGCTTCTGAACATGTTGAGGACTGCTGAGGGCACCCTACAGAAGGGTAGGGAGACATCCACTTTGTTTGTAGGAGGATCTTCCTCTTCTAGGTCCAGGGCGAAAGCCAAGGGCAAGAAGAAGAAAGCCCCCGCCAAACCAAGAGGCGGTGTCGGTAAAGTGGATACGAAGGGAAAGGGTAAAGCAACAAAGGTAGCGGGGAAGCTGGTGGGGAAGGAAGAATGCTTCTATTGTCACAAAAGTGGCCACTGGAAACAAGATTGCAAGGCTTGGAAAGCCAGAACACAGGATTTGAAGCAGTTGCTGCTTCAGCTTCAGGTGTGTATGTTATTGAAAACTGTCTATCAATAAACTCTACATCCTGGGTATTGGATACCGGATCAGGATCTCATATCTGTAATTCTTTGCAGGCGTTGAGAAAGCGTAGAGTTTTGAAGGCAGGTGACATGACCCTCAGAGTTGCGAACGGTGCTAGCATGGATGCAGAGGCCGTGGGGGACTATCACCTGGGATTATCAGATGGACACTTTTTGGTTTTGCGTAGTTGTTATTATGTACCAAATGCAACCTGTAATATCATTTCTGTATCTTTATTATCTAAAGAAGGTTATGAATTTGCATTTGTAAGTAATGTAGTGAACATTCACCTTAATCAAGTTTTGATTGGGTCAGGTACATTAAACAACGGTATTTACGTTTTAAACCAACCACAGGTTTTCAATATCCAGAATACACATAAAAGAAAGTCTCCAGATATTAATAAAACTTTCTTATGGCATTGTAGACTGGGTCACATCAACGAGAGAAGATTGACTAAGTTACATACTGAAGGATATTTAGATTCGTTCGAATATCAATCGTATGCAACTTGTCAATCCTGTCTCAAAGGAAAGATGACAAAGGCTCCGTTTTCTGGACACGGAGAAAGAGCGAGCGAGCTCTTGGGACTCGTACACAGCGACGTGTGCGGTCCAATGTCTACACATGCGCGAAGCGGTTTTTCTTACTTCATAACTTTTACGGATGATTTCTCAAGATTCGGACATGTCTTCTTAATAAAGCATAAATCCGAAGCTTTTGATAAGTTCCAGGAATATAAGAATGAAGTAGAAAAACAGACCGGCAAAAGTATCAAGATCCTAAGATCGGATCGAGGAGGAGAATACTTAAGTGCCGAATTCCTGAATTACTTAAAAGAGAATGGAATTCTCTCTCAGCTTACTCCTCCATACACCCCGCAACATAACGGTGTATCGGAGAGACGGAACCGAACCCTATTGGATATGGTACGGTCCATGATGAGTAATGCTGAGTTACCGCGATCTTTCTGGGGATATGCGCTAGAAACAGCTGCATATCTTTTGAACCGTGTTCCCACTAAGACTGTGCCTACCACACCATATGAGTTATGGAGTGGGAAGAAACCCTATCTTCAATACTTGAAGATTTGGGGATGTCCAGCTTATATCAAAAAGCAGCATACGGACAAGCTCGAGGCACGCTCAGTACTGTGCAAGTTTGTGGGATACCCAAAGAACTCCAGGGGGTATCTTTTCTATTACGCAGAGGAACAAAAAGTCCTTGTTTCTCGCAATGCCCACTTTCTGGAACATCAGTTTTTAGAAAAAGAAATAAGTGGGAGCGCAATAGAACTGGAAGAAATTCCAGAACCACAAACTATTACTGAAAGTTTAGTGGAACCAGAAGGTTCAAAAGAACAGGACATTCCTACGCCGCTCCGCAGGAGTAGTAGGCAGTCTCATCCGCCCGAGAGATACTACGGTTTTCTCATTGACGGGGATAGAGAGGACTGCATCCTAGATTGTGATGAGCCTACTAGCTTCCAGCAAGCCATTCAGAGCGTCGACTCGGTAAAATGGCTGGATGCAATGCGGACCGAGATGGAGTCCATGTACACCAACAAAGTATGGACGTTGGACATTGCTCCAGATGGGGTAAAACCCGTAGGATGCAAGTGGATCTTCAAAAGGAAGATTGGTGTAGATGGACAGGTTGAGACCTATAAAGCTAGACTGGTAGCAAAGGGTTTTCGTCAGCGACCTGGTTTGGACTATGACGAAACCTTTTCTCCAGTAGCTATGCTGAAATCCATTCGGATCCTTCTTGCCATCGCTGCTTTCCACGATTATGAGATTTGGCAGATGGACGTAAAGACAGCTTTTCTAAATGGTCATTCAGAGGAGTGTGTCTATATGGACCAGCCAGAGGGTTTCATTCAGGGTGGGAGCAGCGGAAAGGTGTGCAAGTTGCTCAAGTCCATTTATGGACTCAAGCAGGCATCGCGGAGTTGGAACATCTGTTTTGATGAGACGGTCAAAGAATTTGGCTTTATCAAAAATCCAGATGAACCATGCATCTATTGTAGATTTGTAGCGAGAACTGTAGTATTCCTCGTGTTATACGTGGATGACATTCTCTTAATAGGAAATGACATTCCTATGCTACAATCTGTCAAGGGGTTCTTGTCACACAGGTTCTCCATGAAAGACCTGGGTGATGCCTCCTCTGGGTATCCGGATCTACCGTGACAGATCCAAGAGGATATTAGGACTCTCGCAGTCCAGGTACATCGACACCATACTGAAGAGATTCAGTATGGAAGATTCCAAGCGCGGTAATCTACCGGCTTGTCACGGGATCACCCTCTCCAAAGAGATGTCTCCCAAGACTGATTTGGAGAGGGATCGCATGTCTATTATACCCTACGCTTCTGCGGTAGGCTCTATAATGTATGCGATGTTATGTACCAGACCAGATGTGGCTTATGCACTGAGTGTGGTAAGCAGGTATCAGTCAAACCCAGGGGAGAAACATTGGATAGCAGTAAAGAACATTCTCAAGTACCTGAGAAGGACTAAGGAGATGTTCTTGGTGTATGGCGGAAAAGACCTGCAGGTTGAGGCCTTTGCTGACTCCAGCTTCCAGAGTGACAAGGATGATTCCAAGTCCATGTCGGGTTTTGTCTTTACCCTCAATGGAGGGGCGGTGTGTTGGAAGAGCTCCAAACAGGAAACCGTTGCTGACTCGACTATGGAAGCGGAATACATCGCTGCATCTGATGCCGCAAAAGAAGCTGTCTGGATGAGGAAGTTCTTGAAAGAACTTCAGGTGGTTCCGTCCATTGTTGACCCAATACCTCTGTATTGCGACAACAACGGGGCTATAGCTTTAGCGAAGGAACCCAGGTCCCATCAGAAATCCAGACACATCTTAAGGCGGTATCACCTGATCAGGGAGATCGTGGATCGCCAGGAGATCGAGGTCCGGAGAGTTGCATCAGAGGATAACACAGCAGATCCATTCACCAAGGCCTTGCCCCAGACTCAGTTCGAGCGGCTGATCGAGATGATAGGTCTTCGATACGCCAGTACATGGCCTTAGTGCAAGTGGGAGATTGTTAGTGTATATGCCCTAGAGGCCATTACTGTATCATACTAGCTTGTATATTACTTAATGGAAGCTTGGGATATTCACAGTTGTATATACAATCTTGCTCGAAATGGTAGTATGCTACTTGGTTTGTCTCTGCTTTAATATGTGCATGTGTTTCTTTTAGCATATTGCTGGTATACATATTAGTAGAGCCCTTAGGATCTTTGCTTGATTACCAGCGTTGTGATGGCGCTCGCACACGTGGGAGCTGGGTAATCTATAAGCACATCCTTATACAGGTCCCTGGTCGTTGGACTATCGAGACAGGGCATCGATACTCCGGAGTAGACTAGCGTATGCGCTTCTCATCCCAGTGTGGGAGACGGTCTGTCCCACAGCCGTTAGTACGTCGTACTTGGGATAGTATGCGGGTGCTCGTTAGGTTACGAGTACACTGGACAGGACTCGTCGGGAACTGTTGGTTGGTAATATACCTATCGTCAGTTATCAGTTCCCAGGTGACATGAGTACAGCTTAGTCCGCTGACTTGACACTGTCACTTCGCCTCGAGTGTGTTCCCACTGCACTTTGATTACTACCCTACCACGGCTCAAAGGAGCTGTGCAAACAGGTAGTTTTTGGGTGCAGTCCCGAAGCACTTGGAGGCAGTGACGGTTAGACAGGATTCGTCTCTCCCGGTATTGGGGGTTGACATCGCGCTGTGTCTAGGAGAGCCATTACACAAGTAGTCCCTGGCCAGGGCAAGCGAGATATACTGGTAGGTTTCCAGTGTTATCTCAGGGTGTTCTGGGCTACACTCCGACACGACTTGTACCGCTATTAGGGGACTGACGTTCACCGCCCCCTAGGCCCGCCATGCGATGTATCAGACGAACAGACCGGACTGTACGGAGACTGTCACATACTGGCTCAGTAGGAGTGCAGATGGGGTTCACCTCGTCAGTCTTCTTATCGACATCTACCTGGGGACCGTTACGTACAGCTAGTGCCGCTTGCGGTCTGTGGTTAAACCCACTGCCAGCGTAGTGTCGAGTCTTTAGAGTCCCACACAGAGAGCTATTCGCCTTTAGGCAAAACGAGTAGAGGTCGCATGGTTTTGCGACAGGGTTCGTTCGCATCCGCGCACTTGTGCACGTTTGCTGTCCGGACAGTTTATACTAGCGGGCTTTGGTTTAAGCCGGATCCTAGTATATGATTTGAGATTGGTTTTTCTCATTGTGTTCGTGTTCCTCGGATCACGAATGCGGGTGCGTATGCACAGTTGCTTGAGATTGGGGGAGAGGACCTTGTTTAGGGTTAATGGCCTTTGTCATTTTATTAACCCTATTGATTTTGTGTGGATTATTGTTAATTGATAATTAGCTTAATTATTGTGCATGGTTGTTGTTGACAATTTGACTTCATTGACTTGTTGACCATGTTGACAACTTGACCATAATCATTTCATTTGGAAGATGCTCTTTGATCTTTGCAAAAATGAAATGATAATGGTCAATTCATGATTTATCATGACAATTTTCAAGCTAATTATCTAATTAAACTTATCCTCACATATTAGTGAGAATGGCTCACTATTTTTCTCATTCTCTCATTTCTTTTCTCTCTCTTGCTCATCCTCTCCCTCAAGCTCTCTCCCTCTCATGTGTTGAGAAACAAAAAGCTTGAGAAAAACCCTCTCTTGATCTTCTCTACTCACTTCTAGGGTTCAAGTCTTAGCATTTCTTGCACTCTAGTTACTCCTAGCTTGGAGTTGAAGCTAAAGGTGGTGGCTTTCGGGTGGATCCTTCTTTGACGGGAGAAGACAAGCAAGGTGATCCTTTTCTACCATACCTAAGAGCAAGGAGAGAAGGACTAAAGACCAAAGGTATAACCTTTCATCACTTAGCTACTTTGTAGTTAGGGTTAGCTAGTTTATGTTTAGCAAAGATCCTCACAAGCATAGTCCATGTTGCCTAAGTCATTAAAAATCCGATTTTTATTATGTTTTCCGCCTCCCCGTAAGCACCGGGGTGGGCAACACGGACTAACACATATCAAACACCCACAAGCCGCAAGCGGTCTGCCAAACGTAATGGCCACCCGGGTATTGAGCAATCAGAAGATCAACAAGAAAGCCTGCTATAACTCCTGCGAATCCAATCAGTAACACTTCCGTACAGTTCGGTCTCTTCGTCTGATATATCGCATATCACAGCCTGGGGGTGGTATAACGTCAGACCCCAATAGCCTGATAAGTCATGCCGATGCAAGGTCCATAACGGTTCGAAAAACTACTGATAACACTTACCAGTAAATCTTAGCAACCCTTGCCAGGGATTTCCTGTTATGGCCAATCGAGCACAGCGCAACATCAACCCCCAATACTGGGAGAGACGAAACCCCTCCTATTGCTCATTGCCTCCATGTGATTCGGGAATGTACCCAAAAGCCACCATTTTGCACGATCTCTTGACCGTGGTAAGGTGGAATTCAAAGCACAGTGGGAATCACACAAGACTCTATGACGATCTCGGGTCTACAGACTAACCTATACCAGTGTCACCAGAGAACTGCTATCCAACGATAGGTATAATACCATCTAGGAGTTCTCGGCGAGTCCGTCCAGTGTACCCAGTCTCCACTGAGCACCCGTATACCTTCTCTGATGTCAAAACACCAATAGATATGGGATCATCCATCGCCCATCATATGGGTCAAGAAGCGCATACGCTAGTCTACTCTGGAGTACCGATGCCATGTCTCGATACTCCCACGACTAGGAACATTTGAAGGATATACTTATCGACTACCATATCCTTGCTAGTATGATCTACATCATAATCCTGGTAGTCAAGTAATCATCCTAAGGGCTTTATCAACATGTGATCACAAAACAATATTTGTTTACATGTTAAGATAAAGTGCTACCAGATAGCATACTATCATGTCGAGCAAGAAAGTCCTTCTTATATATGTCCAAGCATCCACTACAATATATATCGCATGTACAGTAATGGCCTCTAGGGCATACATATAACTAACAATCTCCCACTTGCACTAAGGCCATCTGTTGTAGTATCCAATACCCAACATTATAGCAGAGGTTGTAGTATCCCATACTCAACCATTGTAGAGAATTCTCTCTAAGGGTAAGGCCTTTGTAAGTGGATCCGCTGTGTCAACCTTCTGGTCTACTCTCCTAACCTCGATCCCTTGGAGATCAACCATCTCCCTGATCAGGTGATACTTGCCTCAGAATATGTCTGGAACGCTGATGGGACCAGCATTCCTAAGCCTAAGCCACAACTCCATTGTTATCACAATAACAGTTATTGGACCCTCAATGGTAGGAACCTTATTCATCTTATGAGCAAGAAATGTCCAGAAAACCACTTTGGTAGTATCGTTGGTAGCAATGTTTTCAGCCTTTATCATCTAGTATGTCACGGTATCTAGCTTGGAACTCTTCCAATATACCGTCCCTACATGGAGGGTTAAGACAATGCCTGTGATTGACTCTCAGTCGAACTTATCACTCTGGAAGCTGGAACCAAGAACTTTCTTTTAGTGCTTCTCAAGTACTTAAGAATGTCCTCTACAGCTTTCCAGTGATTTTCCAAAGATCCGATTGATTCCTGATCACTACCCCTAGTGAGTCATCTACATCTGGTCTGGTACATAACATCGCACACTCTGATAGAGCCTACTGCCGAAGTATAGGGTATCTTTTGCATGTGAGCTCTTTTCAAATTAGTCTCGGGAGACATCTTTTTGGAGAGAGTGATCCAAGAGTAAGTGGGCGAACCACCACGCTTAGAATCGTCCATACTAAACTCTTTTAGTATGGTGTTTATGTACCTGCATTTTGGGACACTCCCAACTTCTATTTAGATCTATCAATATAGATCATAATCAATAAGATGTAGTTGGTATCATCCAGATCTTCTATTGAGAATCCCCGTGATAAGAGGAGCTTGACCGAGTGTAGCATAGGAAACTATTTCCCATCAAGAGTATGTCATCTACGTATAATACGTGGAAGACAACCTTACTCTCTACAACCTTCTTGTATATACAAGATTCATCTACCATTTTGATGAAGTCAAACTTTTTGACTATCATATCAAAACAGACGTTCCAACTGCCTGAACCCGGTTGGGCCATCATCTCATGATGCAATCCTCACTCCCACTGTCACCGAAAAGATCGTAGTATCTCTCAAGTGGATGAGGAACCCTACCAGATTCGCGAAGAGGCTGAGGTTCGATGGAAACTATTGAATCCTTTGGTTTCACCAAATCATCAGCTGTTAGTTTGTCTAGCTGGAACTCCTTCCAGTTCTACCTCATGACCAATAATTTCTTCACAAGAAATACCTTTTCTCAAAAGGTAGCATGCTGAGAAACAAAACACCTTTTGCTCCTCAGATTGGTAGAAGATATTCCCTTACAAATGTTTGGGATATCCTAACAAATATATACAGAAATGACCTTGCCTCGAGCTTGTCCGGATTTTGTTTTTCAACATAGGCCGGGTAACCCATATCTTAACTCGTTTAAGACATGATCTATTCCCATTCCATATCTCATATGTAGTGGTAGGCTCTGATTTGGATGGAACCCCATTCAATAGGTATGCAGCTTCTCAAGTGCATAACACCCAAAAGGAAACAAGTAACTCAGCAGTACTCATCATAGAGCGCACCATATCTAATAGGGTGCGATACCTCCGCCCCGATACACCGTTGTTCTGTGGTGTATACGAAGGAGTAAGCTGAGAGAGAATCTCATTCTCCTCTTAGAAACTCTAGGAACTCCATACCCAAGTATTCGCCTCCTCGATCACATCGTAGGACTTTAATACTTCTACCCGTTTAATTCTCAAAAGAACCAACCTTGGAATTTGTAGACATAGGACCGTATACATCATCATGTATGCATCCCAAGAGTTCAACAACTCTTTCTCTGTTTCCAGTAAACGGAGTATTGGTCATTTTATCTTTGAGACAAGACTATCAAGTAGCATAAGATGAAAATTCGAACAGATTCTCATATTCATCCTTATGTAACTTAGCTGGTCATGTCGCATTGATATGACCTTGTCTACAATGTCTTAAGAAGGATTCGTTCATTCCTGAACTGCTCCTCTTGTCTGTGTGTTCTGCATACTATGAACTGTGGTTTGATTTAGAACGTATATGCTATTATCTATCGTGCCTAATCGAATCAACTCTTGATTCAGGAAAATGTTCACAACATTTTCCTCCTATACAGAATTACATCCTTCTTTAACTTAGGGAAGAACATGATGTACTATATCAGGTTCGGTATGTAATAACATTCACTCAGAATCAATGTATTAATACAAGGTGATATCTGCCAACTGATTTGGCTGCAACAATTGCACCATTCTCTAACAGTTAGAGACATATCACATATTCTCAGCTCTCTACCTTTCTGTAGCCCATGTAACATATTACATACGCGGGATCCTGATCCGGTATCACATACCCAGGACGTAGAGAATACTGATAAACAGTTCTCGGTAATAAGGACACCCGAAGAATATGCATCATTATGCACTTTCTTCGATTGGGTGGTATGGGAATCCGGATATTCCCCTATTTCCAGCTCGAACTTATAACAGTTATAAGACAGAGTGGAACCAACGCTCCCTAGCTCAGTATAATAAAGAGGTTCGGTCAATGCATCCATATTATTATCTTGATTAAGGCATGATATGGTCGCTACCAGGAGAGAGAGAGAAGGAAACACTCTGCGTACGCTCTTGCAAGATTAGATTGGTTATTATTTTATCTAATCAGGATAGCTCCCACTATTTTTGTCAAATCTACCTTCAAACCCTAAAAGGTAAGATTAGCCGGGATTAATTACACCCTACAAGTTCGCCAATCTTTCGACCAGGCCAATGTCGGTACTTTGAGGGAGGTTCCCCGTCCTTTCGTACGGACCTAATTAAAATAAACCTCGCTTTCCCAGGGGCGTAACCTCGTTAACACCTTTCTAGACACCTACTTGATCGGCTAATTGTAATGTGTAAAACTCTCCCAGGAGTAACTCTTACTCGCAGTGGGTATCGGGATCCAACTATCTCATAGAAGGTATGTGATCGCACGCTAAAAGCGTGTCGGAAGTTCAAAGTTCTAAAGTTTACCGCGATCAGGACGGTGTCGCTATGCAGCTAGCCGGTTGAGCACGGGTCGATCCACAGGGAGATGGTTGTATGTCCTTTCTTCTTTTAGACGAGTCAATAAAGAATGAGTATGTGTTTGTTCAGTCTAACCTATGTGTATTATTTGCAAGTATAAAGTTGTTAAGAAAAAGATACGAGATTGTAAGCTAAAGAAATCCGCACTAAAAACCTTTGAGCCGAGTCTTGACCAATTGAAGCTAGAGCAATCGGCAACAACGTGGATTAGGGCATTTAAGCACGGTATTCGTGGAATCCGGCTTATTTACCCTTGTCCTTCCGTTCTTGTCTCTTGCTTTCGCCTCCGGCCAAACCGAACGCAACCGGTCGCGGTTAGGAATCACCGTTACCTTGTTAGGGTAGGGTGCCTAACGGAGCGCTTGCGTATGGTTTGGGCGGAGATCAATGGAAAATAACGGGAAAAGGAAATGAGCAAGGAAGTATTAACTTACAATATCGTATTGATTCTTAACAACAACAATAATTACAACCATTCACAAAATGAGCAAAAAAGAGAGAACAAAAAGAACAAAGAAAAGAAAAGATTACAAGTAAATAAGTGCATGAATTTAAATTGCAAATAAGTAAAGCAAGATAATAAAAGGCAAGTAATAAATAAGCAATAAAAAGAACAAGAAACTAGAACTCAAGACGAGCATGGGATCAATAGCCAACCCTTAAACTTGTAAGCTCAATCAAGAGGTTGCAAGATCAAGAGAAGGGTAGAGAACGCATGTGAAATGAAGCGCTAATTCCATAAGAAAAATACGACCCTTGAGATCAATAACAAACCCTTAACCTTTCAAGCTCAATGAAGAGGTTGAAAGATCAAGAGAAAGCAAGAATCTCAAGGGAAAGTTAAACAAAAGAGAATGATACAAAAACCCTCATCTTCATTAACATCCACTCAATGCTCTCACTACATTTTCATGGAGGAAGACTGAAGAAGAAGAAGAAAAAGACTAAATCCTAACAAAAAGAGGAACAAAGAATGAACACCAAAAGCTTGGCAAGTTCTGGGATATTTATAGGAGGTGAACTGAAAACCTAGGGCAACAATCTGGCATAATATGAAGTCCCCAAACTGCCCCTGAAAAACGTCAGAAAGAGGAGCCTATATGGCCGCGGAACCGCGGCCTAGACCCCCTATTGGCCGCGGTTCCGCGGCCCTTTAGTGGACTTGGGTCATGGGGTTTTGTGGGTTTCCCTGGTTTGTAGTCCTCTTCAGTGTGGTATAGTACTTTTCTCAGAAACTCTTCACAATTATTCCAGAATTTTAGTATAACAAAAGGTGATGTGATGTGGATCTTTTGCCATGATTTCCTCGAGCTCCGCGTAGATTTCTTGGATCTTGTCTTGACATTGAGCTTTGTGCATGACATGACAATCGATTTGCCATTTTGTCCCTTAACTGGTATGTGGCAACACACGGATAGAGAGCGGAGACCGTGTTTTATCTGTTGTTGGCAGTAATCCGGAATTTGTCATACTTTTCCATGCATTTCACTGCTTAGAGTTGAGAACCAGTATTCTGCAAATATGTAGCAAACACTGATCAAAAGCACCTGCCTATAAACAAACGAGCGTAAGAATGGGCGGTATAAAATGCAATATTCTGTTATGAATAAGTACCCCCAAACTTAACTTTTGCTCGTCCCGAGCAAAACCAATTATTCAAAAAAAAGTCCTAACCGCACTTTCGCAGGGAACGCGATTGCACTGAGCACGTGCAACAAGCCGTTAAACCTCTAGGTGTCCCTAGTAGGAGGAGTATTGTCTCCTGAGGGTTTTCAGCGGATTACACCCACAAAATCCCGTCAAGCTAGTGTTACAAGTTAACATCGATTCTACTCCTACAATTTAGTATTTACGTTAAAAATTCTATCATCCTAAGTTAGAAATATTCAACCCTTATGTTTCACACCTCCTATCTGTTTTAACTTTAGATCCTATACGTTCCAAAAAAGTTTAGAAAGATGTTGGTTCTCCTGAGTTTTCCTTCTAAAGTGCGGCCTCAAATCAGGAATTTTTATCAACTTTACAGAAAACACAAGTCTTATTCTTTATTTCTATCTCTTATCCAAACATCAATTGTATACCCCTACGTGTGTGTATATTTGCACCCCTACACTCAAGAATTCAATTCAAGCTATAATACCCTTGCCTTAATACCTAATACTACTTCTTTTCATTTAATGATGGACGGTGTTGCTCACACACCTTTCATGCGACTATTAATGCTTCTTGAGGCACTAACGGCCGATTACTGAATGTGTGAGCTTAAAGCGTAAATAGCAGTTTCCAGGTCTTGACTTTATTCTATTTTTTCTTTTTCTTTTTCTTTTTCAAGACCGGATATATTTTTCAATATGCTTTTTTGGTGTTTAGCTTTAAATACCGTTTTTTCTTTCATACTAGGTTTTCAGGCAAGAGTATTTCTGGGTATCCTCTACTATCCCAAGTTTCAAGGTGCGTGTAAGTGCAGTTTGTAGGGTATATACTTTCTAAATTTGAACTCAAGAAAAGAAATTATTTTTCAGACTTATCCTTCAGTAAATATTTAATACTTTCCCTTCATCTTGACTTAACTCAAGTACTGAACTCAAGATTACCTATTTCTCAAAAAAAACTGTAAGGACGTAAAATCACCAAGTTTAAACAGAATGAGGGTTATTTTTAGGATTTTCAATTCCTAAGCCTAGAATTTAGTTATTTCTAACATATCAACTAAACTTTCGGAATAAAGATCTAAGTTACCCTATTAGCTAACTTGACGACAAAGTTTTTATATTTTTTGGAAAATTTTCAATTTTTGTTGGTTTTTAATAGGGTATGCAAATGCAGAATATACAAATGAATGCGAAGGAAGAAAGCTTACCGAGCACACCCCCAAACTTAAACTTGACAGTGCCCTCACTGTCAGGCTATACCAAGAGGGTCAAAATTGTCGGCGCTCCCTAAAAAACAAATTATATACAAAAAAGGGAAAACAAAAAAAATATATACAAAAAAAAGGAGTCCCCCCCAAACTTAAGTAAAACAGTGTTTCCACTATTAAGTGTTGAAGTTCAGGATTAAGGGGGAAAGAGAATAGTATCAAGCTATACAAGGCTTTACACAGGCCAAAAGTGAGTACCAACCATTCAAAGATCTTATCGCTATAATGTGCTGGTTGGTGAAAGAATGTGGAGAGGTAAGAAATGGTGAATACGCGAGACCGTAATGGGATAGAAGTAGTATACGGTCTCGGTATATGAGAAGAAGAATTGTGGAAGGGAGAAAGAAATGGAGTACGAACTTGAGGGTGAAAATGGAGCGAATAAATTAGTACAATCTGTAATGATCGATGTGAAAAGATGGATTGTACTAATCTATCAATATGGCGAGAAATTGGGTCAAATCCCTCAAGATTCGTAAGAAACCATGGGTACGCCGAACTCGGTAAACCAGACATATGAAATGTAAGTGAGACGGGTTCTTGCAAGGTCGGAACGATGGAAAGGATGGAGGAAAGTGATCGAGGAGGGGTATCGGTTAAGGTTTCGGGAGGGTGCACACAGTCAATGAAAGGAACAGGATGAATTGGAAGGTCCGACTCATCAATTACAACTGTTTCATCCTCAGTACTATCCTTAATATTCTCCTCAAAATTTAGCTCATCCATGCATATTTCATCAAAATCCAGACGCATATAGGGTTCGGGAAAAACATTTAATGACTCGGGTTGATGATTTGAAGAGACAAACTCAGCCAAATCTACGGGTTCATCATCCAAAATATCCCCAGCGTCAATATCCTCAATCAAGTGAAAATCAATATTCTCAGACACCTCATCAAAAGCATGGATATTAATCGATTCTGGTTCTAAGATGGAGGTGTAAAGGTCAAAAGGATTGGGATTGGTTTCACTTGGAAGTGACCCTTCACAATCGGGTAAATCAAACACTACAAAGTCGCACAACTCATTAATCATTCTATCTTCAATTGATAAATCATGTGGGATACTCGATAGACTTTCAAAACAGGAGTTGTGGGTTTCAATTTGGGATGGGTAGCTTTGATTTGGAAGGAGGTGCATCTCACTCTCTCCACTCAAATTCTCAGCCTGTCCTGCCGCCTCATCATACATTGGAAAATTAGGAGCTAGTTGGAAACTAGCTACCGGGTCAGTAGGTTGTATGAGAACGGTCATGGACGCATTCAAATCCATCATCTGTTGGCTTGACGCTACCCTAAAGTCTTCCAACGACTGTTCCAGACTAGACATGGGCTGTGATGGGGTTTCAGCAAAAGATACGAAGTTGTTTGGATACTGGAAACTCCCAAATGGCGGTTCTGAAGCAATGTCTAGGGAAGGTGAAAAAGTAGGGAAGGATTAGTAGGAATTGAATGGCTGGACAGGAGCAGGATCAACATTTGGATAGGAAGGTGGATGGAATTGTTGATCCCAAGAATTTGAAGTGGTGAAAGGAGTGAAAGATCGGCTACGGGATTGTTCAATATGTTCAGCGATGGACAAAGTACGACTTGCAAAAGGGGTATCAACATAAGCGGGTGGGGGAGGTTGAAAAGGTTGATACAAAGTGGATTGCGAAGGGCAAGTGTTTGTCCTAGACGTGTCTATCCGATCTTTCAAAGAGATTTTGGGCATGGAGGGATCGTTTGACGTTCGGCCAAAGCAAGAACCGTAAGAAGTAATGTCTGGTTATGGGTACCAAAGTTCGGCAAGAGTTTTGCGAGGTGGGGTACCCATGATATGAAGAAAGAAAGAAAGAAAGGCAGAGAAAAGGAGGGGGAAAAGAATGTGATTTTTTATTTTTTATTTTTTTTAGTTAGATATTAACAAAAGAATGAAATATACACACAAAAAAGAATATGGACAAAAACAATCACGGCACAAAAATACCACACACCTAATCGTTCTAGGGTTCACCTAGGTCAACTAGACCTGCTCCAGAACTTGATTGTCGAAGTAAAACTGTGTCGAGAAACGGGCTCAAGATACACTGATCACGAGGCCAGGTAAGTGCAGAGATAAGGGGAGGTTTTCCAACGCTTTCGCGAAGTTCCTTAATTAAATAACCCTTTCTCTTTTGGCGGTTTCGCCGTTAACACTTTCCTAGACACCCCGTAAACAATGTACCGTTAAGCGAGGTTCTAAACACAGTTAACTTCTCCTAGTGAGCGCGAAGTCTTTAAGGCTTAAAGTCTAGTTTCTTTTAAAGTTAGTGCGGGTAAACGTTATGCTCAAGTTCGTGATTTGTGGGCCACGGAAAAGGTGATGAAATCCTTTACCGTATATTGTGGGGTTCGCTTGCCCTTAAGTCCGTATTAATTGATGCAATGCGCAATTCAATAAAAATCCTATAAAGAATCAAACAATTGTTTTTTTTTAGTTTAAGCACGGCACTGCAACAAATACGGGTTAGTCAATTTTTAGCGTTTGCTAGCAAACTTGCAAAGAATCCTGCAAAGAATAGTATATTGGATGCGTCGGATTTGAGAAGAGTGTGTTAGTAAAGTACGTACCGTTAAGTTTTTGGGTTAGGAAACCCCCGTTGAATCAAATCCGGTAAGCTTGAAAAGTTCGCTTGCGCGGGTCAAACTGCCCGGATCTTTGGCACTGTACTTTGCAATCACCTTAGCCTTGAATGTATACTTTGCTCCCCACAATCGCAGTTTGCAAATCTGCAAAAATCTGCACTCTTGCCCACAAAAATGATCAAAAAATACAAAAAGAATATTTTTTTTTTATAAATATATACAAAAAGAATATCAACCCGAATAACAAGAAAGAAAATACGCTACCGTCTCCCCGGCAACGGCGCCATTTAATCGCACGCTAAAAGCGTGTCGGAAGTTCAAAGTTCTAAAGTTTACCGCGATCAGGACGGTGTCGCTATGCAGCTAGCCGGTTGAGCACGGGTCGATCCACAGGGAGATGGTAGTATGTCCTTTCTTCTTTTATACGAGTCAATAAAGAATGAGTATGTGTTTGTTCAGTCTAACCTATGTGTATTATTTGCAAGTATAAAGTTGTTAAGAAAAAGATACGAGATTGTAAGCTAAAGAAATCCGTACTCAAAACCTTTAAGCCGAGTCTTGACCAATTGAAGCTGGAGCAATCGGCAACAACGTGGATTAGGGGATTTAAACGCGGTATTCGTGGAATCCGGCTTATTTACCCTTGTCCTTCCGTTCTTGTCTCTTGCTTTCGCCTCCGGCCAAACCGAACGCAACCGGTCGCGGTTAGGAATCACCGTTACCTTGTTAGGGCAGGGTGCCTAACGGAGCGCTTGCGTATGGTTTGGGCGGAGATCAATGGAAAATAACGGGAAAAGGAAATGAGCAAGGAAGTATTAACTTACAATATCGTATTGATTCTTAACAACAACAATAATTACAACCATTCACAAAATGAGCAAAAAAGAGAGAACAAAAAGAACAAAGAAAAGAAAAGATTACAAGTAAATAAGTGCATGAATTTAAATTGCAAATAAGTAAAGCAAGATAATAAAAAGCAAGTAATAAATAAGCAATAAAGAGAACTAGAAACTAGAACTCAAGACGAGCATGGGATCAATAGCCAACCCTTAAACTTGTAAGCTCAATCAAGAGGTTGCAAGATCAAGAGAAGGGTAGAGAACGCAAGTAAAATGAAGCGCTAATTCCATAAGAAAAATACGACCCTTGAGATCAATAACAAACCCTTAACCTTTCAAGCTCAATGAAGTGGTTGAAAGATCAAGAGAAAGCAAGAATCTCAAGGGGAAGTTAAACAAAAGAGAATGATACAAAAAACCCTCATCTTCATTAACATCCACTCAATGCTCTCACTACATTTTCATGGAGGAAGAATGAAGAAGAAGAAGAAAAAGACTAAATCCTAACAAAAAGAGGAACAAAGAATGAACACCAAAAGCTTGGCAAGTTCTGGGATATTTATAGGAGGTGAACTGAAAACCTAGGGCAACAATCTGGCATAATATGAAGTCCCCAAACTGCCCCTGAAAAACGTCAGAAAGAGGAGCCTATATGGCCGCGGAACCGCGGCCAAGACCCCCTATTGGCCGCGGTTCCGCGGCCCTTTAGTGGACTTGGGTCATGGGGTTTTGTGGGTTTCCCTGGTTTGTAGTCCTCTTCAGTGTGGTATAGTACTTTTATCAGAAACTCTTCATAATTATTCCAGAATTTTAGTAGAACAAAAGGTGATGTGATGTGGATCTTTTGCCATGATTTGCTCGAGCTCCGCGTAGATTTCTTGGATCTTGTGTTGACATTGAGCTTTGTGCATGACATGACAATCGATTTGCCATTTTGTCCCTTAACTGGTATGTGGCAACACACGGATAGAGAGCGGAGACCGTGTTTTATCTGTTGTTGGCAATAATCCGGAATTTGTCGTACTTTTCCATGGATTTCACTGCTTAGAGTTGAGAACCAGTATTCTGCAAATATGTAGCAAACACTGATCAAAAGCACCTGCCTATAAACAAACGAGCGTAAGAATGGGCGGTACAAAATGCAATATTCTGGTATGAACAGTATGCAATCTCATTGAAAATTTCAACACTTGAAATTCCCAATAATACTTTTGCCCCTAGCAACTTATGACCTTAACAAAGTCAACAAATCATAAGCGCTAGTCAAGTTCTACCCATCATTTCCTGATTGAATTAAAACCACCCGCACGACCCTTAACATAGTCAACAAAGTCGCACGACTACCCTAATCCAATCGCAACATATGCTTATGCAAATAGCACTAGTCAGCTACCGCACACTACGTTTTAACATAGTCAACAAACGTAGCATGAATACTAAATAGTACTTATCTGAAATGACGGAGGGTTACGACAGGTTTTTAAGAAAACCCTTTACGTAATGAACATGATATCGTTGTAGAATCGAGTGATTTTGAAAAGGAGTGTTTTTTAGGCTTTTACTAGTTTCGCTAAAGAGGTCACTCCCGGTGAAGGGATCTCGGCTCTATCCTCATCGAATGTGGTGCGGGATATTTCACAAATACCACTATGCCAAGCAAAAACTATAAAAGCAATCAAAAGACAAACCATGTTTGTAGCATCTGCTAGTTTCGCTAAAAAGGTCACTCCCGGTGAAGGGATCTCGGCTCTTTCCTTATCGAATAAGGTGCTGGATATTCTATAAGGAATACCGCTATGCAAAGCAAGAACTAGATCTACCAGTTTTTAAACAAGTTTCTACAACATCTTTAGGTTTCTTTTTCTTTCATTAATCTCATTAATGAAGTCCCATTTATTTATGCTTTCCAAGTATCACAGAAGAAACGAGAGCAACAATATTAATTATATCTCATATATATAATATATAGGCATTCGTCTCAGGAATATAATATGATCACATCACATAATATTAGCAGCAGAAGAATCACATATGAAATATTGGATATACTAGGAATTCCGTGTTTTAAGTTAATCCAGTTTTTAAGCAACGAATTCCACGGTCGCGATGAATAGCCAAACACACATCCCTAGACCCCTACGAGAGCGACAACCAACCCTACCAATTCTAGAGTTAGGAGACCTGGTCTCGACTCTTCGAAATGGCCTCCTACTGTACCCTAGAACCCGGTTACTTGTGCTCCCCGCCTTGGGTCTATCCTAATGCGGAAAAGTAAATAATATACAATGGTGACATCATCCTCAACCCGGAAGTGCCCCAATAAAAGAATATTACATACAATGAATTTTACATGAATGAAAATGAAAAACTCTCATCTCACATGAAAACCCCCGACTATTCAAAACATGACGATCCAATATAACATATCACAGTAACACATAACATCCATGTCATCAACGTAAGTAAATATGCGTATCACAATTGTCGTTGACATATAGCACCGAAACCGGCGATACACCACATATTACACTTACGGTCGCAGAAAAGAAAGTGAAAAACTACAACATTTGGAATCCACAATCACTTTAGACATCTTAAATACGAAATATCACATACTTTGCATTTCATGCCTAACTATATGAATTCCACATATTGTATAACAATCCAGATAAATAGACAATGTTAAACTTTCCGATCGAATAAACAAACACCCAAGGTTTCCCAAATAGCTCAACACTTGAGCGGAGTTCAAAAAGTCCCAAAACATGTCACAGCCGCTATGAACCAGCCGTAGAAGGGTCAAACCAACGCCTCATATGTGGCAACGCTAAACTACCACGAACCATATGGTTCAGTGGCGATTTTAACGGTCATATAATCGAGTTAAGGTTACGTTCTTCTAGAGGGTCCACATATTCGCTTGCATGATTTTCTGAAAGTTTTAAACTCAGGAAAAATCCAACACTTGAAAGTTTTCTGACAGGGGAAAAAGTGAGTTACTGATATCCGTTCGAACCTTTTAACACGTTCTAAATTACCCGGAAAAAAACTTAAACGAAGTTAAACTTTCTGATCGAATCAACGAGTTCCCAATATTTCCCAGAAAGCTCAACACTTGAGTAGAATTAAAAATTCCCAGAAGCATGAAAAGGTACCCAGGAATAAACCCCTGAAGTATTAACCCCTAACTCCCAAAGTTGGTCGCGGAACCGCCGCCAAACACATGGTTTGGCCGCGGTTCCACGGTCTCTTGAGTGAGTTATGGCTTCGTACTTCACAGTAATCCTTAGAATTCCCTGCATGATTTTCTGAGTATTTTTAATATGAAAAATTTCAGCTTTTGAAAAAATTTCTTGAAAGTGGGATTTTTCGGGGTTTCGGAGTTCAATCCGAATTTAAACTTCGCCTAAACAACGCCTAATGCTCTAGCTTGGCTCTAATACCACTGTAGGGTTGGCTTAGCACCTTATGAAGGTTTGGGCAAGCATCAATCATGCTACTTTTAAAATTTTATGGTGCTAAACAAACCCTAACCAAGATCTTAACTAGAGACTTAGGGTTAAACATGATATGTCAACACTTTACATCTAAGTGAACAAGGAATAAACCTTTGTAGACCGGTCCTTCACTTCAATAACTCCGTGTAGTAGTCCCTTCGCTGCGATCACGATCCCCGGACTCTAGAATGGCTCCCATGAAGAAACGAACAAGCTTGCTTCGGAGTCTTCGAGGCCGAAGATGATCTACGTCGAGGAGACACTAGCTCATGCTATCTCTTCACTAATTGTGTAGATTAGTGAAGCAAACACCCTAAATTAAATAGCTAATAGTATAAGATGATGAAGTAGGAAGTGGGCTCACTTTAGATATATTTTTCTCACAAGTTTCCATCACTTTTGAAAAAGCTAGCAAGCTTTTCTCACTTGATGAAGAAGAAGATGATGAATGAACTCATGAGGTTAGAAATGAAACCATAGGTGAGTATATCATATATCTACCCCTTGTAGAGAGTTAACCATAGTAAGGGGTTAAAGGTTAGGTCACAAAATATCTTAAGGAAAACAAAAGAGTGGACTTCTTCGATGCTTATCCACAAGCTTCTACAAGATTCTAGCAATGATTTAATCCACTAATTTGTATTTACTTAATGATAAATGAAACCCTAACATAAACCCTAGCATGGTGTAAGTCTCATACATACATGTTGCATGTATAACCTAGCATATCACAATATTATATATCACATATATAATATTTATGTAACAAAAGAAAACAATACAATAAACATATATCATATATATGTTAAATTCATCATAAGTGAGAATAATAAATATTTAAGTGAGCATATAATATATATATATATATATATTATTTTATCGAATCAACATTTGATCCGATAACCCGGCTATATCACATATAACCGGCCGATATCACATATCGCGAGAATAGAATACGGTATCACATACTCTTATTAATCTCGGTCCCGCACATATCATATATGTGCTCCTACTCCATTTCGCATGAACCAGGAATCCTTTGTGTAGGACTCTAAAGTCTCGTCAATACACCTCAGTAGGTGATGATCATATCAAATACCCACAAGCCGTAAGCGGTCTGCCAAATATAATGGCCACCCGGGTATTGAGCAATCAGAAGATCAACAAGAAAGCCTGCTATAACTCCTGCGAATCCAATCAGTAACACATCCGTACAGTCCGGTCTCTTCGTCTGATATGTCGCATATCACAGCCTGGGGGTGGTATAACGTCAGACCCCAATAGCCTGATAAGTCATGCCGATGCAAGGTCCATAACGGTTCGAGAAACTACAGATAACAATTACCAGTAAATCTCAGCAACCCTGGCCAGGGATTTCCTGTTATGGGCAATCGAGCACAGCGCAACATCAACCCCAAATACCGGGAGAGACGAAACCCTTCCTATCGCTCATTGCCTCCATGTGATTCGGGACTGTACCCAAAAGCCACTGTTTTGCACGATCTCTTGACCGTGGTAAGGTGGAAATCAAAGTACAGTGGGAATCACACAAGACTCTTTGACGATCTCGGGTCTACAGACTAACCTGTAGCAGTGTCACCAGAGAACTGCTATCCAACGATAAGTATAATACCATCTAGGAGTTTTCGGCGAGTCCGTCCAGTGTACCCAGTCTCCACTGAGCACCCATATACCTTCTCTGATGTTAAAACACCAATAGATATGGGATCATCCATCGCCCATCATATGGGTCAAGAAGCGCATACGCTGGTATACTCTAGAGTACCGACGCCCTGTCTCGATACTCCCATGACTGGGAACATTTGAAGGATCTACTTATCGACTACCTTGTCCCTACTAGTATGATCTACATCATAATCCTGGTAGTCAAGTAATCATCCTAAGGGCTTTATCAACATGTGATCACAAAACAGTATTTGTTTACATATTAAGATAAAGTGCAACCAGATAGCTTACTATCATGTCGAGCAAGAAAGTCCTTCCTATATATGTCCAAGCATCCACTACAATATACATCGCATGTACAGTAATGGCCTCTTGGGCATACATATAACTAACAACCTCATTAAGGTTTTGACCATTGACTTGGTCAAAACAAATATGTGGTGGAGAAAATTCTTTGTTATTTTGATAAATGATAATTTTGTGGCATGGCTACTTGAGTTGACCATTTGACTTGGATTGACTTTTTGACCCCAGATATTTTGATGAGATATTTTTGACCTAGATATTTTGATGATATATTTCCCATGCTATGCTTGTGGTCATATAAAAGTTAGCCATTCTATTTTTTATTATCATTATCAAAAATACATTCTCTTTCATCATGCTTGCTCTCTCCTTCTTCCTCTCAAAACCCTAGTGTCTCATGAGTTGAGAATCAAGGGTTAGTGAGACTAAGCCACCCAAAATCATACTCTACTCATTCTAGGTTACTTAGTTTAGCACACCAAGTGATCTAGTTGCCTCAACTTGGAGGTTTAGCTCAACGTTGGAACTCTCGGGTGGATCTTCTACTACTTCAAGAAGCCGACGAGGAGGTGCTATCCATTTCCACTCCAAGGAGCTCGCGAGGTGAAGGAGGACAGGGGGAAGACAAGAAGGACTTGGAACTTTAGGTATAATCTTCTTACATAGTAGATAAAACCTCTAGTTCTATTGTTAGTTATGGTTTAGCTAAGATCTTGGTGTTAAATTCGATGTTACCTTGTTTGTAAAAATCGTTTTTTACCAGTTCCGCCTCCCCGCAAACCCTTGGGGTGTGTAACGTCGACTTACAACTTACACTATACTTAAGATAATATTAGGGTTATTATTTATCCAAGTAATTCAAAATTGATGGAAATTCGTCATGGTTGGATGCTTGGAGAAGCATATGGTAACCATTGACTTAGTCCACTAATTTTGTTTTACATGAGATATTTATTAATCTAACCATTATCCTTAGCCATAGTTTAGTCTCTATATGAGTTAGTATATGATACAAACTCACCCATGGTTGCTATTCTCACCTCATGAGTTTCATTCTCTTCTCTCTTCATCTTCTTCTTCATCAAGAGCTTAGCTCTCTAGGTTTATGGGAGATGAAGAAAAATAATGAGAAAATTATTTCTAAAGTGAGCAAAATTCCTACTTCATCAAGCTCTTCTCTACTAGCCATTTAGATTGGGTTGTTTCTTCACCAAGTTCATCACTTAGTGAAGAGGTAGCTTGAGTTAGTGTCTCCTCGACGTGTTAGTTATATGTATGCCCTAGAGGCCATTACTGTACATAGGATGTATATTGTAGTGGATGCTGGGACATATATAGGGAGGACTTTCTTGCTCGACATGATAGTATGCTATCTGGTTGCTCTTTACCTTAACGTGTACACTGATTGTCTCTCTGTTACATGTTGGTAAAGCCCTTAGGATGTGTACTTGACTACCTGGACTATGATGCGGATCATACTAATGGGGACATGGTAGTCCATAAGTACATCCTTCAAGGTCCCTAGTCGTGGGTGTATCGAGACGGGGCATCGATATACCAGAGTAGACTAGCGTATACCATCTCGACCCATACAGATGGGCGATGGATGATCCCATATCCATTGGTGTTTGACATCAGAGATGATATACGGGTGCTCAGTGGAGACTGGGTACACTGGACGGACTCGCCGAGAACTCCCAGATGGTATTATACCTTACGTCAGATGGCAGTTCTTAGGTGACACTAGTACAGGTTAGTCTGTAGACCCGAGATCGACATAGAGTCTTGTGTGATTCCCACTGTGCTTTGATTTCCACCTTACCACGTCCAAGAGAGCATGCAAAACGGTGGTTTTTGGGTACAGTCCCGAATCACATGGAGGCAATGAGCGATAGGAGGGGATTCGTCTCTCCCGGTATAGGGAGTTGATGTTGCGCTGTGTTCGATTGGCTATAACTGGAAATCCCTGGCCAGGGTTGCTGAGATTTACATGTAAGTGTTACCAGTAGTTTCTCGAACTGTTATAGACCTCATATCGACACGACTTATCGAGCTATTGGGGTCTGACGTTTACCACCCCTATGCAAGATATGCGACATATCAGACGACGAGACCGGACTGTACGGTAAATGTTACTGGTCAGATTCACAGGAGTGTGAGCGGGCTTGCTCGTTGATCTTCTGATCGCTCAATACCCGGATGGCCGTTACGTTTAGCAGACCGCTTGCGGCTTGTGGGAGTTTGATATGATCATCACCTGCTGTCGGCGTATTGACGAGTCTTTAGAGTCCTACACAGAGGTTTCCTGGCTCAAGCGAAACGAAATAGGAGCGCATATGTGATATGTCCGGGACCGAGAATAATACCAGTATGTGATACTGTATTCGATTCTCGCGATTTGTGACATTGATCGGTTATATGCGATATAGCCGGGTTATTGGATCAAGTGTTGATTCGATAAGTTGTTACTATTGATATTAGTCGGTTATATGCAGTATGACCGGATCATTAAATCAAGTGTTGATTTATTGATTTAATGTATAATTATATATTTGATATATTACTTTACATTAACTAGTATTGGTTCACTTAAGATTATTTTCTCACTTGAATGTGCACATAGTATATATGATATATGTTTGTGCACTAGTTTGTATCATGTTTGATGATACATGCAAACTTGGGTGTGTATGATTAAACCATGATTAGGTTAATGGTTAGGGTTTGATTTCCTTATTTATTTATTCTTTTCATTTATTTTTAGGGCAAGAAATAAAATGGTGGATTCTTTTGTTTTAACTTGAAGCTTCATGAAGCTTTGAAAAGCTTTGACCATTTTGTTTCTTTCCTTAACCCTAACCATTTACTTAAACCCTAGTTTATTCTCTACACTTGTTAACTCACCCATGGTTGCTAAATGATAAGTATCACTTGGATTTTCTTTTTGAGATAATTCTTTTCTTTTCTTATTCTTCTTCTTCTTCAAGAAGAAAGAAAAACCTTTGCTAGAAAATTCTAAGTGATGATTCCAAGTGAGAAATCCAAATCCAAAGTGAACCCACTTCCTATTTCTTCATCCTCTACCACTTGCCATGTAGTAGAGTGTGTTATCTTCACAAGTTTCATAACCTAGTGAAGGTGGAGCTTGAGTTTGAGTCGCCTCGACGTAGATCATCTTCGGCATCGAAGTCAATGACCTAGCCCGTCCATTTCTCCGATGAAACCGACGCTAGAGTCCGGGATTCCGATGATCGCAGCGGAGGGACGTCTACATGGAGCTAGAGAAGTGGAGGACCGGATCTACAAAGGTTGTAGTCCCTTTCACTTAGCAATAAAGTTGTTTACTTGCATGTTTCGCCTAATCTCAAGTTAACGATCTAGCATTAGGGTTTCTCGGCACAAGAAAAATTTGATTTTTGCTTGGTTGATGCCTTGTGGAACCTCTTGAGTGTGCCTAAGAACCCTACAGTGGTATCAGAGCCTAGCTAGAGCCTTAGGCGAAGTGTAGACGAAGTTAGAAACCCGATCAAACCCCGAAACCCTAGATTTCACCCTACTCTGTACATTTTTGAAAACGGTGGATTTTTCCATATTAAAAATATGCAGAAAAATCAGCAAGGAATTCTATGGACCCATGTACAAAACGAGACCCTAAGTCACTTGAACGGCCGCGGAACCGCGGCAATGACATGCCATTAGCGGCAGTTCCATGGCTAAATTATTGAGTTAGGGTTTCTAGTTTGTACAGTTTCCTCCGTATATGTTTCCTGATGTTTCTGGGTACTTTTAATATATACTCAACAGTTGAGTTTTCTGGGTTGTTTTGGGGACTCGGTGATTCGATCGGATTGTTTAACTTTGTCTATGTTTTTTTCCGGGTAAATTTAGAATACGTTAAAAAGTTCGACCGGATATGAATACCGACTTTTTCCCCTGCCGGGAAATTTCCAAGTGTTGGATTTTTCCATAGTTTAAGAACGTCTAAGTAGTTCAAGTAACGCGATGGACCCTCTAGAAGACAACAAATCTTAACTCGATTATGTGACCGTCTTGAACTGTCCATTGAACCTTAAGGTTTGGGGCAGTACGGCGTGCCACATGTGAGGCGTTGGCTTGACCCTTCTACGGCTGGACCGTTGGTACTGTGGCATGAAGTGAACGTTTTTAAACTTGTTTCAAGTGTTGAGCTGTTTCGGGAAAACTTGGGTGTTTGACTGTTCGATCGGAAAGTTTAACATTTTCTATTTATCTGGAATGTGATACAATAATTGGAATCAACAACATTTGAATGTTATAAATCTAGCAGTCTAGTCTCACTTGATCGGTTGCCACGGAATTTTGATGTGATCAAAACTCCGTCGCAATCACGTAGCGTATGCGGATACTCACCGGTAAACTTAATAGATTGCCACGCCCCATAGCCCCAACCAAGTGACAGTAGGAGAACCCCGTTGCCGAAAGCATCCGTTCGGGTGCTCACGGCAGCGGTGTTCCGCCTTGGTGCACTTCATCGACGGTATCGGGGGTGCGGCCATCTACTAAAGTTTGCGACGAGCATTCGATCAGCATGTCGGGAATCCTGTTGAATTGCCCGACTTGATATTGAAAAGAGTTTTCGATAAAGAGACTAAAATGCGGGGTTTAAAATTGTTAGGCATGCGATGTCTAAGGAATTCATTTAATTAGGCATGCGATGTCTAAAGAGGTTGCGGATTCTAACTGTTGTAGTTTTACACTTTCTTTTCTGTGACCGTAAGTGTAATATGTGATATCGGCGGTTTCGTTGCTATATATCAACGACAATTGGGATACGCATGTTTACTTACGTTGATGACATGTGATGTTATGTGTTGCTGGATATGTTATATTGGATCGTCGTGTTTGAATAGCCGGGGGGTTTTATGTGAGATGAGTGTTTTTCATTTTCATTCATGTAAAAACTTGTATGTAATATTCTTTTATTGGGGCACTTCCAAGTTGCGGAAGATGTCACCGTTGATGTATATAATTTATTTTTCCGCATTAGGATAGACCTAAGGAGGGGAGCACAAGTAACCGGGTTCTAGGTTCCAGTGGGAGACCATCTCGAGGAGTCGAGTTCGAGTCTCCTAACCCTAGAACTGGTAGGGTTGCTTGCCACTCTAGTAGGGGTCTAGGGGTGTGGGTTTGGCTAATCATCGCGACCGTGGAGTCCGTGTTTTATACTGGCTCGTATTGAAAACACAGACGTCCTAGTATATCCAATGTTTCATATGTTTCTTCTGCTGCGATATCTGTGATGTGATCATTTGATATGTTGTGATAGATACTATATTTAGTATATATGATATATTATATAGACGTTACTTATGTTTTACACCCGCGCTAGCCCTGCCCCGCTCTGCCATTAGTTACCTAACCTAACGGTGCACGAGGGGACATCGAGGCGAATGAGGATGGCATAAGTGTACGTCGTATTTATCTGTGATGTTTAGGTACTTAAATGATGGGACTTCATTAATGAGATTAATGAAATAAAAGAAACCTAAAGATGTTGTGGAATCGAATTTTCAAAAACAGGTAGCTACAGTTCTTGCTTTGCATCGCGGTGTTCCTTGTAGAACATCCTGCACCTTATTCGATGAGGAAAGGGCCGACGATCCCTTCACCGGGAGTGACCCCTTTAGCAATAACTGGCAGATGCTACAACCCTCGGCTTGTCTTTTGATTGCTTTTATAGTTTTTGCTTTGCACAGCGGTATATATGATATATCATGCACCTTATTCGATGAGGAAAAGGCCGACGATCCCTTCACCGGGAGTGACCCCTTTAGCAAAACTAGAAAAGCCTCAAAAACACTCCATTTTAAAATCATTTGAATCTACAACGATATTAAGTTCATTACGCAATAGGTTTTCAGAAAAACCTGTCGTAGCCCTCCATCATTTCAGATAAGTCCTACTTAGTATTCGTGCTACGCTTGTTGACCTCCGTCAAGGCGTAGTGTGCGGTAGCTAACTAGTATTTATCTGCTTATGCATATGATGCAGATTGGGTTAGGGTAGTCGTACGGCCTTGTTGACCTCCGTCAAGGGTCGTGCAGGTGGGTTTGATTCAATCAAGAAATGTCGGGTTGAACTTGACTAGTAGCCTATGGTTTGTTGACCTCCGTCAAGGTCATAGGGTGCTAGGGGCAAAATTATCGGGAATTTCAAGTGTTGAAATTTGCAATGAGATTGCATACCTTCTATGAGATAGTTGGATCCCGATACCCGCTGCGAGTAAGAGTTACTCCTGGGAGAGTTTTACACATTACAATTAGCCGATCAAGTAGGTGTCTAGAAAGGTGTTAACGATGTTACGCCTCTGGGAAAACGAGGTTTACATTAATTAGGTTCGTGCGAAAGCACGGGGGACCTCCCTCAAAGTACCGACACTGGCCTGGCTGAAAGATTGGTGAACTTGTAGTATGTAATTAATCCCGGCTAGTCTTTCCTTTTAGGGTTTGAAGGAAGATTTGATAAAAACAGTGGGAGCCATCCTGATTAGATAAAATAATAACCAATCTGATCTTGCAAGAGCGCACGCAGAGTGTTTTCTTCTCTCTCTCTCCAGGTAGCGACCATATCACGCCTTAATCAAGATAATAAAACGAATATATTGACCGAACCCACTTGTTATACTGAGCTGGGGAACGTTGGTCCCGCTCCAACTTATAATTGTTATAAGACAGAGCAGGAAATTAGGAAATACCAGATTTCCCGTGCCGCCCAATCGAAGAAAGTGCATGTTGATGCATCATCTTCGGGTGTGTTCGTTACTTAGAACTGTTTCTCAGTATCCTTTACGTCCTGAGTATGTGATACCGGATCAGGATCCCGCATATATAATCTGTTACATAGGCTACAGATAGGTAAAGAACTGAGAACGGGTGATAAGTTTCATGAGACAGAAAACGGTGAAAGTGTTGCAGCCAAGTCTGTTGGTCACTGTCACCCTGTATTCCAAATACATTGATTCTGAACGAATGTTATTAGATACCGAACCTGATATACAAAATCATATCAGTCTCTTTATTAGTAGAAAAATGATAAAATTTTGTATTGTTGGAAAATGTTTTGAATATTTCCTATATCAAAAGTTGATCGGTTCAGGCACGTTATCTAAAAGCATTGACGTTCTAAATCAAACTACAGTTCCTAGTATAAAGAACACATACAAGAAGAAGAGTTCAGAAATGAACGACTTCTTCTTGAGACATTGTAGACTAGGTCATATCAATGTGACCTGACTTGCTGAAGTTACATATAGATATATATTTAAATCAGTTTGAATTTAAATCTTATGAAACTTGCCAGTCATGTCACAAAGATATAATGACACCAGCTCTGTTAATTGGAAACAGAGAAAGAGTTAGTGAACTTTTAGGATTGATACATGCTGATGTATGAAGGTCCCCTGTCTACATATGCCAAGAAAGGTTCTTTTTACTTCATTACATTCTCTGATAATCTCTCTAGATTCAGATATATGTTCCTGTTGAAACACAAGACCAAACCTTTTGAGATATTCACGGAATATAAGTTAGAAGTAGAGAACCAAAACGGGTATAAGTATTATGTCCTTTGATGTGATCAAGGAGGAGAATACTTGAGCACGGAATTTCTGGACTATTCTAAAGGAGAATGAGATTCTCTCTCAACATTACTCCTCCGTATACACCATAGCACGATGGTATATCAGGGCGGAGCAATAACACCCTATATGATATGGTGTGCTTTATGATGAGTACTACTGAGTTACCTATTTCCTTTTGGGAGTTATGCACTTATGAAGTTGCATACCTATTGAATAGGGTTCAAATCAAATATGTTGCCTACCACTTCATATGTGATATGGAAAGGGAAGAGCCCATATCTTAAGTTGGTTAAGATTTGGGGTTGTCCGGGCTATGTCTAAAAGCAAAATCCGGACAAGCTCGAGGCAAGGTCTGTTATGTAGAACTGGAAAGGTTCCAGCTATACAAACTACAGCAGATGAATTGATAGAACCAAAGGATTCAATAGTTACCAACGAACCTCAACCTCACCCACCCGAGAGATACTTCGGTTTCTCTATGACAGTGGGAGTGAGGATTGCATCATGAGATGATGACCCAACTAATTTCGAGCTGGCCATCAGGAGTAGGACTCTGTAAGAATGGCTGGATGCTTAGTGATCTGAGATGGAATCCTTATACACCAACAAAGTATGGACTTTGGTTGCTTTATCTGAAGGGTTAAATCCCTATCAGGAGCAAGTATATCTTGAGAAGATTACTTGGTGTACATGGAAAAGTTGAGACTTTCAAAGCTAGACTTGTTAAAGGTTTGCATCATTGACCAGGTATGGATTATGATGAAACCTTTTCTAAGGAGCTATGCTTAAGTCCATCCAGATCCTACTTGCCACGGCTACATACCATGACTACGATATCTGGCGGTTGGGTGTAATGACCGCTTTTCTAAAATGATATTTTAGAAAAGAGAGTCAATAAGTACACAGTCAGAGTGCTTCGTAGACAGTGGGAGCAGCGGAAACGTGTACAAGATGCTTTATAAGATAAAGCAGGCATCGCGGAGTTGGAACATCTTTTTTGATGTAGTAGTCAAATAGTTTGACTTCATCAAAATGGTAGATGAACCTTGTATATACAAAAGGGTAGTAGGGAGTATGGTGGTGATCCTCGTAGAGTACGTGGATGACATACTCTTGAAAGGGAAAGAGTTTCATATACTACACACGGTCAATCTCCTCTTATCATAAAGATTCTCCAAATAGGATATAGGTGATACCTCCTAAATCCTGGGATTTGGATCTATGAGATAGATCTAAATGGATGTTAGGCTTCTCACTAGGTTTAGTGAGAAGGTATCAATCGATCCTGGGGAGAATCACTGGAAAGGTTCTGTTAGTTATATGTATGCCCTAGAGGCCATTACTATACATAGGATATATATTGTAGTGGATGCTTGGACATATATAGGGAGGACTTTCTTGCTCGACATGATAGTATGCTATCTGGTTGCACTTTACCTTAACGTGTACACTGATTTTCTCTCTGTTACATGTTGGTAAAGCCCTTAGGATGTGTACTTGACTACCTGGACTATGATGCGGATCATACTAGTGGGGACATGGTAGTCCATAAGTACATCCTTCAAGGTCCCTAGTCGTGGGTGTATCGATACGGGGCATCGATATACCAGAGTAGACTAGCGTATACCTTCTCGACCCATACGGATGGGCGATGGATGATCCCATATCCATTGGTGTTTGACATCAGAGATGATATACGGGTGCTCAGTGGAGACTGGGTACACTGGACGGACTCGCCGAGAACTCCCATATGTTATTATACCTTACGTCAGATGGCAGTTCTTTGGTGACACTGGTACAGGTTAGTCTGTAGACCCGAGATCGTCATAGAGTCTTGTGTGATTCCCACTGTGCTTTGATTTCCACCTTACCACGTCCAAGACGGCGTGCAAAACGGTGGTTTTTGGGAACAGTCCCGAATCACATGGAGGAAATGAGCGATAGGAGGGGATTCGTCTCTCCCGGTATAGGGAGTTGATGTTGCGCTGTGTTCGATTGGCTATAACCGGAAATCCCTGGCCAGGGTTGCTGAGGTTTACTGGTAAGTGTTACCAGTAGTTTCTCGAACTGTTATAGACCTCATATCGACACGACTTATCGAGCTATTGGGATCTGACGTTTACCACCCCTAGGCAAGATATGCGACATATCAGACGATCAGACCGGACTGTACGGTAAGTGTTGCTGGTTGGATTCACAGGAGTGTGAGCGGGCTTGCTCGTTGATCTTCTGATCGCTCAATACACGGGTGGCCGTTACGTTTAGCAGACCGCTTGCGGCTTATGGGTGCTTGATATGATCATCACCTGCTGCCGGCGTATTGACGAGTCTTTAGAGTCCTATACAGAGGTTTCCTGGCTCAAGCGAAACGAAATAGGAGCGCATATGAGATATGTGCGGGACCGAGAATAATACCAGTATGTGATACTGTATTCTATTCTCGTGATTTGTATCATCGGCAGGTTATATGTGATATAGCCGGGTTACCGAATCATGAGTTGATTCGATACATTGATACACTTGATATTAGTCGGTTATATGAAGTATGACCGGATCATTAAAACAAGTGTTGATTTAATGATTTAATGTATAATTATATATTTGATATATTACTTTGCATTAACTAATATTGGTTCACTTAAGATGGATTTTTTCACTTGATTTGCACATTGTATATGTGATATATTTTTGTGCACTTGATTGTATCATGTTTGATGATACATGCAAGCTTCGGTGTATGTTTACTTTGAACCATGTTTAAGTGAATGGTTAGGGTTTTGTTATCTTTTCATAATTATTTATTTTATTTATTTATTTTAAGGCAAGAAACAAATTGGTGGCTTCTTTTGTTTTTACCTTGAAGCTTCATGAAGCTTTGACCACTTTGTTTTTCCTTAACCCTAACCATTCAACTAAACCCTAGTTTATTCTCTACACTTGTTAAACTCACCCATGGTTGCATTATGATAAGAATGAATTGGATTTTCTTTTTAAGAGAATTCTTTTTATTCTTTCTTCATCTTCATCTTCATCAAGCTTCATAAAAGCTTGCTAGCTTCAATGGTGCCTTGAGAAAAAGAGTGAGAAATCCAATTCTAAAGTGAACCCACTTCCTATTTCTTCATCCTCTACCACTTGCCATGTAGTATAGGGTGTTTTCTTCACAAGTTTCATGACTTGGTGAAGTTGGAGCTTGATCTTGAGTTGCCTCGACGTAGATCATCTTCGGCATCGAAGTCGACGACCTAGCCCGATCATTTCTTCGATGAAACCACCGCGAGAGTCCAGGATTCCGATGGTTGCAGCGGAAGGACGTCATCACGGAGCTAAAGGAGTGGTGGACTGGATCTATAAAGGTTGTATTTCCATTCGCTTAGTACTAAAGCAGTTTTGTAGCTTGTTGTTTCGCCTAATCTCTAGTTAACGATCTAGTTTAGGGTTTCTCGGCACTAGAAAATTTTGATTTTGGCATGGTTGATGCCTTGTGGAACCTCATTAGTGTGCCTAGGAACCCTACAGTGGTATCAGAGCCTAGCTAGAGCCTTAGGCGAAGTGTAGACAATGTTAGAAGTCCGATCGAACCCGAAACCCTAGTTTAAAACCCTTCTCTGTACATTTTTTCAAAACTGGGATTTTTCCAAATTAAAAATATGCAGAAAAATCAGCATGCTTTTTTAAGAGTTACTGTGCAAAACGAGTTGCTAATTCGATTAAAGCGCTGCGGAAATGCGGCACGAGCATGGCTCGTGCGGCGGTTCCACGGCCGTTCAGTGACATTGACACTTTATTTCTGCACAGTAACTTCCTTATTAGTTTACTGAATCTTCTGGAAATTTTTAATGTTTACTCAAGTGTTGAGTTTTCTGGGTTGTATTGGGAGTTCGACAATTCGATCGGAATCTTTAACTTTGTCTTTTTTTTCCGGGTATTTTGAACATGTTGAATAGTTCGACCGGATATAAATACCCAATTTTTCCCCTGTCGGGAAATTTCCAAATATTGGATTTTTCCGTGGTTTAAAGACGTTCTAAGTAGTGCAAGTAACACGATGGACCTTCTAGAAGACAACAAACCTTAACTCGATTATGTGACCGTCTTGAACTGCCCTTTGAACCTTAGGGTTTGGGGCAGTACGACGTGCCACATGTGAGGCGTTGGCTTGACCCTTCTACGGCTGGACCGTTGCTACTGTGGCATGAAGTGAATGTTCTTAAAACTTATTTCATGTGTTGAGCTTTTCGGGAAAACTTGGGTGTTTGATTGTTCGATCGGAAAGTTTAACATTTTTTATTTATCTGGAATGTGATACAATAATTGGAATCAACAATATTTGGATATTATAAACATAGCACTTTAGTCTCACTTGATCGGTTGCCACAGAATTTTGATGCGATCAAAAGTCCGTCGCAATCTCGTAGCGTACGCGGATACTCGCCGGTAAAACTTAATAGACAGCCACGCCCCATAACCCCGACCAAGTGACTGTAGGAGAACCCCGTCGCCGAAAGCATCCGTTCGGGTGCTCGCGGCAGCGGTGTTATGCCTTGGTGCACTTCGTCGACGGCATCGGGGGTGCGGCTGCCTACTGAAGTTTGCGACGAGCATTCGATCAGGATGCTGGGAATCTTGTTGAATTGCCGGACTTGATATTGAAAAGTGTTTTCGATAATGAGACTAAAATGCGGGGTTTATAATTATTAGGCATGTGATGTCTAAGGAATTCAGATGGTTAGGCATGCGATGTCTAAGGAGGTTGCGGATTCCAACTGTTGTAGTTTTACATTTTCTTTTCTGTGACCGTAAGTGTAATATGTGATATCGCCGGTTTCGTTGCTATATGCCAACGACAATTGGGATACGCATGTTTACTTACGTTGATGACATGTGATGTTATGTGTTGCTGGATATGTTATATTGGATCGTCGTGTTTGAATAGCCGGGGGTTTTTTATGTGAGATGAGTGTTTTTCATTTTCATTCATGTAAAAACTTGTATGTAATATTCTTTTATTGGGGCACTTCCAGGTTGCGGAAGATGTCACCTTTTGAATATTATTTACTTTTCCGCACTAGGATAGACCCAAGGAGGAGAGCACAAGTAACCGGTTTCTGGGGTCCAGTAGGAGACCATCTCGAGGAGTCGAGTCCGGGTCTCCTAACTCTAGAATTGGTAGGGTTGCTTGCCGCTCTCGTAGGGGTCTAGGGGTGTGGGTTTGGCTATTCATCGCGACCGTGGAATCCGTGTTTTATACTGGCTCGTATTGATAACACGGACGTCCTAGTATATCTAATATTTCATATGTTTCTTCTGCTGCGATATCTGTGATGTGATCATGTGATGTTCTGTGATAAATACTGTATATAGTATATATGATATATTATATAGGCGTTATTTATGTTTTACACCCGCGCTAGCCCTGCCCTGCTCTGCCGTTAGTTACCTAACCTAACGGTGCACGAGGGGACATCGAGGCGAATGCGGATGGCATAAGTGTACGTCGTATTTATCTGTGATGTTTAGGTAACATAAATGATGGGACTTCATTAATGAGATTAATGAAATAAAAGAAACCTAAAGATGTTGTAGAATCGAATTTCAAAAATAAAACAGGTAGCTACAGTTCTTGCTTTGCACAGCGGTATATATGATATATCCTGCACCTTATTCGATGAGGAAAGGGCCGACGATCCCTTCACCGGGAGTAACCCCTTTAGCAATAACTGGCAGATGCTACACACTTGGTTTGTCTTTTGATAGATTCTATAGTTTCTGCTTTGCACAGCGGTATATATGATATATCCTGCACCTTATTCGATGAGGAAAGGGCCGACGATCCCTTCACCGTGAGTGACCCCTTTAGCAATAACTGGCAGATGCTACACACTCAGTTTGTCTTTTGATAGCTTCTATAGTTTCTGCTTTGAACAGCGGTATATATGATATATCCTGCACTTTATTCGATGAGGAAAGGGCCGACGATCCCTTCACCGGGAGTGACCCCTTTAGCAAAACTAGAAAAGCCTCAAAAACACTCCATTTCAAAATCCATTCGATCCTACAACGATATCAAGTTCATTACGCAATAGGTTTTCAGAAAAACATGTCGTAGCCCTCCGTCATTTCAGATAAATCCTGCTTAGTATTCGTGCTGCGTTTGTTGACCTTGTCAAGGCGCAGTGTGCGGTAGCTAACCAGTATTTATCTGCTTATGCATATGATGCAGATTGGGTTAGGGTAGTCGTACGGCCTTGTTGACCTTGTCAAGGGTCATGCGGGTGGGTTTGATTCAATCAAGAAATGACGGGTTGAACTTGACTTACGGTCTATGGTTTGTTGACCTTGTCACGGTCATAGATCGTTTGGGGCAAAATATTATCGGGAATTTCAAGTGTTGAAATTTGCAATGAGATTGTATACCTTCTATGAGATAGTTGGATCCCGATACCCACTGCGAGTAATTGTTACTCCTGGGAGAGTTTTACACTTTAAAATTAGCCGATCTAGTAGGTGTCTAGAAAGGTGTCAACGGGGTTACGCCTCTGGGAAAACGAGGTTTACTATAATTAGGTCCGTACGAAAGCACGGGGAACCTCCCTCAAAGTACCGACACTGGCCTGGCTGAAAGATTGGCGAACTTGTAGCGTGTAATTAATCCCGGCTAGTCTTTCCTTTTAGGGTTTGAAGGAAGATTTGATAAAAACAGTGGGAGCCATCCTGATTAGATAAAATAATAACCAATCTATTCTTGCAAGAGCGCACGCTGAGTGTTTTCTTCTCTCTCTCTCTCTAGGTAGCGACCATGTCACGCCTTAATCAAGATAATAATACGGATATATTAACTGAACCCGCTTGTTATACTGAGCTGGGGAACGTTGGTCCCGCTCCAACTTATAATTGCTATAAGACAGAGCAGGAAATTGGGGAATACCAGATTTCCCATGCCGCCCAAATGACGAAAGTGCATATGATGCATCTCCTTCGGGTGTGTTAGTTATATAGAACTGTTTCTCAGTGTCCTCTACGTCCTAGGTATTAGATACCGGATCAGGATCCCGCTAATGTAATCCGTTACATGGGCTACAGAAAGGTAGAGAACTGAGAACGGGTGATAAGTTTCATGAGACAGAAAACGGTGCAAGTGTTGCAGCTAAGTCTGTTGGTCACTGTCACCCTGTATCCCAAATACATTGATTCTGAACGAATGTTATTAGATACCGAACCTGATATACAAAATCATATCAGTCTCTTTATTAGTAAAGAAATGATAAAATTTTGTATTGTTGGATAATGTTTTGAACATTTCCTATATCAAAATTTGATCGGTTCAGGCACGTTATCTAAAAGCATTGACGTTCTAAATCAAACGATAGTTCTTAGTATACAGAACACACACAAGAGGAAGAGTTCAGAAATGAACGAATCCTTCTTGAGGTATTGTAGACTAGGTCATATCAATGCGACCCGACTAGCTAAGTTGCACATAGATGCATATTTAAATCTGTTTGAATTTACATCTTGTGAAAACTTGCCGGTCATGTCACAAAGATAAGATGACCACAGCTCTGTTTATTGGAAGCAGAGAAAGAGTTAGTGTACTCTTGGGACTGATACATGATGATGTATGAGGGTCCCCTGTCTACACATGCTAAGACCGGTTCTTTGTACTTCATTACATTCTCTGATGATCTCTCAAGATTCAATCATATGTTCCTGTTGAAACACAAGTCCGAAACTTTTGAGATATTCACAGAATATAAGTTAGAAGTAGAGAACCAAAATACGGGTATAAGTATTATGTCCTTTGATGTGATCAGGGAGGAGAATACTTGAGCACGGAATTCCTGGACTATTCTAAAGGAGAATGAGATTCTCTCTCAGCATTACTCCTCCGTATACACCATAGCACGATGGTATATCGGGGTGGAGCAATTGCACCCTATTCGATATGGTGCGCTCTATGATGAGTACTACTGAGTTACCTGTTTCCTTTTAGGGGTTATGCACTTGAGAAGCTGCATACCTATTGAATTAGGTTCGAATCAGATCACAGCCTACCACTCCATATGAGATATGGTATGGGAAGAGCCCATGTCTTAAGCTAGTTAAGATTTGGGGGTGACAGGCCTATGTCTAAAAGCAAAAATCCGGACAAGCTCGAGGCAAGGTCTGTTATGTAGAACTGGAAAGGTTCCAGCTATACAAACTACAGCAGATGATTTGGTGGAACCAAAGGATTCAGTAGATTCCAACGAACCTCAGCCTCTCCGCCAATCTAGTAGGGTTCCTCATCCGCCTGAGAGATACTTCGGTTTCTCGATGACAGTGGGAGCGAGGATTGCATCATGAGATGATGACCCAACTAGTTTCGAGCAGGCCATCGAGAGTAGGGACTCTGTAAGAAAGGCTGGATGCTTAGCGATCTGAGATGGAATCCATGTACACCAACAAAGTATGGACTTTGGTTGCTATATCTGAAGGGTTAAATCCCCATCAGGAGCAAGTATATCTTGAGAAGATTACTTGGTGTTGATGGAAAAGTTGAGACTTTCAAACCTAGACTTGTTAAAGTTTTTCGTCATCGACCAGGCGTGGATAATGATGAAACCTTTTCCAGTGGCTATGCTTAAGTCCATCCGGATCCTACTTGCCACGGCTACATACCATGACTACGATATCTGACAGTTGGGTGTCATGACTGCTCTTCTTAATGATATTTTAGAAGAGAGAATCTATAAGTACACAGTCAAAGGGCTTCGTAGACAGTGGGAGCAGCGGAAACGTGTGCAAGATATTTTATGTGATAAAGTAGGCATCGCGGAGTTGGAACATCTGTTTTGATGTAGTAGTCAAATAGTTTGACTTCATCAAAATGGTAGATGAACCTTGTATATACAAAAAGGTAGTAAGGAGTATGATGGCGATCCTCGTAGAGTACGTGGATGACATACTCTTGATAGGGAAGGAGTTTCCTATGCTACGCTCGATCAATCTCCGCTTATCACAATGATTCTCCACATAGGATCAAACTGATACCTACTAAATCCTGGGTTTTAGATCTATGAGATAGATCTAAATGGATGTTAGGATTCTCACTAGATATAGTGAGATGGTATCAATCGATCCTGGGGAGAATCACTGGAAGTGTTCCAGGGTGATAAGGACGACTGAATGTCAGTAACAGGCATTGTCTTTACCCTCTATGGAGGGACGGTATATTGGAAGAGTTCCAAGCTAGATACCGTGACATACTAGACGATTAAAGGAAAGATACATCGCTACTTAAGATGCTACCAAAGAGGCTGTCTGGGTGTATATTAGTTCATGAGATGAACTTAGTTCCTCCCATTGTGTGATAATGGAGTTGTGGCTTATACCAAGGAACGTCTGTCCCATCAGTGTTCCAGACATATTCTAAGGCAGTATCACCTGATTTTGGAGATGGTTGATCTCCAGGGTGATCGAGGTTAGGAGAGTAGACTCAGAGGACAATACGGCGGATCCACTCACAAAGGCCTTTTCCCAGAGAGAGACTTTTATGGGATGGTTGAGTATGAGATACTACAACCACTGCTATCAGATGGCCCTAGTGCAAGTGGGAGATTGTTAATTATATGTATGCCCTAGAGGCCATTACTATACATAGGATGTATATTGTAGTGGATGCTTGGACATATATAGGGAGGACTTTCTTGCTTGACATGATAATATGCTATCTGGTTGCACTTTACCTTAACGTGTACACTGATTGTCTCTCTGTTACATGTTGGTAAAGCCCTTAGGATGTGTACTTGACTACCTGGACTATGATGCGGATCATACTAGTGGGGACATGGTAGTCTATAAGTACATCCTTCAAGGTCCCTAGTCGTGGGTGTATCGAGACGGGGCATCGATATACCAGAGTAGACTAGCGTATACCTTCTCGACCCATACAGATGGGCGATGGATGATCCGATATCCATTGGTGTTTGACATCAGAGATGATATACGGGTGCTCAGTAGAGACTGGGTACACTGGACGGACTCGCCGAGAACTCCCAGATGGTATTATACCTTACGTCAGATGGCAGTTCTCTGGTGACACTGGTACAGGTTAGTCTGTAGACCCGAGATCGTCATAGAGTCTTGTGTGATTCCCACTGTGCTTTGATTTCCACCTTACCACGTCCAAGAGGGCGTGCAAAACGGTGGTTTTTGGGTACAGTCCCGAATCACATGGAGGCAATGAGCGATAGGAGGGGATTCGTCTCTCCCGGTATAGGGAGTTGATGTTGCGCTGTGTTCGATTGGCTATAACCGGAAATCCCTGGCCAGGGTTGCTGGGGTTTACTGATAAGTGTTACCAGTAGTTTCTCGAACTGTTATAGACCTCATATCGACACGACTTCTCGAGCTATTGGGGTCTGACGTTTACCACCCCTAGGCAAGATATGCGATATATCAGACGATCAGACCGGACTGTACGGTAAGTATTGCTGGTTGGATTCACAGGAGTGTGAGCGGGCTTGCTCGTTGATCTTCTGATCGCTCAATACCCGGGTGGCCGTTACGTTTAACAGACCGCTTGCGGCTTGTGGGTGCTCGATTTGATCATCACCTGCTGTCGGCGTAATGACGAGTCTTTAGAGTCCAACACAGAGGTTTCCTGGCTCAAACTAAACGAAATAGGAGCGCATATGAGATATGTGCGGGACCTAGAATAATACCAGTATGTGATACTGTATTCTATTCTCGCGATTTGTATCATCGGCAGGTTATATGTGATATAGCCGGGTTACCGAATCAAGTGTTGATTCGATACATTGATACACTTGATATTAGTCGGTTATATGCAGTATGACCGGATCATTAAATCAAGTGTTGATTTAATGATTTAATGTATAATTATATATTTGATATATTACTTTGCATTAACTAATATTGGTTCACTTAAGATGGATTTTCTCACTTGATTTGCACAATGTATATGTGATATATTTTTGTGCACTTGATTGTATCATGTTTGATGATACATGCATGCTTCGGTGTATGTTTACTTTAAACCATGTTTAAGTGAATGGTTAGGGTTTTGTTATCTTTCCTTAATTATTTATTTTATTTATTTATTTTAAGGCAAGAAACAAATTGGTGGCTTCTTTTGTTTTCTACCTTGAAGCTTCATGAAGCTTTGACCACTTTGTTTTTCCTTAACCCTAACCATTTAACTAAACCCTTGTTTATTCTCTACACTTGTTAAACTCACCCATGGTTGCATTATGATAAGAATGACTTGGATTTTCTTTTTAAGAGAATTCTTTTTATTCTTTCTTCATCTTCATCGAGCTTCATAAAAGCTTGCTAGCTTCAATGGTGCCTTGAGAAAAAGAGTGAGAAATCCAATTCTAAAGTGAACCCACTTCCTATTTCTTCATCCTCTACCACTTTCCATGTAGTATAGGGTGTTTTCTTCACAAGTTTCATGACTTGGTGAAGTTGGAGCTTGATCTTGAGTTGCCTCGACGTAGATCATCTTCCGCATCGAAGTCGACGACCTAGCCCGATCATTTCATCGATGAAACCACCGCGAGAGTCCAGGATTCCGATAGTTGCAGCGGAGGGACGTCATCACGGAGCTAAAGGAGTGGTGGACCGGATCTATAAAGGTTGTATTTCCATTCACTTAGTACTAAAGCAGTTTTGTAGCTTATTGGTTCGCCTAATCTCTAGTTAACGATCTAGTTTCGTGTTTCTCGGCACTAGAAAAATTTGATTTTGGCATGGTTGATGCCTTGTGGAACCTCATTAGTGTGCCTAGGAACCCTACATGTTCCAGAGTGATAAGGACGTCTGAATGTCAGTCGCAGGCATTTTCTTTACCCTCAGTAAAGGGACGGTATGTTGGAAGAGCTCCAAGCTAGATACCGTGGCAAACTAGACGATAAAGGTTGGATACATCGCTACTTAAGATGCTATCAAAGAGGCAGTCTGGATGTATATTTGTTCATGAGATGAACTTAGTTCCTCCCATTGTGTGACAATGGAGTTGTGGCTTATGCCAAGGAACGCCCGTCCCGTCAGTGATCCAGACATATTCTAAGGCAGTATCACCTGATCATGGAGATGGTTGATCTCCAGGGGATCGAGGTTAGGAGAGAAGACTCAGAGGAAAACAAGGCGGATCCACTCACAAAGGCCTTTTCCCAGAGAGAGACTTTATGGGATGGTTGAGTATGAGATACTGCAACCACTGCTATAGATGGCCCGAGTGCAAGTGGGAGATTGTTAGTTATATGTATGCTTAGAGGCCATTACTGTACATAGGATGTATATAGTAGTGGATGCTGGGACATATATAAGGAGGACTTTCTTTCTCGACATGATAGTATACTATCTGGTTGCTCTTTACCTTAACGTGTACACTGATTGTTTCTCTATTACATGTTGGTAAAGCCCTTAGGATGTGTACTTGACTACCTGGACTATGATGCGGATCATACTAGTGGGGACATGGTAGTCCATAAGTACATCCGTCAAGGTCCCTAGTCGTGGGTGTATCGAGACGGGGCATCGATATACCAGAGTAGACTAGCGTATACCATCTCGACCCATACAGATGGGCGATGGATGATCCCATATCCATTGGTGTTTGACATCAGAGATGATATACGGGTGCTCAGTGGAGACTGGGTACACTGGACGGACTCGCCGAGAACTCCCAGATGGTATTATACCTTACGTCAGATGGCAGTTCTCAGGTGACACTGGTACAGGTTAGTCTGTAGACCCGAGATCGTCATAGAGTCTTGTGTGATTCCCACTGTGCTTTGATTTCCACCTTACCACATCCAAGAGGGCATGCGAAACGGTGGTTTTTGGGTACAGTCCCGAATCACATGGAGGCAATGAGCGATAGGAGGGGATTCGTCTCTCCCGGTATAGGGAGTTGATGTTGCACTGTGTTCGATTGGCTGTAACCGGAAATCCCTGGCCAGGGTTGCTGAGATTTACTGGTAAGTGTTACTGGTAGTTTCTCGAACTGTTATAGACCTCATATCGACACGACTTATCGAGCTATTGGGGTCTGACATTTACCACCCCTAGGCAAGATATGCGACATATCAGACGAAGAGACCGGACTGTACGGTAAGTGTTACTGGTCGGATTCACAGGAGTGTGAGCGGGCTTGCTCGTTGATCTTCTGATCGCTCAATACCCGGATGGCCGTTACGTTTAGCAGACCGCTTGCGGCTTGTGGGAGTTTGATATGATCATCACCTGCTGCCGGCGTATTGACGAGTCTTTAGAGTCCTACACAGAGGTTTCCTGGCTCAAGCGAAACGAAATAGGAGCGCATATGAGATATGTGCGGGACCGAGAATAATACCAGTATGTGATACTGTATTCGATTCTCGCGATTTGTGACATTGATCGGTTAAATGCGATATAGCCGGGTTATTGGATCAAGTGTTGATTCAATAAGTTGTTACTATTCATATTAGTCGGTCATATGCAGTATGACCGGATCATTAAATCAAGTGTTGATTTAATGATTTAATGTATAATTATATATTTGATATATTACTTTACATTAACTAGTATTGGTTCACTTAAGATTATTTTCTCACTTGAATGTGCACATAGTATATATGATATATGTTTGTGCACTAGTTTGTATCATGTTTGATGATACATGCAAACTTGGGTGTGTATGATTAAACCATGATTAGGTTAATGGTTAGGGTTTGATTTACTTATTTATTTATTCTTTTCATTTATTTTTAGGGCAAGAAATAAAATGGTGGATTCTTTTGTTTTTACTTGAAGCTTCATGAAGCTTTGAAAAGCTTTGACCATTTTGTTTCTTTCCTTAACCCTAACCATTTACTTAAACCCTAGTTTATTCTCTACACTTGTTAACTCACCCATGGTTGCTAAATGATAAGTATCACTTGGATTTTCTTTTTGAGATAATTCTTTTCTTTTCTTATTCTTCTTCTTCTTCAAGAAGAAAGAAAAAGCTTTGCTAGAAAATTCTACGTGATGATTCCAAGTGAGAAATCCAAATCCAAAGTGAACCCACTTCCTATTTCTTCATCCTCTACCACTTGCCATGTAGTAGAGTGTGTTATCTTCACAAGTTTCATAACCTAGTGAAGGTGGAGCTTAAGTTTGAGTCGCCTCGACTTAGATCATCTTCGGCATCGAAGTCAATGACCTAGCCCGCCCATTTCTCCAATGAAACCGACGCTAGAGTCCGGGATTCCGATGATCGCATCGGAGGGACGTCAATACGGAGCAAGAGAAGTGGAGGACCGGATCTACAAAGGTTGTAGTCCCTTTCACTTAGCAATAAAGTTGTTTACTTGCATGTTTCGCCTAATCTCTAGTTAACGATCTAGCATTAGGGTTTCTCGGCACAAGAAAAATTTGATTTTGGCATGGTTGATGCCTTGTGGAACCTCTTGAGTTTGCCTAGGAACCCTACACGACGTAGATTATTTTCGGCCTTGAAGACTTCAAGCAAGCTTGTTCATTTCACCTTGTGGAGCCTCACTAGAGTCCGGGAGATCACTATTTGGAGCGAAGAGACAACTACACGGAGCTATTGAAGTGAAGGACCGGTCTACAAAGGTTGTATTCCTCGTTCACTTGGATGTAAAGATGTTTACATGTTTGATCGTCTAATTCTCTAGTTTAGATTCTAGCGTTAGGGTTCTTTAGCGCGCCATTTTTTTTGAAAACGGCAAGGTCGATACCTCCCAAAACCCAGAGGACGCTCTAGGGAACCCAGCATATACAAATGAATCTGAATTGTACTACCTATCATTGCACCACTGGCTATCCACCACGACAATCCAACCACAGAATCAGCACATCATAGAACATCAACGTGAATCTTAAGTTCGCAAACCCGTCTAGTTGAACATATAGCAAATAGTCAGGTTGTACCGCTCAATAATATTCATGGTCGCAGATACCTCACATGTACTGATAACCACACAGTTAAAATTTCGATCGACTAAACTTTTCCCATATAGGCCCCAAATGCAAATCCAGCACTCAAACAAATCTGGGCTAAAACCATATGTACTAAAAATCAAATTTCCATGTGGAGAGTGCCACAAGAAGTTTGGAGCAATGTGGCCACAGGACGGCCGAGGAACTGCCGCAAATAGGCACCTATTGCGGCGTTTCGACGGCCATTTTGATGGTTCACTTTCTCAAATTTCTTATGGTCCCCTACAAATGCATGCATGATTTTTAAGATACACAGAAAGATTTTTGAACACTTTTCAAAATCGACAGCGGGCATGATAAAATGGAAAAATGGTTCGGAAAAATTGGTTGATCGATATTCTAACTTTGTGCAAACTAACTAGTATTGGTTTATGGGTGGCTCTGATACCATGCTGGGTTTCGCCGGTGCCCTGGCCATCTACCGTGGCCGATGCAGAACAAAACTTGCGTTTAAAAACTTTGGCGCAAACAAAACCCGCTCTAAGATCGAAACAATAAACCATACTAGCTAACTAGAGAGCGCTAAACTACTAGGATAGGGATGGTTATACCGAATGAACCAAGTCCTTTGGTCTTCTACCACCTTCTTTAGCTCTTAGGAGTTGCGGATCGAATATGGTTGTCGGTCTTCCTTCATCGATGATGATCCACCCGAGGGAAACGACGCAAGCTCCAGGTTTGCCTAGCGAACCAACCGACCCTCCAAGGTTGCTAGCAATGGAGAGTGGAGGTGTAGGATTATCTCACTATAATTTTCTCTCATCACAACTGCTCAAAAGAGCAACTCAAGAAGAAGAAGGAGGAGGTGAGGAAACCAAGTGCCATCAGCAACTTAAGAAAAATGGCTAAGTCTCTCCAAGAGAGAATGAGAGTGTATCAATAATGGATGGCATATGTAGAGAATGGCTAAGTCATTTTCCACCATACGAAGAAAATATTTCCTTTCAATTTCCAAATAAACAAAGATATGCCATACCTCTCTACATGCCAAACCATGCTCATGCCAACTCACCCCTCCACCTCATTTCCCAAAATGATTTTCTGAAAAGGAAAAGCATATAATGAGGTGGCAATCTTCTAGAAGTAATTCCGTATAAATACGGAATACAAACTGGTATATGTATCAAAATATATATACGTGTATTCGTACAAAAATATGAATAGCCAAGAGAGAAAATGAATATTGAACAATAATACTAGAATACATATAAATATATATATATATATATATATTATTAAATCAAAACCTGATTTAATAATTCGGCATAATCCTAACCCGCTAGTATTATCAACCGTCCGATTAAAGTCTGTGTAGCCTGTAAACATATTTAATCGGACACCTGTATGTACCAACATACGTCATCTGCACCATATCGCCTGAATCGTGAAAACTCTCTATATGGGACTCTAAAGACTCGTCAATATGCTGGCAGTAGGTTTAACCACAAGCACGTCAGCGGCACTAGTTGTACGTAACAGCTACCCAGGTATTGAGCAAAAGGAAGGCCAATGAGCAAACTCATCCAAAGCTCTACTGAGCCTGTCCATAACAATCTCCATACAGTCCGGTCTGTTCGTCTAAGAGTATCGCATATCGAGTCTAGGGGTGTGGATAAAGTCAAACCCCTAATAACGCGACATATCGTGTTGGTATGAAACCTATCACCACCTGAGAAACTACTGATCCTAGATAAGTAATTCTCGACTACCTTGGCCAAGGATTTCTGGTTATGGCCACCCGTGCACAACGCGGCATCAACTCCCAATACCGGGAGAGATGAATCCCCGACGATCCGCTCACTGCCTCTATATGGCTCTGGACTGTACCCAACTAAAACCTGTTTGCACGACTCCTTTGAACAATGGTAGGGTAGTAATCAAAAAACGGTGGGAACTCACACGAGACAAATGATGATCTCAGGTCGACAAACTAACCTGTACTCATATCACATGGGAACTGCTATCTGGCAATAGGTATAATACCAACTAGAATGTTCCCGGTGAGTCCGTCCAGTGTACTCATAACCCAATGAACACCTATATACTATCTTAGGTGACTAACTGACACCAATGGCTTGTGAGACCGGACACCGCCCCTCATCGGGGTATCGATAAGTATACACTAGTCTACTCTGGAGTATCGATGCCCAGTCTCGATACTCCCACGACTAGGGACATTTAAGGATGTGCTTATAGACCACCCAGCTCCCACGTATATGATCGCCGTCATAATGCCGGTAGTCAAGAAAAAATCCTATGGGCTCTATCAACCTATAATAGTGATCTGTAATGCTACCTAATGTTGTACATGATGATAAAGACAAACCAGATAGCATACTATCATCTCGAGTAAGTCTGTTCTACCGGTATAGGTCCTCCTTCAATCATCACAATCGCGTGCCTGCGATTCAATAAATGACTTGAGGGCACTATACCCAACAAATAAAAAAAACATATATGCCATCCGCATTCGCCACAGGGACCCGGGTCTTCACCGTAAGGTTACTTAACTTACGGCAGGGCGGAGTCAGGACTAGCGTGAATGCAAAATATATATAGTGCCTGCTAGTATATCATATATATAAGTAGCATTCGTCTCACGCAGTTATATGTGTTAGGAATATGTATGCCCTATAAGACATTTTTGTACATGTGATGTATATTATAGTGGAAGCTTAGATATATATATATAGAGGACTTTCTTGCTCGATATGATAGTATGCTATCTGGTTACTCTTTATCTTAACATGTTGACTGGTATTCTTTATTGTCTTGCTCTCACATGTTGATAAAGCCCTTAGGATATATACTTGACTACCAGGATTATGATGAAATCACACTAGTAGGGCCAGGGTGGTCCAAAAGCACATCCTTTAATCAGTTCCTAGTCATGGGAATATCGAGACTAGGGCATCGATATTCCAAAGTAGACTAGTGTGTATGTTTCTTGTCCCTTAGAGGGTGATGGTTGATCCCACAACCATTGGTGTGTGACATCAAAGATTGTACACAGGTTCTCATTAGAGAATGGATACACCGAACAGGACTCGCCGAGGACTCCTAAATGGTAGTATACCTATCGTCAGATAGCAGTCCTCTGGTGACACTGGTACAGGTTAGTTTGTTGACCCGAGATCGTCATAGAGTCTTGTGAGGCTCCCACTGTTCTTTGATTTCCTCCCTACCACGGCTCAAAGGAGTCATGCAAACAAGTGGATTTTAGGTATAGTCCCGAGTCACATGGAGGCAATGAGAGATAGGAGGGGTTTCTTCTCTACCGGTATTGGAAGTTGATGTTGCACTATGCTCGATTGGCTATAACTGAAAATCCCTGACCAGGGTTGCTGAGATTTACTGATAAGAGTTATCAGTAGTTTCTCAAACTGTTATGAGCCAGACATCGACATGACTTATCATGTTGCTGAGGTCTGGCGTTTGCCACCCCGAGACATGATATGCGATATATCAGACGAAGAGATTGGACTGTACGGTAGTGTTACTGATAGGCTTCATAGAGAGTTTGGAGGAGCTTGCTTGTTGATCTTCATATCGCTCAATACCCGGGTAGCCGTTACGTCCAGCTAGTACCGCTGATGGCTTGTAGGTGATTGATGTGATCATTGTTGGGTTATGGGAGCGCCCCGGCCATCGAACCGTGGCCAAATGCGGAACAAAAATTTCTTAAAACCCGGCACTTCCATTACCCGATTAACAAGATCGAAACCATTAACCCTAAAACTAGCAAGCTAAGAAAAGAGATAGGAATGGTTATACCTAATGATCCAAGTCCTTCAGGTCTTCAACCATCTCCAAGCTCCTAGTCATGTTGCGGATCGACTTTGGTCGCCGGTCTTCCTCCATCTCCGATGATCCACCCGAGGGATGTACTTCTGACTCTAGTTCCATGCCAAGATGCTAGTGGAGCAACTAGGGTCTCTAGGATGCTACCCTAGAGAGCCTAGGATGTAGTATGTATGTATTCTAAGTGTTTTCTATCTCATATCATGAAGAAGGTGGAAGCAAGCATGATAGCTAGAAGAGGTGAAGAACAAAAATTGTGAGGGTGGAGCTCAAGCTCAAGAGAAGAAAACCTAGCATGCTTCAACAAAAAATGAAGACGAAGGAGAGAGAAAATGAAGCATCCTAGGTTTTGTAAAAACCAATTTTCCATTTTAATAATCCTACCATGCTTGAATAGTGCACCCAAATGAATTAACAATTCATTTGTGAGCACTATTCCAAGCATGGTTGTCACCATTCCTCTTCATGCCATTTTCCACCTCATTATCCAATTTAATAAAAATGGTCAAATCCAAAATGAGGTGGCACCTTCTAGAATGTTATCCGGCCAAAAACACGGATTACATTCTACTGCATATACATACCTGTATCCATACCGAAATACGAATATCAAAGAGATAGAATAACACAAAGAATATAATACTAGAATATACGTATCGAAATACATATATGTAAATTATTAAATCAATATATGATTTAATAATCCGACTCAAACCCGAGCCGGCTAGTATTATCAGCTATCCGATCGAAAGTCCGAGTACTATGTGCATCAATCGATCGGAACCCTGCACGTATCAAATACGGCTACTACACCATTTTGCCAGAACCAGGGAAACCCTCAGTATGGGATTCTAAAGACTCGTCAATACGCTGGCAGTGGGATTAACCACAAGCACGTCAGCGGCACTAGCTGTACGTAACGGCTACCTAGGTATTGAGCGAAAGGAAGGCCGACGAGCAAACTCATCCAAACCCCTACTGAGCCTGCCAGTGATAATATCTGTACAGTCCGGCCTGTTCGTCTATAAGTATCGCATATCGGGTCTAGGGGGTGGATAAAGTCAGACCCCTAACAACGCGATAATTCATGTCGGTATGAAACCCATCACTACCTGAGAAGCTATCGATTCTGGTTCGGTAATTCTCACATACCCCGGCCGAGGATTTCTAGTGATGGCCACCCGTGCACTGCGCGACATCAACCCCCAATACCGGGAGAGACGAATCCCCGACGATCCGCTCACTGCCTCCATGTGGCTTAGGACTGTACCTAACTAAAACCTGTTTGCACGACTCCTTTGAGCCGTGGTAGGGTAGTAATCTAAGCACAGTGGGAACTCACACGAGATAAATGGCGATCTCAGGTCGACAGACTAACCTGTACACCTGTCACTAGGGAACTGCTATCTGACTATAGGTATAATACCAACTAGCATGTTCTCGGCGAGTCCGTCCAGTGTACTCATAACCCAATGAGCACCTGTATACTATCTTAGGTGAACAACTGACACCAATGGCTTGTGAGACCGGCCACCGTCCCTCGTCAGGGTCTAGATAAGTATACACCAGTCTACACTGGAGTATCGATGCCCAGTCTCGATACTCCTACGACTAGGGACATTAAAGGATGTGCTTATAGACCCCCAGCTCCCACGTATGTGATCGCCATCACAATGCTGGCAGTCAAGCAAGAATCCTATGGGCTTTATCAATATATGATGATAAAGACAAACCAGATACCATACTATCATCTCGAGTAAGACTGTTTTATCGGTATAGGTCCTTGCTCAATCATCATGATCACATAGCTGCGACTATGATAATTGCCTTGAGGGCACTATAGCCAACAATCTCCCACTTGTACTTAAGGCTAATTATTGTGGTGTCGCATACTCACAGCCCGTGTGATACCGAACACCCAACTCCTCTACTAATCAGTTTCGCAAACCTTGTTTGTAAAACTATTGCGTTCGAGAAATAGCCTTAGTGAGTGGATCCGCTCCAGTGTTTCTTTCTATGTCTCTCTTTATCTCAACTTCGCGGAGAAAACTATCTCCCAAAATGAGCAATACCCGTCTTAGAATATTTATGGATATCTTATGGGACCCAGTTCACAAATGAACTCCAAATCCAGCAAATTTTTTAGAATGTATCGTCTACTAAACTTAATAAGTATACTGCACCATACCTTCCTCAGTATCCGCTTGGACCACCTGTCCAACATACTGTCCCTCGTCAGATGGAAAACTATAACTCTGACAGTCACTCTGTCATCCAGGTCACCTTGGAACCCAGAAATGATAACCGTCTCCAGAAAGAGGCTGCCGTTATCGAATCCCTAGAATATCCACTTATGTTCCAAAAACTGCTTCCCAACGTTTCTCTAGGATTGGATTAATATCTCAACTTATTGCATCTAGTGCAAAAACAATATCTGGTGTGGTACTTGACATGTCATGATTGACTGAATTGCCTAAACAAGTGATATGCCAATCATGCACATCCTTCTCCCCTTTTAGCCTATAAGACACCTTTAGAGAGGGTGACTCCATCACCTGCAGGTTCAGCACCATGCCAGGAGCCGTCCATTCTAAAATGCTTTTAGAATACTGTCTAAGTACCCAGATTGGGACACTTCCCAAATATAGATCTAAAACCATAGATCTAGTAACCAGAATGTCTGATATAATATCCATAACCTATATGGAGAAACCACTGTGTGACAACCAAAGTATAACCGATTGTAGTATAGGAATTTCACTTCCTACTCTGTGTATGTTATCCAAATACCAGGACATCACACCCTACTACCTTCTTAACAGATCCATCCCCTATTCTGATGAAGTCAAAGCCCATGACTGTCGCATCAAAAATTAGATGATCTTTCTCCGCTATATCTGCTTTAGTCTATAAATAGACACAAGCTACTTGTCCACTATGCTTCCGCTGCTCCCACTGATTACGACAACCCTCTGGCAGAGTCATATACACGTGCACTTCTAAAGCTAGTTTAGAATGACGCTATAGTCATCCTCCTGCCGGGTGTTATAGTCTGGAACAACAGTAGTGTCAAGTCTGGGTAAACAAGAACCTCCCTGTCACCATCCTTGAGGCTACCAAAGTACCTCTCGGGTGCCTGAGGTAACCTACCATATCTGTGGAGTGGCTAATGGAATGTCAATCCTGATTGAAATTTTAGGTTCTTTATTAAATTTTCAGTAATCGTTTGTGGTTCTGGAATCACTTCCAGTTCTACCATACTCCCACTACACCATTTTGAAAAAGTTCATTTTACTAAAACTGTGGTGAGTCAAGAACAATATCACTATTGATCTTCAAGATGGTAGAAAATTAACCCTCGTCAAAGTCCGGGTTAACCCACAAACTGCCATTACAGAAACGTGCCTTGAGTTTATCCGGATTCTGGTTTTAAGCATCAGCCGGACGACTCCCTATACCTTAACATCGTTAAGATATAAATTGATTCTATATATATCTAATATAGAAACAAAGGCACTAATTTAATTGGAACCAGATTCAAATCATGCAGCTGTCTCCAGTGCATGTCGACTAAATGGAGAGAGGCCGATCAGCATTACTCAACTTAGGAGTGCATCCATTTATGAGTAACCTGAAAATGAAACAAGTTTCTCAAAACCATTATTATCAACTGAATACCTTATACAAGTATCTACATCTTCGATCACCTTGAAGAATCCCGATACTTGCGACACCTGGTTCTCTACTTTATCCTTGTACCTATAACTTCTCAAAGTTGGACCTTCTATATCTACGAAACAGTTGTCCAAAACTTGAGAAGTCATAAGTAAACAAAATATAGTATGAGGACCAACCCCTTTGTCCTAATGGACACTAGACAACATACAATACTTTGTATAAGTCTGGTGAGTTTAATAACTCAAACCCTGTGCGTTGTAAGTTGAAAACTATGCTATGGTTATGAAGACTTATACCACTGTTGAATGCTCCTTACCTAACCATCAACTGATATAAGTAAATATCATGGATATAATTTCAAAAAGTTATATCTCACTTTATTAAAATAAACGTACAGATATATCAGTTTGAAATTGGTGCATAACAACGGATATTCAAAACCAAATATTTGCCGTCCGGCAAAACCCAGGCAATTTTCTCAAATATCGCCAATTACAACGAATTCCGATATAATGAGGATGATCACCTAATTCCCAATAACTTACTCCCATTCATCAATTGTAAAACCATACAGATGTGAGAATCAAACCTGGTAAATACATACCCTGGAGTAAGGACCTAATTGGGAAATCAGTTTTCAATTAACAACGCATAGTGAATTAAAATGTTTTGTAGGGGTATCCAGGTATTCCTAGTAATGCCTCTTCCATTATCCAGATTCATGACTGAAACCATATATTTCCTTGCCGTCTCTCCAAATCCCTTTATTTGTCTTTAGTCGTTACCTTCTGTACACCTTCATTAGGCTTAAATGGTTTTCTTCCTTCCCTACCGTTCGGCACCAGCCTATGGTTTGGAAGAAAACTATCCAATAAGCGTAATAGGTGTACTCTCCTAATCCTAGGATTACTCGCAACCTGAGAGAAGGTGATGATAAAAGACAACTAAATAATCCTTATTCTATCTCTCCTGAACCAGAATCCATCCTCGAAAAAGTTCCTCCAAGTTCGTATATAACCATACGATGGATTTATCCAATAGGATTGGAAGTTCGTAGTGATACGGTGTATTCTGGAGAAATACAAAGGTGAAGTAGGAGTGGCGTTGAAAGACTTGGTTTGGTCGTGAATAGCAGTCGCAATTTACTTTGCCCTCTTTCTAATCCCTTTATTTGTCTTTACTTATTACCATCTGTACACCACACTTAGGCCAATTGGTTTTCTTCATTCCGTACCGTTCGGCACCTGCCTATGGTTTGGAAGAAGACTATCTAATAAGCGTAATAGGTGTACCGTCTCCTAATCCTAGGAGTCCTCACAACCTGTTAGAAGGTAAAAAGAAAAGACAACTGAATAATCCTATTCTTTTTCTCCAGAACCGGAAACCATCCTCGAAACAGTTTCTTCGAGTTCGTATATAACTATACGATGGTTTTATCCAATGGAAGTGGATATTCGTAGTGATACGGGGTGTTCTGGAGAAAAGCAAAGGGAAAAAGAAGGAGTGGCAATGATGTATGCAACTAGAACAATCCAAAAGACAGTGTTTATAAAAAAGTTCGGTTTAACTTGGTCACTGAGTTATAGTCTAGGGTCGGGTCATGGTCGCTGTCAGAGATGAAAGGTTAACCTAGCACCTTATGAAAGGTTTGGAAACATCACATGAACCAAAGGTTGAATTTTTAGGGTGCTAAGTTAACGAACATAGAATCGTTCCTAGAAAATTAGGGTTTCAAAATTTATCACATCATCATATGAAAGAAAAGCTAGGGTTTAGAGAGTACAACCTTTGTAGCTCCCTACGCTAGACTCCTCGGCTACTTGGGGTTTGAAAAGGGTCCACTTGAACTCCTCGAGGTCACCGATGATCCACCCACAGTCCGCTTTGTCCAAGCTAGCAACTTCGCAAGATCAAGAACGAAAATCGAAGCTAACACTCTAAACAAGTGGACTAGACTTGTGTAGAATGGTGTTGTGGTTATCATTCTCACTTCAAAATCCTATTTTGATGAATATTTTGCTCACTTGAAAATTCAAGAGAGCAAGAGCTCAAGGTTGAAGAAGATGATGGATATTTATCAAGAAGAGAAGAATAACTCACAAGAGAAAAAGAAAAACATAAGTATATATATTTTCCTTTCTCATCTCAAACCAAGGTTAATAGATATGGATATTTATTTCATCTTAGTTAAAAGAGAAGAGGAAGATGAATCATGGTTAAATGGTAGGTGAAAATGGTTAGGTCAAAAGAAGAGTGTAGAAGATAACCAATCATTCACCTTTTTCTCTTTTCTTTTGATTTAGCAAAAATAGAATAAATATCCACAATATAAACCATGGTGTGAGTCTTATATATCCACCACTTTCTATGTATAATCAACCATGATAGTTGATGTATGTATGTATGTGTGCATGCACATCCATATGTGCATGAAACAACAAGAAATGCATACATCCAAAGATACAAGAAAAGATATCTAGTGAGAATGTAATGGTTAAATGATAAATCAATACTTGATTTATCAATCCGGCCATATCACATACGACCCTAACCAAAAGCAAGCCGCCCGATCAATATACGGTATCCTATACGCGTATTTTAATCGGGTCCATGCGCATATCGCATACGCGCACCACAACATTTCGTCTGGACTAGGTAACTACATTATGGGACTCTAAGACTCGTCAATACGCCGGCAGTGGGTGATGATCATATCAAGCACCCCCAAGCCGCAAGCGGTCAGCTAAACGTAACGGCCACCCGGGTATTGAGCGATCAGAAGAGAACAAGCGAACCTGCTACAACTCCCGTCGAGCCAACCGGCAACACTTCCCGTACAGTCCGGTCTCCTCATCTGATATGTCGCATATCAAGTCTAGGGGTGATAAACGTCAGACCCCAATAACCGATAAGTCGTGCCGATGTGAGGCTCATAACGGGTCGAGAAACTACTGGTAACACTTACCAGCAAATCTCTGAATCAGCCCTGGCCAGGGACTTCCCTGTTACAGCCAATCGAGCACAGCGCAACATCAACCCCTAATACCGGGAGAGACGAAACCCCTCCTATCGCTTATTGCCACCATGTGACTCGGGACTGTACCCAAAAACCACCGTTTTGCACGCCCTCATGGACATGGTAAGGTGGAAATCAAAGCACAATGGGAATCACACAAGACTCTATGACGATCTCGGGTCTACAGACTAACCTGCACAAGTGTCACCTGAGAACTGCCATCTGACGTGAGGTATAATACCATCTGGGAGTTCTCGGCGAGTCCGTCCAGTGTACCCAGTCACCACTGAGCACCCGTATACCATCTCTGATGTCAAACACCAATGGATATGGGATCATCCATCGCCCAACTCATGGGTCGAGAAGCGTATACGCTAGTCTACTCTGGTATATCAATGCCCTGTCTCGATACACCCATGACTAGGGACCTTGAAGGATGTACTTATGGACTACCATGTCCTCACTAGTATGATCTGCATCATAGTCCAGGTAGTCAAGTACACATCCTAAGGGCTTTACCAACATGTAACCATAAGACAGTATAAAGAGACAAGTATACATGTTAAGATAAAGAGAAACCAGATAGCATACTATCATATCGAGCAAGAAAGTCATCTCTATATATGTCCAAGCATCCAACATAATATACATCATCTATACAATATTGGCCTCTAGGGCATACATACAACTAACAATCTCCCACTAGCACTAGGGCCAGCTGCTGTAGTATCGCATACCGAGCATCCCGAAGAGTCTCTCAAACTGTATCTGGGGAATGGCCTTCGTGAGTGGATCCGCTGTGTTGTTCTTCGTGTCAACCCTCCTAACCTCGATCTCCCGGCGATCAACTATCTCCCGGATCAGGTGATACCGCCTCGGAATATGCCTGGATCGCTGATGGGACCTGGGTTCTTTAGCCAAAGCCACTGCTCCATTGTTATCGCAATACAAAGGTATTGGATGCTCAATGGATGGAACCACTCTAAGTTCAGTACTGAACTTCTTGATCCAGACAGCCTCTTTGGCAGCATCGTTGGCAGCGATGTATTCAGCCTCCATCGTTGAGTCTGCCACGGTTTCCTGCTTGGAACTCTTCCAGCTAACCGCCCCTCCGTAAAGGGTAAAGACAAATCCCGACTGCGACTTAGAGTCGTCCTTAACACTCTGGAAGCTCGAATCGGTAAAGGACTCCACTTGGAGTTCTCCGTTACCATACACCAAGAGAATCTCTTTAGTCCTTCGCAAGTACTTGAGAATGCTCTTCACAGCTGTCCAGTGACTCTCTCCAGGATCAGCTTGATACCTGCTCAGTACACTTAGTGAGTATGCCACATCGGGTCTGGTACATAGCATCGCGTACATGATAGAGCCTACAGCCGAAGCATAGGGTATCCCTTGCATGCGAGCTCTCTCCAAATCAGTCTTGGGAGACATCTCTTTGGAGAGAATGACTCCAGAGATTGTGGGTAAGTTCCCACGCTTGGATTCTTCCATACTAAACCTCTTTAGTATGGTGTCAATGTACCTGGATTGGGACAATCCCAATATCCATTTGGATCTATCTCTATAGATCCTAATTCCCAATATGCAGGAGGCATCACCAAGATCTTTCATTGAGAATCTTTGTGATAAGAAGAGCTTGACCGATTGCAGCATAGGAATATCATTTCCTATCAAGAGTATGTCGTCCACGTACAATACGAGGAAGACAGCCTTACTCTCTGCCACCTTCTTGTAGATACAAGGTTCATCTACGTTTTTGACGAAATCAAACTCTTTGATAACGACGTCAAAGCAGATGTTCCAACTCCGCGATGCTTGCTTTAATCCATAAATGGATTTAAGCAGCTTGCACACCTTCCCGCTGCTCCCACTGTCTACGAAGCCCTCTGCCTGAGTCATGTACACGCACTCTTCTAAATCACCGTTTAGAAAGGCGGTCTTAACATCCATTTGCCAGATTTCGTAGTCATGATATGCAGCGATGGCAAGCACGATCCGGATGGATTTAAGCATAGCCACTGGAGAAAAGGTTTCGTCATAGTCCACACCTGGTCTTTGACGAAAACCCTTTGCAACAAGTCTAGCTTTGAAAGTCTCCACTTTCCCATCTACACCAAGTTTTTTCTTGAAGATCCACTTGCTCCCAATGGGTTTTACCCCTTCAGGAGCAACTTCCAAAGTCCATACTTTGTTGGTGTACATGGATTCCATCTCGGACCGCATAGCATCTAGCCATTTCACTGAGTCCTTACTCGTGATGGCCTGCTCGAAGCTAGTTGGGTCATCATCTTCCATGATGCAATCCTCGCTTCCACCATCAATGAGAAAACCGTAGTATCTCTCAGGTTGGCGAGGAACCCTACTAGATCGGCGGAGAGGCTGAGGTTCATTGGGAACTACCGAATCCTCTGGTTCAACCAAATCTTTTGCCGTAGTCTATATTGTTGGAACCTCTTCCAGTTCTACCTCCTTGCCACTAATCTCTTTTTCAAGAAATTCCTTTTCTAAAAAGGTGGCATGTCGAGAAACAAACACCTTTTGTTCCTTGGTGTGGTAGAAGATATACCCGCGCGAATGTTTGGGATATCCAATAAACTTACACAGAATGGACCTTGCCGTGAGTTTGTCCGGATTTTGCGCTTTTACATATGCCGGACAACCCCATATCTTAACATAATTAAGACATGGTCTCTCTCCTTTCCATATCTCATATGGAGTGGTTGGCACGGATTTGGTGGGAACCATATTCAATAGGTCTGCAGCTATTTCCAGTGCATATCCCCAGAAGGAAATAGGTAACTCAGCTGTGCTCATCATAGAGCGCACTATATCTAATAGGGTGCGGTTCCTCCGTTCTGATACACCATTGTGCTGTGGTGTATTTGGAGGAGTCAGCTGAGAGAGAATCCCATTCTCTTTTAGGAAGTCCAGGAATTCATTGCTCAAGTATTCACCTCCTCGATCAGATCGAAGGACTTTAATACTTTTTCCGGTTTGGTTCTCGACTTCTTGTTTATATTCTCTAAATTTCTCAAAAGCTTCTGATTTGTGTTTCATCAGGAACACATATCCGAATCTAGAGAGATCGTCAGTGAATGTAATGAAGTACGAAGAACCATCCCTGGCATGTGTATACGTTGGACCGCATACATCACTATGCATTAGTCCCAAGAGTTCCGTAACTCTTTCTCCGTGTCCCGTAAACGGAGTTTTGGTCATCTTGCCTTTGAGACATGACTGGCAAGTGTCATAAGATGAAAAATTAAACGGATTCAAATATCCATCCTTATGCAACTTATCTAGTCGTGTCGCATTGATGTGACCCAGTCTACAATGCCATAAGAAGGATTCATTCAGTTCAGAACTCTTCCTCTTGTGTGTGTTTGTTATACTTAGAACTGTTGATTGATTTAGAACATAAATGCCATTGCATAACGTGCCTGATCCAACCAACTTTTGGTTACGGAAAATGTTCATAACATTATCCTGTAATAAAAAATTATATCCCTCTTTACTCAACAAAGAAACCGATATAATGTTGCATATCAGGTTCGGCATGTAATAGCATTCGTTCAGAACCAACGTATTACCAGTTGGTAATGCAAGGTGATATTCCCCGACAATCTTAGCTGCAACAATTGCACCATTTCCAACTCTTATGTCTTTATCACCTTCTCCAAGTTCTCTACCTTTCCTAAGCCCATGTAACTGATTACATATATGGGATCCTGACCCGGTATCTAATATACAGGACGTAGGGCAAATGGAGAAACAGTTCTCTGTAACGAACACACCCGAAGAAAATGCATCATCATGTACTTTCTTCATTCGGGTGGCATGGGAATCCTGGTATTCCCCTATGTCCTGTTCAGTCCTATAACTCTTATAAGAAAGAACGGAACCAACGTTCCCCAGCACAGTATAACATGCGGGTTAGGTCAATACATCCATAATATTATCTTGATTAGGGCATGACATGGTCGCTACCTGGAGAGAGAGAGAAGAAAACACTTTAGCGTATACTCTTGCAAGATCAGATTGGTTATTATCTTATCTAATCAGGATGGCTCCCACTGGTTTTTATCAAATCTTCCTTCAAACCCTAAAAGGAAAGACTAGCCGGGATTAATTACACCCTGCAACTTCGCCAATCTTTCAACCAGGCCAGTGTCGGTACTTTGAGGGAGATTCCCCGTGCTTTCGCACGGACCTAATTAAAGTAAACCTCATTTTCCTAGAGGCGTAACCCCGTTGACACCTTTCTAGACACCTACTTGATCGGCTAATTGTAATGTGTAAAACTCTCCCAGGTGTAACTCTTACTCGCAGTGGGTATCGGGATCCAACTATCTCATAGAAGGTATGCAATCTCATTGCAAATTTCAACACTTGAAATTCCCGATAATATTTTGCCCCTAGCGTCCTATGACCTTGACGCAGGCCAACAAACCATGGTGCGCTAGTCAAGTTCAACCCGTCATTTCTTGATTGAATTAAACCCACCCGTACGACCCTTGACACAGGCCAACAAAGTCGCACGACTACCCTAATCCAATCTGCATCACATGCATTAACAAATAAATACTAGTTAGCTACCGCACACTACGCCTTAACGCAGGCCAACAAACGTAGCACGAATACTAAGTAAGATTTATCTGCAATGACGGAGGGCTACGACAGGTTTTTCTGGAAACCTATTGCGTAATGAACTTGATATCGTTGTAGAATCAAGTGAAGTTTTGAAATGGAGTGATTTTGAGGCTTTTATTAGTTTTGCTAAAGAGGTCACTCCCGGTGAAGGGATCTCGGCTCTTTCCTCATCGAATAAGGTGTGGGATATATCATATATATCACTGTGCAAAGCAAAACTCCAAAAGCAGTCTAAAGTCAAACCGAGTGTTGTAGCATCTGCCAGTTTTGCTAAAGAGGTCACTCCCAGTGAAGGGATCTCGGCTCTTTCCTCATCGAATAAGGTGCAGGGTATATCATATATACCGCTATGCAAAGCAAAACTGTAGCTACCCTTTTATTTGAAAATTTGATTCTACAACATATTTTAGTTTTCTTTTCTTTCATTAATCACATTAATGAAGTCCCATCAATAATCTCACCTAAACATCACAGATAAATACGACGTACACTTATGCCATCCGCATTCGCCTCGATGTCCCCTCGTGCACCGTTAGGTTAGGTAACTAACGGCAGAGCAGGGCAGTGCTAGCGCGGGTGTAAAACATAAGTAATGCCTATATAATATATCATATATAATATATACTGTATCCATCACAGAACATATCTAATGATCACATCACAGATATCGCAGCAGAAACATAGATATAATATGGGATATACTAGGACGTCCGTATTTAGTATTTAGCCAATAATAGAACATACGGATTCCACAGTCGCGATGAATAGCCAAGCCCACACCCTGGACCCCTACGAGAGCGGCAAGTGACCCTACCAATTCTGGAGTTTAGGAGACCCGGTCTCGACTCCTCGAGATGGCCTCCCACTGAACCCCAGAACCCGGTCACCTGTGCTCCCCTCCTTGGGTCCATCCTAATGCGGAAAAGTAAATAATATACAACACAAGTGGCATCAACCTCAACCCGGAAGTGCCCCAAATAAAAGAATATTACATTACATTTGAATTTACATGAATGAAAATATAAAACTCTCATCTCACATAAACCCCCCCCCCCCCCGGCTATTCAATCGCGACAATTCTGCACATCATATCTCAGCAACACATAATATCTCATATCATCAACGTAAGTAAGTATGCATACACCGATTGTCGTCGACGTATAGCAACGACAATCGGCAATACCACTACATACTACACTTACGGTCACAGAAAAGAAAGTGTAAAACTGCAATATCTGGAATCCACATTCTCCTTAGACATCGTAAATGTGAAATATCACATACCTCGTATTTCATGTCTTATAATATGAATTCCACACATTGCATCACATTCCAGATAATTAGACAGTATTAAAGTTTTCGAACGAACGATCAAATACCCAAGATTCCCTAAAGCTCAACACTTGAGCGAAGTTCAAAAACTTGGAGTATGACACAGTAGTAGCGGTCCAGCCGTAGAAGGGTCAAGCCAACGCCTCACATGTGGCACGCCGTACTGCCCCAAACCCTAAGGTTCAATTGGCAGTTCAAGACGGTCACATAATCGAGTTAAGGTTTGTTGTCTTCTAGAGGGACCACCACAAAACTTGCACGAACCACCGAAGGATTTAAACCCCGTGAAAAGTGAGCAAATGATACTCGTTCAAACACTTCAATACTTTCTAATTTACACCGAAAAGAAACGAAATGAAAATTCCGATCGAATCGTCGAGTCCAAAAACATCTCCAGAAATTACAGTACTAAATTCAGATTAAAAATACTCCAAAAAAATAAACAAGCAGAGACATGAGTTACTTTAGAAAAACCAGGCCATGAATCAACAGAATGGCCGCGGAACCGCAGACTGAGCAGGCTATTGCCGCGGTTCCGCGGTCGTTTTAACTGTTCATGCTCTCGTTTTTTACAGTAATTCTTACATTTACCTGCTGAATTTTTTGCATATTTTTAATTCTGAAAATAACCAGAATTTGAAAAATGTCCAGAGAGCACTAAAAAACCGTATTTTCCGGTTCGATCGGAGTTTTAATTTCGTTAAAGTGTCGCCTAATGTTCTAGGTCGGCTCTGATACCAATGTTGGTCAGGCAGCAACCCCATCCAATGGGGTCGCCGTGGCACCAACGGGTCCCTCAGCGGCTACTTTTTACGCATGCCCCCTCGCGAGGACTACAACCCACCGGAATACTTTCCGGTCTCGGGACACCCTGGGGGTAAGAGCGTATGCTTCGCCATACTGTCACACAGTGAGAACCCCCCATAGGTCGACATCCAATGCCTAGTAGCTCTGATACCAATGAAAGGTTAGCCTAGCACCTCATGAAGGGTTTGGAAGCATCACATGAACCAAAGGTTGAATTTTTAGGGTGCTAAGTTAACGAACATAGAATCGTTCCTAGAAAATTAGGGTTTCAAAATTTATCACATCATCATTTGAAAGAAAAGCTAGGGTTTAGAGAGTACAACCTTTGTATCTCCCTACGCTAGACTCCTCGGCTACTTGGGGTTTGAAAAGGCTCCGCTTGAACTCCTCGAGGTCACCGATGATCCACCCGGAGTCCGCTTTGTCCAAGCTAGCAACTTCGCAAGATCAAGAATGAAAATCAAAGCTAACACTCTAAACAAGTGGGCTAGACTTGTGTAGAATGGTGTTGTGGTTATCTTTCTCACTTCAAAATCCTATTTTGATGAATATTTTGCTTACTTGAACATTCAAGAGACCAAGAGCTCAAGATTGAAGAAGATGATGGATATTTATCAAGAAGAGAAGAATAACTCACAAGAGAAAAAGAAAAACATAAGTATATATATTTTCCTTTCTCATCTCAAACCATGGTTAATAGATATGGATATTTATTTCATCTTAGTTAAAAGAGAAGAGGAAGATGAATCATGGTTAAATGGTAGGTGAAAATGGTTAGGTCAAGAGAAGAGTGTAAAAGATAACCAATCATTCACCTTTTTCTCTTTTCTTTTGATTTAGCAAAAATAGAAATAAATATCTATAATATAAACCATGGTGTGAGTCTTATATATCCACCACTTTCTATGTATAATCAACCATGATAGTTGATGTATGTATGTATGTATGTGTGCATGCACATCCATATGTGCATGAAACAACAAGAAATGCATACATGCATGCATACATCCAAAGATACAAGAAAAGATTTCTAGTGAGAATGTAATGGTTAAATGATAAATCAACACTTGATTTATCAATCCCGCCATATCACATACGACCCTAACCAAAGGCAAGCCGCCCGATCAATATACGGTATCCTATACGCGTATTTTAATCGGGACCATGCGCATATCGCATATGCGCACCACAACATTTCGCCTGGACTAGGTAACTCCATTGTGGGACTCTAAGACTTGTCAATACGCCGGCAGTGGGTGATGATCATATCAAGCACCCCCAAGCCGCAAGCGGTCAGCTAAACGTAACGGCCACCCGGGTATTGAGCGATCAGAAAAGAACAAGCGAACCTGCTACAACTCCCGTCGAGCCAACCGGCAACACTTCCCGTACAGTCCGGTCTCCTCGTCTGATATGTCGCATATCAAGTCGTAGGGTGGTAAACGTCAGACCCCAATAATCGATAAGTCATGCCGATGTGAGGCTCATAACGGGTCGAGAAACTACTGGTAACACTTACCAGCAAATCTCTGAATCAGCCCTGGCCAGGGACTTCCCTGTTACGGCCAATCGAGCACAGCGCAACATCAACCCCCAATACCGGGAGAGACGAAACCCCTCCTATCTCTCATTGCCTCCATGTGACTCGGGAATGTACCCAAAAACCACCATTTTGCATGCCCTCATGGACGTGGTAAGGTGGAAATCAAAGCACAGTGGGAATCACACAAGACTCTATGACGATCTCGGGTCTACAGACTAACCTGCACAAGTGTCACCTGAGAACTGCCATCTGACGTGAGGTATAATACCATCTGGGAGTTCTCGGCGAGTCCGTCCAGTGTACCCAGTCACCACTGAGCACCCGTATACCATCTCTGATGTCAAACACCAATGGATATGGGATCATCCATCGCCCATCTCATGGGTCGAGAAGCATATCGCTAGTCTACTCTGGTATATCGATGCCCTGTCTCGATACACCCACAACTAGGGACCTTGAAGGATGTACTTATGGACTACCATATCCCCACTAGTATTATCCGCGTCATAGTCCAGGTAGTCAAGTACACATCCTAAGGGCTTTACCAACATGTAACCATAAGACAGTATAAAGAGACAAGTATACATGTTAAGATAAAGAGAAACCAGATAGCATATTATCATATCGAGCAAGAAATTCATCTCTATATATGTCCAAGCATCCAATATAATATACATCATCTGTACAATACTGGCCTCTAGGGCATACATACAACTAACAAGAGAGAAAAGAAACACTCAGTATGTACTCTAACCTAGATCAGAACGGATAATCATTTTATCTAATCTGAATGGCTCCCGCTATTTTCTCGAATTCTCCTCCAAACCTAAAAGGAGAATTAGTCGGAATCACCCGAGGAGTAATCCTACTCATCAGTGGGAATCGGGATCCAACTATCATCGCATGTTAACTTGATGGAAGCCACTCAAGTCACCACTCTCCAGAAGGTATGCACATGCTTGGCAAGTTTCCTGTATGTTTGAAACTCCCGATATAATTTGTACCCCTAGGATCCAAGTGACCTTGACAAGGTCAACAAGTCAAAAGGTCCTAGTCAAGCTCAACCCGTCATTATCTTGATTGCATTAGACCCACCCGCACAGACCCTCGACAAGGTCAACAAGGTCGAACGACTGTCCGAACCAATCCACATTTGCTTGCGACAGAAAAGTATTACAGAGCTACCGCTCACTACGCCTTGACAAGGTCAACAAACGCAGCACGAATACTAAGCAATACTAATCTGAAATGACGGAGGGCTACGGCTGGTTTTTGGCGAAAAACCTTTAACGTAATGAACTTGATCTCGTTGAAGGAATCCAAGTGGTTTTACAAAAGTATAGTAGCGAAAACTTTTGCTAAAAAGGTCACTCTTGGTGAAGGGATCTCGGCTCTTTCCCCGTCGAATGAGGTGCATGATATTCCAAAATGAATACCACGATGCAAAGCAAAAAGTAATCGACTATAGTGAAGTTATTACGTTGACGCAAACTTCTGCCCAAGGGGTCACTCCCGATGAAGGGATCTCGGCCCTTGCCTCGTCGAATGAGGTGCTAGATATTCATAACCGAATACCACTATGCAAAGCAAAAGCGTACGTCTGTAATGTCAGCTTTTTTTTTAAATCTTGGTTCCAACAACATCATATATATAGGTTTGTTTTCCTTGTATTGATAAGAATCAACACAATCCCATCAATTAATTACACCAGAAAAGAACGAAAATAAAATGTACGTATATGCCATCCACATTCGCCACTGGGTCCCGTCATCACCCGTTAGGTTACGTAACTAACGACAGAGCGGGGAGTTGGATAGCGCGGATGCAAAACATATACAACATCTACCAATATATATAAATATATATAACAATCGTCCCAGGCATGATAAATGCAACATCACAGAAAAGTAATAAGCATCACAGAACAATACAGATAATCTGGGATCCCCGGGTTTCCTTAGAGCCACAACTGAAAACCCGATGTTCCCCTGGTCGTGTGGATAGCCTGTGCAATGAACTCCTAGACCCTTACGAGCGCGGCAAGTTACCCACCAAAACCTGAAGCGAGGCATCGCCCTTCAACAAAGTGAATGGACCACCCAGCACTTCATGGAATCCGGTAACTTAAGCACCACTCCTTGGGTCAACCTATACCCCCTACGAGTGCGGCGAATAGCCCGCCAATTCTAGAGTGAAGCCCCCTCCGTCTCAACGCCATGAGATGCGGGCCTGTTGCTATCTAGAACTCGGCTATCCGTGCACCCCACCGCGGGGTAATCCTAGTACAGAAATGAAAATATATACAACGGGTACATAGACCTCAACCCAGTTGTGCCCCAAAAGAATAATATACAAAGAGGCAGTGACGACAGTCCACATGTCGGACGCTCGCCCCGCAATATCAAATGTACAAATGAAACAAAACTGTACTACCACTGCACCCAGGCTATCCACCACGACAATCCGCAATATCACAGCACAACACAGAACATCAACGTGAATGTCACGTTCGCAAACTCGTCTAAATGAACATATAGCAATCAGACGGGTTTACCGATCGAGTGACATTCACGGTCGCAGATGCTAAACTAAGTACTGATAATATCACAGTTAAAATATCGATCGATTAAAATTTCTGTCTAGCCCGAAGTGCAAACCAGTACTCAAGAGAATCTGGGCTAAAACTAAACATCACAAAAATCATTTCTCCTTGTCATAGAGTGCCAGAAAAAATTTGGAGGTATTTGGCCACAAAAACGCGGCGGAACCGCCGCTAAATGGCATGTTTAGCGGCGGTTCCGCGGCCAAAAAATCGAATCAAACTTCCAAATTTCTTGTGGTGCTCTACAATTGCTTGCATGGATTTTTAAGCTACACAGAAAGATTTTTCGAGCAAGTTTTAAAATCGACAGAAACTTGGCAAAATGGAAAAATGATTTGGAAATTTTAATCGATCGATGTTCTAACTTCGTGCAACCTAGCTAGTAGGGTTTAATGGATGGCTCTGATACCATGTTGGGTTATGCGAGCACCCCGGCCATCGAACCGTGGCCAAATGCGGAAGAAAAATTTCTTAAAACCCGGCGCTACCATTACCCGATTAACAAGATCGAAACCATTAACCCTAAAACTAGCAAGATAAGAAAAGAGATAGGAATAGTTATACCTAATGAACGAAGTCCTTCGGGTCTTCAACCATCTCCAAGCTCCTAGTGATGTTGCGGATCGACTTTGGTCACCGGTCTTCCTCCATCTCCGATGATCCACCCGAGGGATGTACTTCTGGCTCTAGTTCCACGCCAAGATGCTCGTGGAGCAACTAGGGTCTCTATGATGCTACCCTAGAGAACCTAGGATGTAATGTGTATGTATTCTTAGTGTTTGCTATCTCATATCATGAAGAAGGTGGAAGCAAGCATGATAGCTAGAAGAGGTGAAGAACAAAAATGGTGAGGGTAGAGCTCAAGCTCAAGAGAAGATAACCTAGCATGCTTCAACAAAAAATGAAGACCAAGGAGAGAGAAAATGAAGCATCCTAGGTTTTGTAAAAACCAATTTTCCATTTTAATAATCCTACCATGCTTGAATAGTGCACCCAAATGAATTAACAATTCATTTGTGAGCACTATTCCAAGCATGATTGTCACCATTTCTCCTCATGCCATTTTCCACCTCATTATCCAATTTAATAAAAATGGTCAAATCCAAAATGAGGTGGCACCTTCTAGAATGTTATCCGGCCAAAAACACGAATTACATTCTACTGTATATACATACCTGTATCCGTACCGAAATACGAATATCAAAGAGATAGAATAACACAAAGAATATAATACTAGAATATACGTATTGAAATACAGATATGTAAATTATTAAATCAATACCTGATTTAATAATCCGGCTCAAACCCGAGCGGGATAGTATTATCAGCTGTCCGATCAAAAGTCTGAGTACTATGTACATCAATCGATCGGAACCCTGCACGTATCAAATACGGCTACTACACCATTTCGCCAGAACCAGGGAAACCCTTTGTGTGGGACTTTAAAGACTCGTCAATATGCTGGCAGTGGTTTTAACCACAAGTACGTCAGCGACACTAGCTGTACGTAACGGCTACCCAGGTATTGAGCGAAAGGAAGGCCAATGAGCAAACTCGTCCAAACCCCTACTGAGCCTGTCAGTGACAATATCCGTACAGTCCGGTCTCTTCGTCTATGAGTATCGCATATCGGGTCTAGAGGGGCGGATAAAGTCAGACCCCTAACAACGCGATAATTCGTGTCGGTATGAAACCCATCACTACCTGAGAAGCTATCGATCCTGGATCGGTAATTCTCATATACCCCGGCCGAGTATTTCTAGTGATGGCCACCCGTGCACTGCGCGACATCAACCTCCAATACCGGGAGAGCCGAAACCCCGACGATCCGCTCACTGCCTCCATGTGGCTCGGGACTGTACCCAACTAAAACCTGTTTGCACGACTCCTTTGAGCCATGGTAGGGTAGTAATCAAAGCACAGTGGGAACTCACATGAAACAAATGACAATCTCAGGTTGACAGACTAACCTATACACATGTCACCAGGGAACTGCTATCTGACTATAGGTATAATACCAACTAGCATGTTCCCGGCGAGTCCGTCCAGTGTACTCATAACCCAATGAGCCCCTGTATACTATCTTAGGTGAACAACTGACACCAATGGCTTGTGAGACCGGCCACCGCCCCTCGTCAGGGTCTAGATAAGTATACACCAGTCTACACTGGAGTATCGATGCCCAGTCTCGATACTCCCATGACTAGGGACAATTAAGGTTGTGCTTATAGACCCCCAGCTCCCATGTATGTGATCGCTATCACAATGCTGGCAGTCAAGCAAGAATCCTATGGGCTTTATCAACATATGATGATAAAGACAAACGAGATAGCATACTATCATCTCAAGTAAGACTGTTTTATCGGTATAGGTCCTCGCTCAATCATCATGATCATATACCTGCGACTATGATAATTGCCTTGAGGGCACTATAGCCAACAATCATCACCTGCTGCTGGCGTATTGACGAGTCTTTAGAGTCCCACACAGAAGTTTCATGGTTCAAGAGAAACGAAGTATGACACATATGTGATATGTGTGTGGGCCAGATTAAATACGAATATGTGATAACGTATTGTAATCTGGCAGTTATCTGTTATCGGTTAGGTTATATGTGACATAACCAGATTATCGAATCAAGTGTTGATTTGATAATGTGATAAACAAATAAATGATATTAGCCGGTCATATGTGATATAACCAGATTATTAGATCAAGTGTTGATTTAATAATTTGATATAAATTATATTTGATATAATTATATATTAACTTATATCATTAGCTCACTAATTGCTTTATTTATATATATATATATATATATATATATATATATATATATATTAATATATATTGATATATATAAATATATATATATATATATTATATGAAGCATGGCATGTTTTTCTATTTTAAGAAAATAGAAAAATGAGGTGTAAATTGTGGAGATATTTGTGGAATGGGCAAGGCATGGGTTTTATTATTTGTATATTACTCTTGACTCACTATTCAAGTATGGTTGCAATTTATTATTGCATTTTATTCCATGCTTGAATAAGTGGGGAGAAAGATATTCATTTTCTCATTCTATGCTTGCATACACTCTTGAGTTCATGCCTTGGCCATTTCTTGAGCTCTTGCTTCCTCTTGCTCTCTGCAATTTTCTTCACCTCACCTTCAAGTTCAAACCCTCACACGTAATGTGAATCATTGAACTTGAGAGAACCCTAGTGAGCAAATTAAACCCCTACTTCACCATCTCACATTAGATTAGCAATTTGATGTTGAGTGTTGCCTTCACTAATGAGATTAGTGAAGGGTTAGCTTGAGCTAGTGGACTTCGGGTGGATCGTCTTTGGCGCGAAGATCACGAAGGAGGTTCTTTCATCTTGAAGAGGAGCCTAGTTGAGTCATGTGAACCACAACCCAGAGCTAGAGAAGAGAAGGACTCGATCTACAAGGGTATAACCTTCTTTCCTTCTCTACTAGTTTTGTGATGATACCAATCTAAACCCTAATATTCTAGCAAAGATGTTGGTTTGTCTAGCTTAGCACCAATAAAAATTTGAATTTGTCATACTTGATGCCACTTGGAACCCATGGTGGTGCTAGGGTAGACTTTCAATATGATCACATCATATCACAGAATCAACAGAAGCAAACATATGAAATATAGGATATACTAGGAGGTTCGTGTTTTAGATTAAGCCAGTAATGAAAAACACGGATTCCACGGTCGTGATGAATAGCCAAACCCACATCCCTATACCCCTACGAGAGCGGCAAGAAACCCTTCCAATTCTAGAGTTAGGCGACCCAGTCTCGACTCTTCGAGATGGCCTCCAACTGGACTTTAGAACCCGGTTACTTGTGCTCCCCGCCTTGGGTCTATCCTAATGCGGAAAAGTAAATAATATACATCAATAGAGACAATAAACTCAACCCGGAAGTGTCCCAATAAAATAATATTACATACAAATTTTACATGAATGAGAATTAAAAAACTCTCATCCTACGCAAAACCCCCCGGCTATTCAAACACGACGATTTAATATAACATATCGACCAACAACACCATAACATCACATGTCATCAACATAAGTAAATATGCGTATCCCTAATGTCGTTGACGTATAGCAACGAGATCGGGGATACCCCATATATTACACTTACGGTCGCAGAAAAGAAATGAAAACTACAATAATTAGAATCCGCATCATCCTTAAACATCATAAACCCGAAACATCACATATTCCATATTTCATGCCTAACCCTATAAACCTTGCATTCAAGTATCGAATTGAAAACACTTTTCAATAAACCGAGTCGGGTAATTCAACAAGATTCCCGATTATTAGATCAAATGCTCGTCGTGAACATTTAGTAGATGGCCACACTCCGAGGCCATCAACGAAGTGCACTTGGACAGAACACCGCGGCCGCGAGCACCCGAGTGGATGCTTTTGGCCACGGGGTTCTCCAATAGTCACTTGGTCGGGGCTTGGGGCATGGCTGTCTAGTAGTGTCTCCCGGCGACTATTCGCGTACAATATGAGATTGCGACAGAATTTTGATCCAAATTGAAACTCTGTGGAAATCAATCACTTGAGACTAAAACGCGAGATTTACTAATCGTTAATTTGTTTTCGCAAAACTAATCAATGTGGATTCCAAAAATTGTATCACATAACTATAGCAATCTAGACGATGTTAAACATTTCGATCGATGTTTCAAGCATTAACAATTCATAGAGACTTCAACAACTTGAGCCTCATCAAAAATACCCAGAAAGTCCAAAATATGAAAATGAAGCAGCACAAGAAAATCGAGATCCTAACTCCACTATTGTGTGGCAGAAGCGCCGCAAATACATGGTATTTGCGGCGGTTCCGCCGCCAAGTTATTGAGTTACATTCTCGTATTTCTTGAGCCTTCATAATTTTACCTGCATGATTTTCTGAGAATTTTTAATTGTGAAAAATCCAACGTTTGGAAAAATGGACAGAAACTAGTAAAATCTGGTCTTGAAACTTCGATCAAACACTTTAACGTCGTTTAGACTTCGCCTAAGTCTCTAGTTTGGTTCTGATACCATGAAAGTATGTCATAGCACCTCTACTAGGTTTATACAAGAATCAAGTATGCAATTTTAAAAAATCTAGAGGTCTAAGCTATACTAACCTAGAATCGAACTAGAGAATTAGGGTTTTAGTGTAAGCAAACAAGTTCTACACTAACTGAAAAGAGAATACAACCTTTGTAGACCGGTCCTAACACTTTAACGTCGTTTAGACTTCGCCTAAGTCTCTAACTTGGCTCTAATACCATGAAAGTATGTCTTAGCACCTCTACTAGGTTTATACAAGAATCAAGTTTGCAATTTTAAAAAATCTAGAGGTCTAAGCTATAATAACCTAGAATCGAACTAGAGAATTAGGGTTTTAGTGTAATCAAACAAGTTCTACACTAAGTGAAAAGAGAATATAACCTTTGTAGACCGGTCCTTCACTTCTAAATCTCCAATTAGTAGTCCCTTGAACTCTTCTTAGACTCCACTTGGTGAAAGGAATGATCTTGCTTCGTAATCTTCGATGCCAAAGATGATCCACCTTGAAGTCTCTCTAACTCAAGCTCACTCTTCACTAATCAAAATATTAGTGAAGCAAACAAGCTAAACTAAAGGGCTAGTAAAGTGTAGGTTGATGAAGTAGCAATTTTGCTCACTAATTTTCTTCTTTCTCTTTTTATTTTGTCACCTCTAGAAAAACCTAGTGAGGAAGAAGAAGGAGATGAGAATGAAAAAGTGAACCATGAGCTAGAGATAAAATTGGGATGAATAAATATATAAGAATAAAAAAAATAAAGAGATGAGTCATGGCTTCTCAATGCTTCTACAAACATCCAAAGCCATGACTCATTTCTAATCTTTTCTATTTTCTTTTAAACAAAAATTCACCCTAATAATCTTTAGCTCTAGTGTGAGTCTCATACACCCATGTTCTATGTATCATCAACCATTATACAATTTCCATATATATATAAATATATATCACATATAGACATAATTATATATCAAGAGAAGAAATTCTTTAGTGAGCATATATATTAGTTAATATATATTAATATATCAAATATAAATATATATCAAATTATTAAATTAACACTTGATTCAATAATCCGGTTATATCATATATAACCGACTAATATCATATATATATATATATATATCATATTATCAAATCAACACTTGATTCAATAACCCGGTTATATCACATATAACCGACGAATATTCAATAATAGATACTAAATCAACACTTGATTCAATAATCCGGTCATATCATATATAACCGGCCAATATCAAATATATATACGTAAAACAAATCATTGAACCAACACTTGATTTAATAATCCAGTCATATCACATATAACCTAACCGATATCAAATATCGCGAGACTAGAATACGGTAACACATACTCGTATTTAATCAAGCTCCCGCACATATCACCATAAGTGCCTTACTTCATTTCGCTTGAGCTATGAAACCTCTGTGTGAGACTCTAAAGACTCGTCAATATGCCAGCAGTAGGTAATGATCACATCAGATACCTACAAACCGTTAGTGGTACTAGCTGGACGTAACGGCTACCCAGGTATTGAGCGAATAGAAGATCAACAAGCAAACTTGTCCAAACTCCCGTAAAGACTACAAGCAACACTTACCGTACAATCCAGTCTCTTCGTCTGATATGTCGCATATCGAGTCTAGGGGTAGAATCGTCAGACCTCAGTAACTTGATAAGTCATGCCGTTGTGTGGCCTATAACCGTTCGAGAAATTACTGATAACACTTACCAGTAAATCTCATCAGTCCTGGCCAGTGACTTACTGTTATAGCCAATCGAGCATAGCACAACATCAACTCCCAATACCGGGAGAGACGAAACCCCTCCTATCGCTCACTGCCTCCATGTGACTCGGGACTGTACCCAAAATCTACCTGTTTGCACGACTCCTTTGAGCCGTGGTAAGGAGGAAATCAAATCACAGTGGGAACCACACAAGACACTATGACGATCTCGGGTCTACGGACTAACCTGTACAAGTGTCACCAGAGAACTTCTATCTGACGATAGGTATGGTACCATCTAGGAGTTCTCAGCGAGTCCTGTTCGGTGTACTCATTTTCTAATTAGCACCTATGCACAATCTTTGATGTCAAACACCAATGGTTGTGGGATCAACCATCGCCCCGTACAGGGTAAAGAAACGTACACACTATTCTACTATGGAATATCAATGCCCTATCTCGATACTCTCTCGACTAGGAACTGTTAAAGGATGTGCTTATGGACTACGCAAGCCCCACTAGTATAATCTGTATCATAGTACTGGTAGTCAACCCTACTTCTTAAGGGCTTTATCAACATGTTAAGATAAAGAGCAACCAGATAGCATACTATCATGTCGGGTAAGAAAGTTCTCTCTATATATGTCCAAGCATCCACTATAACATACAATAATGGCCTCTAGGGAATACATATTCCTAACAGTCTCGTGTGAGTTCCCACTGTGCTTTGATCACTACCCTACCACGGCTCTACTGAGTCATGCAAACATGTTTTGGTTGGGTACAGTCCCGAGCTACATGGAGGTAATGAGTGATTGTCCGGGATTCGTCTCTCCCGGTATTAGGAGTTGATATCACACTGTGCCCAGTTGGCCAGAACCATAAGACCTTGGCCAAGGCAGTTGAGATTTACTGATGGTTTGATTAGTAGTTTCTCGGATTGGTCCTGAGCCAAATCAACACGAATTTTTGGGTCAGTAGGGGTCTGACGTTTACCATCCCCTAGACCTGGTATGCGATACTCTCAAACGAAGAGACCGGATTGTACGGAGATTGTCATGAATAAACTCAGTAGGGGTTTCGGATGAGCTTGCTCGTCGGCCTTCTTTTCGACAGGTACCTGGGTAGCCATTACGTACAGCTAGTGTCGTTGACGTGCTTGTGGTTAAACCCACTGCCAGCGTACTGTCAAGTCTTTAGAGTCCCACACAGAGAGTTTCTCTGGTTTAGGCAAAACGATGTGGTGGCTGTATGTTTCTACGTGCAGGGCTCCGATCAAATGATAATACTAGCCGGTTTAGGATTAAGCCAAATTATTAAATAAGGTATTTATTTAATAATTTACATATACATATTTCGATATGCATATTTTGGTGTTATCCATGTTTTCGATCGAACGGTTGATGATACTAACGGGCTTGGGATTGAGCCAGTTTGTTAAATCAGATATTGATTTAATACTAGTATTGAATTAGTAGTATTATTCTATCTCTTGCGTATCCGTATTTTGGTATGAATACGGGTAAGTATATACAGTAGAAAGTATTTTGTATTTATACAAAATACATTCTAGAAGAAGACACCTCATCATGCATTTTTTCTATTTTGTTGAAAATAGAAAATGAGGTGTAATAGGGAGGCATGGTATGAAGCATGGCTAAGGTATTTATTGCAAACATTATTGGAGCATGGTTGTGTTTTATAAATAAAGAAAAATATATTGTAGAAAAAAGGTGAGCCATTCTTCAAATAGTTAGTTGATAGCAATTTTCTTTACTTTCTTTTCCCTCTCTTCTTCTTGACACGACCCACCCCCAAACGCAGATGGTATTGTCCGCTTTGGCCGAAACCGCACGGTTTTGCCCATTTTGAATGAACCCGGAGCTACTTCCCATTAGGTCACCCATCCCAGAATTTCTCTTGCTCAAGCACGCTTAACTACGGAGTTTTCAAACTCCGGAGTGCCGATTCATCCAAAAGGGATCTGTGTTATAAGAGTGGTATCATTCCATTTATATTTCAGATCGTGCCCTCTTTCGGAATGGAATTTGATACTCCCCATTGTTCTGGTGGGTCCCCGTGTGCATCCGTATCGGTTACATCCCCACCTCAATACTGGATAACATCACACTTCTCACGGGATAGGTGGTATACATCCCCAACTCCACCTGGGGTATTACATTCCCCCCCACTAAGATCAATGGTTCGTCCTCGAACCACAGACCTACTTTTGAGGGACCGGCTGTCACGACACGAAATTTGGCACGTGACGGCACTTAAACCACGTAACGTTTACAGGCGTAACGCAATTCAGGTAAGCCGAAAACCCAGAAATCTAAACGATCAAAAGTAGTAAGTGATAAGAATATTGTTAAAAACTTTTGGGAATCTCAAGTAAAAATCATTAACGTAAGTTACTTTCTTAAAAATTTCGGCAGCACCTCCTTTGTAAAAACTAGCCCCGAAACAGGTACAACATAGAATATAACTAAAGCATCCCCAAACGGGAGCAAATCACGCCCAACGGCGGAAACCACCACGACAAGCATGTATACGACGCCGTAGCGAAGAAATATAAATGAAAACAATATAAGGAGATAAAACTACATAACAAATGCCGGCTCCCACGAGCACGGCACCCAAAGTCACAAAATAATACAAAATCGATCCTCACAACTCGTCTCTAAGTCAAATACATGAAGGTGGTAGATGGAGAGTACTAGATACAATAAGAGGTATACAATGTACATAGACGGATAACCGCGAAAACCCACTTATAGCAAAACTGCTCCCAGTCAGCCGTAGCGGTATCCACTGCAAAAGATACGATAAGAAGAATCCCTGCCGCGACTACTCTGAGGGTCTAACCTGCAAAAACACTGTAGCATAACGGGGGTGAGTTGCCAACTCGTGAATAGTAAATAACATCATGCAGGTAATCGCAGGTATGCACGTACTGCGATAATCTATCACATGCAAATTGATAATATAATATAGCAATATGTATATGGAACAGACATGAAAGATACTCTATCAGGTACTACTAAAACATGAAGCAATGCATATCAATAAATGCTAAGTATGGGATACAACATAACATAATCAATGAATCATCATCGTGGAAAATCCTGGTGTCTATCAATGACACTCCAAATCCTAATACCTCAGGCGCCGTCACCCTGATCGGCCCTCAATTTGTAAATCTCATGGAACCTGAGTGTCCAACATCGACACTCGAAACCTCATGAAAACATATGCCTGTGTGTGTGTGTATGTGTGTGTGTGTATCCCTCAACGGCACATCAAAATCATGGAACCTGAGTGTCCAATATCGGCACTCGAAACATCATGAAACCCGTGTCCAGCATCGACACGTAAATCCCCATATCTCAGGCGCCGCATCCTCAGATCGGTCCTCATATCCATCTCATATCATAACTCCAAAATGGTGTCTATCGGAAATCCTCCGAGTTCTATACAATCACCGGTAGGTACTACTCCGCCTGCCAGGCTCTTTGTCTACACCATGAAAATCACCTCTTGCCCCGGGGAACCATACCGGGTCCATCATGTACCCGCAGACAGTGCCTATCTGTAACACCTTAGAATGCGATAGGTGGTTAAATAAGCGATAATGCGGTTTTTAGTAAAAAGTTTACCAAAATGGTTTTTAAATATTTTATAAAAATTAACGAATATTTTATTAGTATTTAATTTGGGCTTGCACACACATGTGCATGTTAACCTAGGGCTAATTTAGGGTTATACCATGCTTAAGTAGCCATGGTGTATTAATCCATTATATTTGGGTGATATGTAGTTAATTAAGTATTTTAGTTTTCAAATTCAAAAAAATAAAATGATATTTCTTTTGGGTTGACTTGGGAGAGAGAGGAAGAGAGAGAGGGAATGATGAGGTTTAAGCATGGGAGACAAGCATGCTTAGCATTTAATGAGGAGAGAGGAAGTGCCATGCTTGCTCCCATACCCCCCTCTCACTCTCTCTCTATTATTTGATATCTCATTTTCTTTATCTCATATTTTCCTCCTCTCTCTCTCTCCCAAAGCTGAAGCATTTCTGCCCCTTCACCACACCCTAACCCAAAATCTTCAAACCCTCACTACCCTCACCAAAACGCACTACACCCTTCTTTAAACTTGAGCCAAAACTTATGGAGACCACTTGGAGCTTGGAAAGTTAGAGTTTTGAGCAAGTTTGTGAAGGTAGTTCTCTTTATACTGTTAATTAGCTAGTTATTGTGTTGTGTTACCTTGTAGCTTTAGTTTAGAACCATAAAGTCTTAGTTTTGTGCTGATATCGTATTTTAGTGTCGTTTTTGTGTACTGTGACCTGCTGTGACCCCGAGACTTTTTGGTAAAACCAAACAGTGTAGTAGTATAGAGCTAGTTACCCTGAGTGTGCACCTGAAGTTTGAGACTAGTCTGGGCGGTTTTGGCCAGCGACGTAGGGGGCAATTCCGGCGAGCTCGGTCTCGGAGGGAGCTGGGGGCTTGGAACTTTTATGGTAGCTGTCTGCTGTGGTTTGGGGGGTTTTGGTACTGCTAGATTTTTTAGTAATGACTGTGGGTAAAATCTAGGATCGTTTAGATAGTTTTTAGTGTTACGTTGACGCGCGATACGGTGTCCGACTCAGTTCTGTGCTTCACGTGAATTCTGCGCTCAGGGTCTGTTGTTTTTGTGTCACACACACTTTAGCCGTTAAACGAACACTTAATTGGTTGTTGGAGTCGGTGTGTCGTTTTAAGTTTAATTGTGCGTATTATTGGTCGATTCCTATGTTTTGCTTCGCTATGTTTTATGTGTTAATAGGGTCACAGGCGGGGGCTTCGGAAGCGGCAAAGAAAGGGAAGCAGGTTGTCGGATACATGTAGATCGAGATCACGGTGAGTAGATGTAACATCTATAGGAAAATCGCCCGCATGGCTTTATGCGCCAGGGCTTGATAGGATATTGTAGCTGCATATTCATATTCGTATATGATGATTTTGCATAAGCATCATTACATGCCATTAAATTGTTGTGCTCGATTTAGTATTTAGTGGACATTGCACTATTACTGACAGTTCATATGCACGAGCACTAATTTGCATGCTACACCCACACCGTCGGTAATTGCTATGACACGCCTGTACACTCATATTTGTGTATATACCCACTTGTACATCCATATTGGCGCATATACATATTGTACACTCATACTTCCGTATATACCTGTAGGGTTCTTAGGCAATCTTATAAGGGTCTATAAGGCATCAACCATGCCCGATTTAAATTTTAGACGTGCCGAACAACCCAAAGCCGGGATCTTTGCTAGATTATTAGGGTTAAACATGCAAGTAAACATCTTTACAACTAAGAGATAGGGATTACAACCTTTGTAGTCCATTCCTTCACTTCATAAGCTCCGTGTTGAGGTCCCTTCGCTGCGATCAACATGAACTCCGACTCTCAAATGGCTCCATGAGGTAAATGAGACACCTTGCTTGTAGTCTTCATGATCCAAGATGATCTACTTTGAAGAATCTCTAACCCAAGCTTATACTTCACTAAACAACTTATTAGAGAAGTGAACACCCTAATCTAAGTGGCTAGAATAGATGAGGATGATGAAGTAGGAATATTTCTCTCTTTTGTTTTCAAATTCTCACTTTTATTCACCACTTTTGAAAAAGCTAGTGAAGCTTTTCAACAAAGGAAGAAGAAGAAGAATAATGAGCTAAACCTTTTGTGATGAATAATGAATTATTATAGTGGTTACAAATCTAACCATGAGTTAAGCATGATAGAGTTAACTCATGTAGAGATTTAACTAGAGTTAATGGTTTGGATTGGGTTAAACAAATATCTTCACAAAATATCAAGCTTAAGAAAAACGTCAAAGCTTCATGAAGCTTCATGGAAGCTTCATGAAGCTTCATGGAAGCTTCATGCAAAAGCTAACCCTAATCCAAACCCTAACCAAGTTTAAACCCTAAACCATTGTTAAATTTGTAACCCTAACATGTTACAATATTATATATCACATATACAATATATTTTGTAACAAAAGAAAATAATACAATTAACATATATCGCATATATATCAATGTATTATCCCGTGAGAAAATGAATCAATAAAGCGAGCTTATATTAGTTAACGTAACGTAATATATCACATATATAATTATACATTAAATTATCGGATCAACACTTGATCCGATAAGCCGGCTATATTACATATAACCGACTAATATAACATGTACCAATTCATCGAATCAACACTTGATCCGATGACCCGGTTATATCACATATACCCGGCCGATATCTCATATCGTGATAATAGAATACGGTATCTCATGTCGTATTATTCTCGGTCCCGCACATATCACATATGTGCTCCTACTCCACTTTGCCTGAGCCAGGAAACCTCTGTGTAGGACTCTAAAGAATCGTCAATACGCCAGCAGTAGGTGATGATCATATCAAACACCCACAAGATGCAAGCGGTCAGCTAAACGTAACAGCCACCCAGGTATTAAGTGATAAGAAGATCAACAAGCAAGCTTGTACATTCTCCTGTGAATCCAATCAGTAACACTCCCGTACAGTCCGGTCACTTCGTCTGATATGTTGCATATCTAGTCTAGGGGTGGTATACGTCAGACCCCAGTAACCGATAAGTCGTGTCGATATAAGGCTCATAACGGGTCAAGAAACTACTGATAACTCTTACCAGCAGCACTCTAAATCAGCCCTGGCCAGGGACTTCCAGTTATAGCCAATCAAACACAGCACAACATCAACTCCCAATACCGGGAGAGACGAAACCCCTCCTATCGCTCATTGCCTCCATGTCATTCGGGACTGTACCCAAAAGACACCGTTTTCCACGCCCTCTTGGGTGTGGTATGATGGAAATGAAAGCACAGTGGGAATGACATAAGACTCTATGACGATCTCGGGTCTACAGACTAACCTATACCAGTGTCACCGGAGAACTGCTATCTGACGATAGGTATAGTACCATCTAGGAGTTCTCGGCGAGTCCGTTCAGTGTACCCAGTCTCCACTGAGCACCCGTACACCATCTTTGATGTCAAACACTGATGGATATGGGATCATCCATCGCCCATCATATGGGTCAAGATGCGTATACGCTAGTCTACTCTGGTGAATCGATGCCCTGTCTCGACACACCCTCGACTAGGAACAATTATAGGATGTACTCTTTGACTACCCTGGCCCCACTAGTGTGATCTCATCATAGTCCCAGTAGTCGAGTACATATCCTAAGGGCTTTATCAACATGTGAGAGCAAGACAGTAAACTAATACAAGTCAACATGTTAAGATAAAGTGAAACCAAATAGCATACTATCATATCGAGCAAGAAAGTCCTCTCTATATATATCTAAGCATCCACTATAATATACATCATATTTACAACAATGACCTCTAGGGCATATATATAACTAACAATCTCCCACTTGCACTAAGGCCAGGTGTTGTAGTATCTCATACCCAATATCCCGAAGAGTCTTTCAAATTGTATCTGGGGTATGGCCTTCGTGAGTGGATCCGCAGTGTTGTCCTTCGTGTCAACTCTCCTGACCTCGATCTCGCGGCGATCAACTATCTCCCGGATCAGGTGATACCGCCTTAGAATATGTCTGGATTTCTGATGGGACCTGGGTTCCTTAGCCAAAGCCACAGCTCCATTGTTATCACAATACAAAGGTAATGGATGCTCAATGGAAAGAACCACACCAAGTTCAGTGATGAACTTCTTCATCCAGATAGCTTCTTTGGCAGCATATTTGGCAGCGATGTATTCAGCCTCCATCGTTGAGTCTGCCACGGTTTCTTGCTTGGAACTCTTCCAACAAACCGCCCCTCCATTTAGGGTAAAGACATATCCCGATTGCGACTTAGAGTCGCCCTTATCACTTTGGAAGCTTGAATCGGTAAAGGACTCCACCTGGAGTTCTCCGTTACCATACACCAAGAATATCTCTTTAGTCCTTCGCCAGTACTTGAGATGTTCTTCACAGCTGTCCAGTGATTCGCTCCTGGATCTGCTTGATACCTACTCACTACACTTAGTGAGTATGCCACATCGGGTCTGGTATATAGCATCGCGTACATGATAGAGCCTACTGCCGAATCATAGGGTATCCCTTGCATGAGAGCTCTCTCCAAATCAGTCTTAGGAGACATCTCTTTGGAGAGAGTGAGTCCAGAGATCGTGGGTTGGTTCCCACGCTTGGATTCTTCCATATTAAACCTCTTTAGTATGGTGTCAATGTAACTGGATTGGGACAATCCCAGTATCCTCTTGGATCTATCTCTATAGATCCTAATCCCCAAAATGTAGGAGGCATCACCTAGATCTTTCATTGAGAATCTATGTGATAAGAAGTGCTTGACCGAGTGCAGCATAGGAACATCATTTCCTACCAAGAGTATGTCATCCACGTACAATACGAGGAAAAACAACCTTACTCTCTGCAACCTTTTTGTAAATACATGGTTCATCCATGTTCTTGATGAAGTCAAACTCTTTGACTACCACATCAAAACAGATGTTCCAACTCCGCGATGCTTGCTTTAACCCGTAGATGGAATTAAGCAGCTTGCACACCTTTCCGCTGCTCCCACTATCTACGAAGCCCTCTGGCTGATTCATGTACACGCACTCCTCTAAATCACCATTTAGAAAGGCGGTCTTAACATCCATTTGCCAGATTTCATAGTCATTGTATGCAGCAATGGCAAGTACGATCCGGATGGACTTAAGCATAGCCACTGGAGAAAAGGTTTCGTCATAATCCACACCTGGTCGTTGACGAAAACCCTTTGCAACAGGTCTAGCTTTGAAAGTCTCAACTTTTCCATCTACACCAATTTTCTTTTTAAAGATCCACTTGCTCCCAATGGGTTTTACCCCTTCAGGAGCAACTTCCAAAGTCCATACTTTGTTGGTGTACATGGATTCCATCTCAGATCGCATTGCATCCAGCCATTTCACAGAGTCCCCACTCGTGATGGCCTGCTCGAAACTAGTCGGGTCATCATCTTCCATGATGCAATCCTCACTTCCACCGTCTATGAGAAAACCGTAGTATCTCTTAGGTGGATGAAGAACCCTACTAGATCGGCGGAGAGGCTAAGGTTTGTTGGGAACTACTGAATCATCTGGTTTTACTAAATCTTCAGTTATAGTTTGTGGTGCTGGAACTTCTTCCAGCTCTACCTCTTTGCCACTAATTTCTTTTGCAAGAAATTCCTTTTCTAAAAAGGTGGCGTATTGAGAAACAAACACTTTTTGTTCTTCAGCGTGGTAGAAAAAACATCCTTAGGAATTCTTAGGATATCCCACAAACTTGCAAAGAACTGATCGTGCCTCGAGTTTGTCCGGATTTTGCCTTTTGACATAGGCCGGACAACCCCATATCTTAACTCGTTTAAGATACGGTCTCTTCCCACTCCATATCTCATATGGTGTGGTAGGTACAGATTTAGACGGAACCTGATTTAATAGGTATGTCGCTGTCTCAAGTGCATAACCCCAGAAGGAAATAGGTAACTCGGCAGTGCTCATCATAGAGCGTACCATATCTAATAAGGTGCGCTTCCTCCGCTCCGATACACCGTTGTGCTGTGGTGTATAGGGAGGTGTTAGCTGAGAGAGAATCCCATTCTCTTTTAGATAATCTAGGAACTCATTGCTTAAGTATTCTCCTCCTCGATCAGATTGAAGGATCTTAATACTTTTTCCCGTTTGCTTCTCTACTTCGTGCTTATATTCTCTGAATTTCTCAAAAGCTTCAGACTTGTGTTTCATCAGGAACACATGTCCGAATCTTGAGAGATCGTCAGTGAATGTAATGAAGTAAGAAGAACCGTTCCTGGCATGTATAGATATGGGACCACATACATCACTATGTATCAGTCCCAAGAGTTCCGTAACTCTTTCTCCGTGTCCACTAAATGGAGTTTTGGTCATCTTACCTTTGAGACATGACCGGCAAGTATCATAAGATGAAAATTCGAAAGGATTCAAATATCCATCCTTATGTAACTTAGCTAGCCGTGTCGCATTGATATAACCTAGTCTACAATGCCACAAGAAGGATTCGTTCATTTTTGAACTCTTCCTCTTGTGTGTGTTTTGTACATTAAGGACTGTAGTTTGATTGAGAACGTATATGCCATTAAATAACGAACCTGATCCAATCAACTTTTGATTCAGGAATATGTTCATAACATTATCCTGTACTACAAAATTATATCCTTCTTTGCTCAATAAAGAAACTGATATAAGATTGCATATCAGGGTCGGAATGTAATAGCATTCGTTTAGAACCAATGTATTACCATTTGGTAACACAAGATGATATTCGCCAACTGATTTGGCTGCAATATTTGCACCATTCCCTACTCTTATGGAATGATCACCCTCTCCCAGTTCCCTACCTTTACGCAGCCCATGTAACATATTATATATATGGGATCCAGATCCAGTATTTAATACCCAGGACGTAGAGTGAACTGAGAAACAGTTCTCGATAACAAACACACCCGAAGAAGATGCATCATCATGTTTGTTCTTCGTCTGAGTGGCGTGAGAATCCAGATATTCTCCTATTCCCTGCTCAGTCTTATAACACTTATAAGAAAGAACGGGACCAACGTTCCCCTGCTCAGTATAATAAGAAGGTTCAGTTAATACATCCATATTATTATCTTGATTATGGCCTGACATGGTCGCTACCTGGAGAGAGAGAAAAGAAAACACTTTGGCGTATGCTCTTGCAATATTAGATTGGTTATTATCTTATCTAATCAGGATGGCTCCCACTGCTTTTTATCAAATCTTCCTTACAACCCTAAAAGGTAAGATTAGCCGGGATTAATTACACCTTACAAGTTCGCCAATCTTTCAGCCAGGCCAGTGTTGGTACTTTGAGGGAGGCTCCTCGTACTTTCGCACGGACCTAATTAAAATAAACCTCGTCTTCCCTGAAGCATAACCCCGTTAACACTTTTCTAGACACCTACTTGATCGGCTAATTGTCCTATGTAAAATTCTCACAGGAGTAACTATTACTCGCAGTGGGTATCGGGATCCAACTATCTCATAGGAAGTATGCAATCTCATTGCAAATTTCAACACTTGAAATTCCCGATAATATTTTTGCCCCTAGCAACTTATGACCTTAACATAGTCAACAAATCATAATTGCTAGCCAAGTTCAACCCGTCATTTCCCAATTGAATTAAACCCACCTGTACGACCCTTAACATAGTCAACAAAGTCGTACAACTACCCTAATCCAATCACATCTCATGTTTTAACAGATAAGTACTAATTAGCTACCGCACACTACGCCTTAACATGGTCAACAAACGTAGCACGAATACTAAGTAGTTTTATCTGAAATGACGGAGGGCTACGCAGGTTTTTCAAAAAACCATAAGCGTAAAGAACTTGATATCGTTGTAGAAACAAGTGATTTTGAAAAGGAGTGTTTTTTTAGGCTTTTCTAGTTTTTCTAAAGCGGTCACTCCCAGTGAAGGGATCTCGGCTCTTTCCCCATCGAATAAGGTGCAGGGTATATCATATATACCGTTGTGCAAAGCAAAAACTATATAAGCTGTCAAAAACTAAACCGCGAGTTTGTAGCATCTGCCAGTTTCGCTAAAGAGGTCACTCCCGTTGAAGGGATCTCGGCTCTTTCCACATCGAATAAGGTGCAGGGTATATCACATATACCGCTATGCAAAGCAAAACTGTAGCTACCCTTTTTATAAAGTTTTGATTCTACAACATCTTTTAGGTTTCTTTTCTTTTATTAATCTCATTAATATATCCCATCAGCTTATGCTTCCTAAGCATCACAGAAGAAACGAAAGCAGTAATATTTATATATCAGCATATATATATAGTATAAGCATTCGTCTCAGGCAGTAATATGAACTCATCACATAACATTGCAGCAGAAGAACATATATGAAATATTGGATATACTAGGATGTCCGTGTTTTTCAATACGAGCCTGTATAAAACACGGATTCCACGGTCGCGATGTATAGCCAAACCCACATCCCTAGCCCCTACGAGAGCGGCAAGCAACACTGCCAATTCTAGGGTTAGGAGACCCGGTCTCGACTCCTCAAGATGGCCTCCCACTGGACCCTAGAACCCGGTTACTTGTGCTCCTTTCCTTGGGTCTACCTAATGCGGAAAAGAAAATAATATGCAATGGTGACATCATCCTCATCCCGGAAGTTCCCCAATAAAAGAATATTACATACAAATGAATTTTACATGAATGAAAATAAAAACCCTCATCTTACATAAAACCCCCGGCTATTCAGAACATGACGATCCAATACAACATATCACAGCAACACATAATATTTCATATCATCAACGTAAGCAAGTATGCGTATCCCGATTGTCGTTGATGTATAGCAACGAAGCCGGCGATACTCCACATACTACGCTTACGGTCACAGAAAAAAGAAAGTGTAAAACTACAACATTTGGAATCCACGATTACTTTAGACATCGTAAATCCGAAATATCACATACTTCGCATTTCATGCCTAACTATATGAATTCCACATATTGTATCACATTCCAGATAAATAGACAATATTAAACGTTCCGATCGAATAATCAAATACCCAGGATTTCCTAAATAGCTCAACACTTGAGCGGAGTTCAAAAAATCCCAGAATACGTCACAGTACCAATGGTCCAGCCGTAGAAGGGTCAAGCCAACGCCTCACATGTGGCAACGCCGTACTGCTCTAAACCCTAAGGTTTAGAGGCGGTTCAGATGGTCACATAATCAAGTTAAGTTTTGTGTTCTTCTAGAGGGTCCACCGTGTTACTTGCACATTTTTCCGAAAGATTTAAACTCAAGAAAAATTCAACACTTGAAAGTTTTCCGTGCCGGGAAAAAGTGAGTTAATGATATCCGTTCGAACAATTTAACAGTTTCTAATATATCCGGAAAACAGAACGAAATTAAACTTTCCGATCAAATCAACGAATTCAAAATAATCCCCAGAACACTCAACACTTGAGACAGATTAAAAATACCCAGAAGCAACTATAAATACCTACGGATGTATTGTGCCAAAAACCTAACCCTAATACTACTGTGCTGCCGCGGAACCGCCGCAGAAGGCATGGCACGCGGCGCTTTAGTGGTATTTTGGTGTCGTTTTGCACAGTAACTCTTAGAATTCCCTGCTGATTTTTTTGAGTATTTTTAATGCAGAAAAAATCACATTTTTACAAAATTTCCTGAGAGGGGGTCAAGTTCGAAGTTTCGGGATTCGATCGGAGTTTTAACTTCGTATACACGTCGCCTAATGCTATAGCTAGGCTCTGATACCACTGTAGGGTTCCTAGGCACTCATATAAGGATCTATAAGGCATCAACCATGCCCCATTTAAATTTTAGACGTGCCTAACAACCCAAAGCCGGGATCTTTGCTAGATTATTAGGGTTAAACATGCAGGTAAATATCTTTACAACTAAGAGATAGGGATTACAACCTTTGTAGTCCGTTCCTTCGCTTCATATGCTCCGTGTTGAGGTCCCTTCGCTGCGAACAACATGAACTCCGACTCTCGAGTGGCCCCATGAGGTAAATGAGACACCTTGCTTGTAGTCTTCATGATCCAAGATGATCTACCTTGAAGAATCTCTAACCCAAACTTACACTTCACTAAACAACTTATTAGAGAAGTGAACACCCTAATCTAAGTGGCTAGAATAGATGAGGATGATGAAGTAGGAATATTGCTCACTTTTGTTTTCAAATTCTCACTTTTATTCACCACTTTTGAAAAAGCTAGTGAAGCTTTTCAACAAAGGAAGAAGAAGAAGAATAATGAGCTAAACCTTTTGTGATGAATAATGAATTATTGTAGTGGTTACAAATCTAACCATGAGTTAAGCATGATAGAGTTAACTTATGTAGAGATTTAACTAGAGTTAATGGTTTGTATTGGGTTAAACAAATATCTTCATAAAATATCAAGCTTAAAAAAAAAAGTCAAAGCTTCATGAAGCTTCATTTAAAAGGACGGTTTTCCCCTTTTTGCTCATGGTAAGATTTTACTTTTGCTGCATACGTCGCATTGCATAGATTTACGCATTGAGTTATGGATTTCTTCTGATTTCTGGATTTGAGAACCGTGGTATTATTTCAAGAAAGTATGCATTTGTTTTGAAAACCCGGTTTCTCTTGATATGATATTTCAGTATGTCTACCGTGCGTTTTCTCAGTTCTGAGACGTGTGATAGAAACCCGATTCGAGGAGGAGGATGATCTGTTTGTGGGTTCATGGTGGACCCGGTATGGTACCCGGGGCGAGAACGGGTTGTTGTGCAGTAGACGATGAGCCTGGTAGAGGGGCTACTACCTACCGGTGATTGTTTGGACCTGGAGGTTATCCGGAGGATACTGACCAGAGTTGAGAGATGGATATAGGCCGACCCGTACTGCCGAGGCCGAGGGCCGATTCCGCAGACGGAGCCCGTAGGCCGAGCCGGACTGACAGAACCCGATATATGAGGATTTGTGTGTCGATACTAGACACGAGTATTTCATGATATTTTGAGTGCCGATGTTGGACACTCATGTTTCCATGAGATTTACAGGATATAAGGGCCGATTAGAGTGACGGTGCCTGAGTTATTTGGGATTTGAGTGTATTGATGGACACCGGTTTTTCCACGATGATGACTCGTGTTGATGATATGTCTTCCCATGCTCAGCACTCATTTATATGCATTGCATCATGTTGTTATAGTACCTGATAGAGTACCTCGTAATATTATTGCATACCCAGATTATCATATTGATGTTATCAGATTGCGCATGTTAGAGTATCGCAGTACGTGCATACCTGGGATTACCTGTATATGTTATTTACTATTCACGAGTTGGCAACTCACCCCCGTTGTGCCACAGTATTTGCATGTTGACCCTCACAGTAGTCGCAGTAGGGCTACATCATTGTATCTTTTTGCTGCGGATCCCGCTACAGTTGGCGAGTGGGCCATTTTGCTTATAGGTGGGTTGTGGGTATCCGTTTATATTTCATTGTACATTCTATTCTATCTAGTACTCTCCATCTACCATTCCATGTATTGACTTAGAGACCAGTTGTGAGGACGATATTGTATATTATTTTGTGCTCTGGATGTCGAGCTCGTGTGAGCCGACTTTATTTATGCAGTTTTATCTTTTATGTTGTTTCCTACTTTTATTGTTCATTTCTTCGCTACGGCGTTGTATATTATTCTCGTGGTGATTGTTTCCGCCGTTGGGTGTGTTTGCTCCAATTTGGGGATGCTTATTTATATTTTATGTCATTTTACTTATATCAGGTTTTGTACCCATTTCGGGGCTAGTTTTTACAAAGGAGGTGCTGCCGAAATTTTTAAGAAAATAACTTAAACTTTAAAGATTTTACTCGAGGTTTCCAAACGTTTTTAACAAATGTTTTCATCATTTACTACCTTTGATGGTTTTGATTTCTGGGTTTTTGATTAACTTAAATTGCATTACGCTTGTAGACGTTACGCGGTTTAAGTGCCGATCACGGGCCGAATTTTAGGTCGTGACACTATCCGCTCCTCGAATCGGGTATCTAACGCAAGTCTCAGAACCGAGAAAACACATGGTGGACATACTGAAATATCATATCAAGAGAAACCGGGTTTTCAAACAATACATAAATTTCTTGAAATACCCCCATGGTTCTCAAATCCATAAATCACATAAAATCCATATCTCAATGTGTAAATCCATGAAAAACTGATGTATGCAACATAAAATAGCAATATGAACATATTAAGGGAAAACCGTTCTTTTAAATGAATCCGGTTTTAAAATATATCATGCGGTTCCCAATTCCTCCGAAATCAAGTGCAACATCATATGAGGTGTACATGTAACTATAGAAAGATATGTGTATCTACATGTAAACATGTATGTATGATGCATTTCATATGTGCAATAGCACAATAATCAACGTCTCAATGTCAATGACAATACAATACCACATAGGGGTATATGTAGCTACAGCAAGATATGTGTATCTATATGTAAACATGTATGTATGATGCATTTCATATGCGCAATAGCACAATAATCAACGTCTCAATGTCAATGACAATATAATACCACATAGGGGTATATGTAGCTATAGCAAGATATGTGTATCTACATGTAAGTATGTTTGCATGATATACATGTAGCTGTAGCAAGGTATGTGGGTGTATATGTAAGTATGTATGCATGATGTACATGTGGATATAGCAAGATATATGTGTAAGCATGTAGGTATAGCCAGGTATATGTGTAAGTATGTAGGTATAGGCAGCTATACTACATTTCATAAGCGCATTGGAATAAGAATCAATGCCTCAAAGGCAATAACCGATGCAATATCACATATGTATATATGTTGTGCGTGTCATGGCAATTACCAATACAATATCACATATGTATATGTGTTGTGCGTGTCATGGAAATTACCGAGGGTGTGTGTGTAGCATACAATTTGTGCTCGTGCAACATGAACCACCAGTAACAGTGTTGTGTCTCATTAATACTATGTCCATATGCAATAGGAAAATGAGGTATGCAACAATGGTACACATGTACAATCAATGTCCATATACTTATAACTAATAGTCATGTCCTTGAATATAGCCCAGACACATAACGCCATGCGGGCGATTCCCTTGTAGATATTAAATCTACTCATCGATGACCTCGAGCTAAGTAAATCCGACCACCTGCTTCCCTTTCTTCACAGCGTCCGAAATCCCTGCTGGTGATCCTAAAATTTCACAAACACAATACATAAGACTAAATATCCTGCGCCGACACAAAGACAACGAAACGCAAGGATAACGTCCACAAGATATACACATTGTGCACTTAGTGCACAAAACGCGTACGACATCGGTACAACCTGTTAGTTATATGTATGCCCTAGAGGCCATTACTATACATAGGATGTATATTGTAGTGGATGCTTGGACATATATAGGGAGGACTTTCTTGCTCGCCATGATAGTATGCTATCTGGTTGCTCTTTATCTTAACGTGTACACTGATTGTCTCTCTGTTATATGTTAGTAAAGCCCTTAGGATGAGTACTTGACTACCTGGACTATGATGCGGATCATACTAGTGGGGACATGGTAGTCCATAAGTACATCCTTCAAGGTCCCTAGTCGTGGCTGTATCGAGACGGGGCATCGATATACCAGAGTAGACTAGCGTATACCTTCTCGACCCATACAGATGGGCGATGGATGATCCCATATCCATTGATGTTTGACATCAGAGATGAAATACGGGTGCTCAGTGGAGACTGGGTATACTGGACGGACTCGCCGAGAACTCCCAGATGCTATTATACCTCACGTCAGATGGCAGTTCTCTGGTGACACTGGTACAGGTTAGTCTGTAGACCCGAGATCGTCAAAGAGTCTTGTGTGATTCCCACTGTACTTTGATTTCCACCTTACCACGTCCAAGAGGGCGTGAAAAACGGTGGTTTTTGGGTACAGTCCCGAATCACATGGAGGCAATGAGCGATAGGAGGGGATTCGTCTCTCCCGGTATAGGGAGTTGATGTTGCACTGTGTTCGAATGGCTATAACCGGAAATCCCTGGCCAGGGTTGCTGAGATTTACTGGTAAGTGTTACCAGTAGTTTCTCGAACTGTTATAGATCTCATATCGACACGACTTATCGAGCTATTGGGGTCTGACGTTTACCACCCCTAGGTGAGATATGCGACATATCAGACGACGAGACCGGACTGTACGGTAAGTGTTACTGGTTGGATTCACAGGAGTGTGAGCGGGCTTGCTCTTCGATCTTCTGATCGCTCAATACCCGGGTGGCCGTTACGTTTAGCAGACCGCTTGCGGCTTGTGGGTGTTTGATATGATCATCACCTGCTGCCGGTGTATTGACGAGTCTTTAGAGTCCTACACAGAGGTTTCCTGGCTCAAGAGAAACGAAATAGGAGCGCATATGAGATATGTGCGGGACCGAGAATAATACCAGTATGTGATACTGTATTCTATTCTCGCGATGAATGTATCGATTGGTTGTATGCGATATAACCTAGTTATCGAATCGAGGATTGATTCGATAAGTCGATACATTGGATATTAGTCGGTCATATGCGATATGACCGGATCGTTAAATCAAGTGTTGATTTAATGATTTAATGTATAATTATATATTTGATATATTACTTTACATTAACTAGTATTGGTTCACTTAAGATTATTTTCTCACTTGATGTGCACATTGTATATATGATATATTTTTGTGCACTTGTTTGTATCATATTTGATGGTACATGCAAACTTGGGTGTGCATGCTTTAAACCATAGTTTAGGTTAATGGTTAAGGTGTTATTTATTTATTTATTTATTTATTATGGCAAGAAATAAAATGGTGGCTTATTTTGTTTCATACTTGAAGCTTCATGAAGCTTTGAAGAAGCTTTGACCATTTTGTTTCTTTCCTAAACCTAACCATTACCTAAACCTTAGTTTATTCTCTACATGAGTTTACTTACCCATGGTTGCTAAATGATAAGCATCACTTGAATTTTCAAATAAGATAATTCATTCTTTTCTTTTCTTCTTCATCTTCTTCATGAGTTGAAGAAAGCGAGCCAGAAAATTCTAAGTGATGAATCCAAGTGAGAAACCCAAATCTAAAGTGAACCCACTTCCTATTTATTCATCCTCTACCACTTGCCATGTAGTATAGGGTATTTTCTTCACAAGTTTCATGACTTGGTGAAGTTGGAGCTTGATCTTGAGTTGCCTCGACGTAGATCATCTTCGGCATCGAAGTCAACGACCTAGCCCGATCTTTTCTCCGATGAAACCACCGCGAGAGTCTAGGATTCCGATGGGTACAGTGGAGGGACGTCATTAAGGAGCTAAGGAAGTGGAGGACCGGATCTACAAAGGTTGTATTTCCGTTCACTTAGCAATAAAGTTGTTTACTTGCATCTTGTTTCGCCTAAACTCTAGTTAACGATCTAGTATAGGGTTTCTTGGCACTTGTAAAATTTTAATTTGGCATGGTTGATACCTTGTGGAACCTCATTAGTGTGCCTAGGAACCCTACAGTGGTATCAGAGCCTAGCTAGAGCCTTAGGCGAAGTGTTGACGATGTTAGAAATCCAAACGAAACACGAAACCCTAATCCGACCCATTCTCTGTAAATTTTTCAAAACTGTGCATTTTTCCTAATTAAAAATATGCAGAAAAATCAGCAGGCGTTTTTAGGAGTTACTGTGAAAATAAAGTGGCTAATTCGATTAAAGCGCCGAGGAAACGCGGCACGAGCATGCCTCGTGCGGCGGTTCCGCGGCCGTATAGTCACATTGATGTTTAATTTTTGCACAGTAACTTCCCTATTAGTTTACTGAATCATCTGGATATTTTTAATGTATACTCAAGTGTTGAGTTTTCTGGGTTGTATTGGGAGTTCGACGATTCGATCGGAATCTTTAACTTTGTCTGTTTTTTCCGGATGATTTTTGAATATGTTAAAAAGTTCGACCGGATATAAATACCCACTTTTTCCCCTGTCGGGAAATTTCCAAGTTTTGGATTTTTTCGTGGTTTAAGGACGTTCTAAGTAGTGCAAGTAACGCGATGGACCCTCTAGAAGACAACAAACCTTAACTCGATTATGTGACCGTCTTGAACTGCCCTTTGAACCTTAGGGTTTGGGGCAGTACGGCGTGTCACATGTGAGGCGTTGGCTTGACCCTTCTACGGCTGGACCGTTGGTACTGTGGCACGAAGTGAATGTTCTTAAACTTATTTCATGTGTTGAGCTGTTTCGGGAAAACTTGGGTGTTTGACTGTTCGATCGGAAAGTTTAACATTTTCTATTTATCTGGAATGTGATACAATATTTGGAATCCACAAAAAGTTATGAGATAACTGAATGAATGTTATAAACATAGCAGTTTAGTCTCATTTGATCAGTTGCCATGGAATTTTGATGCGATCAAAAGTCCGTCGCAATTACGTAGCGTACGCGGATACTCGCCGGGTAAACTTAATAGACAGCCACGCCCCATAGCCCCGACCAAGTGACTGTAGGAGAACCCCGTCGCCGAAAGCATCCGTTCGGGTGCTCGCGGTAGCGGTGTTCCGCCTTGGTGCACTTCGTCGACGGTATCGGAGGTGCGGCCGTCTACTAAAGTTTGCGACGAGCATTCGATCAGGATGTCGGGAATCTTGTTGAATTGCCCGACTTGATATTGAAAAGAGTTTTCGATAATGAGACTAAAATACGGGGTTTATAATAGTTAGGCATGTGATGTCTAAGGAATTCATTTGATTAGGCATGCGATGTCTAAAGAGTTTGCGGATTCCAACTGTTGTAGTTTTACACTTTCTTTTCTGCACCGTAAGTGTAATATGTGATATCGCCGGTTTCGTTGCTATATGTCAACGACAATTGGGATGGGCATATTTACTTACGTTGATGACATGTGATGTTATGTGTTGCTGGATATGTTATATTGGATCGTCGTATTTGAATAGCCGGGGGGCTTTTATGTGAGATGAGTGTTTTTCATTTTCATTCAAGTAAAAACTTGTATGTAATATTCTTTTATTAGGGCACTTCCAGGTTGCGGAAGATGTCATCTTTTGTATATTATTTTCTTTTCCGCACTAGGATAGACCCAAGGAGGAGGGCACAAGTAACCGGGTTCTGGAGTCCAGTGGGAGACCAACTCGAGGAGTCGAGTCCGGGTCTCCTAACTCTAGAATTGGTAGGGTTGCTTGCTGCTCTCGTAGGGGTCTAGGGGTGTGGGTTTGGCTATTCATCGCGACCGTGGAATCCGTGTTTTATACTGGCTCGTATTGAAAACACGGACGTCCTAGTATATCCAATGTTTCATATGATTCTTCTGCTGCGATATCTGTGATGTGATCATGTGATGTTCTGTGATAAATACTGTATATAGTATATATGATATATTATATAGACGTTACTTATGTTTTACACCCGCGCTAGCCCTGCCCCGCTCTGCCGTTAGTTACCTAACCTAACGGTGCACGAGGGGACATCGAGACGAATGTGGATATCATAAGTGTACGTCGTATTTATCTGTGATGTTTAGGTAACTTAAATGAGGGGACTTCATTAATATGATTAATGAAAGAAAAGAAACCTAAAGATGTTGTGGAATCGAATTTCAAAAAATAAAACAGGTAGCTACAGTTCTTGCTTTGCACAGCGGTATATATGATATATCCTGCACCTTATTCGATGAGGAAAGGGCCGACGATCCCTTCACCGGGAGTGACCCCTTTAGCAATAACTGGAATATGCTACACACTCGGTTTGTCTTTTGATAGCTTCTATAGTTTCTGCTTTGCACAGTGATATATATGATATATCCCGCAGCTCATTCGACGAGGAAAGGGCCGACGATCGCTTCACCGGGAGTGACCCCTTTAGCAAAACTAGAAAAGCCTCAAAAACACTCCATTTTAAAATTATTTGATTCTACAACAATATCAAGTTCATTACCAAATAGGTTTTCAGATAAACCTGTCGTAGCCCTCCGTCATTTCAGATAAGTCCTGCTTAGTATTCGTGCTGCGTTTGTTGACCTTGTCAAGGCGCAGTGTGCGGTAGCTAACCAGTATTTATCTGCTTATGCATATGATGCAGATTGGGTTAGGGTAGTCGTACGGCCTTGTTGACCTTGTCAAGGGTCGTGCGGGTGGGTTTGATTCAATCAAGAAATGACGGGTTGAACTTAACTTATGGTCTATGGTTTATTGACCTTATCAAGGTCATAGATCGTTTGGGGCAAAATATTATCGGGAATTTCAAGTGTTGAAATTTGCAATGAGATTGCATACCTTCTATGAGATAGTTGGATCCCGATACCCGCTGCGAGTAAGAGTTACTCCTGGGAGAGTTTTACACATTACAATTAGCCGATCAAGTAGGTGTCTAGAAAGGTGTTAACGAGGTTACGCCTCTGGGAAAACGAGGTTTATATTAATTAGGTTCGTGCGAAAGCACGGGGGACCTCCCTCAAAGTACCGACACTGGCCTGGCTGAATGATTGGCAAACTTGTAGCGTGTAATTAATCCCGGCTAGTCTTTCCTTTTAGAGTTTGAAGGAAGATTTGATAAAAACAGTGGGAGCCATCCTGATTAGATAAAATAATAACCAATCTGATCTTGCTAGAGTGCACGCTGAGTGTTTTCTTCTCTCTCTCCAGGTAGCGACCATATCACGCCTTAATCAAGATAATAATACGGATATTTTGACCGAACCCGCTTGTTATACTGAGCTGGGGAACGTTGGTCCCGCTCCAACTTACAATTGTTATAAGACAGAGCAGGATATAGGGGAATACCAGATTTCCCGTGCCGCCCAAACGAAGAAAGTGCATGCCGATGCATCATCTTCGGGTGTGTTCATTATAAAGAACTGTTTCTCTGTATCCTCTACGTCCTGGGTATTAGATACCGGATCAGGATCACAGATATGTAATCTGATACATAGGGCTATAGAAAGGTAGAGAACTTAGAACGAGTGATAAGTTTCATGAGACAGAAAACGGTGCAAGTGTTGCAGCCAAGTCTGTTGGTCACTGTCACCCTGTATCCCAAATACATTGATTCTGAACGAATGTTATTAGATACCGAACCTGATATACAAAATCATATCAGTCTCTTTATTAGTAAAGAAATGATAAAATTTTGTATTGTTGGATAATGTTTTGAACATTTCCTATATCAAAAGTTGATCGGTTCAGGCACGTTATCTAAAAGCATTGATGCTCTAAATCAAACTACAGTTCTTAATATACAGAACACACACAAGAGGAAGAGTTCAGAAATGAATGGATCCTTCTTGAGTTATTGTAGACTAGGTCATATCAATGTGACCCGACTAGCTTAAGTTACATTTTAGATGCATATTTAAATCAGTTTGAATTTACATCTTATGAAACTTGCCAGTCATGTCGCAAAGATAAGATGACCATAGCTCCGTTTACTAAAAACGGAGAAAGAGTTAGTGAACTCTTGGGATGATACATGTTGATGTATGTAGGTCCCCTGTCTACACATGCCAAGACCAGTTCTTTGTATTTCATTACATTCTCTGATAATCTCTCAAGATTCAGACATATGTTCCTGTTGAAACACAAGTCCGAACCTTTTGAGATATTCACAGAATATAAGTAAGAAGTAGAGAACCAAAACGGGTATAAGTATTATTTCCTTTGATGTGATCAAGGAGGAGAATACTTGAGCACGGAATTCTTGGACTTTTCTAAAGGAGAATGAGATTCTCTCTCAACATTACTCCTCCTATACACCATAGCACGATGGTATATCGGGGTGGAGCAATTGCACCCTATTCGATATGGTGCGCTCTATGATGAGTACTACTGAGTTACCTGTTTCCTTTTTGGGGGTTATGCACTTGAGAAGCTGCATACCAATTGAATTAGGTTCGAATCAGATCACAGCCTACCACTCCATATGAGATATGGTATGGGAAGAGCCCATGTCTTAAGTAGTTAAGATTTGGGGGTGACCGGCCTATGTCTAAAAGCAAAATCCGGACAAGCTCAAGGCGAGGTCTGTAATATAGAACTGGAAAGGTTCCAGCTATACAAACTACAGCAGATGATTTGATAGAACCAAAGGATTCAATTGTTTCCAACGAACCTCAGCCTCTCCGCCGATCTAGTAGGGTTCCTCACCCACCTGAGAGTTACTACGGTTTCTCTATAACAGTGGGAGCGAGGAATGCATCATGAGATGATGACCCAACTAGTTTCGAGCTGGCCATCAGGAGTGGGACTCTATAAGAATGGCTGGATGCTTAGCGATCTGAGATGGAATCCATGTACACCAACAAAGTGTGGACTTTGGTTCCTATATCTGAAGGGTTAAATCCCCATCAGGAGCAAGTATATCTTGAGAAGATTACTTGGTGTAGATGGAAAAGTTGAGACTTTCAAAGCTAGACTTGTTAAAGGTTTTCGTCATGGACCAGGCGTGGATAATGATAAAACCTTTTCCAGTGGCTATGCTTAAGTCCATCTGGATCCTACTTGCCACGGCTATATACCATGACTACGATATCTGGCGATTGGGTGTCATGACTGCTTTTCTAAAATGATGTTTTAGAAGAGAGCGTCTGTAAGTATACAGTCAGAGGGCTTCGTAGACAGTTGGAGCAGCGGAAACGTGCACAAGTTGCTTTATAGGATAAAGGAGGCATCGCGGAGTTGGAACGTCTGTTTTGATGTGGTAGTCAAAGAGTTTGACTTCATCAAAATGGTAGATGAACCTTGCATATATAAAAAGGGTAGTAGGGAGTATGGTGGTGATCCTCGTAGAGTATGTGGATGGCATACTCTTGATAGGGAAGGAGTTTCCTATGCTATGCTCGATCAATCTCCGCTTATCACAAGGATTCTCCATACAGGATCAAAGAGATACCTCCTAAAATCCTGGGTTTTGGGATCTATGAGATAGATCTAAATGGATGTTAGGATACTCACTAGTTGTAGTGAGATGGTATCAGATGATCCTGGGGAGAATCACTGGAAGGGTTCCAGGATGATAAGGACGACTGAATGTCAGTCACAGGCATTGTCTTTACCCTCAGTAAAGGGACGGTATGTTGGAAGAGTTCCAAGCTAAATACCGTGGCTTACTAGACGATAAAGGTAGGATACATCGCTACTTAAGATGCTACCAAAGAGGCTGTCTGGGTGTATATTAGTTCATGAGATGAACTTAGTTCCTCCCATTGTGTGACAATGGAGTTGTGGCTTATGCCAAGGAGCGTCCGTCCCATCAGTGATCCAGACATATTCTAAGGCAGTATCACCTGATCATGGAGATGGTTGATCTCCAGGGTGATCGAGGTTAAGAGAATAGACTCAGAGGACAACACAGCGGATCCACTCACAAAGGCATTTTCCCAGAGAAAGACTTTTATGGGATGGTTGAGTATGAGATACTACAACCACTGCTATCAGATGGCCCTAGTGCAAGTGGGATATTGTTAGTTATATGTATGCCCTAGAGGCCATTACTATACATAGGATGTATATTGTAGTGGATGCTTGGACATATATAGGGAGGACTTTCTTGCTCGACATGATAGTATGCTATCTAGTTGCTCTTTACCTTAACGTGTACACTGATTGTCTCTCTGTTACATGTTGGTAAAGCCCTTAGAATGAGTACTTGACTACCTGGACTATGATGCGGATCATACTAGTGGGGACATGGTAGTCCATAAGTACATCCTTTAAGGTCCTTAGTCGTGGGTGTATCGAGACGGGGCATCGATATACCAGAGTGGACTAGCGTATACCTTCTCAACCTATACAGATGGGCGATGGATGATCCCATATCCATTGATGTTTGACATCAGAGATGATATACGGGTGCTCAGTGGAGACTGGGTACACTGGACGGACTCGCCGAGAACTCCCAGATGGTATTATACCTCACGTCAGATGGCAGTTCTCTGATGATACTGGTACAGGTTAGTCTGTACACCCGAGATCGTCATAGAGTCTTGTGTGATTCCCACTGTACTTTGATTTCCACCTTACCACATCCAAGAGGGCCTGCAAAACGGTGGTTTTTGGGTACAGTCCCAAATCACATGGAGGCAATGAGCGATAGGAGGGGATTCGTCTCTCCCGGTATAGGGAGTTGATATTGCACTGTGTTCGATTGGCTATAACTGGAAATCCCTGGCCAGGGTTGCTGAGATTTACTAGTAAGTGTTACCAGTAGTTTCTCGAACTGTTATAGACCTCATATCGACACGACTTATCGAGCTATTGGGGTCTGACGTTTACCACCCCTAGGCGAGATATGCGACATATCAGACGACGAGACCGGACTGTACGGTAAGTGTTACTGGTTGGATTCACAGGAGTGTGAGCGGGCTTGCTCGTCGATCTTCTGATCGCTCAATACCCGGGTGGCCGTTACGTTTAGCAGACCGCTTGCGGCTTGTGAGTGTTTGATATGATCATCACCTGCTGCCGGCGTATTGACGAGTCTTTAGAGTCCTACACAGAGGTTTCATGGCTCAAGCGAAACGAAATAGGAGCGCATATGAGATATGTGCAGAACCGAGAAATATACCAGTATGTGATACTGTATTCTATTCTCGCGATGAATGTATCGATTGGTTGTATGCGATATAACCTAGTTATCGAATCGAGGATTGATTCGATAAGTCGATACATTGGATATTAGTCGGTCATATGCGATATGACCGGATCGTTAAATCAAGTGTTGATTTAATGATTTAATGTATAATTATATATTTGATATATTACTTTACATTAACTAGTATTGGTTCACTTAAGATTATTTTCTCACTTGATGTGCACATTGTATATATGATATATTTTTGTGCACTTGTTTGTATCATGTTTGATGATACATGCAAACTTGGGTATGCATGCTTTAAACCATAGTTTAGGTTAATGGTTAAGGTGTTATTTATTTATTTATTTATTTATTTATTTATTATGGCAAGAAATAAAATGGTGGCTTATTTTGTTTCATACTTGAAGCTTCATGAAGCTTTGAAGAAGCTTTGACCATTTTGTTTCTTTCCTAAACCTAACCATTACCTAAACCCTAATTTATTCTCTACATGAATTTACTTACCCATGGTTGCTAAATGATAAGCATCACTTGAATTTTCAAATAAGATAATTCATTCTTTTCTTTTCTTCTTCATCTTCTTCATGAGTTGAAGAAAGCAAGCTAGAAAATTCTAAATGATGAATCCAAGTGAGAAACCCAAATCTAAAGTGAACCCACTTCATATTTTTTCATCCTCTACCACTTGCCATTAGTATAGGGTGTTTTCTTCACAAGTTTCATTACTTGGTGAAGTTGGAGCTTGATCTTGAGTTGCCTCGACGTAGATCATCTTCGGCATCGAAGTCAACGACCTAGCCCGATCTTTTCTCCGATGAAACCACCGCGAGAGTCTAGGATTTCGATGGGTACAGTGGAGGGGCGTCATTAAGGAGCTAAGGAAGTGGAGGACCGGATCTGTAAAGGTTGTATTTCCGTTCACATAGCAATAAAGTTGTTTACTTGCATCTTATTTCGCCAAAACTCTAGTTAACGATCTAGTATAGGGTTTCTTGGCACTTGTAAAATTTTAATTTGGCATGGTTGATGCCTTGTGGAACCTCATTAGTGTGCCTAGGAACCCTACACAATCTCAGTTAGGAACGCAAAACGACACAACCACCAAGCCTAGACCCCGATCATACCGATCGCACATTCACAACACAATATATATCATGGAAGATAATATATATAACATCGCAAGGTCAATTGAAACTCACGTCTAAATTAACCGAAAACCTAGTAAGCACCTTTTAAACATTTTAGCTCAAACCTAGTAGTTTAAACCATTCTAGTGATCACAATCATCACCTAATAGCTTGATTAAGCCATACAAACCCTTACTACAATTTTAATCTTACCTATATAAGATATAGTAAAAGCTAGTTTGCAGTTAAGCTTAATTAGACAATTAGGAAAAATAACAATTAACAATCTCATAACTAGGTTAAGTTTTCCAAGTCTAAACTACTTAATTAACCATTACAAATAATCAAAATCTTAACTTGATCTTCAAAACCCTTTCTAGAATTTCCAAAACATGCTAATTAAAGCTTTATTTAAACATCTAATAACTAGATTAAGGTATTAAAATAACAACTAAGCTTAGGGTTAGGATTTTATACCTCAAAACTTGATTCTAAACTTGCAAAAAGATTTCCAAAATAGCTTCCAAAATGCTAACTTTCATGAAGATCCAAGTTTGGTTAAGGTTAAAGAATAATGGGTATGGATTTATTTTTGAGTTTGTGGGATTATTTGTTGAATTTTGATGAATTTTTGGAGCTTGAAGGAGTGGAAATGGAGTGAGGAAATGACATGGGCAGCCAAGGGGTGTCGGCCAACAAGGAAAGAAAAGGGAAATGTATGGAAGACTCTAGGTTAAAACATCATTAAAGCTTAATAAATACACTTTACTTATATGCCACCTCAAAACCTTTTAATTAAATTTTCCTTAAACAACCAAAATATCTAGATATTTTCCAAGATATTTTGCAAGAAGTCAAAGATGCTTAATCTTGTGATTAAGTTGGCATGGATTTAATTTATCATAATTAACCCAATCAAAATTGCAATTACCACTAATTAAGTGTATAATTAAAAGCTTATAATAATATTTTAATTAAGGAAAAATATTTAAGTGAACTAAAATTTACAAGCGACTAACTAAATACCGTAACTAGCAATTTCCTAGTTAAACTAGTTGCAGTTAATTCTATACAGAAAAAAGATCACTTCTAAGTTTTTACGGAAAACACAATTTATTTTACCTATTAACGGAAAATTCACCTAAACGATTTCTAAAACGTTACAATCTTCCCCCGTTAAAGAAATTCAGTCCCCGAATTTAAAATTTTTACTTTGCGTACCTTCAAAGAGACGGGGGGAAATCATCCGCATCTCGGTCGCAGCCTCTCAAGTGATCTTCTCAGTAGACGGGATGTGCCAAAGAACCTTCACAGATAGCAAGACCTTTGACCGAAGTTTCTCCACATGCCGATCCAATATAACTATCGGCCGCTTGGTGAACGACAGATCGCGTTCTAGTTGATGGTCTGATGCTGAATCATGTGAGAAGGGTCATGAAGGTAATTGCGAAGTATCAACATAAGGAACAGGGGGTGAACCTCCGAAAATCTGGGTGGAAGTGCCAAATGATAGGCAATGGTACCGACTCGCTCAAGGATCTCAAAAGGACCTACAATTCGGGGACTAAATTTCCCTTCATCGGAGAAATCCGTAGGAATACATGATCCCCCACTGCGAACTCAAGTCTGCGACGACGACGGTCGGCATAAGACTTATGTCTGCACTGGGCTGCTCTCATCCTGTCCTGAATCAACTGGATCTTCTCCGTAGTCTCTTGAATAGCTGGGATCCGAAAATCCTGCTCTCGCTGAGTCGATCTAGCAGACTGGCGATCGACACTATCTACCATGCAAAGCCTAAAAAGTTGCCATCTCAATCGTCTCCTAATAACAGTTATCGTAGGAGAGCCCCATCAATGGCAAGTGACGATCCCAACTACCAACAAAATTAAGCACGCACATACGAAGCATATCCTCCAGAGTCTGTATAGTCCGCTCTGACTGACCATTGGTCTACGGATGAAAAGCGGTGCTAAAGCTCAACCAGGTACCCAAGGCTTCCTAAAGCTTCTGCCGAAGACGGCTAGTGAACTGGGTGCCTCTATTGGATACAATGCATGAAGGAACTCCGTGCAAACGCACAAACTCATCAATGTACAACTGAGCATACTGAGCATAACCGGACAACAATCACCCAAATGGAGTCATACCCTTGACTAGACCTGGGTAGACTCACAACGAAATCTATGGAGATTTGCTCCCATTCACACTCTGGAACGGTTAAAGGTTGCAACTCTCCTGCCGGTCTTAAATGCTCAACCTTAGCTCACTAACAAGTCAGGCACCTCAAAATGAAATCTGAAACATCACTCATCATCCCTGCCCACCCGTAAATATCTCTAAAGTCACGTTACATCTTGGTGGAACTTAGGTGAACACTAAAAGCTAACTGATGTGCCTGCTCTAGGATCTCGCGTCTCAACCCAACGGTATCTGGTACATACAAGCAAGTCCCGTAACGTAGCACACCCTAGTCATCAATCAAGAACTCCGAATCTCTACCCTGCCGAACATGCTCAAGAATCTCAGACAAATGGGCATCAGCGGGCTGTGTCTCACGAAAACGATTAAGTAGAAGTGGATGGGCGCGGCCATGAGCAAGCTGTCCCGTAGTAGAGGTGAACTTAAACTGTACTCAGCTGTCGCACAAGAACTGTAAATCTGCAAAAGACTTTCTCTGAACTGCGCTCATCTGGGACAAGCTAACCCCCGGGCCGACGACTCAAAGCATCAGCTCCCACCATCACCTTGCCCTGGGCAATAAAGGATCGTACAATCATAATCCTTCACAAGCTCCATCCAACGGCGCTGTCTCAAACTCAGATCCCGTTGCAGGAAGATTAAGCTCTGATGGTCTGTGAAAATCTGACATGACTCTCCATACAAGTAGTGTCTCCAAATCTTCAGCACAAGACCACCGCGGCCATCTCAAGATCATGAATGGGATAATTCTACTCGTGCTCCTTCAACTGTCGGGAAGCATAAGCCATAACTCTATCATGCCGCATCAATACACAATCGAGCCCCACTCGAGAAACATCACAGTAAACGACAAAGTCGCCCAATCCAGAAGGCAAAGATAGAACTGGTGCAGTCGTCAACCGAATCTTCAACTGCTGAAAACTCAGCTCGCATGCCTCAGTCTAAAGAAAAGGAACTCCCTTCTTGGTCAGTCCAGTCAGCGGTGCAGCAATACTCAAAAAATCCTGCACGAAACGGCGGTAAAAACCGGCTAAGCCCAAAAGCTGCGGAACTCAATCACTGATACAGGTCTGGGCCAAAGCTGTACGGCCATGATCTCCCTCGGGTCCATACGAATACCGTCTCCCGTAACCACATGACCTCGGAAATCAACACTATCAAGCCAGAAGGAACACTTCGAGAATTTAGCAAACAGCTGGTGCTCTCTCAATGTCTGCAAAGAAATCCTCAAGGGCTGCTCATGTTCCTCTCGACTCTTAGAATAGACCAGAATGTCATCAATAACACAATAATAACTGGTCGAGGAACGGCCTGAAAAATATGGTTCATCAAATCTATGAACGCTGCTGGGGCATTGGTGAGTCTAAACGACACCACCAAAAACTCATAATGCCTATAGCGCATACGAAAAGAAGTCTTCGGAATGTCATCATTCTGAACCCGCGACTGATGATGACCTGATCTCAAATCAAACTTAGAAAAATGTCCCGCACCCAGGAGCTGATCAAACAAATCGTCAATGCGAGGTAAAGGATACATATTCCGCACCGTAACTCGGTTCAATTGACGAAGATCAACGCACAACGTCAAACTGTCGTCCTTCTTCTTGACGAACAGAACAGAATCTCCTCAAAGAGAAACACTTAGATGTACAAGCCCCCCATCAAGCAACTCATGCAGCTGATCCTAAAGCTCCCTAAGCTCCGTCGGCTCATCCGGAACAACGTCGGTAAAACTCTCGCATGATAGGAACCCGGTCCAATGAATCTACTGTGGCTCCGGTATCATAAATAGAAGATAAGAATCCTCGACATCCTCTCCTCAAAAGCCGACTAGCGAGAAAGGCAAAAATCAAGCGGTAAGGGGCGGCACCACGGTCCCCCTGTACAACAAGAACTGACTCGCCGGGAAAACAAAACCTGATTGTCTTCTCGCAGCAGTCCACAAACGCATAGCACGTAGCTAACCAGTCCGTGCTTAGGAGAACGTCAAAGTCCAACATATCTAGAAGGATCAAATCGACGGATGAATCTCTATCTCCTATCTGATTGGCACTCGACCAAAACACATATCGTGCAACCAAAGAATCGCCAACAGGAGTAATCACAACAAACGGTTGATCTAGCAAACACAACTCTCGGCCCAACCTTGGCACGAAGTGTGTAGAAACAAACGAGTGCATAGATCCTGGATTAAACAAACATGTGCATCAAAAGAACATACGAAAAAGAATACCCGAAACCACTACATTGGACGCATGCGCTTCCCGATGAGTAGAAGCAAACGCCCATGCCTGCCCTCTACCTGCAACTGGCTGTCCTCCTCCTCTGCCATCCTGTTCTCTCTGAACAAACCTTCCACGACCATGACCTCTCTGAACATAAGTCTGACACGGATCGACAACAGGTGCAACAGGCGACTCTCCATGAGGTGAAGGTGGTAGGGTAACATATGGTACGGCTGCCTTTCTCTGGCGTACTAAGGTACAAATTCCTGACGAGATGATGGAAACTCCCACACTGGAAACATCCAGACGATGACTGCTGACCCTCCTGGGTATAAGAGCTAAACAACTGACCTCGTCCTAAGGCTCTGCTATTCCCGCGACCTGAACGAAATCTGTCGCGGCGTCTAAACATCTGTCTCTGGGCTGATACACCTGTACGAGCCTTCCTTGGTCGTGGAACTCCCAAGGTTTCGGAAAGACACTCCTCATCTAGTAGGGATGCGTCCACTGTTTCTTTATACGTGACACAATGTTGTGTGCTGATAGCGAGGAATAACTGGGTAACAGGAGTAGTAACCTCCTATCACTGCGCTCGACTGACCTCAACCAACGATCCCATCATCTGGCGCAAATCCTGCATATCTTTCTCTAGCCTAGCGATACGATCTATCGAAGGCGGATCAATCAGCTGATGTACAGCGAGCGTACCGTCCTGGTCAGTCCTCGTCTCAAATGAGCCAACTCTGACCTCGGCTCTCGCTGCCTCACCCTGTGCCCTCGTAGTCTTCGGCGGTATAATGGCTAGATATGGAAACAGGATCCGATAAGAATACGGAAATTGAATCACAAGGATGTATATAATCAAGGAAGGAATTTCAAGCAATAAGTCCTAAGGTCACTTTGGCAGAGTACCGTGTCGTAAGTATGCCGCGGACATACACACGCTATGTCACTCTGCTTAAGCTACCAACTCCATCATACCAAGGTCATCCTACACTCCGAAAGGTAAAACCTAGCACTCTGATACCAACTTTGTCACGACCCGAAATTTGGCACGTGACGGCACTTAAACCACGTAACGTCTACAGGCATAACGCAATTCAAGTAAGCCGAAAACCCAGAAATATAAACCATCGAAAGCAGTAAGTGATAAGAACATTGTTAAAAACTTTGGGAATCTCAAGTAAAAATCTTTAACTTAAGTTACTTTCTTAAAAATTTCGGCAGCACCTCCTTTGTAAAAACTAGCCCCGTAACGGGTACAACATAGAATATAAATAAAGTATCCCCAAACAGGAACAAATCATGCCCAACGGTGGAAACCACCACGACAAGCATGTATACGACGCCGTAGCGAAGAAATATAAATGAAAACAGCATAAAGAGATAAAACTACACAACAAAGGCCGGCTCTGTCACGACCCGAAAGAGCACGTGACTGGCCCTTGAATCCTATGAAGTCTATAGGACTCCATCTGATCCAAGTAAGCCAAAAGCCTAGAAATATAAAACCATTTAAGGAGTAATTAGGGAAAACTAGTTTTAAGAGGTAAAGAAAACATGTTTGAAAATCAGTTTTTAAATAACTAAGCCGAATATGAATATTTAAAATGTGTAATTTTTCCTGAAAATTTCGGCAGAGTTTCCTTTGTAAAAACTGGCCCCGAACGGGGTACAACAAGAATAATATATATGACATGATAAAAGGCATCCCCAAGCGGGAGCTACCTCTTCATCAATCGACGGTCACAACCACATAAGCAATAACAATATACAACGCCAAAGGGCGAGGATCTAAACTGAAAAGAAACTCAAAAACAGCCAGAAAACCGCAATACTACAAGCGCGACTCTAAGGTTGAAATAATACAACACTGTTTTCTAAGTCTGAAACAATATACAAGTTTTGGTTGATGGAAATTCTAGATACAATAAATAAAACATGAAAAATGGCGGTTATGATACAAAAGAACCCACCTACCCAAGCAAGTCACCCATAAGGAAGCAGTGTGCCAGAAATTCCGCTATGGAACCTGTTCGGCAAACCTGCAAGAACTGGGGCACAACGGGGGTGAGTTGCCAACTCGTGAATAGAAAAATATCTACAAGCAGAGATCGAATGCATGACCCATCCTAGGTCAATACGATCAGATATAAATAAACCTCAATATGAATAATGCTGGAGCATGCTAAACTGGCAATGTAACATCTATACATGAGTGTAGTGCCAAGTGCTCGTGCTAGTGCCTTAGGTAATAGCATGTCAAGAAGATGAGGTATGATCAATGTAATCCAATCTGTGTACATGTGGATCCCGTCCACTCGTCACCCACTGACAATAACCATCATGCAAGTAAATATCATAAAACCTGTGCATGGAAATATGAGGATATAATCCACCCGTGTCCCTCGCGACACGTCAAAATCATGGAACCGGAGTGCCCAGCATCGGCACTCGAAAACATCATGAAAACTGTGCCCAGCATCGGCACGTAAATCCTCATATATCGGGCTCCATCAGTCCGGATCGGCCCTCGGGCTCTGTCTGCGGTGTCGGCCCTCGGCCCCGGCAGTACGCCCAAATCCATCTATCGACTCTGGTTAGTATCCTCCGGATAACCGCCAGGTCCAACCAATCACCGGTAGGTACTCGCCCGCCTCCAGGCTCAATCGGCAAAGCTCATCGATCATCTTGCCGAGGGGAACCATACCGGGTCCACCATGTACCCGCAATCGGCTCGTCCACTCCTCGATTCGGGTTTCACATGTCGCTCTCAGCACCGAGAAAACACATGGTGGACGCACTGAAATATCATATCAAGGGTAACCGGGTCTTTAAAGCAATGACATATTCTCTTTGAAACACCCTCGGTTCCCAAATCCAGAAATATCATAGAAACAACATATCTCAATGCGTATAATCAAAAAGCACGAAGTATGCGACATGTAAAGGAAGGTGTGCACATCATCATGTCATGCAAGGATCATATACTGAATGCAATAGTACTACAGTGTAGTGACATGGCAATTATCGATGATGAGTGTGTGAGCCGGCAATAAGTGTACGTGGAACATATGTATCATCGATAATGGTGCTGGTGTCCTAGCAGCATGACTGAATATAACAACAATACAAGCGATGCAATGCAAATAGCAGGAATATGCGGAAACGAAAGATCAACGCAAAAGTACAGAACCTGCCCCAATAGATATGTCATGCAACCTTGCCTTTTGAAACAAGACGAATCAGGGCTTTTAGTAAAATAAGGGCTACGGTGTTTTAAGAAAAGATGCATCATTTGAAAATATCCGTATAACCCTTCTGCCTATCTTTAAAATATCCCCGATTCGTTAGTTTGAAATAGGTATGACTCGGTCTAGTCTAATGTCTACTAAGTGATCTAGACAGGAGGGGTATGAAACCACCTAATCTGAGTCAATATATATATATATGATAGTCGGTGATCTCGCCTCAATAACATATCATAAGATATCCTCGAGTCATGAGTGCGGATCTATCATCAATACCGGCTCGTACGGTAAATCGTCGTACGGCATCCCAATAACTGGGTAGGGGTCAATATCACACTATCTCATCACATATCAGGTATCACTATCATCAGATCGCATAATCTGGGGTACTACTCTATGTCTAGTACAAATCGATACCATCTACAAAAAAATATGAATGCGGGTAAAGCACATGTCCAAAGGCCTGCTAAAACTATCATATCGCACCTCAAAGACAAACTATGTCACATCGCCGATCTCACGGCCTCACATCAAATATCATCTCAAATCCACGTATCATCCTCAAATCCCGTATATAAACACATAGTCCCATACCTATGTGTAGATATACGCACCATCAAATGCGCGCAATGAATGAAGGAATGTATGCAAGTATGTGTGTAAGTGTATGTGTGAGTGCAACCACTATTCTAGGGTTCGCACTATACTAAACCAATATATTCTTATCACCAATAATACCATTATTACTATCAATAATCCTAAACAACACATAATAAATATACGTGTGTATACGTATTCGTATACAGCACCACGGACTGCGGGGGTGCTATACGCCATCCGCCCGACTTCTCCCCGTAGATATAAATCTACTCACCTGGTCTTCGCTTTCTGAAATCAATGACGCCATGCTCTTTCACCTTGGAATCCTTGCGAGGGTACCTAGAATAATAAACAGTCGCAATACGTATTAACATCAAGGCAGAAAACAGATACAGCGCACGGTGTGCTCATAGGTTGGAACCTATGGCCCAAACATGCAAATCCAACACTTAACCCCTGTTGTCGATGTATGAACACCCGACAACCAAATACAAATCCAAATACCAAGAAAGTGCATTTAAAAATACGGAAAACATCGCCTAAAACACCCCAAAATGCCTCCAGATTTTCCCCAGATGACCATTAGCCAAAACTATATATAGGAGGGGTCTAATCTAGTGCTAAATGAGCCCTGGAACAAAAATGGAACCATTCCCCTCTACTCTGGCCGCAAATTGCGGCCAGAATGATGAAATTGGGGCCACGGTTTGGAGTTAGGGGCTCGGGTCTTGGTGGTAGCTTCCTAGGTGCCTACACGACTCACTGTCAGCTCAATTTTATTTTTGGTGCCCCAAGGTTGCTCCAGATTCCAGAACACCTTCACAGATCACACAAACCGACATGAAAAGTTCCATAATTCCGTATTTTTGGGTTTCAGGTTGTGCTAGGTCAGGGTGTTGGTCAATATAGGGTCTAAGGTTACCATTAGAGTCTAATTGCACAGCCACATCTCAACTTTACCCTAACCCTCTCTAGTTTTGTCCAAAGTGCACAAAATCACACGATATCGATATGAAACTTGAATTGAAGCTTAAGCACAAGAATTAACACTCTAATTTTGAAGAAATTACCTCATAAGACCCTCAAGAATCCTCAACAGCGCCAAAACGAAAGCTTGCTTGGTCCATTGCGTAGATCTTGGGCTTGTGTGCATTTTTTGTGAAATGAGTGTGAGGTTTTAGTGATATTTTAAAGGTGAAATGAGGGCTTGAAGGTGGAGGAAGGGAGAGGAAGCAGCAGCTGCAGGAGATGGGGGAGGAGAGGGAGAGAAATGAGTGTAGGGATCTAGCCAAATGGCTAAGTCAAGGGGTCAAAAGGGACCATACCTCTCTCTCTCTCACCATACCTCATTATCTTATTCCTTTCTCTTTTCTTTTTCTTTTCCTTTTTCTTTTCCTCCAAAACCCTTCTCACAAGAATAGTAGCCCCAATAACATGAAAGAAAATGCACAAGTGTGATAAAAATGATATGTGCAAGTTTTGCACAAAAAGCCAAAAATCCGATTAGCGATTTTTAATCGCGATTAGCACTAAATTAGTATATAAATGCTCATAAAAACTTAAAAATGACAAAATTCCATAGAATACATTATTTTAGAATTTTCCAAAATTTTCCATAATTTTTCTCCATTTATTTGTATTTAATTATGCCGGAATATTAAAATATTCATTAAAATAATATTAAATTATAAAAATTCCCAAAAATAATATTTTATTATTTTGAAACGTTACAATCTACCCCCCTTAAAGAAATTCGGTCCCCGAATTTAAATTTAAACCCCAAATACTAAAACATTTCGATACAAATCCAAGTCGTCGGGGCTCCGAAATCATCAATACATAAAACATCATAGCGCAATGCATGCGCATGAGTACTGAGATGATAACTCAAAAGCAAAACTCCCTCAAGCATTCCGCAATCATTGGAGTCATGGTAAAGACACAAATGTCAAATCCAATACAAAACCAATATGATATGGATCAGAACTATACATGTAAACATCCCACCTTTACATGTGAATAGCTGATGTAAAAGCATGTCAAATCTTTTTAAGTCGCTGTGCGATGCGCGTAACACCGCACAGTGGCGGACGTTTTTCATAATAAAAATAACTATATACGTATACATATATCCTTTGTTTAAAAGGTACGTTCCGCCGTTTTGAAAGCAATTTAGAAGGGTTTCCTTGTTTTTCAAACGTTTCGTGTCATAAGGGACACGTAAGTATATATATATATATCGAGACTATAGCTCGCTCCTTGGAAATCCCTTTAAACTATCAATGCATGCAAAATACATCCAGGTACTGTCCTCTGACTAGTCCTGCTCAGTATGAAAACAAATATCCGATATCATAAAAATGTACTGCTCCAAAAGGAATAAATCCCAAAAATGCACATAACACAATCCTGTGCGTCTGGTGCGCATGGAAATCAAAATCCATATTTGTGCTAAACAGGTGCACAAACACAACATTTAGGTGCAACGGGTGTGCACAAAGAATCTGTCATAGGCAACGTGTGTGCCTGACAGCCAAAAAAAAAATCCAGTGCATCTGACATGCACGAAGAATCTCGATTTAGTGCATCGGGTGTGCACCAAAATCGTATCTCAAAACATGCGCCCAACATGCGCGAAAATCCAAATCGGTGCATCCATCGTGCACGAATGAAAATCTAAACCCTGCGCACTCAACATGCACGGAATCGCGAAATCCAATAGCAAACGTCGAACATGCGTAAGTCCAGTCGAAAACGGAGTGCAAGAATCAATCATCAATATCAGGGTCAAAATCAACGATATAATGCGGCTCAATCAAAATCAAGTGTACCGCGATGGAACGTCTCACAACCGTGTGCATCAGCGTGCACAAATCAAATCAAAACACTAAAAGCACATGAAAACTACGTTGGAAGCGTAAATCAAATCACCGGCATAAAATAGGCATGAAATCACAATCAATACCTCAAGAGTAATAACTCCGCACAAAATATGAACACCCAGTAAGTGCAACCATGGTGTACAAAATCAAATATCATGGAACTCGGTCATCAAGAATAAATCATGCAAATAGAACGCCTAACACCGAAATCCAAGATGACGGATACGTGATAATCAAATCACAAAACCATAAATCATGAATACCGTCGTCGGTATATCCTCCTTTGAAGTCGAGAAGGTGCCGGTACATCCAATGCTAGTAGCGCACGATATCTACTTGCCTCCTGCTCACGGTCTGGCGTCCTCTGACTCTGGGTCTTTATCTTCTTTGTGGATTACCAATCTCACAATCAATCGGCTCATCGGCCCTGTCAGATGTGCTAACGGGGACGATCCCGTTTTGGCACTCCTCTGGGCATCTCTCGATCAATTTTCACGACCACTCGTAAAGCAGCATGTCACTGGCGTCGGCCTCTGGCTCTCTGAATGCACATCACACATCTGATCCTGGGTTCAAACATCATTGCAGCAATGTCCTAGAAGGAATCCTGCTCAAGGTCTCTTCCGATCTTGCCTAAGCCAAACTGTACGGAGGCTAGCTCTCCTGCACTATCTCTTCTCGCTTGATAGACATCTGTGTCCTCAGCACAACATTTCTCGGAAACTGGTCGCATCCCAACGCCTCTGTAAGCACATCACGTCTCTGGTCTCGACGGAAAGTAATGACAGCTCGTCAGTGTCTCACACGAACCTCTGGTTCCATTTGTCTCTATCGTCGACCAATATGACGTCACGCCATGCTATCTACGCACTGCACTGTTCTCGGCCACGGTCAATCCGAAATCTCTCACACGGACTCGAAATCATGTACTCTGTAGCTTCATCATTCTGTAGAAGATGTCTGGCCAAACAGGTACTCGGGAACGCGTCCCAACCATCGGAGGAATACACAATACTCGTCCGTCCTTGATCAATTCGCAACGCATCTGGGTAAGGTCCTTCATACTGGTCAACTACCTTGTCGACGATGCCGAACTCTGGCCTGCTGGGTGTGCGCAATATGACCACTCCTGGGTCTAGGTCTTCTCGTATCGTTTTCCAGAAGGGTCCTGTCGAGGTTTCTCTCTCAAATCTCATTCCTGCCGGATTGCCCGGAAGTCATCATCTATTGCTGAAGCTAATCCTTATTCCGGAACGGCTGCATACTTATCGCGCTTCTTTCTGGAAGATTTATCCATATACCACACCTCTGGGTGCGTATCACATCTCTGATGTCAGCGGAGTGGGACGTCATCTCGTCGAAATATCTTGCGAACTCTTTTCTTCACTCTGCTTCAATGTCGACTGACTCGGAGTCGTCTCATCATGGCTGCATGGACTGTGCTCCAACGGCTACACTCGTATCTGGAGTCTCCCAAGCAGTGCATCCCATCACACGATATCCGAATGATGTCGAATCATCCGATCGACTCGTCAAAACTTCATAATCCCCCAAGAGATCAACATCATGGGTACAGTTTAATAGTATCGAGTACATGCCACAGCGTCGGTGGTCCAGCCGTAGAAGGGCAAACCCAAGCCTCACTAATGGCACCGCGGAACTGCCGCAAACCCTAAGGTTCAAAGGCTTTCACACGGTCATTAAGTCGAGTTAGGGTTTCATTCTTCTAGAGGGTCCATAGAATCACTTGCATGTCTTTCCGTATACTTTAAACTTGGAAAAATGATCTCCTGACATTCGATCGTCTCTATCGACTCTCAATGAATCTGCGTGAAGTCGTCTCTAGCTGGAAACAATCTATCTGATGACCTCGCATCGGTAAACGAACGAACCACATGTCCTAGTCATTTATCCTCAGGTGACTAGCGACCGTCCATCATATCTCTAAGTATATGCTCATGCTGCAGTAGCTCCAACCATCTGGGCGATATCTTATCATTTGCAGCAACAAAGGACTCATTCATCTGTACGCTGAACAGCGCCTCAATCCCCCTGGATAAGCGATAATATCAACGGTCATCACAACCTGGCTGGCCTCTATCAGTGGCTCAATCCTCTGGTGCCGACCGGTACGTCCTAGAAATCTCGCAACAGCGATCTGTCAAACGCCCAAAGTGCGGAAACACAATAAGACGACGCCTCAATATGCAATCGTATGCCTCGGGAATCATGCCCAGGTCAGTCCTCGTCCACGACGAGCTTATGCTGACAACTCGAGCCGTAGCTCACTCTTCTCGTGCAATAGCGGCAGCAAAACCATAACCAGTATCGATGAGGATAGATCATAGGAAGGAATATAACATAATGCAAGGAAATGTACAACCTAAGGTTTCTTAAGCGGAGTGGCGTGTCGTAAGTATGCCGCGGAACATACCAACGGTACGTCACTCTACTTTAGTCACCTATTCCATCAACCAAGGGTCATCCTACGCGAAGAAAATTCGGGTCTAATACCCCCTCGACCAAGTCTAAGTTCCGTAAGGTCAAGCCTAAGTTCCGTATATAGATAACGCCCTAGGCTCCACATAGTCAAACTTAGACTCGAACCAAGGTCAACCTAGCGCTCTGATACCAACTTTGTCACGACCCGAAACAGCACGTGACTGGCCCTTGAATCCTATGAAGTCTATAGGACTCCATCTGATCCAAGTAAGCCAAAAGCCCAGAAATCTAAAACCATTTAAGGAGTAATTAGGAAAAACTAGTTTTAAGAGGTAAAGAAAACATGTTTGAAAATCAGTTTTTAAATAACTAAGCCGAATATGAATATTTAAAATGTGTAATTTTTCCTCAAAATTTCGGCAGAGTTTCCTTTGTAAAAACTGGCCCCGAACGGGGTACAACAAGAATAATATATATGACATGATAAAAGGCATCCCCAAGCGGGAGCTAGCTCTTCGTCAATCGACGGTCACAACCACATAAGCAATAACAATATACAACGCCAAAGGGCGAGGATCTAAACTGAAAAGAAACTCAAAAACAGCCAGAAAACCGCAATACTACAAGCACGACTCTAAGGTCGAAATTGTAGGGTTCCTAGGCACCCTAGTGAGGTCTCACATGTCATCGATCATGCCATATTAAAATTTTACGGGTGCCTACAAACCCGACTACGGATCGTTTGCTAGATATTTAGGCGAAACAAGCAAGCTAGTTTACAACTAAACTATAAGATAACGGAAATACAACCTTTGTAGATCCGTTTCTCCACCTCCATAGCTCCGCAACGAGGTCCTCTCCGCTGTCCAAATCAAATCCGGGCTCTAGCGTCGACTTCGTCGGAGAATGGGCAAGCTAGGTCGTCGATGTCCATGCCGAAGATGATCTACGTCGAGGCATCGCTAGATCAAGCTCCACCTTCACCAAACCATGATGACTTGTGAAGGAAACACACTCTACTACTTGGCAAGAGGTAGAGGATGAAGAAATAGGAAGTGGGTAGACTTTAGAATTGGATTTCTCACTCATTTGCTCAATTCACCATTGATGAAGAAAGCTTTTTCTTCCTTGCTCATGAAGAAGAAGAAGAAAGAAAAATGATAAGTTAATTGAATAAGAAAAGAAAATGAATTCTTATCATAATGTTAACTAGAGTCAAGTGTAGAGAATGAATCATGGTTAGTGGGAATGGTTAGGGTTAAGGATGAGATAAGAATGGTTGACTTGATCAAAGTTTCATGAAGCTTCAACTAAACTCCAAAATAAGCCACCATGCTTTTCTCCTCTTTTCCAAAATGAATAAACAAATAAATAAATGAATAAATAAAGGAAATGAAACCCTAACCATTCTTTTAACCATGGTTTAATTCTTTGCACTTAACCAAGTAAACATGTATCATCAAACATGATACAATCAAGTGCACAAAATCATATCGCATATGTAATGCGCACACCTGAGTGAGAAAATCCATTTAAAGTGAACCGATACTAGTTAATGCAAAGTAATATATCAAATATATAATTATGCATTAAATAATTAAATCAACTCTCGATTCAATGATCCGGTCATGTCGCACACAACCGACTAGTATATAATGTATCGGCTTATCAAATCAAACTTTGATTCGATAACTAGGGTATATCGCATATAACCTAATCGATACATTCATCGCGAGAATGGAATACGGTATCACATACACGCATTATTCTCGGTCCCGCACATATCTCATATGCGCTCCTATTTCGTTTTGCTTGAGCCAGGAAACCTCTGTGTAGGACTGTAAAGACTCGTCAATACGCCGGCAGCAGGCGATGATCATATCAAACACCCACAAGCCGCAAGCGGTCTGCTAAACGTAACGGCCACCCGGGTATTGAGCGATCTGAAGATCGACGAGCAAGCCCGCTCACACTCCTGCGAATCCGACCAGTAACACTACCGTATAGTCCGGTCTGTTCGTCTGATATGTCGCATATCTCGCCTAGGGGTGGTAAACGTCAAACCCCAATAGCTCGATAAGTCATGCCGACGTAAGGTCCATAACATTCGTGAAACTACTGATAACTCTTACCAGTATATCACTGCAACCCTGGCCAGGGATTTCCTGTTATGGCCAGTCGAGCATAACACAACATCAACCCCCAATACCGGGAGAGACGAATCCCCTCCTATCGCTCATTGCCTCCATGTGAATCGGGACTGTACCCAAAAACCACCTGTTTGCACAACTCAGTAGAGCCGTGGTAGGGTGGAAATCAAAGCACAGTGGGAGACACACAAGACTCTATGACGATCTCGGGTCAACAGACTAAGCTGTACCAGTGTCACCAGAGAACTGCCATCTGACGTGAGGTATAATACCATCTGGGAGTTCTCGGCGAGTCCGTTCAGTGTACCCAGTCTCCACTGAGCACCCGCATACCATCTTCGATGTCAAACACCAATGGATATGGGATCATCCATCGCCCATCGCATGGGTCGAGAAGATATGCGCTAGTCTACTCTGGAATATCGATGCCCCGTCTCGATATTCCCTCGACTAGGAACATTTCAAGGATGCACTCATGGACTACCCAGGCCCCACTAGTATGATCTACATCATAGTCCTGGAAGTCGAGTACACATCCTATGGGCTTTATCAACATGTAATCAGAGAGACAGAAAGTATACATGTTAAGATAAAGTGCAACCAGATAGCGTACTATCATGTCGAGCAAGAAAGTCCTTCCTATATATGTCCCAGCATCCACTACAATATACATCCTATGTACAGTAATGGCCTCTAGGGCATACATATAACTAACAATCTCCCACTTGCACTAGGGCCATCTGTAGCAGTGGTTGTAGTATCTCATACTCAACCATCCCATAAAAGTCTCTCTTTGGGAACAGGCCTTTGTGAGTGGATCCGCTGTGTTGTCCTCAGAGTCTACTCTCCTAACCTCGATCTCCCTGGAGATCAACTATCTCTATGATCAGGTGATGCTGCCTCAGAATTTGTCTGGGTCACTGATGGGACTAGGGTTCCAGGGCCAAAGCCATACTTCCATTGTCATACAATGGCAGGAACCTAGTTCATCTTATGAACCAATATACACCCAAACTTCCTCTTTGGTAGTATCTTCAATAGCGATGTTACCAGCCTTAATCGTCTAGTTTGCCACGGTATCGAGCTTGGAACTCTTCCAACATACCGTCCCTTTACTGAGGGTAAAGGCAGTGCCTGTGACTGACATTCAGTCGTCTTTATCACCCTGGAACACTTCCAGTGATTCTCTTCAGGATCGATTGATACAATCTCACTATACCTAGTGAGAACCCTAATATCCCTTTAGATCTATCTCATAGGTCCAAATATCAGGATTTAGGAGGTATCATCTTTATCCTATTTGGAGAATCCTTGTGATAAAAGGAGATTGACCGATCGTAGTATAGGAAACTCTTTTCCTATCAAGAGTATGTTGTCTTCGTACAATACGAGGATGACCACCTTACTCTCTACTACCCTTTTGTATGTACAAGGTTCGCCTACCATTTTGATGAAGTCAAACACTTTGACTATCACATCAAAACAGACGTTCCAACTCCGCGATGCCTGCTTCATCATGTAAAGCAACTTGCACACGTTTCCGCTGCTCCTACTGTTTACGAAGACCTCTGGCTGTGTTCTTATAGACGTTCTCTTCTAAATCAGTATTTAGAAAAGCAGTAATGGCACCCAACCGCCAGATATCGTAGTCATGGTATGTAGCCGTGGTAAGTAGGATCTGGATAGACTTAAGCATAGCTACTGGAAAAGGGTTTCATCATTATCCACGCCTGGTCGATGACGAAAACCTTTAACAAGTCTAGCTTTGAAAGTCTCAACTTTTCCATCTAAACCAAGTAATCTTCTCAAGATATACTTGCTCCTGATGGGGATTTAACCCTTCAGATATAGCAGCTAAAGTCCATGCTTTGCTGGTGTACATGGATTCCATCTCAGATCGCTAAGCATCCAGCCATTCTTACAGAGTCCCTACTCTCGATGGCCTGCTCGAAACTAGTTGGGTCATCATCTCATGATGCAATCCTTGCTCCCACTGTCATCGAGAAACCGAGGTATCTCTCAGGCGGATGAGGAACCCTACTAGATCGGCGGAGAGGCTGAGGTTCGTCGGAAACTATTGAATCCTTTGGTTCTGTCAAATCATTAGCAGTTTTGTACAGCTGGAACCTTTCCAGTTCTGCAGAACTGATCTTGCCTCGATCTTGTCCGGATTTTGCTTTTGACATAGGCCGGACAACCCCAAATCTTATCTCGCTTAAGAGATGGGTTCTTCCCATACCATATCTCATATGGAGTGGTAGGCACTGATTTGATTCAAACCTAATTCAATAGGTATGCAGCTTCTTAAGTGCATAACCCCAAAAGGAAATAGGTAACTCAGTAGTACTCATCATAGAGCACACCTTATCATATAGGGTGTGATTGCTCCGCCCCGATATACCATCGTGCTATGGTTTATACGGAGGAGTAATGCTGAGAGAGAATCTCATTTTCTTTTGGAATAGTCCAGAAATGCCATGCACAAGTATTCTCCTCCCTGATCTTATCACAGGACATAATACTTATACCCGTATTTTGGTTCTCTACTTCCTACTTATATTCTGTGAATACCTCAAAAGGTTCGGACTTATATTTCAACAAGAATATATGACTGAATCTTGAGAGATTATCAGAGAATATAATGAAGTATAAAGAACCAGTCCTGGCATGTGTAGACAGGAGATCTTACATACATCATCATGTATCAGTCCCAAGAGTTTACTAACTCTTTCTCTGTTTCCAATAAACAGAGCTATGGTCATATTATCTTTGTGACATGACTGGCAAGTTTCACAAGATGTAAATTCAAACTGATTTAAATATACATCTAAATGTAACTTCAGCCAGTCGGGTCGCAATGATATGACCTAGTCTACAATGCCTCAAGAAGAATTCGTTCATTTCTGAACTCTTCTTCTTGTGTGTGTTCTGTATACTAGGAACTGTAGTTTGATTTAGAACGTCAATGCTTTTAGATAGCGTGCCTGAACCGATCAACTTTTGATATAGGAAATGTTCAAAACATTATCCATCAATACAAAATTAGATCCTTCTTTACTAATAAAGAGACTGATATGATTTTGTATATCAGGTTCGGTATCTAATAGCATTTGTTCAGAATCAATGTACTGGTAATACAGGGTGACAGTGACCAACAGACTTGGCTGCAACACTTGCCCCGGTTTCTGTCTCATGAAACTTATCACCCGTTCTCAGTTTTCTACCTTTCTGTAGCCCTATGTAACATATTACATATCTGGGATCCTGATCTGGTATCACATACCCAGGACGTAGAGAATACAGAGAAACAGTTCTACATAATGAACACACCCGAAGATGATGCATCAGCATGCACTCTCTTCGTTTGGGCGGCACGGGAATTCTGGTATTCCCCTATTTCCTGCTCTGTCTTATAACAATTATAAGTTGGAGCGGGACCAACGTTCCCCAGCTCAGTATAACAAGCGGGTTCGGTCAATACATCCGTATTATTATCTTGATTAAGGCGTGATATGGTCGCTACCTGGAGAGAGAGAGAAGAAAACACTCAGCGTGCGCTCTTGCAAGATCAGATTGGTTATATATTTTATCTAATCAGGATGGCTCCCACTGTTTTTATCAAATCTTCCTTCAAACCCTAAAAGGAAAGACTAGCCGGGATTAATTACACTCTACAAGTTCGCCAATCTTTCAGCCAGGCCAGTGTCGGTACTTTGAGGGAGGTTCCCCGTGCTTTCGCACGGACCTAATTACTGTAAACCTCGTTTTCCCAGAGGCGTAACCCCGTTGACACCTTTCTAGACACCTACTTGATCGGCTAATTGTAAAGTGCAAAACTCTCCCAGGAGTAACAATTACTCGCAGTGGGTATCGAGATCCAATTATCACATAGAAGGTATGCATTGCAAATTTCAACACTTGAAACTCCCGACAAAGGTTTTTACCCCTAGCACCTATGACCTTAACTATGGTCAACAAATCATAAGTACTAGTCAAGTTCTACCCGTCATTTCGTGATTAATTAGACCCACCCACATGACCCTTAACTAAGGTCAACAAAGTCACGCGACTGTCCTAACTAATCGCATCATATGTGGTGTAGGAAGACATCACTTAGCTACCGTACACTGTGCCTTGACTATGGTCAACAAACACAGCACGAATACTAAGTACTCTACTTCCTAAAATGACGGAGGGTTGCGAATGGTTTTTGTGAAAACCTTTAACGCTTTGAACTTGATCTCGTTGCGGAATCAAATGGTTTTTAAATGGAATGTTTTTGAGGCTTTTCTAGTTTTGCTAAAGGGGTCACTCCCGATGAAGGGATTGTCGGCCCTTTCCTCGTCGAATGAGGTGCGGGATATATCATATATATCACTGTGCAAAGCAGAAACTATAGAAGCGATCAAATACAAACCGAGTGTGTATCATCTGCCAGTTATTGCTAAAGGAGTCACTCCCGGTGAAGGGATCTCGGTCCTTTCCTCATCGAATAAGGTGCAGGATGTTCTATAATGAACACCGTGATGCAAAGCAAGAACTGTAGCTACCTGTTTTATTTTGAAATTCGATTCCACAACATCAATTAGGTTTATTTTCTTTCATTAATCTCATTAATGAATATCCCATCATTTTAAGTTACCTAAACATCACAGATAGATATGACGTACACTTATGCCATCCGCATTCGCCTCGATGTCCCCTCGTGCACCGTTAGGTTAGGTAACTAACGGCAGAGCGGGGCAGGGCTAGCGCGGGTGTAAAACATAAGCAACGTCTATATAATATATCATATATACTATATATAATATCTGTCACAGAACATCACATGATCACAGATAAAACACGGCAGAAGAAACATATGAAATATTGGATATACTAGGACGTCCGTGTTTTCAATACGAGCCAGTATAAAACACGGATTCCACGGTCGTGATGAATAGCCAATCCCACACCCCTAGACCCCTACGAGAGCGGCAAGCAACCCTACCAATTCTAGGGTTAGGAGACCCGGACTCGACTCCTCGAGTTGGTCTCCCTCTGGACCCCAGAACCCGGTTACTTGTGCTCCCCTCCTTGGGTCTATCCTAGTGCAGAAAAGAAAATAATATACATCAACGACGACTACTTCCGCAACCTGGAAGTGCCCCAATAAAAGAATATTACATACAAGTTTTTACATGAATGAAAATGAAAAACACTCATCTCACATAAAAACCCCCCGGCTATTCAAACACGACGATCCAATATAACATATCCAGCAACACATAACATCACATGTCATCAATGTAAGTAAATATGCGCATCCCAATTGTCGTTGGCATATAGCAACGAAACCGGCGACATCACATATTACACTTACGGTCACAGAAAAGAAAGTGTAAAACTACAACAGTTGGAATCCGCAACCTCTTTAGACATCACATGCCTAATCAAATGAATTACTTAGACATCACATGCCTAACAATTATAAACCCCGCATTTTAGTCTCGTTATCGAAAACACTTTTCAATATCAAGTCGGGCAATTCAACAAGATTCCCGAAAAACTGATCGAATGCTCGTCGCAAACTTTAGTAGGCGGCCGCACCCCTGATACCGTCGACGAAGTGCACCAAGACGGAACACCGCTGCCGCGAGCACCCGGACGGATGCTTTCGGCGACGGGGTTCTCCTACAGTCACTTGGTCGGGGCTATGGGGTGAGGCTGTCTATTAAGTTTACCCGGCGAGTATCCGCGTACGCTACGTGATTGCAACGGACTTTTGATCACATCAAAATTCCGTGGCAACCGATCAAATGAGACTAAACTGCTGTGTTTATAACATTCATTTAGTTATCTCATAACTTCTTGTGAATTCCAATTATTGTATCACATTCCGGATAAATAGAAAATGTTAAACTTTCTGATCGAACAATCGAACACCCAAGTTTTCCCGATACAGATCAACACATGAAACAAGTCTAAAAACATTCAGTTCGTGCCTCAGTACCAACGGTCCAGCCGTAGAAGGGTCAAGCCAACGCCTCACATGTGGCACGCCGTACTGCCCCAAACCCGAAGGTTCAAAGGGTAGTTCAAGACGGTCACATAATCGAGTTAAGGTTTGTTGTCTTCTAGAGGGACCATCGTGTTACTTGCACTACTTAGAACGTGATTAAACAACAGAAATATCCAACACTTGGAAATTTCCCGACAGGGGAAAAATTGGGTATTTATATCCGGTCGAACTTTTTAACATATTCAAAAATTATCCGGAAAAACACATAAACAAAATTTGACAATCCGATCGAATGTACGAACCCCCTATACAACCCAAAATACTCAACTCTTGATTTCAGAAAAATAATATTCCAGGAAAACCAACACTGAAAAATAGGAGTTACTGTGCAAAATTGAGTGCCTAATAAGACAAAACGGCTGCGGAAGGGCCGCATTAGCACGCTAATGCCGCGGTTCCGCCGCACTTTTGAGGGATCATTAGGTAATTTTTGCACCGTAATTCTTAGATTTCCCTGCTTATTTTTCTGCATATTTTTAATTTGCAAAAAGCCACAAATTTGAAAAAAGTACAGAGAGCAAGTTGGATGTAGGTTTTCGGTTCGATCGGACTTCAAATTCCGTCTACGCATCGCCTAAGGCTCTAGCTAGGCTCTGATACTACTGTAGGGTTCCTAGGCACCCTAGTGAGGTCTCACATGTCATCGATCATGCCATATTAAAATTTTACGGGTGCCTACAAACCCGACTACGGATCGTTTGCTAGATATTTAGGCGAAACAAGCAAGCTAGTTTACAACTAAACTATAAGATAACGGAAATACAACCTTTGTAGATCCGTTTCTCCACCTCCATAGCTCCGTAACGAGGTCCTCTCCGCTGTCCAAATCAAATCCGGGCTCTAGCGTCGGCTTCGTCGGAGAATGGGCAAGCTAGGTCGTCGATGTCCATGCCGAAGATGATCTACGTCGAGGCATCGCTAGATCAAGCTCCACCTTCACCAAACCATGATGACTTGTGAAGGAAACACACTCTACTACTTGGCAAGAGGTAGAGGATGAAGAAATAGGAAGTGGGTAGACTTTAGAATTGGATTTCTCACTCATTTGCTCAATTCACCATTGATGAAGAAAGCTTTTTCTTCCTTGCTCATGAAGAAGAAGAAGAAAGAAAAATGATAAGTTAATTGAATAAGAAAAGAAAATGAATTCTTATCATAATGTTAACTAGAGTCAAGTGTAGAGAATGAATCATGGTTAGTGGGAATGGTTAGGGTTAAGGATGAGATAAGAATGGTTGACTTGATCAAAGTTTCATGAAGCTTCAACTAAACTCCAAAATAAGCCACCATGCTTTTCTCCTCTTTTCCAAAATGAATAAACAAATAAATAAATGAATAAATAAAGGAAATGAAACCCTAACCATTCTTTTAACCATGGTTTAATTCTTTGCACTTAATCAAGTAAACATGTATCATCAAACATGATACAATCAAGTGCACAAAATCATATCGCATATGTAATGCGCACACCTGAGTGAGAAAATCCATTTAAAGTGAACCGATACTAGTTAATGCAAAGTAATATATCAAATATATAATTATGCATTAAATAATTAAATCAACTCTCGATTCAATGATCCGGTCATGTCGCACACAACCGACTAGTATATAATGTATCGGCTTATCAAATCAACCTTTGATTCGATAACTAGGGTATATCGCATATAACCTAATCGATACATTCATCGCGAGAATGGAATACGGTATCCAATACACGCATTATTCTCGGTCCCGCACATATCTCATATGCGCTCCTATTTCGTTTTGCTTGAGCCAGGAAACCTCTGTGTAGGACTCTAAAGACTCGTCAATACGCCGGCAGCAGGCGATGATCATATCAAACACCCACAAGCCGCAAGCGGTCTGCTAAACGTAACGGCCACCCGGGTATTGAGCGATCTGTAGATCGACGAGCAAGCCCGCTCACACTCCTGCGAATCCGACCAGTAACACTACCGTATAGTCCGGTCTGTTCGTCTGATATGTCGCATATCTCGCCTAGGGGTGGTAAACGTCAAACCCCAATAGCTCGATAAGTCATGCCGACGTAGGGTCCATAACATTCGGGAAACTACTGATAACTCTTACCAGTATATCACTGCAACCCTGGCCAGGGATTTCCTGTTATGGCCAGTCGAGCATAGCACAACATCAACCCCCAATACCGGGAGAGACGAATCCCCTCCTATCGCTCATTGCCTCCATGTGAATCGGGACTGTACCCAAAAACCACCTGTTTGCACAACTCAGTAGAGCCGTGGTAGGGTGGAAATCAAAGCACAGTGGGAGACACACAAGACTCTATGACGATCTCGGGTCAACAGACTAAGCTGTACCAGTGTCACCAGAGAACTGCCATCTGACGTGAGGTATAATACCATCTGGGAGTTCTCGGCGAGTCCGTTCAGTGTACCCAGTCTCCACTGAGCACCCGCATACCATCTTCGATGTCAAACACCAATGGATATGGGATCATCCATCGCCCATCGCATGGGTCGAGAAGATATGCGCTAGTCTACTCTGGAATATCGATGCCCCGTCTCGATATTCCCTCGACTAGGAACATTTCAAGGATGCACTCATGGACTACCCAGGCCCCACTAGTATGATCTACATCATAGTCCTGGAAGTCGAGTACACATCCTATGGGCTTTATCAACATGTAATCAGAGAGACAGAAAGTATACATGTTAAGATAAAGTGCAACCAGATAGCGTACTATCATGTCGAGCAAGAAAGTCCTTCCTATATATGTCCCAGCATCCACTACAATATACATCCTATGTACAGTAATGGCCTCTAGGGCATACATATAACTAACAGAAATAATACAACACTGTTTTCTAAGTCTGAAACAATATACAAGTTTTGGTTGATGGAAATTCTAGATACAATAAATAATACATGAACAATGGCGGTTATGATACAAAAGAACCCACCTACCCAAGCAAGTCACCCATAAGGAAGCAGTGTGCCAGAAATTCCGCTATGGAACCTGTTCGGCAAACCTGCAAGAACTGGGGCACAACGGGGGTGAGTTGCCAACTCGTGAATAGAAAAATATCTACAAGCAGAGATCGAATGCATGACCCATCCTAGGTCAATACGATCAGATATAAATAAACCTCAATATGAATAAAGCTGGAGCATGCTAAACTGGAAATGTAACATCTATACATGAGTGTAATGCCAAGTGCTCGTGCTAGTTCCTCAGGTAATAGCATGTCAAGAAGATGAGGTATGATCAATGTAATCTAATCTGTGTACACGTGGATCCCGTCCACTCGTCACCCACTGACAATAACCATCATGCAAGTAAATATCATAAAACCTGTGCATGGAAATATGAGGATATAATCCACCCGTGTCCCTCGCGACACGTCAAAATCATGGAACCGGAGTGCCCAGCATCGGCACTCGAAAACATCATGAAAACTGTGCCCAGCATCGGCACGTAAATCCTCATTTATCGGGCTCCGTCTGTCCGGATCGGCCCTCGGGCTCTGTCTGCGGTGTCGGCCCTCGGCCCCGGCAGTACGCCCAAATCCATCTATCAACTCTGGTTAGTATCCTCCGGATAACCGCCAGGTCCAACCAATCACCGGTAGGTACTCGCCCGCCTCCAGGCTCAATCGGCAAAGCTCATCGATCATCTTGCCGAGGGGAATCATACCGGGTCCACCATGTACCCGCAATCGGCTCGTCCACTCCTCGATTCGGGTTTCACATGTCGCTCTCAGCACCGAGAAAACATATGGTGGACGCACTGAAATATCATATCAAGGGTAACCGGGTTTTTAAAGCAATGACATATTCTCTTTGAAACACCCTCGATTCCCAAATCCAGAAATATCATAGAAACAACATATCTCAATGCGTATAATCAAAAAGCACGAAGTATGCGACATGTAAAGGAAGGTGTGCACATCATCATGTCATGCAAGGATCATATACTGAATGCAATAGTACTACAGTGTAGTGACATGGCAATTATCGATGATGAGTGTGTGAGCCGGCAATAAGTGTACGTGGAACATATGCATCATCGATAATGGTGCTGGTGTCCTAGCAGCATGACTGAATATAACAACAATACAAGCGATGCAATGCAAATAGCAGGAATATGCGGAAACGAAAGATCAACGCAAAAGTACAGAACCTGCCCCAATAGATATGTCATGCAACCTTGCCTTTTGAAATAAGACGAATCAGGGCTTTTAGTAAAATAAGGGCTACGATGTTTTAAGAAAAGATGCATCATTTGAAAATATCCGTATAACCCTTCTGCCTATCTTTAAAATATCCCCGATTCGTTAGTTTGAAATAGGTATGACTCGGTCTAGTCTAATGTCTGCTAAGTGATCTAGACAGGAGGGGTATGAAACCACCTAATCTGAGTCAATATATATATATGATAGTCGGTGATCTCGCCTCAATAACATATCGTAAGATATCCTCGAGTCATGAGTGCGGATCTATCATCAATACCGGCTCGTACGGTAAATCGTCGTACGGCATCCCAATAACTTGGTAGGGGTCAATATCACACTATCTCATCACATATCAGGTATCACTATCATCAGATCGCATAATCTGGGGTACTACTCTATGTCTAGTACAAATCGATACCATCTACAAAAAAATATGAATGCGGGTAAAGCACATGTCCAAAGGCCTGCTAAAACTATCATATCGCACCTCAAAGACAAACTATGTCACATCGCCGATCTCACGGCCTCACATCAAATATCATCTCAAATCCACGTATCATCCTCAAATCCCGTATATAAACACATAGTCCCATACCCATGTGTAGATATACGCACCATCAAATGCGCGCAATGAATGAAGGAATGTATGCAAGTATGTGTGTAAGTGTATGTGTGAGTGCAACCATTATTCTAGGGTTCACACTATACTAAACCAATATATTCTTATCACCAATAATACCATTATTACTATCAATAATCCTAAACAACACATAATAAATATACGTGGGTATACGTATTCGTATACAGCACCACGGACTGCGGGGGTGCTATACGCCATCCACCCGACTTCTCCTCGTAGATATAAATCTACTCACCTGGTCTTCGCTTTCTGAAATCGATGACGCCATGCTCTTTCACCTCGGAATCCTTGTGAGGGTACCGAGAATAATAAACAGTCGCAATACGTATTAACATCAAGGCAGAAAACAGATACAGCGCACGGTGTGATCATAGGTTGGAACCTATGGCCCAAACATGCAAATCCAACACTTAACCCCTGTTGTCGATGTATGAACACCCGACAACCAAATACAAATCCAAATACCAAGAAAGTGCATTTAAAAATACGGAAAACATCGCCTAAAACACCCCAAAATGCCTCCAGATTTTCCCCAGATGACCATTAGCCAAAACTATATATAGGAGGGGTCTAATCTAGTGCTAAATGAGCCCTGGAACAAAAATGGAACCATTCCCCTCTACTCTGGCCGCAAATTGCGGCCAGAATGATGAAATTGGCGGCCACGGTTTGGAGTTAGGGGCTTGGGTCTTGGTGGTAGCTTCCTAGGTGCCTGCACGACTCACTGTCAGCTCAATTTTATTTTTGGTGCCCCCAGGTTGCTCCAGATTCCAGAACACCTTCACAGATCACATAAACCGACATGAAAAGTTCCATAATTCCGTATTTTTGGGTTTCAGGTTGTGCTAGGTCGGGGTCTTGGTCAATATAGGGTCTAAGGTTACCATTAGAGTCTAATTGCACAGCCACATCTCAACTTTACCCTAACCCTCTCTAGTTTTGTCCAAAGTGCACAAAATCACACGATATCGATATGAAACTTGAATTGAAGCTTAAGCACAAGAATTAACACTCTAATTGTGAAGAAATTACCTCATAAGACCCTCAAGAATCCTCAACGGCGCCAAAACGAAAGCTTGCTTGGTCCATTGCGTAGATCTTGGGCTTGTGTGCATTTTTTGTGAAATGAGTGTGAGGTTTTAGTGATATTTTAGAGGTGAAATGAGGGCTTGAAGGTGGAGGAAGGGAGAGGAAGCAGCAGCTGCAGGAGATGGGGGAGGAGAGGGAGAGAAATGAGTGTGGGGATCTAGCCAAATGGCTAAGTCAAGGGGTCAAAAGGGACCATACCTCTCTCTCTCTCACCATACCTCATTATCTTATTCCTTTCTCTTTTCTTTTTCTTTTCCTTTTTCTTTTCCTCCAAAACCCTTCTCACAAGAATAGTAGCCCCAATAACATGAAAGAAAATGCACAAGTGTGATAAAAATTATATGTGCAAGTTTTGCACAAAAAGCCAAAAATCCGATTAGCGATTTTTAATCGCGATTAGCACTAAATTAGTATATAAATGCTCATAAAAACTTAAAAATGACAAAATTCCATAGAATACATTATTTTAGAATTTTCCAAAATTTTCCATAATTTTTCTCCATTTATTTGTATTTAATTATGCCGGAATATTAAAATATTCATTAAAATAATATTAAATTATAAAAATTCCCAAAAATAATATTTTATTATTTTGAAACGTTACAGGCTCCCACGAGCACGGCACCCAAAATCACAAAATAATACAATATCAATCCTCACAACTCGTCTCTAAGTCAAATACATGAAGGTGGTAGATGGAGAGTACTAGATACAATAAAAGGTATACAATGTACATAGACAGATAACCGCGAAAACCCACCTATAGCAAAACTGCTCCCAGTCAGCCGTAGCATTATCCGCTGCAAAAGATACGATAAGAAGAAGCCCTGCCGCGACTACTCTGAGGGTCTAACCTGCAAAAACACTGTGGCACAACGGGAGTTGCCAACTCGTGAATAGTAAATTACATCATGCAGATAATCGCAGGTATGCACGTACTGCAATAATCTATCACATGTAAACTGATAGTATAATATGGCAATATGTATATGCAACAGTCATGAAAGTTACTTTACCAGGTACTACTAAAACATGAAGTAATGCATATCAATAAATGCTGAGTATAGGATACAACAAAACATCATCAATGAATCATCATCATTGAAAATCCTGGTGTCTATCAATGACACTCCAAATCTCAATACCTCAGGCGCCGTCACCCTGATCGGCCCTCAATCTGTAAATCTCGTGGAACCTGAATGTCCAATATCGACACTCGAAACCTCATGAAAACATATGCCTGTGTATGTATGTGTGTGTGTGTGTCCCTCAACGATACATCAAAATCATGGAACCTGAGTGTCCAACATCGACACTCGAAACATCATGAAACCCATGTCCAGCATCGACACGTAAATCCTCATATCTCAGGCGCCGCATCCTCAGATCGGTCCTCATATCCATCTCGTATTAACTCTAAAACGGTGTCCATCGGACATCCGCCGAGTTCTATACAATCACCGGTAGGTACTACTCCACCTTCCAGGCTCATCGTCTACACCACGAAAATCACCTCTTTCCCCGGGGAACCATACCGGGTCCACCATATACCCGCAGACGGTGCCTATCCGCTCCTCGAATCGGGTATCTAACACAAGTCTCAGAACCGAGAAAACACATGGTGGAAGCACTAAAATATCATATCAATAGAAACCGGGTTTTCAAACAATACATAAATTTCTTGAGATACCCCCACTGTTCTCAAATCTATAAATCACATGAAATTCATATCTCAATGCGTAAATCCATGAAAACTGATGTATGCAACATAAAACAGCAATATGAGCATATTAAGGGAAAACCGCTCTTTTAAATGAATCCGGTTTTAAAATATATCATGTGGTTCCCAATTCCTCCAAAATCAAGTGCAGCATCATATGAGGTGTAAATGTAACTATAGCAAGATATGTGTATCTACATGTAAACATGTACGTATGATGTATTTCATATGCGCAATAGCACAATAATCAACGTCTCAATGTTAATGACAATATAATAACACATAGGGGTATATGTAGCTATAGCATGATATGTGTATCTACATGTAAACATGTATGTATGATGCATTTCATATGCGCAATAGCAAAATAATCAACGTCTCAATGTCAATGACAATACAATACCACATAGGGGTATATGTAGCTATAGCAAGATATGTGTATCTACATGTAAGTATGTTTGCATGATGTACATGTAGCTGTAGCAAGGTATGTGGGTGTACATGTAAGTATGTATGCATGATGTACATGTAGCTATAGTAAGGTATATGTGTAAGCATGTAAGTATAGCCAGGTATATGTGTAAGTATGTAGTTATAGCCAGGTATACTACATTTCATATGCGCAATGGAATAAGAATCAATGTCTCAAAGGCAATAACCGATGCAATATCACATATGTATATATGTTGTGCGTTTCATGGCAATTACCGATACAATATCACATATGTATATTTGTTGTGCGTGTCATGGCAATTACCGACGGTGTGTGTGTATAGCATACAATTTGTGCTCGTGCAACATGAACCGTCAGTAACAGTGTTGTGTCTCATTAATACTATGTCTATATGCAATAGGAAAATGAGGTATGCAACAATGGTACATATGCACAATCAATGTCCATATACTTATAACTAATAATCATGTCCCTGAGTCTAGCCCAGATGTGTAACGCCATGCGGGCGATTCCCCTGTAGATGTTAAATTTACTCACCGATGACCTCGAGCTAAGTAAATCCGACCACCTGCTTCCTTTTCTTCCCAGCGTCCGAAGTCCCTGCTCGCGATCCTAAAATTTCACAAACACAACACATAAGACTAAATATCCTGCGCCGACCCAATGACAACAAAACGCAAGGATAACGTCTACAAGATATACACACTGTGCACTTAGTGCACAAAACGCGTACGACATCGGTACAGGAACGTTTACGTAATGTCTACAGGCGTACGCAACTTAAGTAAGCCGAAACCCAGAAATCTAAACCACCCAAAACTGGATAAGCGGAGAAAAACACAGTTTAAATCATTCGAAAAATCTCAAGTAAAATCTTTAACTTTAGTTTTCATTCTTGAAAATTTCGGCAACACCTCCTTTGTAGAAACTAGCCCCGAAAACGGGTACAACATAGAAATATATAAAGCATCCCAAATGGAAGCAAATCATGCCCAACGGCGGAGACACCCACCACAAGCATATATACGACGCTGAAGCGAAGAAATATAATGGAAAAACTGTTGGAGGTAGTGCCCTCAGAGTCAATTATTGGATCACAGGCACGTGATTGCAATGATTGAGGGAGGACCTATCCCGGTACGACAGTCTTACTCGAGATGATAGTATGCTATCAGGTTTACCTTTATCATCGTGTACTGCTTTAGGTGACATGACATGTCGCTATTGCACGTTGATAGAGCCCCTAGGATTCTTGCTTGACTACCGGCAGTATGAGGGCGATCATATACGTGGGAGCTGGTAGTCTATAAGCACATCCTTAAAAGGTCCCTAGTCGTGGGAGTTTCGAGATAGGGCATCGATACTCCAGAGTAGACTAGTGTATACAGTCGAGACCCCGACGAGGGGCGGTGGCCGGTCTCACAAGCCACTGGTGTCAGTTGGTTCACCTAAGATGTATACAGGTGCTCATTGGGTTATGAGTACACCGGACAGGACTCGCCGGGAACATGCTAGTTGGTCATATACCAGACGTCAGATGGCAGTTCCCTGGTGACATGTGTGCAGGTTAGTTCATCGACCTGGGGATCGTCATTTGTCTCGTGTGAGTTCCCACTGTACTTTGATTACTACCCTACCACGGCTCAAAGGAGTCGTGCAAACAGGTTTTAGTTGGGTACAGTCCCGAGCCACATGGAGGCAGTGAGCGTATCTTCAGGGGTTCGTCTCTCCCGGTATTGGGGGTGAGGTCGTGCTGTGTCTAGGAGAGCCATTACACAAAGTCCTTGGCCAAGGCAAGGAGATTTACTGGTAGGTATTCCAGTAGTATCTCAGGGTGTTCTGGGCTACACTCCGACACGACTTGTACCGCTTTTGGGGGTCTGACTTTTACCAACCCCCTAGGCCCGCCATGCGATACTCATAGACAAACGGACCGGACTGCACGGATATTGTCACTGACAGGCTCAGTAGGGTGTCAGGATGAGTTCGCTCATCGACGTCCCTTTTAGTCAATTGCTGGTGGCCCGTTACGTATTGGCTTATACCTCTGACGTGCTAGTGGTTAAATCCACAGCCATAGTATTGATGAGTCTTTAGAGTCCGCCACACTTTCAGTTACTCAGCTTTCGGGCGAAACGCTGTAGAGGCCGTATGGAGATATGGCAGGGTTCGATCAGATACGTGCGGTATTGCACGGATCGTGATCGGACGGTTTTTACTAGCCGGCTTTGGCTTAAGCCGGATCTTAGTATTTGATAATGTAGTTTTGTCTTTTTGCATTTGTATCCGGACGGAATACAGATGCGGGTGTGTATGCACAGTATCGGGGTTTTCCTGTAATTTATTACGGGACCAGTTTTCTGGAGTTGCCAGTTTGCATTCCGTTCCGGCCGGTTTTCTCTTTTTCCTTCCCGGTCGGACTTTTCGTTGGAGGGTGTTAATTGCAAGTTTGCAATTAACATTTTGTGGAGGGGGTTTCTTGCAAAAGGATTGATTATGAAATCTTCTTTGCTATTCATGCATTAATTGGGATTTGATTGGATATGGTTTGTGAATGGATTGTGTTGGAAATTGGTGTCACCTTATCTTTATTAATTCCTTTTTCCACTTGAAAAATTTAATTCATTCACCCACTTGAATGGGGGGGGCCGGCCACTGTTTGGGCTGGGAGTGTGGCTTTAATTTGTGATTGGATTATTTCCTTCATGCTTATTATTTTTGGTGGACCCCTTCCATTTTTTATGTGTGTGCTGTGAAGGAATTGTTTTTCCTTGGGTATTAATTCATTCACATTTTTCATTCACCCAACAGAGGCAGCTTGCTTCATTCTTAATTCACAGTGAGCACAAGTTCATTTTGGCCGAGCTCTTTTTGAGGATGCTCCATTGATTTTTCCTTGCAAGCATCCATGAAAATTCTTGTGCAAAATTCCTCCGCCATGGCAACCTCTTCAACCCCAAAAGAGACAACGATTCTACACTAGTCTACAGCAAATCTTGGGCGCGTCGGCTAGCCAACTTCGCGCCCGAGTTGCCTCGGCATTGAGGTGGGAGCCCGTAAAAGACGTAGGCGATGTGGTGCCCTTCCGGCGACGAGGTGGAGACCGGACATTCCGCGGGAGATCGGGACGACGACGAGAAGACCGGAGGACTCGGATCAGTCGGTATATCTCTAACTCATCCTCTTGTTAGCTTAGACTTGTTAATGGTTACGATCCGGAGTTTAGTGCGCGGTGGTGCCGGTTTGCAAAGTTCGCAAAATTAAAGTTTATCACCGCTTCCGCATTTAGCCGTCGGATTGACGGCCGGGGCGCCGCCGTGCACTTACAGTGGTATCAGAGCCTTGCCATTAACATAGTCTAGCTTTGTGTAATGTGTTTTTCGTTTCCGATCGAACAAAATCCCGAAAACGCGTATTTCAAGCACATCAGTTTCTGTCGAATTTTTTTTGAGTCCAAAAAATTTTTCAGGTTGTCTCAGAGTGATGTGCAGGGAATTAGAAGCATACTGTAAAAATTTTGTAACATGAACTCACCATTCCACCGCGGAAGGGCGGCCAAAACCCTACTTTGGCCGCGCTTCCACCGCAAGGTTTACTGTTCATGCCCCCAAAACTTTGCAGAATGTTCCTGAGTTGAAAATGTGCTTTCTGGAAGATTAAGTTGGGCCAATTTTTTCTGTGAGTGCTACAGTTTTCTTTGGGGCCCACTTGTTAATTGTTTGATCAATCGGAAAATTTTAAACACATTTTTCACAGTATTTACATTATATCTGCGACCGTGAATGTCACTCGATCGGTAAATCCGGTCTAACTGCTATAGCCCGGTTAGACGGATTTGCGAACGTGACTTTCACGTTGATGTTCTATGTATTTGCTGTGATGTTGCGGATCGGTCGTGGGGGATAGCCTGGATGCAATGCTAGTACTGTGTTGTTGTATTATGTACATTTGATATTGCGGGGCGAGCGTCCGACATGTGGACTGCCGTCACTGCCTGTTTGTATTATTCTTTTGGGGCACGACCTGGTTGCGGTCGATGTACCCGGTGTATGTATATTTTACTTTCTGTACTAGGGTTACCCCGCGGAGGGGTGCACGGATAGCCGGGTTCTAGAGGGCAACAAGCCCGCATCTCATGGCATTAGGACGGAGGGGGATTCACTCCAGGATTGGCTGGCTATTCGCCGCACTCGTAGGGGGTATAGGTTTTCATTGTACAGGCTATCCACACGACCAGGGGAACGTCGGGTTTCAGTAGTGGCTCTGTGAAACCCGGGGATCCCAGATATCTGATTTGTTCTGTGATGCCGTACATTTCTGAGATGTTGCTTTTTATTCACGCCTTGAGCGAAATATTATATATTGGTATATATATTAGTAGATGTTGTATATGCTTTTCATCCGCGCTAGTCCAGTCCCCGCTCTGCCGTTAGTTAGCTAACCTAACGGGTGATGACGGGACCCAGTGGCGAATGCGGATGGCATATACGTACGTCAGTATATTTTCGTTCTTTGTGGTGTGATCAATTGATGGGACTGCATTGATTCGGATCAATGCAAGTTAAACAAACCTATTCTGATGTTGTTGGAACACTTTTCAAAAAGCTGTTATTGCAAGGACGTTCACTTTTGTTTTGCATCGTGGTATTCATTTGGAATATCCTGCTCCTCAGTCGACGAGGCAAGGGCCGAGATCCCTTCACCGGGAGTGACCCCTTGGACAGTAGTTTGCGTCAGGGCATTAACTTCACTTTAGCCGATTACTTTTGCTTTGCACAGTGATATTTGGTTATGAATATCCAGCACCCCATTCTACGGGGAAAGAGCCGAGATCCCTTCACCGGGAGTGACCTCTTTAGTAAAAGTTTTCGTCACTATATTTTCTAAAAAGCTATCCGTTCCTTCAACGATATCAAGTTCATTACGTTAAAGGTTTTCGCCAGAAACCATTCGTAGCCCTCCGTCGTTTCATATGGGTAGTCAATAGTATTCAAGCTGTGTATGTTGGCCAAAGTCAAGGCACAGTGATTGGTAGCTATTGGGTGTTCATATGCAGCATAGATAGATGCGTTGGTTTGGGACAGTCGTACTGCCATTTTGGCCAAAGTCAAGGGTATGTACGGGTGGACTCAAAATAACCTGGAGAATGACGGGTTGAACTTGACATGTGACTTATGATATGTTGGCCAAAGTCAAGGTCATAAGAGCATGGGGCAGAAATCACATCGGGAGTTTCAAAAGAACTGAAACTTGCCAGATATGCGCATACCTTCTGGAGTGTGATAGCGTGAGCGGATTCCGTCACGTTATCATGCGATGATAGTTGGATCCCGATTCCCACTGATGAGTTAGTTTACTCCTCGGGTGACCCCAACTAATTCTTCTTTCAGGTTTGGAGGAGAATTTGAGGTACAGTGGGAGGTTTCCAGATTAGATAAATTGGTAACCATTCTGATCTAGGATAGAGTGCACGCTGAGTGTTTCTTTTCTCTCTCTCTGGCAGCGACCATTGACCCGACCCTATGACTATGACTCAGTGACCAAGTTGACCGAACCTTCTTAATACTGGCTTTTGGATTATCAGAGTTGCAGACCTCATTGCCACTCCTACTTTTACCCTTTTCTCCAGGACACCCCGTATTACTACGAACGTCCACTTCCATTGGAAAAAACCATCGTATGGTTAGATACGAACTCGAAGGAATTCGAGGATGGTTTCTGGTTCTGGAGAAAACGAATAGGATTATTCAGTTGTCTTTTCTTTTCATCTTCTCTCAGGTTGCGAGTACTCCTTGGTTTAGGAGTAGTACACCTATTACGCAAATTGGATAGTCTTCTTCCAAACCATAGGCTGGTGCCGACCGGTAGGGAATGAAGAAAACCAATTAGCCTAAACGGTGTGCAGAAGGTATTAGGATTAAGACAAAGCAAGGGATTAGTAAGAGGGCAAAGTAAATTGCGACTGATATTCACGACCAAACCAAGTATTTCTTCGCCAATCCTAAATCACCTTTGTATTTCTCCAGGACACTCCGTATCACTACGAAGATCCACAGTTTATTGGATACTCCATCGTATGGTTATATACGAACTCGAAAGGAACTTGTTCCAGTTCGGGGATGGATTCTGGTTCAGGAGAAATAGGAATAAAGTACATTCAGGTGTCTTTTATCTTCACCTTCTCTCGCGATACGAGTGCTCCTAAGATTAGGACAGTACACCCTTTATGCTTTTTGGATAGTCTTCTTCCAAACCATAGGCTGGTGCCGAACGGTAGGGAAGGAAGAAAACCATTTGGCCTAAAAGGGTGTACAGAAGGTAATGACTAAAGACATATGAAGGGATTTGGAGAGGTGGCAAAGAATTATACGGTTATAGTTGTGAATCTGGATAATGGTAGAGGCATTACTAGGAATACCAGGATACCCCATCGAAACATTTCAATGTTTCAGTTCAACTGTGTACTGTTAATGGAAAACTGATTTCCCGATTAGATACTTACTCCAGGGTATGTATTTACCAGGTTTGATTCTCACATCTGTATGGTTTTACAGATGATGAGTGGGAGTAAGTTATTGGGAATTGGGTGATCATCCTCATTATATCGGGATTCGTTGTAATCGGTGATATTTGAGGAAATCACCTGGGCTGTTTGCCAGTCGGCAAATATTTGGTTTTGAATATCCGCAGTTATGCACCAATTTCAAATTGATATATCTGTACGTCTATCTTCATAGAGTGAGATATACCTTTTTGAAATTATGTCTGTGACATCTACCTATATCAGTGGATGGTTAGGTAAGGAGCATTAAACAGCGGTGTAATTCTTCTTAACCATAAGGACAGTTTTCAACCTACGACACACAGTGAATGAGTTATCAGACTCAAGGGACTTGTACAGAGTATTGTATGTTGTCCAGGGTCCATTAGGACAGAGGGGTTGGTCCTCGTACTATATTCGGTTTACTTATGACTTCTCTAGTTTTTAGACAGGTGTTTCATGGAAACACAGGGTCCGAATTTTGAGAAGTTATAGGTATTTGAATAGAGTAGAGAACCAGGTATAACAAGTATCGGGATTCTTCAAAGAGATCGAAGATGTAGATACTTGTGTATGGTATTCAGTTGATAGTAATGATAAAGAGATCTTGCTTCTCTTTCAGGTTACTCATAATTGGAAGTATTCCTAAGTTGAGTAACGCTGATCGGCCTCTTTCCATTTAGTTGACATGCGCTGGGGACAGCTGCATGATTTGAATCTGGTTCAATTAAATCAGTGCCTCTGTTTCTATATTGGATATAGAACAGTTCGTATCTTAACGATGTTAAGGTACGGGGAGTTGTCCGGTTTATGATTAAAACCAGACACTGGACAACTCAAGGCACGTTTCTGTAATGGCTGTTTGTGGGTTGACCCAGGCTATGACGCGGGTTGATTTTCTACCATCTGGATGAACAATAGCAATATTGTTCTAGACTCGCCACAGTTTTATTAAAAAAATGGATTTTTTCAGAAAACAGTAGTGGGAGTATGGTAGAACTGGAAGTAATTCCAGAACCACAAACGATTACTGAAGATTTGATAAGGAACCTAAAGATTCAATCTGGATTGACATTCCATTGGCCACTCCGCAGATAAGGTGGGTAACTTCAGGCACCCGAGAGGCACTACGGTAGCCTCAAGGACGGTGACAGGGAAGTTCTTGTTTATCCACAATTGCCATTGCTGTTGTTCCAGGTTACGAGACCCGGCGGGAGGATGAGTATAGCGTCGTTCTAAACCAGTTTTAGAAGTGTACGTCTATATGACTCTGCCAGAGGGTTGTCGTAGTCAGTGGGAGCAGCGGAAGCATTGGTGTACAGGTTGCTTATGTCTATTTATAGACTAGAGCAGATGTAGCGGAGATAGATCATCTATTTCTGACGTGACAGTCATGGGTTTGACTTCATCAGAATAGGGGATGGATCTGTTGAGAAGGTAGTAGGGTGTGATGTCCTGGTATTTGGATAACATGCACAAAGTAGGAAAGGAAACTCCTATACTACGATCGGTTATACTTTGGTCGTCACACAGTGGTTTCTCCACAAAGGAAATGGATTTTATATCAGACATACTGGTTACTAGATCTATGGTTTTAGATCTGGATTTGGGTGGTTTCCCAATCAGGGTACTTGACAGCATTCTAAGAGTATTTAGGATGGACGACTCCTGGCACGGTAGTGTACCTGCAGGTAATGGAGTCACCCTCTCCAAAGGTGTCTTACAGACTAAAGGGGAGAGGGACGTGCATGATTGGCAGATCACTTGCTTAGGCAATTGAGTCAATCATGAGATGTCAAGTACCACACCAGATGTTGTTCTTGCACTAGATGCAATAAGTTGACATTAATCCAATCCTGGAGAAACAGTCGGAAGCAGTTTTAGAACATAAGTGGATGTTCTAGGGATATGATAACGACAGCCTCATTCAGGAGACGGTTATCATTCCAGGCTTCCAAGGTGACATGGACGACAAGGAGGTTGTCAGAGTTATAGTTTTCCCTCTGACGAGGGGCAGTATTTTGGACAGGTGATCCAAGGCAATACTGAGGGAGGCATGGCGTGCAGGATACTGATTAAGTTCAGTTGACGATACAGTCTAAGAAGTTTGGATTTGGAGTTCATTTATGAGCTATGTCCCATCAGACATCCAGACACATTCTAAGACAGGTATTGCTCATTTCGGGAGATGGGTTTCTCCGCGAACATGAGATATAGAGAGACATGGAAAGAAACAACAAAGCGGATCCACTCACTGAGGCTATTCCTCGAACGCAATAGTTCCGCAAACGAGCTTTGTGAGACTGACTAGTAGAGGAGTTGGATGTTCGGTATCACACGGGCTGTGAGTATGCGACATCGCAATAATTAGCCTTGAGTGCAAGTGGGAGATTGTTGGAGGTAGTGCCCTCAGAGTCAATTATTGGATCACAGGCACGTGATTGCAATGATTGAGGGAGGACCTATCCCGGTACGACAGTCTTACTCGAGATGATAGTATGCTATCAGGTTTACCTTTATCATCGTGTACTGCTTTAGGTGACATGACATGTCGCTATTGCACGTTGATAGAGCCCCTAGGATTCTTGCTTGACTACCGGCAGTATGAGGGCGATCATATACGTGGGAGCTGGTAGTCTATAAGCACATCCTTAAAAGGTCCCTAGTCGTGGGAGTTTCGAGATAGGGCATCGATACTCCAGAGTAGACTAGTGTATACAGTCGAGACCCCGACGAGGGGCGGTGGCCGGTCTCACAAGCCACTGGTGTCAGTTGGTTCACCTAAGATGTATACAGGTGCTCATTGGGTTATGAGTACACCGGACAGGACTCGCCGGGAACATGCTAGTTGGTCATATACCAGACGTCAGATGGCAGTTCCCTGGTGACATGTGTGCAGGTTAGTTCATCGACCTGGGGATCGTCATCTGTCTCGTGTGAGTTCCCACTGTACTTTGATTACTACCCTACCACGGCTCAAAGGAGTCGTGCAAACAGGTTTTAGTTGGGTACAGTCCCGAGCCACATGGAGGCAGTGAGCGTATCTTCAGGGGTTCGTCTCTCCCGGTATTGGGGGTGAGGTCGTGCTGTGTCTAGGAGAGCCATTACACAAAGTCCTTGGCCAAGGCAAGGAGATTTACTGGTAGGTATTCCAGTAGTATCTCAGGGTGTTCTGGGCTACACTCCGACACGACTTGTACCGCTTTTGGGGGTCTGACTTTTACCAACCCCCTAGGCCCGCCATGCGATACTCATAGACGAACGGACCGGACTGCACGGATATTGTCACTGACAGGCTCAGTAGGGTGTCAGGATGAGTTCGCTCATCGACGTCCCTTTTAGTCAATTGCTGGTGGCCCGTTACGTATTGGCTTATACCTCTGACGTGCTAGTGGTTAAATCCACAGCCATAGTATTGATAAGTCTTTAGAGTCCGCCACACTTTCAGTTACTCAGCTTTCGGGCGAAACGCTGTAGAGGCCGTATGGAGATATGGCAGGGTTCGATCAGATACGTGCGGTATTGCACGGATCGTGATCGGACGGTTTTTACTAGCCGGCTTTGGCTTAAGCCGGATCTTAGTATTTGATAATGTAGTTTTGTCTTTTTGCATTTGTATCCGGACGGAATACAGATGCGGGTGTGTATGCACAGTATCGGGGTTTTCCTGTAATTTATTACGGGACCAGTTTTCTGGAGTTGCCAGTTTGCATTCCGTTCCGGCCGGTTTTCTCTTTTTCCTTCCCGGTCGGACTTTTCGTTGGAGGGTGTTAATTGCAAGTTTGCAATTAACATTTTATGGAGGGGGTTTCTTGCAAAAGGATTGATTATGAAATCTTCTTTGCTATTCATGCATTAATTGGGATTTGATTGGATATGGTTTGTGAATGGATTGTGTTGGAAATTGGTGTCACCTTATCTTTATTAATTCCTTTTTCCACTTGAAAAATTTAATTCATTCACCCACTTGAATGGGGGGGGCCGGCCACTGTTTGGGCTGGGAGTGTGGCTTTAATTTGTGATTGGATTATTTCCTTCATGCTTATTATTTTTGGTGGACCCCTTCCATTTTTTATGTGTGTGCTGTGAAGGAATTGTTTTTCCTTAGGTATTAATTCATTCACATTTTTCATTCACCCAACAGAGGCAGCTTGCTTCATTCTTAATTCACAGTGAGCACAAGTTCATTTTGGCCGAGCTCTTTTTGAGGATGCTCCATTGATTTTTCCTTGCAAGCATCCATGAAAATTCTTGTGCAAAATTCCTCCACCATGGCAACCTCTTCAACCCCAAAAGAGACAACGATTCTACACTAGTCTACAGCAAATCTTGGGCGCGTCGGCTAGCCAACTTCGCGCCCGAGTTGCCTCGGCATTGAGGTGGGAGCCCGTAAAAGACGTAGGCGATGTGGTGCCCTTCCGGCGACGAGGTGGAGACCGGACATTCCGCGGGAGATCGGGACGACGACGAGAAGACCGGAGGACTCGGATCAGTCGGTATATCTCTAACTCATCCTCTTGTTAGCTTAGACTTGTTAATGGTTACGATCCGGAGTTTAGTGCGCGGTGGTGCCGGTTTACAAAGTTCGCAAAATTAAAGTTTATCACCGCTTCCGCATTTGGCCGTCGGATTGACGGCCGGGGCGCCGCCGTGCACTTACAAAAACTGCATAAAGAAGTAAAACTTTACAACAAGACCGGCTCCCACGAGCACGGCACCCAAAGTCACCAAAATATAAACAACACTGAATCCTCACAACTCGTCCCTAAGTTAAATACAAGAAGTGGTGGATGGAGAATACTAGATCAAACAAAAAGATATACAATGTACAAACGGATAACCGCAAACCCACCTAAAAGCAAAGGCTTTACAGCCAACCGTAGCGGTATCCGCAAAAGTAGAGATGATAAGACGCCCTGCCGTGACTACTCTGAGGGTAAGTCCTACAAAACACTGTGGAACAACGGGGGTGAGTTGCCAACTCGTGAATAGTAACTAACATTACACTGTAATCGCAAGTATGCATGAACAGCGATAAATCTATCACATGTAATCTGATAGCATGAGTATGGTAATATGAATATGCAACAATCATGTAAAGGTACATCATCAGGGTATTACAACTACATGAAGCAATGCATATTATCATAATCCTGAGTGTAGGATGATATATAATATAAAACCTCATTCAAAATCATCAGCATGGAAAAAAACCCAGCGCCCCTCACTAACACATCAAATCCCAACATCCTCAGGCACCGCATCCTCAGATTGGCCCTCACATCCTGTAAGTCTCATGGAACCTGAGTGTCTAACATCGACACCCAAAACATCATGAAAACATATACCTGTATGTATCTATATGTGTGTGTGTATGAGGATATCAACCACGATGTCCACCGACGATACATAAAAATCATGGAAACCTGAGTGTCAAACACCAACACTCGAAATATCATGAAACCCGTGTCTAGCATCGACACGCAAATCCTCATAACTCGGGCGCTGTCACCACGACTAGCCCTGACGATATGTCGTACATCACTCCGGTCTGCATCCCTATGATAACCGCCGAGTCCAAATACAATCACCGGTAGGTAGTGGTCCCTCTGTCAGGCTTATCGTCTATACCATGAAATCACCACTCGCCCTGGGGTACCATACCAGGTCCACCATGAACCCACAGACGGTGTCTCCCGCTCCTTGAATCGGGTATCATAAGTCAAATCTCAGAACCGAGAAATCACATGGTGGACGCATTGAAATATCATATCAAGAGAAACCGGGTTTCAAACAATACATAGTTTTCTTGAAATACCCCCACGGTTCTCAAATCCATAAATCACATGAAATCCATATCTCAATGTATAAATCCATGAAAACTGATATATGCAACATAAAACAACAATATGAGCATATTAAGGGAAAGCCGCTCTTTTAAATGAATCCAGCTTTAAAATATATCATGTGGTTCCCAAATCCTCCGAAAACAAGTGCAGCATCATATGAGGTGTACATGTAATTGTAGCAAGGTTTAAGTATCTATATGTAAGCAAGTATTTATGATGCATTTCATAAGCACAATAGTCAACGTCTCAATATCACATATCAAAACAATACCACTTAGGGTATATGCAACTATAGCAAAATATGTGGGTGTACATGTCAGTATATATGCAAGATGTACAAGTAGCTGTAACCGAGTATGTGGGTGTACATGTCAATATGTATGCATGATGTACAAGTAGCTATAGCAAGATATACGTGAAATGGAATAAGAGTTACTATCTCAACTATCCCTGTGCAATACAATATCACGTATGTATGTGTCAACAGTATTTCATATGCGCAATGGAATAAGAGTCACTACCTCAATTATCCCTATCCACTACAATATCACGTATGTATATGGGTTATGCGTGTCATGGCAATTACTGACGGTGTGGGTGTAGCATACAAATTAGTGATCGTGCAACATGAACCGTCAGTAATGTGTTATGTCCAATAGGTACAGGTTAAGGCACAACAGGTAATACTATGCAATGACGTTCATATGAAATAAACTAATATGCAATAACATGCAGCTATCATATCATATCAGCCCCGACGCATAACGCCATACGGGCGATTTCCCCGTACATGTTAAATCTACTCAACGATGGTCTCGAGCTATGAAAATCCGACCACCAGCTTCCCCTTGTTCGCAGCGCCCGAAGTCCCCAGTTACGATCCTATAATTTTACAAACACATCACATAAGCTAAATATCTTACGTCGACGCAAAAATAACGAAATACAAGGATAACACCCAGAAAATTACACTGCGCACCTAGCGCACTAAACGCGCATGACATCGGCAAAAACCCTAACTAGGGTCGCTAAATTACGCAACACCAAGTCTAGACTCCGATCGTCCCGATCGCACAAACATAACACAATCAAATACGAGAATATAATAGATATAACCTCGCAACGACCAATTGAACCCACGTCGAAAATACACCGAAACCTAGTAAGCAACTTCTCGCAATATTTTGCATAAGTCTAAAGCTAATACAATTCTAGCGATTTCAAACATCTTAAAATAGCTTAACTAAGTTATCGAAACCACCTCCATATTTTTAAACTTGCTTAATTAAGCTTTAGTAAAAATCTAGTAAGCAAAAACTTTTAATTAGACAAAGTAGGAATTAACAACAATTAACATATTCCACCACTAAAATAAGTTTTCTTAAACTTCAATTAACATTCAACACTTCAACAAGTTTAAACCCTAACTTGAAATTCTTTAAAATTATTAGTAATGAATTTATCATGAGTTTAAATCTATATTAATCATATAATTAGCAAACTTAATGATTTTATCATAACAAAAGAATTAGGGTTTTGTAATTATACATTAACAAGAACACCCCAAGCAACAAGATTCAACAACTTTAGCCTCCAAAAAACCATATTTTGTTGAAGATCCAAGCAAGATTAGTGAAGAGAAATAATGGTTTAATTTTATTTAGGAATTTGTGGATTTATTTTTGGAATTTTTTGATGAGTTTTGAAGCAAGAGAATGAAGAAATGAGCAAGTAAAAGAAAATGGGGCAGATTTGGGGGGCTCGGCCAAAGGAATGGGGGTGTTTTGTGTAAAATGCAAGGAATTTTCTAGCACAAAACATTAATTGCTACATTAAATGCAAATGCCACATTTTTCCTTCTTTATTTTCTTTTAAAAAATAAACCATTTGTCATCAAAAAATTTCTAGATGTTAGAAGAGAAGGTTCTAAACTAATTCTAGTGATTAGATTAGCAATGATCCCAATTAGAACTAATTAACCCACACAAAAATATAATTTCCACTAATTAAGTGCATAAATAACACATTAAAATAATATTTAATTAGGGAAAGTTCTATGGGAACCAAAACTTCCCATTGACCCCGAAAGCCCGCGCACTAGCTTTATTCTAGCTAAACTAGGTGCCAGCAAATTTATACGGTAGTTTGATCACAATCGGGTTAAAACGGAAAATACCGACTATTTTACCCTAAAACGGAAAAATTTGCATAACGATTTCTAAAATTTTACAATCTCTCTTTTATAGAAATTCGGTCCCGGAATTAATATTTAACTATGCGTACCTTCGAAGAGATAAGGGAATTTCTTCCGCATCTCGCTCTCGTCCTCCCAAGTGATCTCCTCACTAGTAGAACTACGCCAAAGAACCTTCACAGATAGCAAGACCTTTGACCGAAGTTTCTTCACCTGCCGATCCAAAATAACTACCGGCTGCCCGGTGAACGAAAGATCGCGCTCAAGATGAACGGTCTGGTGCTGAATCATGTGAGACGGATCATGAAGGTATCTACGAAGCATCGACACATGGAAAACGGGGTGAACATCCGGAAAACTAGGCAGGAGCGCCAAACGATAAGCAACAGAACCCACTCGCTCAAGGATCTCGAAAGGACCTACAAATCTAGGACCGAGCTTCCCCTTCCTCCCAAATCGCATAACACCCTTCATCGGAGAAATCCTCAAGAATACATGATCCCCCACTGCGAACTCAAGTCTGCGACAATGACGGTTGGCATAAGATTTCTGCCTGCACTGGGCTGCTCTCATCCTATCCTGAATTAGCTGGATCATCTCCATGGTCTCCTGAACTAGCTGGGGTCCCAAAACTCTACTCCCGCTGAGTTTGGTCCAACAGACTGGCGATCAACACTTCCTACCATACAGAACCTCAAAAGGTGCCATCTGAATAGTCTCCTGAAAGCTGTTGTTGTAGGAGAACTCAATCAATGGCAAGTGACAATCCCAACTGCCACCAAAATCAAGCATACACGCACGGAGCATATCCTCCAGAGTCTGTATTATCCACCCCGACTGACCATCGGTCTGTGGATGAAAAGCGGTGCTAAAACTCAACCGGGTACCCAAACCTTCTTGAAGCTTCTGCCAAAGATGGCTAGTAAACTGGGTACCTCTGTCAGATACTATGCATGTGGGAACACCGTGCAAACACACAATCTCATCCATGTACAACTGAGCATACTGAGCATAACCGAAAGTGGTCTTCACTGGAAGGAAGTGGGCCGCTTTCGTCAACCGGACAACAATCACCCAAATGGAGTCATACCCTCGACTGGTCCTGGGTAGACCCACAATGAAGTCCATGGAAATCTGCTCCCATTTCCACTCCAGAACGGGTAAAGGCTGCAACTCTCCAGCTGGTCTCTGATGCTCAGCCTTGACTTGCTGACAAGTCAGGCACCTCGAAACGAAGTCCGAAATATCGCGCTTCATCCCTTCCCACCAGTAAAAGTCTTTCAAGTTACGGTACATCTTGGTGGAACCTGGATGAACGCTAAAGGCAGCCTGATGTGCCTATTCTAGGATCTCGCGTCTCAACCCATCAGCATCTGGTACATACAAGCGAGTCCTGCATCGTAGCACACCCTGGTCATCATTCATGAACTCCGAAGCTGTACCATGCCGAACAAGCTCAAAAATCTCAGACAAATTGGCATCACTGGGCTGCGCCTCACGGATATGATCAAGTAGTAGTAGACAGGCGCAGACATGAGCAAGCTGTCCCCCAGCGGAAGTGAACTCAAACTGCACTCTACCATCACACAAGAGCTGCCAATCTGCAGAAGGTTGTCACTGAACTGTGCTCAACTGGGACAAGCTACCCCCGGGCCTACGACTCAAAGCATCAGCTACCACATTCGCCTTGCCCGGGTGATAAAGGATCTCACAATCATAATCCTTCACAAGCTCCATCCAACGGCGCTGTCGCAGATTCAGATCCCGCTGCTGGAAGATGTACTTCAAGCTCTTGTGATCCGTGAAGATCTGATACGACTCCTCGTACAAGTAGTGTCTCCAAATCATCAATGTAAAGACCACCGCGGCCATCTCAAGATCGTGAGGGGGGTAATTTTGCTCATGCTTCTTCAGCTGCCTAGAAGCATAAGCAATCACTCTATCATGCTGCATCAGTACACAATCGAGCCCCACTCGAGAAGCATCACAGTAAACAACATAGCCGCCCTATCCAGAAGGCAAAGATAGAACTGGTGATGTCGTCAACCGAGTTTTCAACTGCTGAAAACTCTGCTCGCACGCATCAGTCCAAAGAAGAGGAACTCCCTTCCGGGTCAGTCCAGTCAGTGGTGCAGCGATACTCGAGAAATCCTGCAGAAAACGGCGTTAATAACCAGCTAAGCCCAAAAAGCTGCGGACCTCATGTTGTAGATAGTGCCCTCAGAGTCAATTATTGGATCACAGGCACGTGATTGCAATGATTGAGGGAGGACCTATCCCGGTAGGACAGTCTTACTCAAGATGATAGTATGCTATCTGGTTTATCTTTATCATCGTGTACTGCTTTAGGTGACCTTACGAGTCGCTATTGCACGTTGATAGAGCCCCTAGGATTCTTGCTTGACTACCAGCAGTATGAGGGCGATCATATACGTGAGAGATGGAGTCTATAAGCACATCCTTAAAAGGTCCCTAGTCGTGGGAGTTTCGAGACAGGGCATCGATACTCCGGAGTAGACTAGTGTATACAGTCGAGACCCCGACGAGGGGTGGTAGCCGGTCTCACAAGCCACTGGTGTCAGTTGGTTCACCTAAGATGTATACAGGTGCTCATTGGGTTATGAGTACACCGGACAGGACTCGCCGGGAACCTGCTAGTTGGGATTATACCTGATGTCAGATAGCGGTTCCCTGGTGACATGTGTACAAGTTAGTTCATCGACCTGAGATCGTCATTTGTCTCGTGTGAGTTCCCACTGTGCTTTGATTACTACCCTACCACGCTCAAAGGAGACGTGCAAACAGGTTTTAGTTGGGTACAGTCCCGAGCCACATGGAGGCAGTGAGTGGATCTGCAGGGGTTCGTTTCTCCCGGTATTGGGGGTGAGGTCGCGCTGTGTCTAGGAGAGCCAGAACATGAAAAGTCCTTGGCCAAGGCAGGAGATTTGCTGGTAGGTATTCCAGTAGTATCTCAGGGTGTTCTGGGCTACACTCCGACACGACTTATACCGCTATTGGGAGTCTGACTTTTACCAACCCCCTAGGCCCGCCATGCGATGCTCATTGACGAACGGACCGGACTGTACGGATATTGTCACTGACAGGCTCAGTAGGGTGTCAGGATGAGTTCGCTCATCGACGTCCCTTTTGGTCAATAGCTAGTGGCCCGTCACGTATGGCTGATACCTCTGACGTGCTAGTGGTTAAATCCACAGCCATAGTATTGACGAGACATTAGAGTCCACCACACACAGTTACTCAAGTTTCGGGCGAAACGCTGTAGAGGCCGTATGGAGATATGGCAGGGTTCGATTAAATATGTGCGGTATTGCACGGATCGTGATCGGACGGTTTTTACTAGCCGGCTTTGGCTTAAGCCGGATCCTAGTATTAGATAGTGTAGATCTTGTCTCTTTGCATTTGTGTTCAGTGGGAATACAAATGCGGGCATGTATATGCAGTAGTGGGGTTTTCCTGTAATTTATTACGGGATCGGTTTTCTGAAGTTGCCAGTTTGCATTCCGTTCCGGCCGGTTTTCTTTTGTTCCTTCGCCGCCGGACTTTCCGATGGAGGGGGGTTATTTGGACATTTTCAAATAACTAATCGTGGAGGGGGTTTCTTGCTTTTGTTTAGCATCTTTGCTTTTTCATGATGCTTGAAATTGATTGAGATTAGAGTTGATTTGAATTGGATATGACCTTGTTATCATTACCTTTTTGGATGTGGTCACCCATTCTCTTTTCCTACACTCACCTCTCTTCTTATTTTTTTTTCCCTCCACCATTTTCTTTGAGAGGGGGCCGGCTGTAAGTCGATGTACAACACCCCACGACTTGCGGGGGGCGGAAATATGAAAAACGATCTTGTTCTTTGCTTAAACATCGACTAACCGCATGAATCGAAGCTAAACGATAACTAACATCAAACATAGAAGTTCTAAACTACTATGTAAAGGGATTATACCTAAAGAACCGTGTCCTTCGTCTTTACGAACTCCACCTCCTCCTCGGCCTTCTCCAAGTAATAGACGATCCACCACGAGAGCTAAACTACAAGCTTTGCCTCTAAACTTGAGGTAACTAGGTATCTTTAAGTGCTAATCAAAGTACCTAGATGAAATAGAGTATGGTTATGGATTAAGTAGTCTAACCAATCCTTGTACTCAACACATGAGAGGGGAGGATTAGGGTTTGAAGAGGGAGAGCTTGAGGAGAGAGAAGATGAACATAATAATGAGAAGAGAAAATGAGTTATCATAATATATATCAAGCATTTTTATTTATCAAGAAAAGAAAAGAAAATGATTTACAACCATGCTTGATAAATATCTAATGGTGATTCATCTCCATGAGTCATTAAGCAATTATGAAGCATTAATGACATGGATGAATCATCCAAATGACTCACTAATCTCATTCAATGTATGTGCCACCTAAACCTTCTTAGTCACCATCTTCTAGAAGCTTCTCGCGCAATTACGAGAACGCCCCTCCTATCCGTGAAAATACGGAAAAACTTTAGACTGTATAAATCCAATAACCGGATACTAGTAACTGGCTTAAACCAAAGCCGACTAGTAAAAACTGTCCGAAAGTCGTACGTGCGTAAACACACGTATGCGTCCAAACCCTTGTCGTAAAACCATACGACCTCTATATCGTTTCGCCTGGAGTAGGGAAACTCTCTGCGTGGGACTCTAGAGACTCGACTACTACGCTGGCAGTGGGTTCAACCACAGACCGCAAGCGGCACTAGCTGTACGTAACGGTCCCCAGGTAGATGTCGATAAGAAGGCCGATGAGGAAAGCCATCCGAACTCCTACTGAGTCTGATGTGACAATCTCCGTACAGTCCGGTCCGTTCGTCTAAGACTATCGCATATCGGGCCTAGGGGGGCAGCAAGCGTCAGTCCCCTAATAGCTGTATAAGTCGTGTCGGAGCGAAGCCCATTACACCCTGAGAAACTACTGGAACCTACCAGCAAATCTCGCTTGCCCTGGCCAGGGACTTTGCGTAATGGCTCTCTGACACAGCGCGATATCAACCCCCAATACCGGGAGAGACAAATCCTGTCTAACCGCCACTGCCTCTAAGTGCTCGGGACTGCACCCAACTGCTACCTGTTTGCACGACTCCTTTGAGCCGTGGTAGGGTAGCAATCTAAGAACAGTGGGACACACTCGAGGCGAAGTAGCAGTGTCAAGTCTGTGGACTATGCTGTACTCATGTCACCTGGGAACTGTTCACTGACGACTGGTATAATACCAACCAACAGTTCCCTGTGAGTCCTGTCCGGTGTACCCATAACCTAACGAGCACCTGCATACTATCTCCAGTACGACGTACTGACGGCTGTGGGACAAACCATCTCCCCAACTGGGATGAGAAGCGTACACACTAGTCTACTCCGGAGTATCGATGCCCTGTCTCGATAATCCAACGACTAGGGACCTGAATAAGGATGTGCTTGTAGACTACCCAGCCCCCACTAGTGTGACTGCCATCACAACGCTGGTAGTCAAGCAAGATCCTAAGAGCTCTATCAATACGTATACTCACATATTAAGATAGAAAAAACCAAGTAGCATACTACCATGTTTAGCAAGACTGTTATATACATGTGAATATCCCAAGCTTCCATTAAGTAATATACAAACTAGTATGATACAATAATGGCCCCTAGGGCATATACACTAACAATCTCCCACTTGCACTAGGGCCATGTACTGGCATATCGAAGACCGATGATCTCGAGTAGCCTCTCGAACTGAATCTGAGGTAGGGCCTTTGTGAATGGATCAGCAATGTTCTCTTCAGAAGCAACTCTCCGAACCTCGATCTCCCGACGATCAATGATCTCCCTGATCAGGTGATACCGCCTTAAGATGTGTCTGGACTTCTGATGGGACCTTGGTTCCTTCGCTAAAGCTATAGCTCCGTTGTTGTCGCAATACAGAGGTATTGGATCAACTATGGTAGGAACCACTTGAAGTTCTGTTAGGAACTTCTACATCCAGACTGCTTCTTTTGCGGCATCGCAAGCAGCTATATACTCCGCTTCCATCGTCGAGTCAGCAACGGTGTCCTGCTTGGAGCTCTTCCAGCATACCGCCCCTCCATTGAGGGTAAAGACATAACCCGACATGGACTTGGAATCGTCCTTATCACTCTGGAAGCCGGAATCAACAAAGGCCTCCAACCTGAGGTCTTTTCCGCCGTAAACCAAGAACATCTCCTTAGTCCTTCTCAGGTACTTGGGAATGTTCTTTACTGCTATCCAGTGTTTCTTCCCTGGGTCTGACTAATACCGGCTTACCACACTCAGTGCGTAAGCTACATCTGGTCTGGTGCACAATATCGCATACATTATAGAGCCTACCGCAGAAGCGTAGGGTATAATAGACATGCGTTCCCTTTCCAAATCAGTCTTGGGAGACATCTCTTTGGAGAGGGTGATTCCGTGACAAGCCGGTAGATTACCGTGCTTAGAATCTTCCATACTGAATCTTTTCAGTACAGTGTCGATATACCTGGACTGCGAAAGTCCCAACATCATCTTGGATCTATCACGATAGATCCGGATCCCCAGAATGTAAGAGGCATCACCCAGGTCTTTCATGGAGAACCTGTGTGACAAGAATCCTTTGACAGATTGTAGCATAGGAATGTCATTTCCTATCAATAGAATGTCATCCACGTACAAGACGAGGAATACGACACTTCTGGCTACAACTTTACTATATATGCACGGTTCATCTGGATTTTTGATAAAGTCATATTCTTTTACTGTCTCATCAAAACAGATGTTCCAACTCCGCGATGCCTGCTTTAGTCCATAAATGGACTTAAGCAGCTTGCATACTTTCCCGCTGCTCCCACTCTGATTGAAACCCTCTGGCTGATCCATATAGACGCACTCTTCTAAATTTCCATTCAGAAAAGCCGTCTTTACGTCCATCTGCCAGATTTCATAATCATGGAAGGCAGCAATAGCAAGAAGGACCCGAATGGATTTGATCATAGCCACTGGAGAAAACGTTTCGTCATAGTCCAAACCAGGTCTTTGACGAAAACCCTTTGCAACAAGTCTAGCCTTATAGGTTTCCACCTGTCCATCTACACCAATCTTTTTCTTGAAGATCCATTTGCATCCTATAGGTTTTACCCCATCTGGAGCAAAGTCCAAAGTCCATACTTTGTTGGTGTACATGGACTCCATTTCGGTCCGTATTGCATCTAGCCATCGTACCGAGTCGCCGCTCTAGATGGCCTGCTGAAAGTCAGTAGGTTTATCATCATCTATGATGCAATCCTCTCTATCCCCATCTATGAGAAAACCGTAGTATCTCTCAGGCGGATGAGACGGCCTACTACTCCTGCGGAGGGGTGCGGGAATGTCCTGTTCTTCTTGAACTACCGGTTCTACCAAACTTTCAGTATTAGTTTGTGGTTCTGGAATTTCTTCTAGTTCTATTTCGCTCCCACTTGATTCCTTTTTTAAAAACTGATGTTCTAGAAAATGGGCATTACGAGAAACAAATACCTTTTGTTCCTCTGCGTAATAGAATAGATATCCCCTGGAGTTCTTTGGATATCCCACAAACTTACACTTTACTGATCGTGCCTCGAGCTTGTCCACATGCTGCTTTTTAACAAAAGCTGGACATCCCCAAATCTTTATATACTGTAGATGGGGTTTCTTCCCGCTCCACATCTGATATGGAGTGGTAGGCACAGTCTTGGTAGGAACCATGTTCAAAAGATATGCCGCTGATTCTAGTGCATAACCCCAGAAAGATCGCGGTAACTAAGCATTACTCATCATGGATCGTACCATATCCAATAGGGTTCGATTCCGTCTCTCCGATACACCATTATGCTGTGGAGTGTATGGAGGAGTAAGCTGAGAGAGAATTCCTTTCTCTTTTAGGTAACCTAGGAACTCGGCACTCAAGTATTCACCACCTCGATCAGATCTAAGTGTCTTGATACTTTTGCCGGTTTGGTTTTCTACTTCATTCTTATACTCTTGGAATTTCTCAAAAGCCTCGGATTTATGTTTCATCAGATAAATGAATCCGTATCTTGAGTAATCATCCGTGAAAGTAATGAAATAGGAAAAACCACATCTTGCATGCGTAGACATTGGACCACATACATCGCTGTGTATGAGTCCTAAGAGCTCGCTCGCTCTTACTCCATGTCCAGTAAATGGAGTCTTTGTCATCTTTCCTTTGAGACAAGATTGACAAGTGTCATAAGTTTGATATTCGAACGAGTCCAAATATCCTTCTCTATGTAACTTAGTCAACCTTCTCTCATTGATGTGACCCAGTCTACAATGCCATAAGAAAGCTTTATTTAAATATGGAGAGTTTCTTTTTAATGTGTTCTGGACATTGAAAATTTGGAGTTGGTTTAAAATATATATACCGTTATTTAGTGTACCGGACCCAATCAAACCATGATTAAGGTGGATGTTAACAACATCTCTTACAAACGTGAACTCATAACCTTTATTTGATAACAAGGAAACTGATATGATATTACACGTTAAGCTTGGTACAAAAAAACAGTTATGTAAAACCAAAATGTGTCCACTCGTCAATCCTAGGTGATAATCCCCGACGGACGCAGCTCCCACGCTAGCTCCGTTAGCAACCTTTAGGGTCATATCACCTTCCTTCAGCACTCTACAGTTTCTCAGTGCCTGCAATGAATTGCAAATATGAGATCCTGATCCGGTATCCAATACCCAGGAAGTAGAGTTAATTGACAGACAATTCTCAATTACAAACACACCTGAAGTCGAAGCCACTGCTTGCTTCGGTTCCTGGTTCTTGGCGTTCCACGCCTTGCAATCTTTCTTCCAGTGCCCTTTCCTATGACAATGGAAGCACTCATCCTGGCCCACTACCGGTACCGCAAACTTTTTCTTTCCCTTCCCTCCCACCTTACTAACACCTCCTCTAGGTTTGGTGGCGGCCTTCTTCTTCCTTCCTTTGGCCCTAGCCTTGGACCCGGAAGAAGATGCACCGCCAACAAACATAGCGGGTGTTTCCCTTGTCTTCTGCAAGGTGCCCTCTGCACTTCTTAACATGTTCAGGAGTTCCGGAAGTTCAACTTCTTTTCTTTGAATGTTGAAGTGTAACCCTTCGAAAATCGTTTAGGCAGTTTTTCGGTAATCGGCAAATTTTTCGGCTTTTTCCGTAAAAAGTCAAAATTGATATTTTTCATTGTAGACCTAATTATACAAAATTTAGATAAGATATTACTATAATTTTGTCACTAAAATGTCACTTATAATTATCTAGTTAAATAAAAAAAAATTTCATAATTAATTATTTTTTTTATTATTTTAAGCCTTTTTAAATACATTTAATTAGGGATAAATACAAATTTAATTAGGTAAATTTCTTAATTAGGAGTCTTTATAAGCTAAAATATGGTGTTAATAAAATTATATCATGTCTTGCAAACTTTTGGTTTTATGGTGGGAAAATTATGAAAAAAATGATGAAAAAGGGGTTTTTTTTGGAAAAAGTTGAAATGAAAAGCATTAAATGATATCATATGATATTTGTTTGACCTAGAAACTTCTTCAAAACTCCCACAACCTCCCTCCTCTACCTCAGGTCGAGCTCAACCTGAGCAAACCCCATTTCCCTCTCTCTTTCTTGCTTCTAAAATCATGAAAAAATCATCAAAATCCACCGAAATCAACACATTTCTTCACAAATTCAAACCATAATCCTATTCCACCTCTTTCCAACCCTAATTTGCTTCAAAACAAGGTAAAAGGAGGCATCTTTCAAGGTCAAGTGCAAGTTAGGGTTCACTTGTAAGGTATAAATTCTAAACTAGTTGTTAAATTTGTAGTTTAAATAAGCTAAATTAGTATTTTAAAGTGTTAATTTCATTGTAATGGTTGGTTTTTGAAAATTCAAGAGAGGTGTTGATGTCCTAATTAGGGTTTGTTATAGGATAAGTGGGTTTAAGTTAGGGTAGTGGTTATCTAGTTGGTTAGAATGGTTGTTTGTGCGATGTAGCGATCGCTACACCGTTAAACCGCGATAATTGCATCGATATTTCTACGTCAATGCTTACTAGTTTTTCTATATTTTTCAGAGGTGATGTTATAGTTAGGGTTTGAAGTTGAATAAGTGTGTTTAGGTTAGTATTGTGGCCATCTAGTGTATTAGGTTGGATATTTGTGCGATGTTGCGATCACGATATCGTTAATTCGCGATGTTTGCTTTGAAATCGGCATGCTAATTGCTTACTAGTTTTTCTAAAATTTTAGGAGGTGATCTAATTGTGTTATTTAGGCGATATAATTAGCATCTTATACGACTATTAGGGTGTGTGAATGCGGAATTTTGTTTAGTCGGGTTTTAGTTTTGACAATTGCCCCGAAACGGCGATTTTAGTTAAGGTTTTAGCGATTTTCGTGTATTTTCCGTGTACCGAGTGCACGTTGTGATTAATTCGAGAGCGTCGATCTTTTCATAGTGTGAGTTGCATCATTTCAGAAATTTGTAACCTTATATTGTGTGTTATGCAATTCTAGGATCGGTCGGGGAAACTTCGGATACGGCGCGAAAAGGCAAAGCGGTGGCCGGGTCAGATTAGCGGGGATTTCAGGTGAGTAGATGTATTCATCTATGGGGGAATTGTCTGGATGGCGCGATGCGCCCCCCCTAGTTAGGATTACCCTACTTTATGCAAGATTTATATTGTTAGATAGCTTACCCCTTTATGTACATTGCATACCCTCACAGCTAACCGTATGCTAGATTGCATGGACATTCATCTTCATATATGCGATATCACTTCGTAGGACACGAACACCATTACCATTGGCATCTGTTGCACGTGCACTATTCATGTGACACACACGCCTTTGGTAATTGACATGCCACGTGCACGATAGAACCTGTTTATCTTAATATCATCACCTGCATTCATACTTGATATATGAAACTGCATCGCATGCACATATCTCGCATCATCATCATATTTACATAGAACTCTAGCCAAAATTCACATCATACACATTGATATCATAGACATTTATCATACATATAACATGTGGACATTATGATTTTCTTGAGGATTTCAGTTTTGCTGCGATTTCTGGATTTTTGGGGAAAACCGCAAGAATTTAACAAAACCTTATCTTTATCATTTTCAAAACAAAAGTTGCGGTTTTCTCGTGATGTATGTGTCGTCCACCATGAGTTTTCATGTTTTCTGTTGGATTTCGAGACCCGATTCGAGGAGTGGATGAACCGTCTCGGGTACATGGTGGGCCCGGTATGGTACCCCGGGGCAAGAAGATCGAGTTGTAGACGATGAGCCTGGCAGGGGAAGACTACCTACCGGTGATGTCTGGCACGGCGGATATCCGGAGGATACCGACCGTTGTCGTGAGATTTATGATATGGGCCGATCCGGACTGACGGAGCCCGATATTGAGACAGATGTGATTCCTATTTGGTGTCGATGCTTGACACAGGTTTTCAGAGGATTTCTTGATGATATTTAGCTATTATGCAGACATTCATTTTTCTAAAAGTTAAGAATGCAGTAACATTAACATTTAAAACACTTAAAGAGTTAGAAAAGATATTGTATACATGTGCATGCATACTAGAGTTATTATATCACATATGGACATACATGTTGTTCCGCATTGCGTGCATTCTTACGATTGCCTTACTAGATGTTATATTCTACTCACGAGCTGGCAACTCACCCCCGTTGTGCCACAGTGTCTTGCAGGTCGGACCCGTCAGTCTTGTAGAGGCGGGCTATCTTGTCATCAGTTCCTTTTGCTCAGACTCGCGACATCGCCCGTAGGTGGGTTGCGAGTATACTTTATTTCTTTTTGCTTTATCATTGTATCTAGTATTCTCCATCTACCACTTGTATTGTATATGCGACCTAGTGATGAGACTGAGAGATTTGTATATTTGTGGTTTCTTTTGGGTCGAGCTCACTTGAGCCGACGTGTGTTTTCTGGTATTTGCATCTCTTTTATGCTCTTTTTCTCGATATTACTATTATATTGCATGTGGTTGTGATCCGCCTTGGGCGAAGAGCTAGCTCCCGCTTGGGGATGCCATTTTTATAATTACAGGTTTATTATCTTGTTGTACCCATTTTGGGGGATAGAAAATACAGGGGAGACTCTGCCGAAATTCTCGGGAATTTTTGATGTTTTTAAAATGGGATTCTATGCAACTTAATTGATTTCAAAACCGTTTTCATTTAAGGTTTTCCTTCACTCTCTTTTGATTTTGGGTTAGATTTCTGGGCTTTGGCTGACTTAGGTTACGGTACGCCTTTAGACGTCTCGTAATCTAAGTGCCAGTCACGTTCCGTACTTTCGGGTCGTGACAAAGTTGGTATCAGAGCGTAGGTTTTACCTTTCTGAGTGTAGGACGACCTTGGTAGATGGAGTAGGTGACTTAAGCAGAGTGGCGTAGCGTGGGTATGATCCGCGGCATACTTACGATACGGTACTCCGCCTAAGTGACCTTAGGACATAATTGCTTGTATTTCCTTTCTTGATTCCTTGCATTCCTTGATTCAATTGCAATGATCTTATTAGTCCTGTTTCTTATTCCAGCTTCGATGCCGCCAAAGACTACGAGAGCTCAGCGGGCTGCCGCTAGGGATGAGATTCGGGCGGGCCCGTCTGAGGCGAGGATCGAGCGGGAGGATACGCCTACCCCTCAGGGTCATACTGATCCGCCTTATCCAGACCGAATTGCCAGATTAGAGGCAGGCATACAAGAGTTGCGGCATATGATGGGATCTTTAGTTGAGTCCAGTCGGGCACAGAGATCCGAGGATGTTCCTTCCACCGCACAGACCACGATCGTACCTGCTGCACAGATGGTCACTCCTGCTGCTACTACGGAGACTATCCCTGTTTCACTACAGGAGTTCATGAGATTGAGACCTCCAGCTTTTACCGGTACAGATGCGACAGAGGACCCACAGGCATTTCTCGATAGGATGGCACGGATTGGCCGTTCGTTGAGGTGTTCTGAGGATAGATTGGTGGAGTTTGCGAGTTTTCGTCTGGAGGGTCTTGCCCAGACATGGTACGACTCAGTAGAGAGAGGCCGAGCTGCAGGTCTGCCTTCTATGACCTGGGATGAGTTTACAGCCGCATTTCTTGCCCGTTTTCTTCCGGAGAGTGTCCGAGATGCTCGAGCCCGCAGTTTTGAGTCTTTGCGCAAGACTCCTGGGATGACAGTGTCGGAGTATGATATACAGTTTACCCAGTTGTCTCGATATGCTCCGTACCTAGTAGACACAGAAGAGAAGAGAATAAAGAGGTTTGTGCGAGGGCTTGATACACAGCTATTCCTTGCCATCGGCACCCAGCACTTCGATACATACGCAGCCGCGATGGATGCAGCCTTACTTTTGAAGGAGCGTATTTCTGAGACTCCGGTCGCTTCTGGGCCGAAGAGGATCCATACTGATACGCCAGCTCAGCGGCAGATGGGCAGACATCGTGATAGATTATTTCCGGGAGATGGCGGAGGCAGAGGATTGAGACGAGGTCAGTTATTTGGTTCATATTCACAGACCCAGCAGTCGTCTCCAGGTTGTTTTCGGTGTGGGAGTCAGTACCACCGTGTCAGAGACTGTACCATGGGACGTCCGGGCACGGCGACAGTCCCGCATGTGACTTTACCACCCTCACCACCTTCTCAGAGAGCTTTACTTCCTACTCCTGATGATGCTTCACGCCAGCCAGATGCTTCTAGAGGCCGTGGGCGTGGCGGTCCGGTTCCGCGAGGACGAGGTGACAGAGGCAGAGGCAGAGGCCGAGGTAGAGGCAGAGGACAGCCAGCTATTAGTGGTGGACAGGCCCGAGTGTTCGCGTTGACTCCTCAGGATGCACAGGCATCCAATGCCGTCGTGACAGGTACTCTGCCAGTATGTTCTTTTGATGCACGGGTATTATTTGATCCAGGCTCCACACATTCCTATGTATCCATGTATTTTGCACCGAGGTTATGCCGAGAGTCTTCTCCGTTAGATCAGCCGCTTGTCGTTATTACCCCGGTAGGTGAGTCTTTTGTTGCCCGTTTTGTGTATCGATCGTGTTTCGTTCGTATTGGGGAGAGAGATTCTTCAGTAGATTTGATTCTCCTCGATATGCTAGACTTTGACGTTCTTCTTGGTATGGACTGGCTAGCCACCTGTTATGCATCTGTGGACTGCCGTGAAAAGGCAGTCAGATTCAGTTTTCCTGGTGAGCCGGTTCTTATTATTCAGGGAGATCGTAGTGCTACCCTTCCCAGCTTGATTTCATCTCTTCGCGCTGGTCAGCTCTTAAGGAAAGGGTGTCAGGGATTCTTAGCCTATATTTGCGATACTAGCTCCACAGAGGTTCCGTTGGACCAGGTCCCTGTTGTGAGAGAGTTTCCTGATGTATTCCCTGACGAGCTGCCTGGTCTGCCACCAGAGCGCGAGATTGAGTTCTGTATTGACTTGATCCCTGGCACGGGGCCTATTTCTATACCTCCTTATCGGATGGCCCCGGCGGAGCTGAGAGAGCTAAAGGATCAGTTACAGGACTTGCTCGACAAAGGGCTTATCCGACCGAGTGTGTCACCTTGGGGTGCTCCCGTCCTGTTTGTTAAGAAGAAGGACGGAAGTATGCGTTTATGCATTGATTATCGTCAGCTGAACCGGGTTACTGTACGGAACAGGTATCCCCTACCCCGCATTGATGACTTATTTGATCAGCTCCAGGGTGCAGGGTTTTTCTCGAAGGTTGATTTACGGTCAGGTTATCACCAGTTGCGGGTTCGGAAGGAGGATATTCCGAAGACCGCCTTCCGTACTCGTTATGGTCATTACGAGTTCTTGGTGATGTCGTTCGGGCTCACCAATACCCCGGCAGCTTTTATGGATTTGATGAACCGCGTATTCAGGCCGTATCTCGATCAGTTCATCATTGTGTTCATTGACGACATCTTGGTTTATTCTCGGAGCCGGGAGGAGCATGAGCAGCACTTACGTATCACATTGCAGACTTTGAGGGAGCATCAGCTGTTCGCCAAATTCTCCAAGTGCGCATTCTGGATAGACAGTGTCGACTTCTTGGGTCATGTGGTGACGAGAGATGGTATTTGTATGGATCCGAAGAAGATCGAGGCAGTTCAGCGTTGGCCTAGACCGGTATCAGTCACAGAGGTTCGCAGTTTTCTAGGTCTGGCCGGCTATTATCGACGTTTTGTCCAGGATTTCTCCCGCATTGCTGCACCGTTGACCGGGTTGACCCGGAAGGGGGTTCCTTTTGATTGGACCCAGGCATGTGAGGATAGCTTCCAGCAGTTGAAGACTCGTCTGACTACTGCACCAGTGTTAGCATTGCCTTCAGGATCAGGCGGGTTCGTGGTATATTGTGATGCTTCTAGAGTGGGGCTGGGATGTGTATTGATGCAGCACGACAGAGTTATCGCGTATGCTTCTCGGCAGCTGAGGAAACACGAACAAAACTACCCCACCCATGATTTAGAGATGGCTGCAGTGGTATTTGCACTTAAGATCTGGAGACATTACCTATACGGTGAGTCGTGCCAGATATTCACTGACCACAAGAGTTTGAAGTATATCTTCCAGCAGCGAGACCTGAACCTGAGACAGCGCCGTTGGATGGAGTTGGTGAAAGATTATGACTGCGAGATTCTATACCATCCGGGCAAGGCGAATGTGGTGGCAGATGCTTTGAGTAGGAGGCCCGGAGGTAGTTTATCTTGTTTGAGCGCAGTACAGATGCAGTCGACGGCGGATTGGCAGGTTTTATGTGATAGCAGAGTGCAGTTCGAGTTTACTCCTACAGGGGGACAGCTGGCCTATTTCAGAGCACGCCCACAGTTACTTGACCGTATCCATGAGGCACAGTCCGGCGATGCCCGTACATTAGAGATCATTGAGCAGATTCGACAGGACAGAGTTTCTGAGTTCGTGATTGATGATCAGGGGATACTTCGATTTGGGACTCGACTGTGTGTGCCAGATTCAGAGGGACTGAGGTGTGATATTCTCGAGGAGGCACATAGATCCGTATACAGTGTGCATCCAGGTTCCACCAAGATGTACCGTGATTTGAGAGAGGTTTACTGGTGGGACGGGATGAAGAAGGATATTACAGACTTTGTGTCGAGATGCCTGACTTGTCAGCAAGTCAAGGCCGAGCACCAGAGGCCAGCCGGCGAGTTACAGCCTTTGCCCATCCCTGAGTGGAAGTGGGAGCAGGTCTCCATGGACTTCGTTGTGGGTCTACCCAGGACCAGTCGAGGGTATGACTCTATTTGGGTGATTGTGGATCGACTGACGAAAGTGGCTCACTTCCTGCCAGTGAGGACCACTTTTGGATTTTCTCAGTACGCCCAGGTTTATATTGATAAGATAGTGCGACTGCATGGTGTTCCGACTTGCATCGTGTCCGACCGTGGCACCCAGTTTACCAGCCGATTGTGGCAGAAACTACAGGAAGCTTTGGGCACCCGATTGAGTTTTAGCACAGCCTTTCATCCTCAGACTGACGGTCAGTCGGAGCGTACGATTCAGACTCTTGAGGACATGCTGAGAGCTTGTGTTTTAGATTTCGGTGGTAGCTGGGATCGTCATTTGCCTTTGATCGAGTTTTCCTACAATAATAGCTTCCAGGAGACGACCGAGAAAATACAGCTGATTCGGGACAGGATGAGAGCGGCACAGAGCAGGCAGAAATCTTATGCTGACAGGCACCGTCGCCGACTCGAGTTCGCTATTGGCGATCATGTTTTCCTGAAGGTCTCTCCGATGAAGGGTGTGATGAGATTTGGGCGGAAAGGGAAACAGAGTCCTAGATATGTTGGTCCTTTCGAGATCCTAGAGCGTGTTGGTCCAGTCGCTTATCGGTTAGCTCTTCCGCCCAGCTTCCCCGATGTTCACCCCGTATTCCATGTCTCGATGCTCCGCCAGTACCTTCATGATCCTTCCCAGGCGATTCAGCACCAGACGATCCAGTTAGAGCGTGATCTTTCTTTCACCGAGCAGCCGGTTGTCATCTTGGATCGGCAGGTAAAGAAATTGAGGTCGAAGGTCATACCGTTTGTCAAGGTTCTTTGGCGTGGCCCGAACAGCGAGGAGGTCACCTGGGAGACCGAGGTCGAGATGAGGAAGAGATATCCCCATCTTTTTGAAGGTACGCGTAGTTAAATTCTAAATTCGGGGACCGAATTTCTTTAAGGGGGGAAGATTGTAACCCTTCGAAAATCGTTTAGGCAGTTTTTCGGTAATCGGCAAATTTTTCGGCTTTTTCCGTAAAAAGTCAAAATTGATATTTTTCATTGTAGACCTAATTATACAAAATTTAGATAAGATATTACTATAATTTTGTCACTAAAATGTCACTTATAATTATCTAGTTAAATAAAAAAAAAATTCATAATTAATTATTTTTTTTATTATTTTAAGCCTTTTTAAATACATTTAATTAGGGATAAATACAAATTTAATTAGGTAAATTTCTTAATTAGGAGTCTTTATAAGCTAAAATATGGTGTTAATAAAATTATATCATGTCTTGCAAACTTTTGGTTTTATGGTGGGAAAATTATGAAAAAAATGATGAAAAAGGGGTTTTTTTTGGAAAAAGTTGAAATGAAAAGCATTAAATGATATCATATGATATTTGTTTGACCTAGAAACTTCTTCAAAACTCCCACAACCTCCCTCCTCTACCTCAGGTCGAGCTCAACCTGAGCAAACCCCATTTCCCTCTCTCTTTCTTGCTTCTAAAATCATGAAAAAATCATCAAAATCCACCGAAATCAACACATTTCTTCACAAATTCAAACCATAATCCTATTCCACCTCTTTCCAACCCTAATTTGCTTCAAAACAAGGTAAAAGGAGGCATCTTTCAAGGTCAAGTGCAAGTTAGGGTTCACTTGTAAGGTATAAATTCTAAACTAGTTGTTAAATTTGTAGTTTAAATAAGCTAAATTAGTATTTTAAAGTGTTAATTTCATTGTAATGGTTGGTTTTTGAAAATTCAAGAGAGGTGTTGATGTCCTAATTAGGGTTTGTTATAGGATAAGTGGGTTTAAGTTAGGGTAGTGGTTATCTAGTTGGTTAGAATGGTTGTTTGTGCGATGTAGCGATCGCTACACCGTTAAACCGCGATAATTGCATCGATATTTCTACGTCAATGCTTACTAGTTTTTCTAAAATTTTAGGAGGTGATCTAATTGTGTTATTTAGGCGATATAATTAGCATCTTATACGACTATTAGGGTGTGTGAATGCGGAATTTTGTTTAGTCGGGTTTTAGTTTTGACAATTGCCCCGAAACGGCGATTTTAGTTAAGGTTTTAGCGATTTTCGTGTATTTTCCGTGTACCGAGTGCACGTTGTGATTAATTCGAGAGCGTCGATCTTTTCATAGTGTGAGTTGCATCATTTCAGAAATTTGTAACCTTATATTGTGTGTTATGCAATTCTAGGATCGGTCGGGGAAACTTCGGATACGGCGCGAAAAGGCAAAGCGGTGGCCGGGTCAGATTAGCGGGGATTTCAGGTGAGTAGATGTATTCATCTATGGGGGAATTGTCTGGATGGCGCGATGCGCCCCCCCTAGTTAGGATTACCCTACTTTATGCAAGATTTATATTGTTAGATAGCTTACCCCTTTATGTACATTGCATACCCTCACAGCTAACCGTATGCTAGATTGCATGGACATTCATCTTCATATATGCGATATCACTTCGTAGGACACGAACACCATTACCATTGGCATCTGTTGCACGTGCACTATTCATGTGACACACACGCCTTTGGTAATTGACATGCCACGTGCACGATAGAACCTGTTTATCTTAATATCATCACCTGCATTCATACTTGATATATGAAACTGCATCGCATGCACATATCTCGCATCATCATCATATTTACATAGAACTCTAGCCAAAATTCACATCATACACATTGATATCATAGACATTTATCATACATATAACATGTGGACATTATGATTTTCTTGAGGATTTCAGTTTTGCTGCGATTTCTGGATTTTTGGGGAAAACCGCAAGAATTTAACAAAACCTTATCTTTATCATTTTCAAAACAAAAGTTGCGGTTTTCTCGTGATGTATGTGTCGTCCACCATGAGTTTTCATGTTTTCTGTTGGATTTCGAGACCCGATTCGAGGAGTGGATGAACCGTCTCGGGTACATGGTGGGCCCGGTATGGTACCCCGGGGCAAGAAGATCGAGTTGTAGACGATGAGCCTGGCAGGGGAAGACTACCTACCGGTGATGTCTGGCACGGCGGATATCCGGAGGATACCGACCGTTGTCGTGAGATTTATGATATGGGCCGATCCGGACTGACGGAGCCCGATATTGAGACAGATGTGATTCCTATTTGGTGTCGATGCTTGACACAGGTTTTCAGAGGATTTCTTGATGATATTTAGCTATTATGCAGACATTCATTTTTCTAAAAGTTAAGAATGCAGTAACATTAACATTTAAAACACTTAAAGAGTTAGAAAAGATATTGTATACATGTGCATGCATACTAGAGTTATTATATCACATATGGACATACATGTTGTTCCGCATTGCGTGCATTCTTACGATTGCCTTACTAGATGTTATATTCTACTCACGAGCTGGCAACTCACCCCCGTTGTGCCACAGTGTCTTGCAGGTCGGACCCGTCAGTCTTGTAGAGGCGGGCTATCTTGTCATCAGTTCCTTTTGCTCAGACTCGCGACATCGCCCGTAGGTGGGTTGCGAGTATACTTTATTTCTTTTTGCTTTATCATTGTATCTAGTATTCTCCATCTACCACTTGTATTGTATATGCGACCTAGTGATGAGACTGAGAGATTTGTATATTTGTGGTTTCTTTTGGGTCGAGCTCACTTGAGCCGACGTGTGTTTTCTGGTATTTGCATCTCTTTTATGCTCTTTTTCTCGATATTACTATTATATTGCATGTGGTTGTGATCCGCCTTGGGCGAAGAGCTAGCTCCCGCTTGGGGATGCCATTTTTATAATTACAGGTTTATTATCTTGTTGTACCCATTTTGGGGGATAGAAAATACAGGGGAGACTCTGCCGAAATTCTCGGGAATTTTTGATGTTTTTAAAATGGGATTCTATGCAACTTAATTGATTTCAAAACCGTTTTCATTTAAGGTTTTCCTTCACTCTCTTTTGATTTTGGGTTAGATTTCTGGGCTTTGGCTGACTTAGGTTACGGTACGCCTTTAGACGTCTCGTAATCTAAGTGCCAGTCACGTTCCGTACTTTCGGGTCGTGACATGAAGTTCAGGATAAACTGGGCGTAGGTGTGAGGAAGGGACTGGAGAATAAGGTCTGTATAGAGCTCATTATCCAAAGTCGTCCCAAGGTCTGCGAGCTCTTCAATATAGCCGATCATCTTTAGGACATGTTCTCCTACCGATGACCCGACAGCCAACCTCGCTCGAAACAAGTTCTTAGAGGTCTCGTATCTTGCTATACGAGATTGCTCTCCATAATGTTCTTTTGTATGGAGAAATATGCCATCTAGTTCCATATCCTCGTGCCTCCTCTGATGTTCATTGTTCATCGAGGCAAGCACGATGCACTTGGCTTTCGCGCAATCTAAATCCCAGGTTTTGCGGATTTCCTTATCCGCATTACTGGATTTGGGACCAGGGACAGCAGGTGCCGTAGCAGTGAGGACGTACCCTAATTTGTCATAGGTCAAAGCCATTTTGACATTCCGCAGCCAATCTTTATAGTTTGGCCCTGTCAGTATATTTTTCTCTAAAAGTAACTTAAGTCCATTCATTTTCAGGGTCGCTGCAAATTGGAGAGAGAGAAGAAAACTCTATAGCATAATGCTCTTGCAAGTTTAGAGTGGTTTTTAGTTTATCTAAACTGGATGGCTCCCACTGTTTCTCGAATCCTTCCTCAAACCATAAAAGAAGAATTAGCCAGGACTATTCTCACCGTACAATACTTGCTTAATCGTTCAGCCAGGCTAGTTTCGATACTTCGAGGGAGGTTTTCCAACTCTTTCGCGAAGTTCCTTAATTAAATAACCTCTTTTCTCTAGGGGCGTAACCCCGCTGGTTTATAGCATTGATCGTTAAGTGACGAATATCCTGATAAGTAGCATATACTTACAGTAGGATCGGGATCCAAATATCATTGTATGATAATGTTGAAGGAATCCTACCAACATTCATCAAACTCCAAATGGTATGCAACTCTTTGCAAATTTCAGTTTCTTTAGAAATTCCCGATATATATTTTTGCCCCATGCTCTTATGACCTTGGCGTTAGGTCAAAATGTCATAAGTCACATGTCAAGTTCTATCCATCATTATCTTGTCAATTTGAACCCATCCGTATATATCCTTGACGTTTGGCCAAAATGATAATACGACTGTCCCAAACTAACTCATCTATCTATGCAACAAATGAATACCCAGTAGCTACCAAACACTATGCCTTGGCGTTAGGTCAAAATACATAGCTTGAATACTACTGAATACCCAGATGAAATGACGGAGGGCTACGAATGGTTTTGGCGAAACCGTGAACGTAGTGAACTTGATATAACCGAAGGAACCTGATAGCTTTTAAAAGGAGTGGTTAAAGCTCCGCATTTAAAAATATCTGTTTTTAAAATTAACCGAGTGGTTTCTTTTAAATTGTTCCAACGATTAACTTTTGGTTTATTTTCTTTGCATTATAAATAATGCGTCCCATCATTAACCTATCATTGCATAAAACAACGAAAATACAACGTCCTCTTATGCCATCTGCATTCGCCACGGGGTCCCGTCATCACCTGTTAGGTTACTTAACTAACGACAGAGCGGGGGCTGGGCTAGCACGGGTGTAAAACATAAGTGACGTCTAAATAGCTATCATATATAGATATTGTACATTCGTCATACGCAATAATAGGCATTCCAGATCACAGATAAACTTTATTGGATTTGCAAGTAATCCGTGTTTGTTTTGAGCCTGCAACAAAAGACGGATTACACAGTTGTGATGAATAGCCATTACCCCACCCAAGACCCCAACGGGTACGGCAAACTACCCACCCGGCAGTTTGTGCACCCCACCTTGGGTCTGTCCTAGGAGCAAAAACAGTAAAATGAAATAATACAACGGTGGCTACAACCGCAACCTGGATGTGCCCCGCAAAATAATATTACAACAAATTACATTTACATCAAATGAATTAAATAATAACCCATCACATAACCCCGGCTATACATCACAACAGTCCAGCAAAGTTCATATACACAAACAGATAAAATCCATTACAGAAATATGCAACCTCTTGCCAACCGACATACTAGCAGTTAGGGGAGGTTTACGAACACATTATACAAACACAGATATAATCCAACTATAGGGTTCCTAGGCACACTAGTGAGGTCTCACAAGGCATCAACCATGCCAATTTCAAAAAATCTAGGTGCCGAGAAACCCTAATACGGATCGTTGGCTAAAGTGTAGGCGAAACTAGAAACTAGTTAACAACTTTAACTATAAGGAAACGGAAATACAACCTTTGTAGATCCGGTGCTCCACCTCCATAGCTCCGTAACGAAGTCCCCTCGCTGTCCAAATGAATTCCCGGGCTCTAGCGTCGGCTTCGTCGGAGAAATGGCGAGCTAGGTCGTCGATGTCCATGCCGAAGATGATCTACGTCGAGACATCGCTAGATCAAGCTCCACCTTCACCAAGCCATGAAACTTGTGAAGGAAACACACTCTACTACTTAGCAAGAGGTAGAGGATGAAGAAATAGGAAGTGGGTAGACTTTAGAATTGGATTTCTCACTAATTTCATCAATCCACCATTGATGAAGCAAGCTTTTCTTCCTTGAAGAAGATGAAGAAGAAGAAGCTAATTGTTATGATAAGATTAATTGTTTTGAAAAGAAAATCAATACTTATCATATAATGAACCATGGTCAAGTGTAGAGATTTAATCATGGTTGAAAGGAATGGTTAGGGTTAAGCATGAGACAAAAATGGTCACTTGGTCAAATCTTCAAGAAGCTTCAATATGAAACAAAATTAGCCACCATTTTTCTCTTTATGCCTTTTTATTTATTTCCAAAATGAATAAATAGATAAATAAATGAGAAAAGGAAATAAAACCCTAATCATAAGTTTAACCATGATTTAATTCTATACACTTAACCAAGTAAACATGTATCATCAAACATGATACAATCAAGTGCACAAAAGTATATCACATATACAACTTGTGCAATCCAAGTGAGAAAATCCATATAAAGTGAACCAATACTAGTTAGTGCAAAGTAATATATCTAATATATAATTATGCATTAAATCATTAAATCAACACTTGATTCAATGATCCGGTCATGTCACACACAACCGACTAGTATTCAATGTATCGATTTATCGAATCAATCCTTTATTCGATAACTAGGTTATATCGCATACAACCATTTGATACATTCATCGCAAGAATAGAATACGGTATCACATACACGCATTATTCTCGGTCCCGCACATATCTCATATGCGCTCCTATTTCGTTTCGCTTGAGCCAGGAAACCTCTGTGTAGGACTCTAAAGACTCGTCAATACGCCGGCAGCAGGCGATGATCATATCAAACACCCACAAGCCGCAAGCGGTCTGCTAAACGTAACGGCCACCCGGGTATTGAGCGATCTGAAGATCGACGAGCAAGCCCGCTCACACTCCAGTGAATCCAACCAGTAACACTACCGTACAGTCCGGTCTGATCGTCTGATATGTCGCATATCTCGCCTAAGGGTGGTAAACGTCAGACCCCAATAGCTCGATAAGTCGTGTCGATATGAGCTCTATAACAATTCGAGAAACTACTGGTAACACTTACCAGTAAATCTCAGCAACCCTGGCCAGGGATTTCCTGTTATAGCCAATCGAACACAGCACAACATCAACCCCCTATACCGGGAGAGACGAATCCCCTCCTATCGCTCATTGCCTCCATGTGACTCGGGACTGTACCCAAAAACCACCATTTTGCACGCCCTCTTAGGCGTGGTAAGATGGAAATCAAAGCATAGTGGGAACCACACAAGACTCTATGACGATCTCGGGTCAACAGACTACTCTGTACCAGTGTCACTAGAGAACTGCCATCTGACGTGAGGTATAATACCATCTGGGAGTTCTCGGCGAGTCCGTCCAGTGTACCCAGTCTCTACTGAGCACCCGTATATCATCTCTGATGTCAAACACCAATGGATATGGGATCATCCATCGCCCATCTGTATGGGTCAAGAAGGTACACGCTAGTCTACTCTGGTATATCGATGCCCCGTCTCGATACACCCTCGACTAAGGACTTTGAAGGATGTACTTATGGACTACCATGTCCCCACTAGTATGATCCGCATCATAGTCCAGGTAGTTAAGTACACATCCTAAGGGCTTTACCAACATGTAATAGAGAGACAATCAGTGTACACGTTAAGGTAAAGTTCAACCAGATAGCATACTATCATGTCGAGCAAGAAAGTCCTCACTATATATGTCCCAGCATCCACTACAATATACATCCTATGTATAGTAATGGCCTCTAGGGCATACATATAACTAACAATCTCCCACTTGCACTAGGGCCATCTGTAGCAGTGGTTTGAAGTATCTCATACTCAACCACCCCATAAAGGTCTCTCTCTGGGAACAGGCCTTTGTGAGTGGATCCGTTGTGTTGTCCTCTGAGTCTACTCTCCTGACCTCGATCCCCTGGAGATTAACCATTTCCATGATCAGGTGATACTGCCTTAGAATATGTCTGGATCACTGATAGGACCGGCGTTCCTCGGCATAAGCCACAACTCCATTGTCTCACAATGGTAGGAACTTAGTTCATCTCATGAACCAATATACATCCAAACAGCCTCTTTGGTAGCATCTTTAGTAGCGATGTATCCTGCCTTTATCGTCTAGTATGCCACGGTATCTATCTTGGAACTCTTCCAACATACCGTCCATTTACTGAGGGTAAAGACAATGCCTGTGACTGACATTCAGTCGTCTTTATCACCCTGGAACAATTCCAGTGATTCTCCCCAGGATCGATTGATACCATCTCACTGCAACTAGTGAGTATCCTAACATCTATTTAGATCTATCTCATAGATCCAAAACCCAGGATTTAGTAGGTATCACTTTGATTCTATGTGGAGAATCCTTGTGATAAGCGGAGATTGATCGAGCGTAGCATAGGAAACTCCTTCCCTATCAAGAGTATGTCATCCACGTACTCTACGAGGATCGTCACCATACTCCCTACTACCTTTTTGTTTATACAAGGTTCATCTACCATTTTGATGATGTCAAACTCTTTGACTACTTCATCAAAACAGACGTTCCAACTCCGCGATGCCTGCTTTATCCTATAAAGCATCTTGCACACATTTCCGCTGCTTCCACTGTCTACGAGGCTCTCTGGCTGTGTACTTATAGACTCCCTCTTCTAAAACATCATTTAGAAAAGCTGTCATGACACCCAACCACCAGATATCGTAGTCATGGTATGTAGCCGTGGCAAGTAGGATCTGGATGGACTTAAGCATAGATCCTTAGAAAAAGTTTCATCATGATCCACACATGGTCAATGATGCAAACCTTTAACAAGTCTAGCTTTGAAAGTCTCAACTTTTCCATGTACACCAAGTAATCTTCTCAAGATATACTTGCTCCTGATGGGGATTTAACCTTTCAGATATAGCAACCAAAGTCCATACTTTGTTGGTATATAAGGATTCCATCTCAGATCGCTAAGCATCCAGTCATTCTTATAGAGTCTTACTCCTGATGGCCAGCTCGAAACTAGTTGGGTCATCATCTCATGATGCAATCCTCGCTCCCACTGTCATAGAGAAACCGAAGTATCTCTCAGGTGGGTGAGGAACCCTACTAGATCGGCGGAGAGGCTGAGGTTTGTTGGTAACTATTGAATCCTTTGGTTCTTTCAAATCATCAGCTGCAGTTTGTATAGCTGGAACATTTCCAGTTCTACATAACAGATCTTGCCTCGAGCTTGTCCGGATTTTGCTTTTAGACATAGGCCGGACAACCCCAAATCTTAACTAGCTTAAGACATGGGCTCTTCCCTTTCCATATCGCATATGAAGTGGTAGGTAACAGATTTGATTCGAACCTATTCAATAGGTATGCAGCTTCTCAAGCGCATAACTCCCAAAAGGAAACATGTAACTCAGTATTACTCATCATAGAGCACACCTTATCACATAGGGTGTAATTGCTCCACCCTGATATACCATCGTGCTATGGTGTAATCAGAGGAGTAATGCTGAGAGAGAATCTCATTCTCCTTTAGAATAGTCCAGGAATTCCATGCACAAGTATTCTCCTCCTTGATCTCATCATAGGACATAATACTTATACCCGTATTTTGGTTCTCTACTTCTCGCTTATATTCTGTGAATATCTCAAAAGGCTCGGACTCATGTTTCAACAGGAACACATGTCTGAATCTTGAGAGATTATCAGAGAATGTAATGAAGTATAAAGAACCGGTCTTGGCATGTGTAGACAGGGGACCTTACATACATCAACTTGTATCATCCCAAGAGTTTACTAACTCTTTCTCTGTTTCCAATAAACAGAGCTGTGGTCATCTTATCTTTGTGACATGACTGGCGAGTTTCACAAGATGTAAATTCAAACTGATTTAAATATGCATCTAAATGTAACTTGAGCTAGTCGGGTCACATTGATATGACCTAGTCTACAATGCCTCAAGAAGGACTCGTTCATTTCTGAACTCTTTCTCTTGTGTGTGTTCCGTATACTAAGAACTGTAGTTTGATTTAGAACATTAATGCTTTTAGATAACGTGCCTGAACCGATCAACTTTTGATATAGAAAATGTTCAAAACATTATCCAACAATACAAAATTATATCCTTTCTTTACTAATAAAGAGACTGATATGATTTTGTATATCAGGTTCGGTATCTAATAATATTCGTTCAGAATCAATGTATTGGTAATACAGGGTGACAGTGACCAACAGACTTGGCTGCAACTCTTGCCCCGTTTTCTGCCTCATGAAACTTATCACCCGTTCTCAGTTCTCTACCTTTCTGTAGCCCTATGTAACAGATTACATATCTGGGATCCTGATCTGTTATCACATACCCAGGACGTAGAAGATACTGAGAAACAGTTCTTTGTAATGAACACACCCGAAGATGATGCATCAGCATGCACTCTCTTCGTTTGGGCGGCACGGGAATTCTGGTATTCCTCAAATTCCTGCTCTGTCTTATAACAATTATAAGTTGGAGCGGGACCAACGTTCCCCAGCTCATTCTAACAAGCAGGTTCGGTCAATAATCCGTATTATTATCTTGATTAAGGCGTGATATGGTCGCTACCTGGAGAGAGAGAGAAGAAAACACTCAGCGTGCGCTCTGCAAGAATAGATTGGTTATTATTTTATCTAATCAGGATGGCTCCCACTGCTTTTTATCAAATCTTCCTTCAAACCCTAAAAGGAAAGACTAGCCGGGATTAATTACACACTACAAGTTCGCCAATCTTTCAGCCAGGCCAGTGTTGGTACTTTGAGGGAGGTCCCCCGTGCTTTCGCACGAACCTAATTAATGTAAACCTCATTTTCCCAGAGGCGTAACCCCGTTGACACCTTTCTAGACACCTACTTGATCGGCTAATTGTAATGTATAAAACTCTCCCAGGAGTAACTCTTACTCGCAGCGGGTATCGGGATCCAACTATCTCATAGAAGGTATGCAATCTCATTGCAAATTTCAACACTTGAAATTCCCGATAATATTTTGCCCCTAGCGTCCTATGACCTTGACGCAGGCCAACAAACCATAGTGCGCTAGTCAAGTTCAACCCGTCATTTCCTGATTGAATTAAACCCACCCGCACGACCCTTGACGCAGGCCAACAAAGTCGCACGACTACCCTAATCCAATCTGCATCATATGCATAAGCAGATAAATACTAGTTAGCTACCGCACACTACGCCTTGACGCAGGTGAGGTCTCACAAGGCATCAACCATGCCAATTTCAAAAAATCTAGGTGCCGAGAAACCCTAATATGGATCGTTGGCTAAAGTGTAGGCGAAACTAGAAACTAGTTAACAACTTTAACTATAAGGAAACGGAAATACAACCTTTGTAGATCCGGTGCTCCACCTCCATAGCTCCGTAACGAAGTCCCCTCGCTGTCCAAATGAATTCCCGGGCTCTAGCGTCGGCTTCGTTGGAGAAATGGCGAGCTAGGTCGTCGATGTCCATGCCGAAGATGATCTACGTCGAGGCATCGCTAGATCAAGCTCCACTTTCACCAAGCCATGAAACTTGTGAAGGAAACACACTCTACTACTTGGCAAGAGGTAGAGGATGAAGAAATAGGAAGTGGGTAGACTTTAGAATTGGATTTCTCACTAATTTCATCAATCCACCATTGATGAAGCAAGCTTTTCTTCCTTGAAGAAGATGAAGAAGAAGAAGCTAATTGTTATGATAAGATTAATTGTTTTGAAAAGAAAATCAATACTTATCATATAATGAACCATGGTCAAGTGTAGAGATTTAATCATGGTTGAAAGGAATGGTTAGGGTTAAGCATGAGACAAAAATGGTCACTTGGTCAAATCTTCAAGAAGCTTCAATATGAAACAAAATTAGCCACCATTTTTCTCTTTATGCCTTTTTATTTATTTCCAAAATGAATAAATAGATAAATAAATGAGAAAAGGAAATAAAACCCTAATCATAAGTTTAACCATGATTTAATTCTATACACTTAACCAAGTAAACATGTATCATCAAACATGATACAATCAAGTGCACAAAAGTATATCACATATACAACTTGTGCAATCCAAGTGAGAAAATCCATATAAAGTGAACCAATACTAGTTAGTGCAAAGTAATATATCTAATATATAATTATGCATTAAATCATTAAATCAACACTTGATTCAATGATCCGGTCATGTCACACACAACCGACTAGTATTCAATGTATCGATTTATCGAATCAATCCTTTATTCGATAACTAGGTTATATCGCATACAACCATTTGATACATTCATCGCAAGAATAGAATACGGTATCACATACACGCATTATTCTCGGTCCCGCACATATCTCATATGCGCTCCTATTTCGTTTCGCTTGAGCCAGGAAACCTCTGTGTAGGACTCTAAAGACTCGTCAATACGCCGACAGCAGGCGATGATCATATCAAACACCCACAAGCCGCAAGCGGTCTGCTAAACGTAACGGCCACCCGGGTATTGAGCGATCTGAAGATCGACGAGCAAGCCCGCTCACACTCCAGTGAATCCAACCAGTAACACTACCGTACAGTCCGATCTGATCGTCTGATATGTCGCATATCTCGCCTAGGGGTGGTAAACGTCAGACCCCAATAGCTCGATAAGTCGTGTCGATATGAGCTCTATAACAATTCGAAAAACTACTGGTAACACTTACCAGTAAATCTCAGCAACCCTGGCCAGGGATTTCCTGTTATAGCCAATCGAACACAGCACAACATCAACCCCCTATACCGGGAGAGACGAATCCCCTCCTATCGCTCATTGCCTCCATGTGACTCGGGACTGTACCCAAAAACCACCGTTTTGCACGCCCTCTTGGGCGTGGTAAGATGGAAATCATAGCACAGTGGGAACCACACAAGACTCTATGACGATCTCGGGTCAACAGACTACTCTGTACCAGTGTCACCAGAGAACTGCCATCTGACGTGAGGTATAATACCATCTGGGAGTTCTCGGCGAGTCCGTCCAGTGTACCCAGTCTCTACTGAGCACCCGTATATCATCTCTGATGTCAAACACCAATGGATATGGGAACATCCATCGCCAATCTGTATGGGTCGAGAAGGTACACGCTAGTCTACTCTGGTATATCGATGCCCCGTCTCGATACACTCTCGACTAAGGACTTTGAAGGATGTACTTATGGACTACCATGTCCCCACTAGTATGATCCGCATCATAGTCCAGGTAGTTAAGTACACATCCTAAGGGCTTTACCAACATGTAATAGAGAGACAATCAGTGTACACGTTAAGGTAAAGTTCAACCAGATAGCATACTATCATGTCGAGCAAGAAAGTCCTCACTATATATGTCCCAGCATCCACTACAATATACATCCTATGTATAGTAATGGCCTCTAGGGCATACATATAACTAACACCAACAAGCAAATACCGTATAATTTCGATCGATTAAACACATTTAATTTTGCTCCAATACTTCTCTGTAAATCTGAAACCTGAGCAAAAATTAAAAAATTCCATAAAATACCAAATATCACATAGAACCAGCACAGGAAAATTGGGCTTGTGAATCGGCAACTCGGCGGCGGAATCGCGGCGGATCAGGGGGATTCGCCGCGGTTCCGCGGCGGTTTAGTCGATTCGCGAGCCTAGTTTTCTTGGGTGTTCTAATACTATCATTTTGGGATTTCTGAACCTGCCTGAAAAACTTTTGGACTTTATTTAAAAATCGACAGAAACTCATGATATCGGGGTTTTCCGGTTTCGTTTTTTCCGTTCGAAATTCATACAATTTTGCAAGTGAGTTATTTATTGTTTAGCGAGGCTCTGATACCACTGTAAGTCGATGTACAACACCCCACGACTTGCGGGGAGGCGGAAATATGAAAAACGATCTTGTTCTATGCTTAAACATCGACTAACCGCATGAATCGAAGCTAAACGATAACTAACATCAAACATAGAAGTTCTAAACTACTATGTAAAGGGATTATACCTAAAGAACCGTGTCCTTCGTCTTTACGAACTCCACCTCCTCCTCGGCCTTCTCCAAGTAGTAGACGATCCACCACGAGAGCTAAACTCCAAGCTTTGCCTCTAAACTTGAGGCAACTAAGTATCTTTAAGTGCTAATCAAAGTACCTAGATGAAATAGAGTATGGTTATGGATTAAGTAGTCTAACCAATCCTTGTACTCAACAGATGAGAGGGGAGGATTAGGGTTTGAAGAGGAAGAGCTTGAGGAGAGAGAAGATGAACATAATAATGAGAAGAGAAAATGAGTTATCATAATATATATCAAGCATTTTTATTTATCAAGAAAAGAAAAGAAAATGATTTACAACCATGCTTGATAAATATCTAATGGTGATTCATCTCCATGAGTCATTAAGCAATTATGAAGCATTAATGACATGGATGAATCATCCATATGACTCACTAATCTCATTCAATGTATGTGCCACCTAAACCTCCTTAGTCACCATCTTCTAGAAGCTTCTCACGCAATTACGAGAACGCCCCTCCTATCCGTGAAAACACGGAAAAACTTTAGACTGTATAAATCCAATAACCGGATAGTAGTAACTGGCTTAAACCAAAGCCGACTAGTAAAAACTGTCCGAAAGTCGTACGTGCGTAAACACACGTATGCGTCCGAACCCTTGTCGTAAAACCATACGACCTCTATATCGTTTCGCCTGGAGTAGGGAAACTCTCTGCGTGGGACTCTAGAGACTCGACTACTATGCTGGCAGTGGGTTCAACCACAGACCGCAAGCGGCACTAGCTGTACGTAACGGTCCCCAGGTAGATGTCGATAAGAAGGCCGATGAGGAAACCCATCCGAACTCCTACTGAGTCTGATGTGAAAATCTCCGTACAGTCCGGTCCGTTCGTCTAAGACTATCGCATATCGGGCCTAGGGGGGCGGCAAGCGTCAGTCCCCTAATAGCTGTATAAGTCGTGTCGGAGCGAAGCCCATTACACCCTGAGAAACTACTGGAACCTACCAGCAAATCTCGCTTGCCCTGGCCAGGGACTTTGCGTAATGGCTCTCTAACACAGCGCGATATCAACCCCCAATACCGGGAGAGACGAATCCTGTCTAACCGCCCTGCCACCAAGTGCTCGGGACTGCACCCAACTGCTACCTGTTTGCACGACTCCTTTGAGCCGTGGTAGGGTAGCAATCTAAGAACAGTGGGACACACTCGAGGCGAAGTAGCAGTGTCAAGTCTGCGGACTATGCTGTACTCATGTCACCTGGGAACTGTTCACTGACGACTGGTATAATACCAACCAACAGTTCCCTGTGAGTCCTGTCCGGTGTACTCGTAACCTAACGAGCACCTGCATACTATCTCCAGTACGACGTACTGATGGCTGTGGGACAAACCATCTCCCCAACTGGGATGAGAAGCGTACACACTAGTCTACTCCGGAGTATCGATGCCCTGTCTCGATAATCCAACGACTAGGGACCTGAATAAGGATGTGCTTATAGACTACCCAGCCCCCACTAGTGTGACTGCCATCACAACGCTGGTAGTCAAGCAAGATCCTAAGAGCTCTATCAATACGTATACTCACATATTAAGATAGAAAAAACCAAGTAGCATACTACCATATTTAGCAAGACTGTTATATACATGTGAATATCCCAAGCTTCCATTAAGTAATATACAAACTAGTATGATACAATAATGGCCCCTAGGGCATATACACTAACACCGGCCACACATTGAGAGAGGAGAGAGAGGTTTCATTTTGTATGAGGGAAATTTGATTATCTCATTTGGCTTGCTCACAAAATCCTTCTCACCTCTCCAAAGTTCTTGGTTCCTACTTCCATCCAAAGGAAACTTCAAACCCTCAAAGGGACAATGGCTACTACACTATTCTACAGCAAATCATGGATGCGTCGGCTAGCCAACTTCGCGTCCGAGTTGCCTCGGTCCAGAGGTGGGAGCCCGTAAAAGTATTTGGCTACGTGGTGCCCTTTCCGACGAGGAAGAGACGGACGGAGATTCCGCAGGAGATCGAAGTGGAGACGAAGACCGAAGGACACGGATCGCTTGGTATACTTCTCTACTCTTATTTTAGTTTGCTAGTTGCTAGGTTAATGGCCCGATCCGGGTGAAAAGTGCGCGGTGGTGCCGGTTTGCTAGTTTGCAAAGTTTTTGTTTCCACGTTTCCGGCGTCCGATCGACGACCGGGGCACCGCCGCGGACTTACATTGGTATCAGAGCCACGCCATTAACCATGCCTAGCTTGCTCTAGTATGTTTAAAACCCCGATCGAACAAAAATCGCAAACCGTATTTTCAGTGCACTGGTTTCTGTCAAATTTTTTTTAGCTCCAAAAATTTTTCAGGTTGTTTCAGAATACTGTGCATGGAAATCTAAGCAATCTGTGAAAATTTGGTCGCGAGATCTCACCATAACGCCGCGGAACCGCGGCCAAACCCATGCTTGGGCCGCGGTTCCGCCGCGCTTTTGAATGATCACTTGACCAAAATTTTGCAGATTGCTTCTGAGTTGGAAATAGGGGTTTTGGGATATTTTTTTTGGGCCCAGATTTTCTGTAAGTGCTACAGTACTGTTTGGGGCCCACTTGGTAAAATTTATTCGATCGGAAATTTTAAACATGCCAGTTCTCAGCATTTACATTATATTTGCGACCGTGAGTGTCACTCGATCGGTAAATCCTATCTAACTGCTATAGCCCGGTTAGACGGATTTGCGAACGTGAGATTCACGTTGATGTTCTGTGATTGTGCTGTGTTGTTGCGGATCGGTCGTGGGGGATAGCCTGGATGCAATGTTAGTACAGTTCTGTTTTATATGTACATTTGATTTTGCGGGGCGAGCGTCCGACATGTGGACTGCCGTCACTGCCTATTTGTATTATTCTTTTGGGGCATGACCAGGTTGCGGTCGATGTACCCGTTGTATGTATATTTTACTTTCTGTACTAGGATTGCCCCGCGGAGGGGTGCACGGATAGCCGGGTTCTAGAGGGAAACGGGCCAGCATCTCATGGCATTGAGACGGAGGGGGCTTCACTCTAGAATTGGCAGGGCTATTCGCCGCACTCGTAGGGGGTATAGGTTGACCCAGGAGGGGTGCCCAAGTTACCGGATTCCGTGAAGTGCTGGGTGGTCCATTCACGTAGCTGAAGGGGGCTGCCTCGCTTCAGGTTTTGGCGGGTAACTTGCCGCGCCCATAGGGGTCTAGGATTTTCATTGCACAGGCTATCCACACGACCAGGGGAACGTCGGGTTTCAGTAGCGGCTCTGTGAAACCCGGGGATCCCAGATATCTGTATGTATCTGTGATGCTGTACATTTTTGTGATGTTGCATTTTATCACGCCTTGAGCGAAAATTATATATTATATATATAATAGTAGATGTTGTATATGTTTTGCATCCGCGCTAGTCCAGTCCCCGCTCTTTCGTTAGTTAGCTAACCTGACGGGTGATGACGGGACCCAGTGGCGAATGCGGATGGCATATACGTACGTCATTATTTTCGTTCTTTGTGGTGTGATCAATTGATGGGACTGCGTTGATTCGGATCAATGCAAGTTAAACAAACCTATTCTGATATTGTTGGAACATTTTTCAAAAAGCTGTTATTGCAAAGGCGTTCTCTTTTGTTTTGCATCGTGGTATTCAGTTAGAATATCCTGCTCCTCAGTCGACGAGGCAAGGGCCGAGATCCCTTCACCGGGAGTGACCACTTGGACAGAAGTTTGCGTCAGGGAAATAACTTCACTATAGCCGATTACTTTTGCTTTGCATCGTGGTATTCAGTTGGAATATCCTGCACCTCATTCTACGGGGAAAGAGCCGAGATCCCTTCACCGGGAGTGATCTCTTTAGCGAAGGTTTTCGTCACTATATTTTTCTAAAAAAGCTATATGTTCCTTCAACGATATCAAGTTCATTACATTAAAGGTTTTCGCCAGAAACCATTCGTAGCCCTCCGTCGTTTCAGACGGGTAGCACGTAGTATTCATGCTATGTTTGTTGGCCTTCGTCAAGGCATAGTGTATGGTAGCTGCTTATTACCTTTCTGCTGCATAGATAGATGCGTTGGTTTGGGACAGTCGTATAGCCTTGTTGGCCTTCGTCAAGGGCTTGTACGGGTGGGTTCAAATCAACCTGGAAAATGACGGGTAGAACTTGACATGTGACTTATGATTTGTTGGCCTTCGTCAAGGTCATAAGAGCATGGGGAAAAAATCCACATCGGGAGTTTCAAAAGAACTGAAACTTGCCAGATATGCGCATACCTTCTGAAGTGTGATAACGTGAGCGGATTCCGTCACGTTATCATGCGATGATAGTTGGATCCCGATTCCCACTGATGAGTTGGTTTACTCCTCGGGTGATCCCGGCTAATTCTTCTTTCAGGTTTGGGGAAGAATTTGACGTTACAGTGGGAGGTTTCCAGATTATATAAAGTGATAACCATTCTGATCTAGGTTAGAGTGCACGCTGAGTGTTTCTTTTCTCTCTCTCTTTGGCAGCGACCATTGACCCGACCCTAGACTATGACTCAGTGACCAAGTTGACCGAACCTTCTTAACACTGGCTTTTGGATTGTCAGAGTTGCAGACCTCATTGCCACTCCTACTTTTACCCTTTTCTCCGGGACACCCCGTATTACTATGAACGTCCACTTCCATTGGACAAAACCATCGTATGGTTATATACGAACTCGAAGGAATTCGAGGATGGTTTCCGGTTCTGGAGAAAACGAATAGGACTATTCAGTTGTCTTTTCCTTTTACCTTCTCTCAGGTTGTGAGTACTCCTTGGTTTAGGAGATAGTACACCTATTACGCAAATTGGATAGTCTTCTTCCAAACCTTAGGCTGGTGCCGACCGGTAGGGAATGAAGAAAACCAATTAGCCTAAATGGTATACAGAAGGTATTAAGTAAAGACAAATAAAGGGATTAGTAAGAGGGCAAAGTAAACTGTGACTGCTATTCACGACCAAACCAAGTATTTCTTCGCCAAACCTAAATCACCTTTGTATTTCTCCAGGACACTCCGTATCACTACGAAGATCCCAAGTTTATTGGATAATCCATCGTATGGTTATATACGAACTCGAAAAGAACTTGTTCCAGTTCGGGGATGGATCCTTGTTCAGGAGAAATAGGAATAAAGTTTATTCGGTTGTCTTTTATCTTCACCTTCTCTCGCATTGCGAGTACTCCTAGGATTAGGACAGTACACCCATTATGCTTATTGGATGGTCTTCTTCCAAACCATAGGCTGGTGCCGAACGGTAGGGAAGGAAGAAAACCATTTGGCCTAAAGGGGTGTGCAGAAGGTAATGACTAAAGACATAAAAAGGGATTTGGAGAAGTGGCAAAGAATTATACGGTTACAGTTGTGAATCTGGATAATGGAATAGGCATTACTAGGAATACCAGGATATCCTATCGAAACATTTTAATGTTTCAGTTTCACTGTGTACTGTTAAATAAAAACTGATTTCCCAATTAGACACTTGCTCCAGGGTATGTATTTACCAGGTATGATTCTCACATCTGTATGGTTCTACAGATGATGAGTGGGAGTAAGTTATTGGGAATTAGGTGATTATCCTCATTATATCGGAATTCGTTGTAATTGGTGATATTTGAGGAAATCGCCTGGGTTGTTTGCCGGACGGCAAATATCTGGTTTTGAATATCCGTTGTTATGCACCAATTTCAAATTGATATATCTGTACGTCTATTTTTATAGAGTGAGATATACCTTTTTGAAATTATGTCTATGACATTTACCTATATCAGTGGATGGTTAGGTAAGGAATATTGAACAGCGGTGTAATTCTTCTTAACTATAAATACAGTTTTCAACCTACGACACACAGTGAATGAGTTATTATACTCATCGGACTTATACAGAGTATTGTATGTTGTCCAGTGTCCATTAGGACAGAGGGGTAGGTACTCGTACTATATTCTGTTTACTTATGACTTCTCTAGTTCTTAGACAGGTGTTTCGTAGAAACACAGGGTCTGAGTTTTGAGAAGTTATAGGTATATGAATAAAGTAGAGAACCAGGTGTTGCAAGTATCGAGACTCTTCAAGGTGATCGATGATGTAGATACTTGTGTATGGTATTCAGTTGATAGTAATGATTAAGAGAACTTGCTTCTCTTTCAGGTTACTCATAATTGGAGGTACTCCTAAGTTGAGTAACGCTGATCGGCCTCTCTTCCATTTAGTTGACATGCACTGGAGACAGCTGTATGATTTGAATCTGGTTCAATTAAATCAGTGCCTCTGTTTCTGTATTGGATATAGAACAGTTCATATCTTAACGATGTTAAGATACGGGGAGTTGTCCGGCTTATGCTTAAAACCAGACTCCGAATAACTCGAGGCACGTTTCTGTAATGGCTGTTTATGGGTTGACACCGGGCTATGACGAGGGTTGACTTTCTACCATCTGGAAGATCAATAGTGATATTGTTCTTGACTCGCCACAGTTTTAATAAAAATGGATTTTTTCAGAAAACAGTAGTGGGAGAATGGTAGAACTGGAAGTGATTCCAGAACCGCAAACAATTACTAAAGATTTGATAAAAACCTAAAGATTCAATCTGGTTTGACATTCCATTGGCCACTCCGCAGATATGGTGGGTAACCTCAGGCACCCGAGAGGTACTTCGGTATGCTCAAGGACGGTGGCAGGGAGGTTCTTGTTTACCTAGACTTGCCATTGCTGTTGTTCCAGACTGTGAGACCCGGCAGGAGGATGAGTATAGCGTCGTTCTAAACTAGTTTTAGAAGTGTACGTCTATATGACTCTGCCAGAGGGTTGTCGTAATCAGAGGGAGCAGCGGAAGCATTGGTGGACATCAGGCTTATGTCTATTTATTGACTAAAGCAGATATAGCGGAGATAGATCATCTATTTCTGATGTGACAGTCATAGGTTTGACTTCATTAGAATAGGGGATGGATCTGTTAAGAAGGTAGTAGGGTGTGATGTCCTGGTATTTGATGACATACACAGAGTAGGAAGTGAAATTCCTATCCTACGATCGGTTATACTTTGGTCGTCACACAGTGGTTTCTCCACATAGGACTTGGATATTATATCAGAATTCTGGTTACTGGATCTATGGTTTTAGGTCTAGATTTGGGTGGTTTCCCAATCTGGGTACTTAGACAGCATTCTAAGAGTATTTAGAATGGACGACTCCTGGCACGGTAGTGTGCCTGCAGGTGATGGAGTCACCCTCTCTAAAGGTGTCTTACAGACTAAAGGGGAGAGGGATACGCATGATTGGCAGATCACTTGCTTAGGAAATTGAGTCAATCATGAGATGTCAAGTACCACACCAGATGTTTTTGCAGTAGATGCAATAAGTTGATATTGATCCAATCCTGGAGAAACATTCGGAAGCAGTTTTAGAACATAAGTGGATGTTCTAGGGAAATGATAACGGCGGCCTCCTTTTGGAGACAGTTATCATTCCAGGCTTCCAAGGGGACCTGGATGACAGAGTGGTTGTCACAGTTATAGTTTTCCCTCTGACGAGGGGCAGTTTTTTTGGACAGATGGTCCAGGTGGATACTGAGGGAAGGTATGGCGCAGGATACTGATTAAGTTCAGTTGACGATACAGTCTAAGAAGTTTGGATATGGAGTTCATTTATGAACTAGGTCCCATCAGACATCCAGACATATTCTAAGACAGGTATTGCTCTTTTCGAGAGATGGCTTTCTCCGCAAACTTGAGAAAAAGAGAGACATAGAAAGAAACACCAGAGCGGATCCACTCACTGAGGCTATTCCTCGAACGCAATAGTTTCGCAAACGAGCTTTGTGAGACTGACTAGTAGAGGAGTTGGGTGTTCGGTATCACACGGGCTGTGAGTACGCGACATCGCAATAATTAGCCTTGAGTGCAAGTGGGAGATTGTTGGAGATAGTGCCCTCAGAGTCAATTATTGGATCACAGGCACGTAATTGCAATGATTGAGGGAGGACCTATCCCGGTAGGACAGTCTTATTCAAGATGATAGTATGCTATCTGGTTTATCTTTATCACCGTGTACCGCTTTAGGAGACCTTACGAGTCGCTATTACATGTTGATAGAGCCCCTAGGATTCTTTCTTGACTACCAGCAGTATGAGGGCGATCATATACGTGAGAGCTGGAGTCTATAAGCACATCCTTAAAAGGTCCCTAGTCGTGGGAGTTTCGAGACAGGGCATCGATACTCCGGAGTAGACTAGTGTATACAGTCGAGACCCCGACGAGGGGCGGTGGCCGGTCTCACAAGCCACTGGTGTCAGTTGGTTCACCTAAGATGTATACAGGTGCTCATTGGGTTATGAGTACACCGGACAGGACTCGCCGGGAACCTGCTAGTTGGGATTATACCTGATGTCAGATAGCGGTTCCCTGGTGACATGTGTACAAGTTAGTTCATCGACCTGAGATCGTCATTTGTCTCGTGTGAGTTCCCACTGTGCTTTGATAACTACCCTACCACGCTCAAAGGAGACGTGCAAACAGGTTTTAGTTGGGTACAGTCCCGAGCCACATGGAGGCAGTGAGCGGATCTGCAGGGGTTCGTCTCTCCCGGTATTGGGGGTGAGGTCACGCTGTGTCTAGGAGAGCCAGAACATGAAAAGTCCTTGGCCAAGGCAGGAGATTTGCTGGTAGGTATTCCAGTAGTATCTCAGGGTGTTCTGGGCTACACTCCGACACGACTTGTACCGCTATTGGGGGTCTGACTTTTACCAACCCCCTAGGACCGCCATGCGATGCTCATTGACGAACGGACCGGACTGTACGGATATTGTCACTGACAGGCTCAGTAGGGTGTCAGGATGAGTTCGCTCATCGATGTCCCTTTTGGTCAATAGCTGGTGGCCCGTCACGTATGGCTGATACCTCTGACGTGCTAGTGGTTAAATCCATAGCTATAGTATTGACGAGTCTTTAGAGTCCACCACACACAGTTACTTAAGTTTCGGGCGAAACGCTGTAGAGGCCGTATGGAGATATGGCAGGGTTCGATCAGATACGTGCGGTATTGCACGGAGCGTGATCGGACGGTTTTTACTAGCCGGCTTTGGCTTAAGCCGGATCCTAGTATTAGATAGTGTAGATCTTGTCTCTTTGCATTTGTGTTCAGTGGGAATACAAATGCGGGCATGTATATGCAGTAGTGGGGTTTTCCTGTAATTTATTACGGGATCAGTTTTCTGAAGTTGCCAGTTTGCATTCCGTTCCCGCCGGTTTTCTTTTGTTCCTTCGCGGCCGGACTTTCCGATGGAGGGGGGTTATTTGCACATTTGCAAATAACTAATTGTGGAGGGGTTTCTTGCTTTTGTGGGATCATGATTTGTTTATCATCTTTGCTTTTTCATGATGCTTGAAATTGATTGAGATTAGAGTTGATTTGAATTGGATATGACCTTGTTATCATTACCTTTTTGGATGTGGTCACCCATTCTCTTTTCCTACACTCACCTCTCTTCTTGTTTTTTTTCCCTCCACCATTTTCTTTGAGAGGGGGCCGGCCACACATTGAGAGAGGAGAGAGAGGTTTCATTTTGTATGAGGGAAATTTGATTATCTCATTTGGCTTGCTCACAAAATCCTTCTCACCTCTCCAAAGTTCTTGATTCCTACTTCCATCCAAGCGCAACTTCAAACCCTCAAAGGGACAATGGCTACGACACTATTCTACAGCAAATCTTGGACGCGTCGGCTAGCCAACTTCGCGCCTGATTTGCCTCGGTCCAGAGGTGGGAGCCCGTAAAAGTATTTGGCTACGTGGTGCCCTTTCCGACGAGGAGGAGACGGACGGAGATTCCGCAGGAGATCGGAGTGGAGACGAAGACCGAAGGACACGGATCGCTTGGTATACTTCTCTACTCTTATTTTAGTTTGCTAGTTACTAGGTTAATGGCCCGATCCAGGTGAAAAGTACGCGGTGGTGCCGGTTTGCTAGTTTGCAAAGTTTTTGTTTCCGCGTTTCCGGTATCGGATCGACGGCCGGGGCACCGCCGCGGACTTACACCTCAGTCACCGATACAGGTATGGGCCTAAGCTGCACAGCCTCGATCTTCCTCGGGTCCACAAGAATACCATCACCAGTCACCACATGACCCAGGAAGTCAACTCTATCAAGCCAAAACATGTACTTTGAGAATTTAGCATACAGCTGGTGCTCTCTCAAAATCTGCAAAGCAATCCTCAAGTGCTGCTCATGCTCCTCACGACTCCTAGAGTAGACCAGTATGTCATCAATAAACACAATAATAAACTGATCGAGGAACGGCCTGAAAATCCGGTTCATCAGATCCATGAACGTTGCTGGCGCATTAGTGAGGCCGAACGACATCACCAGAAACTCATAATGCCCATAGCACGTACGAAAAGCAGTCTTCGGAATGTCATCATTCCGAACCCGCAACTGATGATAACCCGAACGCAAATCAATCTTAGAAAAATGTTTCGCACCCTGGAGCTGATCAAATAAATCGTCAATGTGAGGTAAAAGATACCTATTCCGCACCGTAACTCTGTTCAATTGACGATAATCCACACACAACCTCAAACCGCCGTCCTTCTTCTTGACGAACAGAACAGGAGCTCCCCACGGCGAAACACTCGGACGTACAAGTCCCCTATCAAGCAATTATTGCAATTGATCTTTAAGCTCTCTAAGCTCTGCCGGAGCCATCCGATAAGGCGGTATAGAAATAGGCTCCGTGCCAGGAATCAGATCAATGCAGAACTCAATATCGCGCTCTGGCGGCATCCCGGGTAACTCATCTGGAAAAACGTAGGGAAACTCTCGCACGGTAAGAACCTGGTCCAACGACTCCACTGTGGCTCCGGTATCAACAATGAAAGCCATGAATCCCTGACATCCCCTCCTCAAAAGCCGACTAGAGCAAAGGACAGAAATCAAACTGTGAGGGGCGGCACCACGGTCCCCCTGCACAACAAACACTGACTCGCTGGGAAAACAAAATCTAACAGTCTTCTCGCGGCAATCCACGGACGCGTAGCAAGTAGCTAACCAGTCCATGCCCAGGAGAACGTCGAAATCCAACATCTCAAGAAGGATCAAGTCGACGGACAAATCTCTATCTTCTATACGGACAGCACATGACCGGAACACGTGTCGTGCAATAAATGACTCTCCAACAGGAGTAGTCACGACAAGCGGCTGATCAAGCAAACACGACTCTCGGTCTAACCTCGGCACGAAGTGCGTAGAAACATACGAATGCGTAGATTCCAGATCGAAAAGAACATGTGCATCATAAGAACATACAGAAAGGGTACCTGAAACCACGGCATTAGACGCCTGCGCGTTCTGATGACTCAAGGCAAACACCCGAGCCTGCCCTCTACCGGCAACTGGCTTCCCTCTGCCTCGGCCACCCCGTCCTCTCGGCACAAAACTACCACGACCACGACCCCTCTGAGCAGGAGTCTAACGCGGTGCAACAACAAGCATAAGAGGCAACGCTCTCTGAGGCGGAGAAGGTGGTAAGGTGACCTGGGGTACGGCTGGCCCTCTCTGACGTACCACGGTACAATCTCGAACAAGGTGATGTAGACTGCCACACCCAAAGCACCTATAAGACGGCCACTGACCCTCCTGGGAATAAGAGCTGAATAACTGTCCCCTTCCAACGTCTCTGCTACTCCCCAAGTCTAAAGAAACTCTGCCTCGGCGTGCAAACCTCCGTCTCTGTGCTGATACATCCATACGAGTCCTTTTCGGTTCTGGAACAACCGACGACTCCGAAAGACGCTCCTCCACCAAAAAGGCTGCATCCACCGCTACCGCATACGTGTCACAATGCTGAATGCTGATGGCTAGGAACAACTGGGTAAGTAGGCCGCGAACAAACCTCTTCACCCTCATCTCCTCAGTCGCTACCAAGTATGGAGCATACACAGACAGCTCAGTAAACAGTACATCGTACTCAGACACCGTCATCCCTGGAGTCTGGCGTATTGACTCAAATCTGCACGCTCGCGCATCCCTGACGCTCGGTGGAAGAAAACGGGCAAGAAACACTGTCACAAACTCAGCGCAGATCATAGGAGAAAGACCTGCGGCTCTGCCCCTCTCTATGGACTCACACCACTTCTGGGCCAGACCCTCCAGACGAAAACTCGCGAACTCCACCGATCTCTCGTCGGATCATCGGAGCGAATGACAAATCCAGGCCATCCGGTCGATAAACGACTGCGGATCCTCAGCAGCATCTGTGCCAGTGAACACCGGAGGCCTCAGCCTCATGAACTCTGTCAGTGACACTGTAATAACCTCCGGAGCTGTAACTGTGACTGTCGGAGCAGTAGGTACCATCGTGGTCCCTACAACGGGTGGAACAACTGCCTTCCCCTGCGCTTGAATGGCCTCAACTAAAGTCCCCATCATCTGGCACAGGTCCTGTATACCAGACCCAAACATAGCAATATGCTCCAGTACAACAATCGTACCGCCCTGGTCAGTCCTCGCCTCGGACGAGTCAACTCTGACCTCGGTTCTCGCGGCCGCTCTCTGAGCCCTCGTAGTCTTCGGTGGCATATAGGCTGGAAATTGAAACAAGATTCGATAAGGATACAGAAATCGAATCACAAGGATGTATAAAATCACGGAAAGAATTTCAATCAACAAGTCATAAGGTCACTTAGGCGGAGTACCGCGTCGTAAGTATGCCGCGGAACATACACACGCTACGTTACTCTGCTTAAGCTACCTACTCCATCATACCAAGGTCATCCTACACTCCGAAAGGTAAAACTTAGCGCTTTGATACCAACTTTGTCACAACCCAAAAATTAGGCCCGTAACCGGCACTTAAACTACGTAACGTCTACAGGCATACGCAACTTAAGTAAGCCGAAACCCAGAAATCTAAACCACCCAAACCTGGATAAGCGGAGAAAAGCATAGTTTAAATCATTCGAAAAATCTCAAGTAAAATCTTTAATTTTAGTTTTCTTTCTTGAAAATTTCGGCAGCACCTCCTTTGTAAAAACTAGCCCCGAAAATGGGTACAACATAGAAATATATAAAGCATCCCAAATGGGAGAAAACCACGCCCAACGGCGGAGACACCCACCACAAGCATATATACAACGCTAAAGCGAAGAAATATAAAGGAAAAACTGCATAAAGAAGTAAAACTTTACAACAAGACAGGCTCCCACAAGCACGGCACCCAAAGTCACCAAAATATAAACAACACTGAATTCTCACAACTCATCCCTAAGTTAAATACAAGAAGTGGTGGATGGAGAATACTAGATCCAACAAAAAGATATACAATGTACCAACGGATAACCGCAAACCCACCTAAAAGCAAAGGCCTCACAGCCAACCGTAGCGGTATCCGCAAAATTAGAGATGATAACACGCCGTGCTGCGACTACTCTGAGGGTAAGTCCTACAAAACACTGTGGTACAACGGGGGTGAGTTGCCAACTCGTGAATAGTAACTAACATCATACTGTAATCGCAAGTATGCACGAACAGCGATAAATCTATCACATGTAATTTGATAGCATGAGTATGGTAATATGAATATGCAACAATCATGTAAAGGTACATCATCAAGGTACTATAACTGCATGAAGCAATGCATATTAACATAATCTTGAGTATGGGATGATATATAATATAAAACCTCATGCAAAATCATCAGCATGGAAAAAAACCCCAGTGTCCCTCACTGACACATCAAATCCCAATATCCTCAGGCACCGCATCCTCAGAACGGCCCTCACATCCTGTAAGTCTCATGGAACCTGAGTGTCTAACATCGACACCCAAAACATCATGAAAACATATACTTGTATGTATCTATATATGTGTGTGTGTGTGTGTGAGAGGATATCAACCACGTATGTCCACCGACGATACGTAAAAATCATGGAAACCTGAGTGTCAAACACCGACACTCAAAACATCATGAAACCAGTGTCTAGCATTGACACACAAATTCTCATAACTCAGGCACTGTCACCATGACTGGCCCTGACGATATGTCGTACAGCACTCCGGTCGGTATTCCCACGATAACCGCTGAGTCAAAATACAATCACCGGTAGGTAGTGGCCCCTCTGTCAGGCTTATCGTCTACACCAAGAAATCACCACTCGCCCCGGCGTACCATACCAGGTCCACCATGTACCCGCAGACGGTGCCTCCCGCTCCTCGAATCGGGTATCACAAGCCAAATCTCAGAACCGAGAAATCACATGGTGGACGCATTGAAATATCATATCAAGAGAAACCGGGTTTCAAACAATACATAGTTTTCTTGAAATACCCCCACGGTTCTCAAATCCATAAATCACGTGTAATCCATATCTCAATGCGTAAATCCATGAAAACTAATATATGCAACATAAAACAACAATATGAGCATATTAAGGGAAAGTCGCTCTTTTAAATGAATCCAGCTTTAAATATATATCATGCGGTTCCCAAATCCTCCGAAAACAAGTGCAGCATCATATGAGGTGTACATGTAATTGTAGCAAGGTTTAAGTATCTACAAGTAAGCAAGTATGTATGATGCATTTCATAAGCGCAATAGTCAACGTCTCAATATCACATGTCAAAACAATACCACTTAGGGTATATGCAACTATAGCAAAATATGTGGGTGTACATGTCAGTATGTATGCATAATATACAAGTAGCTGTAACCGAGTATGTGGGTGTACATGTCAATAAGTATGTATGATGTACAAGTAGCTATAGCAAGGTATACGTGAAATGGAATAAGAGTTACTATCTCAACTATCCATGTCTAATACAATATCACGTATGTATGTGTCAACAGTATTTTATATGCACAATGGAATAAGAGTCACTACCTCAATTATCCCTATCCACTGCAATATCACGTATGTATGTGGGTTGTGCGTGTCATGACAATTACTGACGGTGTGGGTGTACCATACAAATTAGTGTTCGTGCAACAGGAACCGTCAGTAATGTGTTATGTCCAATCGGTACAAGTCAAGGCACAACAGGTAATACTATACAATAACGTTCATATGAAAAAAACTAATATGCAATAACATGCAGCTATCATATCATATCAGTCCCGACGCATAACGCCATACGGGCGATTTCCCCGTAGATGTTAAATCTACTCACCGATAGTATCGAGCTATGAAAATCCGACCACCTGCTTCCCCTTGGTCGCAGTGCCCGAAGTCCCCGCTTGCGATCCTAAAATTTCACAAACACATCACATAAGCTAAATATTCTACGTCGACGCAAAGAAAACGAAACGCAAGGATAACACCCAGAAAATTACACTGCGCACCTAGCGCACTAAACGCGCACGACATCGGCAAAAACCCTAACTAGGATCGCTAAATTACGCAACACCAAGTCTAGACTCCGATCGTCTCGATCGCGCAAACATAATACAATCAAATACGAGAATATAATAGATATAATCTTGCAACGACTAATTGAACCCACGTCGAAAATACATCGAAACCTAGTAAGCAACTTATCGCAATATTTTGCACTAGTCTAAAACTAATACAATTCTAGCGATTTCAAATATCTTAAAATAGCTGAACTAAGTTATCGAAACCACCTCCATATTTTTAAACTTGCTTAATTAAGTTTTAGTAAAAATCTAGTAAGCTAAAACTTTTAATTAGACAAAGTTGGAATTAACAACAATTAACATATTCCACCACTAGAATAAGTTTTATTAAACTTCAATTAACATTCAACACTTCAACAAGTTTAAACCCTAACTTGAAATTCTTTAAAATTATTAATAATGAATTTATCATGAGTTTAAAGCTATATTAATCATATAATTAGCAAACTTATTGATTTTATCATAACAAAAGAATTAGGGTTTTGTAATTATACCTTAACAAGAACACCCCAAAGCAACAAGATTCAACAACTTTAGCCTCCAAAAAACCATGTTTTATTGAATATCCAAGCAAGATTAGTGAAGGGAAATGATTGTTTAATTTTATTTAGGAATTTGTGGATTTATTTTTGGAATTTTTTGATGAGTTTTGAAGCAAGAGAATGAAAAAATGAGCAAGTAAAAGAAAATGGGGCAGATTTGGGGGGCTCGGTCAAGGGAATGGGTGTTGTTTTGTGTAAAATGCAAGGAATTTTCTAGCACAAAACATTAATTGCTATATTAAATGCAGATGCCACCTTTTTCCTTCTTTATTTTCTTTTAAAAAATAAACCATTTGTCATCAAAAAATATCTAGATATTAGAAGAGAAGGTTCTAAACTAATTCTAGTGATTAGATTAGCAATGATCCCATTTGGAACTAATTAACTCACACAAAAAATATAATTTCCACTAATTAAGTGCATAAATAACACATTAAAATAATATTTAATTAGGGAAAAATTCTGTATGAACCAAAACTTTCCATTGACCCCGTAAGCCCACGCACTGGCTTTATTCTAGCTAAACTAGATGCCGGCAAGTTTATACGGAAGTTTGATCATAATTGGGTTAAAACGGAAAATACACACTATTTTACCCTAAAACGGAAAAATTCGCATAACGATTCTAAAACGTTACTGCTTGGAACGCAAAACGACACAACCACCAAGCTTAGACCCCGATCGTACCGATCGCGCATTCACAACACAATATATATCGTGGGAAAATAATATATATAATATCGCAACGTCAATTGAAACTCACGCCTAAATTAACCGAAAACCTAGTAAGCACCTTTTAAACATTTTAGCTCAAACCTAGTAGTTTAAACCATTCTAGTGATCACATTCATCACCTAATAGCTTGATTAAGTCACACAAACACTTACTACAATTTTAATCTTACCCATATAAGATATAGTAAAAGCTAGTGTGCAATTAAGCTTAATTAGACAATTAGGAAAAATAACAATTAACAATCTCACAACTAGGTTAAGTTTTCCAAGTATAAACTACTTAATTAAACATTACAAATAATCAAAACCTTAACTTGATCTTCAAAACCCTTTCTAGAATTTCCAAAACATGCTAATTAAAGCTTTATTTAAACATCTAATAACTAGATTAAGGTATTAAAACAACTAAGTTTAGGGTTAGGATTTTATACCTCAATACTTGATTCTAAACTAGCAAAAAGATTTCCAAAATAGCCTCTAAAATACTAACTTTCATGAAAATCCAAGCTTGGTTAAGGTTAAAAAATAATGGGTATGGATTTGTTTTTGAGTTTGTGGGATTATTTGTTGAATTTTGATGAATTTTTGGAGTTTGAAGGAGTGGAAATGGAGTAAGGAAATGAAATGGGCAGCTAAGGGGGGGTCGGCCAACAAGGAAAGAAAAGGGAAATGTGTAGATGATTCAAGGTTAAAACATCATTAAAGCTTAATAAATACACTTTACTTATATGCCACCTTAAAACCTTTTAATTAAATTTTCCTTAAACCACCAAAATATCTAGATATTTTCCAAGATATTTTGCAACAAATCAAAGATGATTAATCTTGTGATTAAGTTGGTATGGATTTAATTTAGCATAATTAACCCAATCCAAATTGTAATTACCACTAATTAGGTGTATAATTAAAAGCTTATAATAATATTTTAATTAAGGAAAAATATTTAAGTGCACTAAAATTTACAAGTGACTAACTAAATACCGCAACTTGCAATTTCCTGGTTAAACTAGGTGCAGTTAATTCTATACAGAAAAAAGATCACTTCTAGGTTTTTACGGAAAACACAATTTATTTTACCTATTAACGGAAAATTCGCCTAAACGATTTCTAAAACGTTACACTTCTTGAGTTGCTTCTTTTGTTCAAATCCTTATCACTCTCATGTGTTGAGAACCAAAGAATTTGAGATTGAAAACTACTACTAAACATCACCACATCATTTAAGCAAACTAGACTAGCAAATTAGTTTGCTTAGTTTACTTCATATTGAAGTAGGAGCTTGAATCAAGAACCTTCAAGTGGATCATTTAGGACCTGTAAGTCTAATTTACATGCTCTACAAGGTTTGTAGAGAAGCGAAATTTCAAAATTCGAATTTTGAGAGAATGCAAGAAAGACATTTTAACCAAGATCTACCACAAAACCCTAACTAGCTGTACTTCAAAGGTATTTATTTTTCTATGTTAGAACTTTATACCTATCGGATTAGTGTCCTTCGGGTCTTAAATCCCCTTCTGTCACAACCCGAATGTGCGGAACGTGACTGGCACTTAAATCACGCAACGTCTAGAGGCGTAGCGTAATCTAAGTAAACCCAAATCCCAGAAATCTAAACCGTTTAAATAAATATAGTGAAGAACTACTTGTCTTAAAACGTGATTTTAACAAAATAAAGTCACATTAAACATTTTAAAAGCATCAAGTTTTCCCGAAAATTTCGGCAGAGTTTCCTTTGGAAAAACTGGCCCCAAATGGGTACAAAACATGAATAAGTATAAGCAATAATAAAGAGGCATCCCCAAGCGGGAGCTAGCTCTTCGCCGAATGGCGGAATCACAACTACATGCAAGAAACATCATAATAGTGTGAAATAAGCATCTAAAAGGAAGAAATAAGAAAGCACCACGTCGGCTCACATGAGCTCGACACCAGAGAACAAATATACAAATCTCACTGTCCAGTCTCTAGGTCACATATACACATGGTCAAAGGAGTGTACTAGAAACAAAATAAATATACATGGTGGGAACAAAAGAATATCCTCCAAAAACCCCACCTATGCCCAAAGTTCTTGAGTCGAAGCAAAAGGTAACAGAAGAAGAAGTATGCCCGCCACTACTATGCTGACGGTCGGTCCTGCAATATACTATGGCACAACGGGGGTGAGTAGTAAGTAACATCTAATAAGGCTATCACAGGCATGCACGCGAATGCGTCGCAACCTGTGTATACCACAATGATGCTATGCACCTATATGAATGCAACATGAATGAATGATTAAGCACGAATTCTAGTTGTATATCTGGTATGAGAAAAATATGTATTCTTATCTTAGTAAAACTTTTGTATAATAAAACTGGGGAATCATCAAATGAAATCGACAGAAAACCGTTCAATATCGACACCATATATATATATATATATATATGTCAAATCTCGGTAGCAGTCTCTCAGATCGGCCCTTAAATCTGTCAAATCACACGACTCCGGTCGTTATCCTCCGGATGACCGCCAGATCAAAATCACCGGTAGGTAGTGCTCCCCTGCCAGGCTCAACTTCTTGCTATAAGACCTTATTGTCCCGGGGTACCTTACCGGGTCCACCATGTACCTGCAGACGGCGTCTCTCTCCTTGAATCGGGTATATGTACATACATGGCTGAAAAACCGAGAAATCTCATAGTGGACGCCACACACATCATATCACAAGAAAACCGCGCTTTATATTTGAAATCTTTATAAGTTTATGAAATTCCTTTGCGGTTTTCCCCAAATCCAGAAATCTCATGAATACGGAAATCTCCAAGAAAATCACAATATATGAATATATGGGTAACTATGAATGTCCATGATATCTAGGTGTAACTAATTTTGAGAAAAAGGTTGTAGATCAAATCACAACCTAAAACTTAACTAAAACCTTATCTTAAAAAAAACTAGTTAACAACATTAAGGTATTTTAGTGCAAATCTAGGTGTTTTAGTAAGCCTGTTAGTCACTAATTATACTTAAATACCCTAATTAAGCCATACAGCATTAATTAAATCTAACCTCACTTAAACACACTAAACATGCAATTAAGTTACAAAAACACCTAATTAATACAATTAAAAGCAATATTAGCAAGGTACAACTAGATTAGATTTATAAAGCCATTAGATGTTAAACTACGCTTAGCTACCCTAATTAAGTGATAAAAACCTTACTTAACCCAAATCCTCTCTTTAAAATTCTAAACTTGCTTTAAAACTACATTAACACCTAATTAAAATTAGATTAAGGAAAATATTAGCAAAGTAACAACTAGAAATCTCATGGTGGACGCCACACATCATATCACGAGAAAACCGCACTTTATATTTGAAATCTTTATAAGTTTATGAAATTCCTTTACGGTTTTTCCCAAATCCAGAAATCTCATGAATACGGAAATCTTCAAGAAAATCACAATATATGAATATTTGGGTAACTATGAATGTCCATGATATCCATATGATACAATGCGATGTATGACTAGAAGACTATATATAAATGATGATGCAATGAAGCATATGACTAGAAAACTACATATCATACATGATGCAAATACACAGATACCGATTATTAAGCAAGTTCAAAATGTATCGTGACATAGCAATTACCAATGGCTTGTGTGTTTACATAAAATAGTGCACGTGCGGCATAAACCATTGGTAATAGTGCAAGTGTCCTAGGTTATAATATCAATGTACATGATGATGCAAAACTATATGAAAATGACATGCATATGAACACAAGAATTATAACTAAGTCTTAACTATCAGGCACTTTATGCCATCCATGTGATTTCCCCATAGATGTGTACATCTACTCACCGGAGCGTCTCGGCTAATCGAATCCAAACACTACCTTGTCTTTCCTTGCCGCGTCCGACGTCTCCGCGACCGATCCTATAATCGCACAATTAAAACATATGAGGCTAACCATTTATATAGACGTGAATTCAAAATGATACGAAGCAACTAACGCGCGTGCACTTGGTGCACAAAACGCGTGCAACATCGCCACAAACCATAACTAGGGGTTGCTATACGTAGCAAACACCAAACCTAGAATCTAAACGTTCGTATCTCACATGACATCACACCAACTAATTTTGGGGAAAAGGTTGTACATCAAATCACAACCTAAAAATTAACTAAAACCTTATCTTAAAAAAAACCAGTTAGCAACAATAAGGTATTTTAGTGCAAACTTGGTGTTTTAGTAAGCCTATTAGTCACTAATTACACTTAAATACCCTAATTAAGCCATACAACATTAATTAAATCTAACCTCACTTAAACACACTAAACATGCAATTAAGTTACAAAAACACCTAATTAAGACAATTAAAAGAAATATTAGCAAAGTACAACTAGATTAGATTTATAAAGCCATTAGATGTTAAACTACACTTAGCTACCCTAATTAAGTGTTAAAAACCTTACTTAACCCAAATCCTCTCTTTAAAATTCTAAACTTGCTTTAAAACTATATTAACACCTAATTAAAATTAGATTAAGGAGAATATTAGCAAAGTAACAACTAGAAATCTCATGGTGGACGCCACACACATCATATCACGAGAAAACCGCACTTTATATTTGAAATTTTTATAAGTTTATGAAATTCCTTTGCGGTTTTCCCCAAATCCAGAAATATCATGAATACGGAAATCTCCAAGAAAATCACAATATATGACTACAGTGATAAAAACCTTACTTAACCCAAATCCTCTCTTTAAAATTCTAAACTTGCTTTAAAACTACATTAACACCTAATTAAAATTAGATTAAGGCAAATATTAGCAAAGTAACAACTAGATTAGGTTTTATACCTCAAAAAGATTTTGGAAAGATCTAACTTGCTAACCTTGCCACCCAAACTGCAAACTTGCTTCAAGAACTGTAACACCCTAGCCCAATACTACTAATTTCTGTTACTGTTTAAGCATTAGGTAGTACTTATTTCATTTATCTTGCTTGTGTGGGTCTTACTGCAAAATTTTATCGGGAAAAGTCATTTCTGCATATAACAAATTTTAGCACCTAAAATAAAATTAAAAATATCCATCTTGGCCTACTCGACACCCCTAGCCGCGTGGTAGCGTCCGTGCATCGAGTTCTCGTTCCGTTCGGTGAAACGAGCGAGTTTGGACGGCTACGCGCGCGTACAGGTGTCCGTCTTGGGGGTATGCTTTTTAATCATAAAACACCTCATTTTGAAATTTGGAACCCGCTTAAAATCCTATTATTTAAATTTCAAATTTTTTGACCCAACCCGGGCGCGATTTTGGAAATGTTTCATTTAGCGCCAAAATCCCAAATTAATATAATATTCTAAACCATATAATATTTCGTTTATATATAATATTTACTGTTAGTTTAAATTTTCTAAAATATTTTAAATATTTCTTTTTAACCTCTGAAATCTCTCTCAGCCAATCATGGGGTTCTTAACCCCCGTGGGCCCCGTCCTTAACCTCTCTCTCTCTCTCTCTCACACTCTCTTTCTCTAACGTCTCTATCTCTCTCTCTACCTTTCTCTATCTCTCTCTAACTCGCTTTCTCTCCCCCCCTCATATTTATATATTTCCCCTCCCCTTCATATTTTAAAAACCACAAACCAGAACCCCCACGCGAGAAACCCACCGAGAAGCCTAACCCTAGCCGCTTTCGCCGTCACCACCGCAGCCCCGACGCCGGCGCCAACGCCACCGTCGCCCTCGCCTCCGCCTCCTCACCTCAACCGACCCTTGTTTCCTCCCCCGCGCAACTGCTGCGGCCACCTGCAGAAGTTCCCTGCAGCAACCTCCTCGCCGGCGGCCCTCGTCGTCGCCATCCGCGCCACCACCAACACCTCGCCGTGGTTGCCTCACCATCATTCTCCTTCTCCCGTTACACCCCCTGACCAGAACAGCAACCCCGGCTAACCCCCATGCCTTCTCTGTGCTGCCTGAAACGTCGCCGTCGACCCCCTGCGCCGCCCCTAGTCGTCGCCGACGAGCCCCAACCACCTCTAAACACCATGTAAGTGCCCCTCCACCTTTCCTTTCCTCTTCTCTTTTTCCAGAACTGAAAACAGTTGCTGGAAGTTTTGCAGATCGCCGGAGATGCCGTCCTCGCCGCCGTCGATCTCGCCATCCTCGCTAGTACCCTCTGGACCAGTGAGTATTTCCCTCATCATCTTCTTCTCTGGTCTTTTCCTTCTTTCCAAGATCTATACCCGCTTGAAACCCTATTTACTGTTTTTGTGCTCGCCGGAATCCGGCCGTGCCGGTGACGTGTCCCGATGATCCAGCGGAGTGCTCTGACCCGTGAGGTCCCTTGGTTCGTTGTTTGGGCTCAATCCGTGAACCGTGCGTTCGTCGCGTGTTTTCCCCGCCGACGTTACGTTCCGTTTTTCCCGGTTCGCGACCCATCGAGGCAAGTATCCCTTGCTACATGCTATACGATATATTTATATATGTTTGATAGATTAAAACCTGTAAAACTTAACTTGATATAGTCGTTTCTCATCTGGTTGCAATATGACATATATCATTTTACAGTTAACATAAAATCTACAGTTTGCTAGTTTAAACCAAATAACCAAGTTTATTCGTTAATCACATTTTACTGTTTAATAGATGGTAGCACTTACCCATGTAGTTCTATTACATTCGGACATTCGTATTCAATGGCTTGATATAACTGTATTGCATCAATATCTAAACGATTGAACCGCTAAGGGTGCTCAAACCTGTTAATATAATGAAACGGATGCACTGTATTATTGCACTCTTGAGGTTGAATGAAACATGCTTATTATTTAGTCCATTGCTCATTCCATGTTGTTTAATACCCTGTTCGATTATATATATGTTTGTGAGCACACCCATGATGTTGTTACATCTTCTCACACATGGTATTTATATGATACACCTGACATGGTACCGTTTACTATTTACTTGACCTGATGTACCATGACCCGACCTGTTACCTGATCTCATGCCTAATGCCAACAAACCTGATATGTAGTCCCCATGGACCATTCCTGTTGTCTATCCAGACAAACCTGCTTGTACCTGATCCTGTGTTGGCATTAGTTCTTGATTACTGAATACCTGACCTGACATATATCACTTGGGGGTATGGGGAAATCAAAGGTGAAACCTGACTTGTAACTCGACAGTTCACTACCTGTTCTGGGTGTACACATTCTTGTTTTGTGCCTAGCGGCATGTCTCGGTTTCGGCCGAGAATATTATGGCCGTGGTCCCGGGTATGTACGGGATACTATCGAGTGTACACTTTCCTGTTTTGTGCCTAGCGGCATGTCTCGGCTGCAGCCGAGAATATTGTGGCCGTGGTCCCGGGTATGTACGGGATACTATTGAGTTACATCGACGATTCATCAAATTGATTTCAAAGACTTTAGACCAGAAAACCTGATAGAACAGTTTAGTTACCCACTGCACACTACCCTGCACTGGTTGTTTCACATTATTGCTTTATTCATGCTTATTTTGCATTGCCTGTTACATTTTCATATTATATTACTGGTTGACATGACACGCTGACGTCTGGGTTTTGCATGGCCCAGATTCTGTACCACTGTCGCAATCCGAGCAGGAGTACTTCAGCCAGCAGGCTGAGTTGTGAGTCCAGTAGTGGTTAGTTTTATTTCCTGCATTTATTTCCATATGTGAGCCCGCATTATGGGACATACTTTTCAGTATTGTATTGGATCATTTGCTTCCGCATTTATTTATCATTGACTCTTGTTATTCTGGATTATGGACATGTTTTTAGATAGTTTTATCTTGTTCTTGATATCTCTACAGCCGTAATGTGACTGTGGATGGATACTTCCTACCCACAGGTAGCATGGTTGGCTATGTCACGGGCCCAATCTTGCGTACTCTGGGAAGCGGGGCGTGACATGGTTCTTTTGGTATCAGAGCCATAGGTTAGTTGGGTTGATTCTTTTGTAGTTGGGTATTGTACCCAATACACGAATCAGAATACCCGTGTTAGGAAACATGTCCTGCCACTTTGCCGTTTACCATTCTTGAATCACATCCTTCCTGATTATATCTTTTACGGCGTGCAAACTTACTTTGCATGTCGACTCGAAAAACCTGATTGCTTGAAATCTCTAGGACTTAGGCGACTTGGTGGAGTTAAGTAATTGTGGCTATGATACCGCGGCATAGTTACAATGCGGTACTCTATTTAAGTATCTTGGAGTTCTAGCCTTGATCTATATATCGAATCTATCATCATGCTAATGCTGGGTGTTTTGATTTCAGGAATATGGCAGATAAGAATTTCAAGACATACCAGAGGCGTGTGGACGAAGACGCCATGCTGGGAGTAATAAGAGGAATGCTGGAAAATCAGAAGAGGCAGACTGAGCTGATCCAGCAGCAAGCAGACTCGTTTCAGGAAGGTTTGCAGATCGTTCGGCAGTCTGTAAACAACGCTGGAGCTAAACCAGTTGACCGAGTAGGGACCGTGGCACATTTCAGACGTTTGGGTCCGTCTACATTTACTGGTTTAAAGGAGCCGTTGCCAGTGGAGCAGTGGCTAGTTGACACAAAGAACTTGCTTTTTGCGGCACAGATTCCAGATGACAAAAAAAGTTGTTGTGGTACGCATTCAGCTAGTGGACTACGCCCGAGAATGGTGGCTTGTTGAGGAGACCCGCTTGCCCAAGGCGATCAAGTGGGCGGATTTTTCTAAGAGTTTCCTGGAGAAGTTCTTCCCGCGGACTGCACGGGAGGAAATGGAAGAGAAGTTCATCGGACTAAAGCAGAAGGGAGCACCCGTAGATGTGCATGTAGCATAATGGACGAGACTCAGCCGTTTCGCTGGACCTTTAGTCGCCAACGAGGCAGACAGGGCACGAAGGTTCATGCGCAGTTTGGATGTGGACATCCAGAGGCAGATTGTCTCCCTGGATTTGACCACTTTCTCACAGGTTCTTACGGCAGCTCGGGAACAACAGAGTTTATCTGGGATGAAAGGGAGCTTGCAGCAGACAGCAGTTGCGGCCGGGAAGCCCGCATTTGTACCTAACCAAGCTCATGGGCGCAAGGGTATTCCAGTGGACCATCGTGGTGTAGCACCCATGAAGAAGCCTGTAGTCGTCGATCGAAGAAAGAGCATGAATTGTAACTACTGCAATTTACCTGGCCACATGCAAAAGGATTGTCGAAGAAGGCTGGGACTTTGTTTGGTTTGTGGAGCGGCTGATCACGCAGTTGGTGCCTGTCCGTCGAAGCTTCGCAAAAGAGATGATATACAGAAGCCTCCGCAGAGACCGTTCCAAGGGCAGAAACAGCTGACTCAAGGACGTAATCAGGCTCGAGCTTTTACCTTGACAGCTGAGGAGGCCAAGGCGTCAGGAGAAGTGGTTTCAGGTACTTTACTCGTTCATGGTTTTCCCGCATTGGCATTATTTGATTCTGGTGCATCCCACTGTTTTATGGCATCCAAATTTATAACTACACATTCGATTACCTACACGACCTTGTCTAGTTTCTGGGACATACACACTGGGAATGGGAAAATCATAGCTAGTAGGGAGTGTAGAAATTGTACGATTGTCGTGTGCGGACGGGAACTCTTTGCAGATTTCTTGGTGATAGATACGGGCAGCTATGAAGTTGTCTTGGGAATGGATTTTCTTGGCACTTTCCACGCCCACATTGACTGTAGGGCAAGGAAAATAATTTTCCAGATTCCCGGACATCCTGAGTTTACCTTCAATGGAGGAAACAGTTCTGTCGGGCCAGTCGAGTTTAGGGCTAGGCCGACAAACAATGTTCTTGCAGCAATGGAAGTTGATAGTAGTGAAGAGCCGGTAGTTGTTCGTGATTTTATGGACGTATTTGAAGATATATCGGGTTTACCGCCGACGCGAGACGTGGAGTTCGCAATTGACCTTATCCCTGGTGCAGCGCCAGTATCTAAAGCGTATTATCCAATGGCACCAGTAGAATTGGAAGAAGTTAAGAAACAAGTTGCTGAATTGCTTGAGAAGGGTTGGATTCGAAGCAGTAACTCGCCTTGGGGAGCTCCAGTTCTTCTAGTAAAGAAGAAGGATGGCACGAGAAGGATGTGCATCGACTATCGAGAATTAAACCGGGTGACTATTAAGAACAAGTACCCGATCCCTCGCATTGGAGAACTTTTTGAGCAGCTTAGTGGCGCGAGGGTATTCTCGAAGCTGGATTTACGATCCGGATATCATCAGGTCCGAGTGAAAGCAGAAGATATTTGCAAGACGGCATTTCGAACTCGGTATAGACATTACGAGTACCTAGTATTGTCCTTCGGAGTAACGAATGCGCCGGCAATATTCATGAACTTGATGAACCGAATCTTTTCACCGTTCTTGGACCAGTTTATCGTGGTATTCATTGACGATATTCTGGTTTACTCGCAGAGTTTTGAGGAGCATGCTGAGCATTTGAAGATAGCACTGCAGACATTGAGACAGGAGAAATTGTATGCGAAGATGAGTAAGTGCGAATTTTGGCTGGAAGAAGTGAAGTTTCTGGGGCATGTTTTGTCTGGCGATGGAAACGCCGTCGATCCCGAAAAGATTGCAGCAGTTCGAGATTGGCCGATTCCAAAGAATGTTGCTGAGATAAGAAGTTTCCTTGGTTTAGCCGGATACTACAGGAGATTTGTAGAGAACTTCGCTCGTTTGGCAGAGCCGTTGACCAAGCTTACGCGCAAGGAGGTACCTTTTGTATGGACGGATAAATATGCGTTAGTTTTTGAGACGTTGAAGCAGAAATTGATAACCGCCCCTATTCTGACCGTGCCAGACAATTCCGGAGGATTGGTGATTCACAGCGACGCATCTGGGAAAGGATTGGGATGTGTTTTGATGCAGCATGGGAAGGTTGTAGCATACGCATCAAGATAATTGAAGACCCATGAGAAGAATTATCCAACTCATGACTTGGAGCTTGCGGCTGTGATCTTCGCTTTGAAGATTTGGAGACACTACCTTTTGGGCGAGAGAGTCGAAGTTTTTACAGATCATAAGAGCTTGAAGTATGTGTTCACTCAGAAGGAGTTGAATATGAGGCAGCGTAGATGGTTGGAGCTGATGGCCGACTATGATCTTGATCTTAAGTACCATCCGAGAAAGGTTAACGTCGTGCCGGACGCGCTTAGTCGGTTACCAGCAATTCAGGTGTTAACTACACAGAGGGAGATCATTGCAGATTTTCGAAGATTTGACTTGGAGGTTGTGCTACCGCGTTCTACGGGACAGTTGATGCAGTTGCAAGTACAGTCGTCTTTAATTGAGAAAATTAAAGCAGCACAATCGCAGGATCCTAGACTGCAAAAGTTTCGAGAGCAGGCTGAAGCTGGACTACGAATAGATTTATTGATCCACGAAGATGGTTCGTTGAGGTATGGTAGCCGTTTGTGTGTGCCAAAGGGAGATGTTCGTGAAGAGCTTATGAAGGAGGCACACAGTTCAGCTTACTCTGTACATCCAGGAGGCACAAAGATGTACCGAGATATTCGACAGCATTTCTGGTGGGAAGGCATGAAACGGGAGATTGCTCGCTTTGTGGCAAAGTGCTTGGTGTGTCAGCAAGTTAAGGCTGAACATCAACGGGTTGCTGGTTTGTTGCAACCACTTCCGATTCCTCAGTGGAAGTGGGAACATATAACCATGGATTTCGTGACGGCTTTACCGCGGAGTCCAAAGGGCAACAATGCAATATGGGTGATTGTTGATCGGTTGACCAAGGCAGCTCACTTTATTCCTTTCCGGGTTGGTCAATCAACGGAGACTTTGGCAGAGCGGTACATGCAGGAGATTGTAAGATTACATGGTGTACCGGTGAGCATCGTGTCCGATCGGGACACTCGGTTCTTATCACACTTCTGGAGGAGTTTACAGGAAAGTTTGGGGACTCGATTGAAGTTTAGCACAGCTTATCATCCTCAAACTGATGGTCAGTCGGAAAGAACGATCCAAACTCTTGAAGACATGTTGAGAGCATGCATGTTGGACTTCAAGGGTTCGTGGGAGGATCATCTACACTTGGTGGAGTTTTCTTACAACAACAGTTTTCAGGCAACTATCCAGATGGCTCCGTTTGAAGCGTTGTATGGTCGTAGATGCCGTTCACCTGTATGTTGGGATGATGTCGGTGAACGAAGATTGTTGGGACCAGATTTGGTAGTGCAGACAGTTGAGAAGGTTAACACAATCAGAAATCATATGAAGACAGCTCAAGACAGACAGAAGAGTTGGGCTGACACGTCAAGAAGACCTCTAGAGTTCGCCGTGGGTGATTTGGTATTCTTGAAGATATCACCGACTAGAGGGGTGATTCGTTTTGGGAGTCGAGGGAAGCTTAGTCCTCGATTCGTTGGACCCTTTGAGATCTTGGAGCGTGTTGGAGAGGTAGCGTACCGTTTGGCATTACCGCAGTCCTTGGTAGGTGTGCATGATGTGTTTCACGTATCTCAACTACGAAGGTATGTTCGAGATGAAACACACGTCTTGGATCATTCGGAGTTAACAGTACGGGAAGATCTGACTTTTGAGGAGCGACCGGTTGAAATCGTGGATCGAAGGGAAAAGGTTCTTAAGAACAAGGTTATCCCCCTTGTGCTTGTCTCTTGGGGTAATCGATCGCATGGAGAGTCTACTTGGGAACGAGAAGATGAGATCCGGCAGAAGTTTCCTCACCTTTTCCTGTAGTTTTCTATCTTGTATTCTTGGAATTTCGAGGAAGAAATTCTTTTTGTAGTTGGGTATAATGTAACACCCGAGCCCAATACTACTAATTTCTGTTACTGTTTAAGCATTAGGTAGTACTTATTTCATTTATCTTGCTTGTGTGGGTCTTACTGCAAAATTTTATCTGGAAAAGTCATTTCTGCATATAACAAATTTTAGTACCTAAAATAAAATTAAAAATATCCATCTTGGCCTACTCGACACCCCTAGCCGCGTGGTAGCGTCCGTGCATCGAGTTCTCGTTCCATTCGGTGAAACGAGCGAGTTTGGACGGCTACGCGCGCGTACAGGTGTCCGTCTTCGGGGTATGTTTTTTAATCATAAAACACCTCATTTTGAAATTTGGAACCCGCTTAAAATCCTATTATTTAAATTTCAAATTTTTGGACCCAACCCGGGCGCGATTTGGAAATGTTTCATTTAGCGCCAAAATCCCAAATTAACATAATATACTAAACCATATAATATTTCGTTTATATATAATATTTACTGTTAGTTTAAATTTTCTAAAATCTTTTAAATATTTCTTTTTAACCTCTGAAATCTCCCTCAGCCAATCACGGGGTTCTTAACTGTAACGTTTTGAAAATCGTTTCGGTGAAATTTTGAAAAAACGGTAAAATAAGGGGGTTTTCTGTAAAAGGTCAAAATACAAATATCTTATTATAAAAATTAAATATACATATTCTAGCTATGTAATTGCTAGTATTTGGTGTTTATTGAGCCACTGGTGAAATTTCAAATTTTCTGAAAAAAAATTATTTTTAATATTATTTTAAGCCGGTAAGAAAATACATTAAATTAGCGATAAATACAAATTTAAATGGGATAATTTTAACCTTTAAAATCATGTTAATTAAAATCTAGTTGTAATATAATTTTTTAGTATTTTATTTCAAGTTTTAATTGATTTTTATTATGGAAAACAAAAATATAATTATTTTGAACTAAAACTTGCAAATATGGTATTGTGGGGGGGCTTTTTGCATAGAATTTTTTTGTAAAGTCTCTCACACTCACCCTCACTCCCTTTGGCCGGCCCCACACTATTGTATCAGCCCAAGAATTTTCTTTCCCTCTTTTTGACCTTAAATCATGTGAAGAAATGGTGTAAAAAGGGTTTTTTTATATATATTAAAAGGATAGGGGTATTATGGTAATTTGTGAGGGCATTAACCTTGGAATTTCCACACAAATCCCCTCACCTCTCCCTCTCCTCTCCTTTGGCCGAAATTCTGCACCTAATTCCCCCCATTTCACCACCTTATCTCATCTCCAAAATCCTTCAAAAATCAAGTAAAACCTCACCGAAATCAAAATCCAACTCTTACCCATTTCTCATTTGCCTATCTAGAATGGATCTAGGGAACAAGATTTCAATTTGGGAGGCTATGGGTGCTTATGGATCTTCAAATGTTTTGGGTATAATTTCTAAATCTTTAGCTTAATTTGTTAGTTAATTCCTTAAAGCTAATTTATTTAAGTGTAAATTAGGCTTTTGTTGCAAGTTTGGAAATTCTAGGAAGGGATTGAATGCAAGTTAGGGTTTTGTGAATTTGGTGTATGGTTGTGTGTTGTAATTAGACCTTATGACTTGTTAAAACAAAGTTTGTAGCTAGTTGTTAATTGTTAGTTTAAAAATTATGATAATTACGCTAATTTGCTAACTAGGTTTTTAAAATTGGTTAAATAATTGGGTTTTAAAATGTAATTAGGTTTTTCATGACTTCATTAACATTATAAAGTGTAGTTTAATACTTTAGTTCATGGAAATCCAAGCTAAATTGTTATTGTGCATTTTTGCTATAAAATTGTTAAAATTGGGTATATTGTAAACTAGAATTTTGAGGTTAATGAAATTTAATGAGATTAAATTGTGGAAATTGTTTTTATGACTTATTTGAGATGTTTAATAAGTATTATGGCCGCTAGATTTGTTTAAACGTCGGGTTTTGTACTAAAACGGGTAATATTTGCTTACTAGATTTTCGGAAAAATGGCTTTTAAAGTGAGTTTGGGGTTTTTGTGAATTTTAACCTATTTTACAGTATAATTAGTGCTTGTGATCGTGCAAATGAGTGTGTTTGGGTTTTTCTCGATAGTTTGGCGTTTGTACGCCGACGTCGAGGGTTTTGGTGTTGATTTGTGAAAGCAGCCATAGGTTTTGACTTATATGGGATTCGTGTGTCGTTTTAGTCATGAGTCGGATTTTAATGCGATACGGTGCGTTATGATATGTAGGTACCCTTACGAAGATTTCGAGACGACAAGCAAGCGCGTGGCGACGTCGGCACCGGCGAGCGAGGACCAGGTGAGTATATTTATATCTACGGGGAGGAGTCGGGTGGATGGCGTATAGCACCCCCGCAGTTCGTGGTGATGTATACGAATACGTATACACATATATATTGATTATATATTGTTGAGTTTATTGGTTAAAGATAGATTTTATGTGTGATTGGATATGTTTAGTGTTGCGAGACCCTAGAGTAGAGGTTGCACCACATTTACACACACACACCCATACTTGCATACATTCTTCTTTCATATGTGCTTATATGGGGTTATATTGTTATGTGTTCACATGGGTATGGGACTATGTGTTCATATACTGGATTTGAGGATGATACTTGGGATTGAGATGAGTCGATGAGATTTGATTTGAGATTATGATATCGGTGATATGGCAGGATTCGTACTTGAGATATGTCCAGATGTTTATAGCGGATCTTTGGACGACGATACCATGTGAATAGTGATATGCGTAGAATGGTTGAGTATGATATTGGCCCGTACCCAGATTTGGGGATGTCGTACGATGGATTTATGTACGAGCTATATATTGATGTTTGATCCGCACTCTTGACTTGGGATATCTGATTATAGATATGGTATCGAATATGATGTTATTGAGGCGGGATCACCGACTAATATATATACAAGTATGTATATGTATCGACTCCGATGTTAGGCGGGTTCCTTACCTGTAGTTCAGCTTCTTAGTTCAGCCGTATAGTTTAGTGTAGTTATTAGACTAGATTAGACTCATACCTATTTCAAAACTAACGGATCGTGGGTATTTTAAAAGACAGGTCAAGGGATTCTACGGATATTTGAAAAGAAGTATCTTTTCTTAAAAACACCGTAGCCCTTATTTTCAAAACACCGCGATTCGTGTTATTTCAAAAGGCACTACTGTTGACTTATAGTATCATTGTGTTTAGTATTCAGCTTCCGCTCATTATTACTGTTCGCTCCGCATCGCATACTTATATTATAATTTCTTATTGCATTGTTGATATCATACTGTTAGGACACCAGCACCATTACCGATGATGCCTATGTACCACGTACACTTACTTGCCGGCTCACACACATCTTCATCGGTAATTGCCATGTCACGTACAGCTTAGAAAATATTATTCTTGACTTAGCTTGTTAGTTAGTAATTTGACATGATATTAGTGTACCTGCCTTACATATGCCAGCTTAACATTGTAGTTATTACTTGTCACTTCATGCATACTGTTATTCATTGTTATGCCGCATTCATGGTTTTACATGCTATTGATGATTTGGATTCGGATTTCCATGAGATTTTCTGGATTTGGGCGGGGGAAACCGCAAAACTTATATAAACTGCTTTCTTTCTTTTTAAATAAAAAGTGCGGTTTTTCCCATGATGTATGAGTCGTCCACCATGAGTTTGCTGATGGATTTCGAGACCCGATTCGAGAAGTGGAGGAACCGTTTCGGTACATGGTGGGCCCGGTGCGGTACCCCGGGGCAAGAGGAATGTGTTGTTGACGTTGAGCCCGGCAGGGGAGCACTACCGACCAGTGATATTACCCGACGCGTTGGATATCCGGAGGATACCGTCGTGGTCTTGAGATGGATGGTAGGGGCCGGTCTGGATTGACCGCGCCCTAGATATTGTGATTTGAGATATTGAGGTACAGCGATTGTGATACAAAGATATCGAGATATTTGGACACTTGTTTTGTGTCGATGCTGGGCACTGTTTTATGCTGATTTCATTTATAGTACCTCACCTTTAAAATACAGAAATCTCACTGATTTATGAAAGCAGTTTTCGTCAGTACATGCATTCTGTTCCATGCATTCATACCTCATTCATATGATATATTGCTACCTGAGGCACTGACACGGGCACATGAGATCACACTCGGGTTAGATATTACCCTAGCCATTGTTATAGGCTGCATGTCATTCATATATTTGAGGATATATTCTGATCATTGACCTAGGTTGCGTTATTTATGCGATTTCTTTCCGTAGATGTTTTTCTATTCACGAGTTGGCAACTCACCCCCGTTGTGCCCCAGTTTCTTGCAGGTTTGCCGTACAGGTTTCATTACGGCTTTGCGGGCATAGTTTCGTTCGGGTGATTTGCTAGTAGGTGGGTTTACTTGTATCGTACCCCCATTATATATCTTGTATATCATTATTCTGTTGTATCTAGAAGTTCCATCAACCAAACATGTATTTATTTTGAGATTGAGACCAGTAATGTTATTCCTTCGACCTTAGAGTCGCGCGTTATATTTCTGTGGTTTTCTTATGGTTTTGAGTTTCCTTTTGAATTTTGATCCTCGCCGTTGGCGTTGTATATTATATTGCTTGTGTAGTTGTCACCGTCGATTGACGAAGAGCTAGCTCCCTCTTGGGGATACCTTTTTATTGATTTCGTATACTATTCATGTTGTATCCCGTTTGGGAGCCAGTATTTACAAAGGAGACTCTGCCGAAATTTTCAGGAAATTTTTGATGTTTTTAAAAACCCGCTTAACTCGGCTTATGCTATTAAAACTACTTGATTTTAAATTGGTTTTCCTTCACTCTACTACTTTTCTTGGTTTGGATTTCTGGGTTTTCGGCTTATTTAGATTACGTACGCCTCGAGACGTTTCGTAGTTTAAGTGCCGGTCATGTTCCGTAATTTCGGGTCGTGACAAAGTTGGTATCAGAGCGTTAGGTTTTACCTTCGGAACGTAGGATGACCCTTGGTTGATGGAATAGGTGACTAAAGTAGAGTGACGTACCGTTGGTATGTTCCGCGGCATATTTACGACACGCCACTCCACTTAAGAAGCCTTAGGATGTACATTTCCTTGTTCAGTATTATATTCCTTCCTGATCTAGCCTCATCTGTACCAGTTTGGTTTTGCTGCCACGATTACGGGCAGGGAGAGCTACGGCTAGAGTTGCGGTCAGCACGAGCTCGTCACAAACGAGGACTGACCAGGGAGTGATTCCGGCGACACCCGATTGTAGAGAGATGTCTTTTGATTGTGTTTTACGCCATGAGCGTTGGATGGATCGCCGTATGAGATTGCTCGGACGTGCAGATTAGCACCAGAGGATTGAGCCACCTTTAGAGGCCAGCCATACTTAGATGACCATTGAAGTGATTGAGGCACGGTTCAGCGTGCAGATGAGCGAACCAGTTTTTGCTGTGAACGACGAGATATCGCCCTAGATGTGGGAGCTATTGCAGTACGAGGTTGTACTAAGAGATTATAGAAGGCCGCTAGTCACGAAGGAAGAATGACTAGGACGTGTGGATCGTTCGCTTACCGATGCGAGGTCATCAGATAAATTGATTCCAGCTAGAGACGACTTCACGTGGAGACGTTGAGAGTCGACAGAGACGATCGAATATCAGAAACCTACTATTCCAAGTTTAAGGTACTCGGAAAGACATGCAGGCAATTCTATGGTCCCTCTAGAAGAATGAAACCCTAACTCGACTTAATGACCGTGTGAAAGCCTTTGAACCTTAGGGTTTGCGGCAGTTCCGCGGCGCTATTAGTGAGGCTTGGGTTTGCCCTTCTACGGCTGGACCATCGATGCTGTGGTATGTACTCGATACTGTTAAACTGTACCCAAGATGTTGAGCTCTTGGGGGATTATGAGGTTTTGACGAATCGATCGGATGGTTCGACTTCATTCGGATGCTAGGTGGTGAGATGCATTTCTTGGGAGACTCCAGATATGAGGATAGCCGTTGGAGCTCAGTCTATGCAGCCATGACGAGACGAGTCCGGAGCAGTCGACATTAGAGAAAAGTGGAGTAAGAGGTTCGTACGAGATCTTGATGAGACGACGTTCCACTCAGTCAACATCAGATATGCGGTACGCATGCCGAGGCATTGTACTTGGATATACCTTCCAGAAGGAGTCGCGATGAGTATGTAGCCGTTCAGGAACGAGAATAGATCTAATAAGGGACGATGACTTCCGGACAGTTCGGCAGAGACGAGATTTGGGAGAGATCTCGATAGGACCTTTCTGGAATAAATTACGAGAAGACTTGGACCCAGTAGTGGTCATGTTATGCACACCGGCAGGCCAGAGTTCAGGATCGTCGACGAGACATGCTATGAGTGACCACGGCAGTTGGCCAGAGATTCTTGGAGGATGTACTTGAGCGGGACTATTCCGCCATACTTGATTTTAGGTATTTTGGGCGATCTATTCGCATGATTGATTTTGATGATTGAGTTTCATGATATTTGTTTTCATGGACCATGGTTGCACCTACTGAGTATTTACGATTTTGCACAGTTGTTGCACTTGACATCGTTTTCGTGCCTTGGTTTCTCATGTTTATGATTTTATGGGTTTCATACAGTTGAGTTGATTTTGTGCATGATGGATGCACCAGATTTGGATTTTTAGCGCATGTTGGGCGCCTGTTATGAGATGCGATTTGGTGCACACCAGATGCACTGAATCGAGATTTTTCGTGCATGTCAAATGCACCTGATTTTGCTGTCAGGCACACACGTTGCCTATGACTGATGTTGTGTGCACACCCGTTGCACCTAGATGTTGTTTCTGTGCACATGTATGGCACATTTATAGATTTTGATTTCCGTGCGCACCTGACGCACGTAGTATTCATATATATTTGTGATTGATTTCTTATGGAGCAGTACGTTTTTATGATATTCGCTATGTGTTCTCATACTGAGCAGGACTAGTCAGAGGACAGTACCTGAATATATTTTGCATGCATTGATAGTTATCGAAGGGATTTCCAAAAAGCGAGCTATAGTCTCAGTATTTACCTACGTGTCCGAGATGACACGAAACATTTTATAAAGGAAACCCTTCTGAAATTGCTTCCAAAACGGCGGGACATGCATATTAAACAAAGGATATATATATATATATGTAGTTGTTTTTTTTTTTACAATAAACGTCCGCCACTGTGCAGTGCTGCGAGCATCGCACAACGATTTGAAGAAGATTTGGCATGCATTGCTTCCAGATGTTTTAATGATGTATATCATATTGATTTTCATTTTGGATTTGGACATTGTGTCTTCACCATGACTCCGATGATTACGGGATGCTGGATGGAGTTTTGATTTGAGTTATATGCTTATTTTTCATGCGCATGCGCTGCGCTACGATTTGTTTTATGTATTTATGATTTCGGAGCCCCGACGACTTGATGGTTTTGCTTAGATGTTTTATTATTTGGGAGGAGTTTTAATTTAAATTCGGGGACCGAATTTCTTTAAGGGGGGAAGATTGTAACGTTTTAAAAATCGTTTCGGTGAAATTTCGAAAAAACGGTAAAATAAGGGGGTTTTCTGTAAAAAGTCAAAATACAAATATCTTATTATAAAAATTAAATATACATATTTTAGCTATGTAATTGCTAGTATTTGGTGTTTATTGAGCCACTGGTGAAATTTCAAATTTTCTGAAAAAAAATTATTTTTAATATTATTTTAAGCCGGTAAGAAAATACATTAAATTAGCGATAAATACAAATTTAAATGGGATAATTTTAATCTTTAAAATCATGTTAATTAAAATCTAGTTGTAATATAATTTTTTAGTATTTTATTTCAAGTTTTAATTGGTTTTTATTATGGAAAACAAAAATATAATTATTTTGAACTAAAACTTGCAAATATGGTATTGTGGGGGGTTTTTTTGCATAGAATTTTTTTGTAAAGTCTCTCACACTCACCCTCACTCCCCTTGGCCGGCCCCACACTATTGTATCAGCCCAAGAATTTTCTTTCCCTCTTTTTGACCTTAAATCATGTGAAGAAATGGTGTAAAAAGGGTTTTTTTTATATATATTAAAAGGGTAGGGGTATTATGGTAATTTGTGAGGACATTGACCTTGGAATTTCCACACAAATCCCCTCACCTCTCCCTCTCCTCTCCTCTGGCCGAAATTCTGCACCTAATTCCCCCCATTTCACCACCTTATCTCATCTCCAAAATCCTTCAAAAACTTCTTCAAAAATCAAGTAAAACCTCACCGAAATCAAAATCCAACTCTTACCCATTTCTCATTTGCCTATCTAGAATGGATCTAGGGAACAAGATTTCAATTTGGGAGGCTATGGGTGCTTATGGATCTTCAAATGTTTTGGGTATAATTTCTAAATCTTTAGCTTAATTTGTTAGTTAATTCCTTAAAGCTAATTTATTTAAGTGTAAATTAGGCTTTTGTTGCAAGTTTGGAAATTCTAGAAAGGGATTGAATGCAAGTTAGGGTTTTGTGAATTTGGTGTATGGTTGTGTGTTGTAATTAGGCCCTTATGACTTGTTAAAACAAAGTTTGTAGCTAGTTGTTAATTGTTAGTTTAAAAATTATGATAATTACGCTAATTTGCTAACTAGGTTTTTAAAATTGGTTAAATAATTGGGTTTAAAAATGTAATTAGGTTTTTCATGACTTCATTAACATTATAAAGTGTAGTTTAATACTTTAGTTCATGGAAATCCAAGCTAAATTGTTGTTGTGCATTTTTGCTATAAAATTGTTAAAATTGGGTATATTGTAAACTAGAATTTTGAGGTTAATGAAATTTAATGAGATTAAATTGTGGAAATTGTTTTATGACTTATTTGAGATGTTTAATAAGTATTATGGCCGCTAGATTTGTTTAAACGTCGGGTTTTGTACTAAAACGGGTAATATTTGCTTACTAGATTTTCGGAAAAATGGCTTTTAAAGTGAGTTTGGGGTTTTTGTGAATTTTAACCTATTTTACAGTATAATTAGTGCTTGTGATCGTGCAAATGAGTGTGTTTGGGTTTTTCTCGATGGTTTGGCGTTTGTACGCCGACATCGAGGGTTTTGGGGTTGATTTGTGAAAGCTGCCATAGGTTTTGACCTATATGGGATTCGTGTTTAGTTTTACTCATGAGTCGGATTTTAATGCGATACGGTGCGTTATGATATGTAGGTACCCTTACGAAGATTTCGAGATGACAAGCAAGCGCGTGGCGACGTCGGCACCGGCGAGCGAGGACCAGGTGAGTAGATTTATATCTACGGGGAGGAGTCGGGTGGATGGCGTATAGCACCCCCGCAGTTCGTGGTGATGTATACGAATACGTATACACACATATATATTGATTATATATTGTTGAGTTTATTGGTTAAAGATAGATTTTATGTGTGATTGGATATGGTTAGTGTTGCGAGACCCTAGAGTAGAGGTTGCACCACATTTACACACACACACCCATACTTGCATACATTCTTCTTTCATATGTGCTTATATGGGGTTATATTGTTATTTGTTCACATGGGTATGGGACTATGTGTTCATATACTGGATTTGAGGATGATACTTGGGATTGAGATGAGTCGATGAGATTTGATTTGAGATTATGATATCGGTGATATGGCAGGATTCGTACTCGAGATATCTCCTGATGTTTATAGCGGATCTTTGGACGACGATACCATGTGAATAGTGATATGCATAGAATGGTTGAGTATGATATTGGCCCGTACCCAGATTTGGGGATGCCGTACGACGGATTTACGTACGAGCTATATATTGATGTTTGATCCGCACTCTTGACTTGGGATATCTGATTATAGATATGGTATCGGATATGATGTTATTGAGGCGGGATCACCGACTAATATATATACAAGTATGTATATGTATCGACTCCGATGTTAGGTGGTTTCCTTACCTGTAGTTCAGCTTGTTAGTTCAGCCGTATAGTTTAGTGTAGTTATTAGACTAGATTAGACTCATACCTATTTCAAAACTAACGGATCGTGGGTATTTTAAAAGACAGGTCAAGGGATTCTACGGATATTTCAAAAGAAGTATCTTTTCTTAAAAACACCGTAGCCCTTATTTTCAAAACACCGCGATTCGTGTTATTTCAAAAGGCACTACTGTTGACTTATAGTATCATTGTGTTTAGTATTCAGCTTCCGCTCATTATTGCTGTTCGCTCCGCATCGCATACTTATATTATAATTTCTTATTGAATTGTTGATATCATACTGTTAGGACACCAGCACCATTACCGATGATGCCTATGTACCACGTACACTTACTTGCCGGCTCACACACATCTTCATCGGTAATTGCCATGTCACGTACACCTTAGAAAATATTATTGCTTGACTTAGCTTGTCAGTTAGTAATTTGACATGATATTAGTGTACCTGCCTTACATATGCCAGCTTAACATTGTAGTTATTACTTGTCACTTCATGCATACTGTTATTCATTGTTATGCCGCATTCATGGTTTTACATGCTATTGATGATTTGGATTCGGATTTCCATGAGATTTTCTGGATTTGGGCGGGGGAAACCGCAAAACTTATATAAACTGCTTTCTTTCTTTTTAAATAAAAAGTGCGGTTTTTCCCATGATGTATGAGTCGTCCACCATGAGTTTGCTGATGGATTTCGAGACCCGATTCGAGGAGTGGAGGAACCGTTTCGGGTATATGGTGGGACCGGTGCGGTACCCCGGGGCAAGAGGAATGTGTTGTTGACGTTGAGCCCGGCAGGGGAGCACTACCGTCCGGTGATATTACCCGACGCGTCGGATATCCGGAGGATACCGTCGTGGTCTTGAGATGGATGGTAGGGGCCGGTCTGGATTGACCGCGCCCTAGATATTGTGATTTGAGATATTGAGGTACAGCGATTGTGATACAGAGATATCGAGATATTTGGACACTTGTTTTGTGTCGATGCTGGGCACTGTTTTATGCTGATTTCATTTATGGTACCTCACCTTTAAAATACAGAAATCTCACTGATTTATGAAAGCAGTTTTCGTCAGTACATGCATTCTGTTCCAAGCATTCATACCTCATTCATATGATATATTGCTACCTGAGGCACTGACACGGGCACATGAGATCACACTCGGGTTAGATATTACCCTAGCCATTGTTATAGGCTGCATGTTATTCATATATTTGAGGATATATTCTGATCATTGACCTAGGTTGCGTTATTTATGCAATTTCTTTCCGTAGATGTTTTTCTATTCACGAGTTGGCAACTCACCCCCGTTGTGCCCCAGTTTCTTGCAGGTTTTGTTAGTGTATATGCCCTAGAGGCCATTACTGTATCATACTAGTTTGTATATTACTTAATGGATGCTTGGGATATTCACCTTGTATATACAATCTTGCTCAAAATAGTAGTATGCTACTTGGTTTGTTTCTACTTCAATGTGTACTTGTGTTTATTTCAGTATATCACTTATACGCATTAGTGGAGCCCTTAGGATCTTTGCTTGATTACCAGCGTTGTGATGGCAGTCACACTAGTGGGGGCTGGGTAATCTATAAGCACATCCTTATTCAGGTCCCTGGTCGCAGGACTATCGAGACTGGGCATCGATACTCCGGAGTAGACCAGCGCATGCGCTTCTCATCCCAGTGTGGGAGACGGTCTGTCCCACAGCCGTCAGTACGTCGTACTTGAGATAGTATGCGGGTGCTCGTTAGGTTACGGGTACACTGGACAGGACTCGTCGGGAACTGACTAGTTGGTATTATACCTATCGTCAGTTATCAGTTCCCAGGTGACATGAGTACAGCTTAGTCCGCTGACTTGACACTGTCACTCCGCCTCGAGTGTGTTCCCACTGTACTTTGATCACTACCCTACCACGGCTCAAAGGAGTCGTGCAAACAGGTAGTGGTTGGGTGCAGTCCCGAAGCACTTGGAGGCAGTGACGGTTAGACAGGATTCGTCTCTCCCGGTATTGGGGGTTGACATCGCGCTGTGTCTAGGAGAGCCATTACACGAGTAGTCCCTGGCCAGGGCAAACGAGATATACTGGTAGGTTTCCAGTGTTATCTCAGGGTGTATTGGGCTTCACTCCGGCACGACTTGTACCGCTATTGGGGGACTGACGTTTACCGCCCCCTAGGCCCGCCATGCGATGTATCAGACGAACAGACCGGACTGTACGGAGAATGTCACACTCAGGCTCAGTAGGAGTTCAGATGGGTTTCGCCTCGTCGGTCTTCTTGTCGGCATTACCTGGGGACCGTTACGCACAGCTAGTGCCGCTTGCGGTCTGTGGTTAAACCCACTGCCAGCGTAGTGTCGAGTCTTTAGAGTCCTACACAGAAAGCTTTTCGCCTTTAGGCAAAAGAGTAGAGGTCGCATGGTATTGCGACAGGTCGCATGGTTTTGCGACAGGGTTCGGTCACATCCGTGCACTTGTGCACGTACAGTGTCCGGACAGTTTACACTAGCGGGCTTTGGTTTAAGCCAGATCCTAGTGTGCCTTATGGGATTGGATTTATCCAGTTTGCATTCGTGTTCCTCGGAACGCGGATGCGGGTGTGTATGCACAGTTGACAGGGAGGCAGAGGCTGCGGATTCTCATTAGGGTTGTTGACAGTTGACCGTTGACTTTTTGACTTTTTGCTCAACCCTAATGAGAATATGATATGTGATTAACTATTATATTAATTAAGTATTATGGTGATATGGTTGTTGACTTGTTGACTTTTGTTGACTTGTTGACTTTGTTGACTTGTTGACTTTTGTTGACTTGTTGACCGGTTGACTAGGCTTGACTAGTTGACCATCATGATAACCATGGTTATCATTTCATGCCAAAGACTTTTTCTTGCTTGCTCATTTGAGTAAAATGAGTGCATGACATGATAAGGTTATGGTTGCTTCTAACCATCACATAAGACTTTTTTGATATGATGAGTTATGATCACTTTGGATTATGAGAGGGTGAGAGAGAAAAGAGAGCATTTTCTTTCTTGCTCATTCTCTCTCTTGTTCTTGAGCTCTCCTCTTGCTCTCACCCTCAACCTCTTGCTCCCTCTCTTGATCTATGGTTCTCTTGTCTCATGAGTTGAGAATCAAGAACTATAGATAAAATCCCATTCTAAATCATCTCTACTCATTCTAGTTCACTAGGTTTAGCAAACCAAGTGAACTAGTTTCTTCAAAGAACGAAGAAGGAGCTAAAGGTTGGAGCTTTCAAGTGGATCTATCTTCGGCGTACGGAGACAACGAGAAGGAGCCATCGAACCACCATCGGAGCTTGAAGAGAAGGAGTTCAAGTTTAGGTATAACCATCTTCATCCGAGTAGCTAAATATCTTTAGCTTAGTATGCTAGTTTTAGTTTAGGTAAAGATCCCGACCTAGCTTAGTCCATGTTGCCTCTTGCGTTAAAATTTTGATTTTATACCGTTTCCGCCTCCCCGTAAGAACCGGGGGTCGCAACGTGGACTTACAGTGGTATCAGAGCCTAACTAAACTTAAACTAGCTTGGTAGTGAAGTGTAACGAAGTTCGGAACCGGAAAAATCCAAAAACCTAACTTTTACAAAACCTGAGTTTCTGTTGAAATTTTTTCTGGTCAAAATGAAAAACTTTACACTTGTAAATTCGGCTCAGGGTTTTGTGTGAACACCCAAGAAAAACGATACAGTAATTCGTCCAAACCGCCGCCCTTCCGCCGCGCGATCTAGGCATCCGCCGCGGAACCGCCGCGCTTTGTCGTCTTCTGTGCATCGTTTTTCGTGCACAGTGTGTCTGTGTTGGTTTTGGGATTTTTGAAATATATTATATGTGCCCAGATTTTCCAGAAAAGAAATTTCCTTTTGGGGTCCTATAATTCCGTATTTTTCCGAACTTCACTGCACTTTGACTATGATGGTTATATCTGTGATGTTTGCATGTATTGAACGTCGGCTAATCGCTATAAGTCGATTGGTCGGGGTTATACATGATCTGTAATGTGCTGGAATGTGTATATAAATATGTTGGATTGTCGCGGGTGAATAGCCGGGGTTGTGAGACGAGAGTTTCTTTTCTTGCAATTCATGTAAATTTGTAAATTGATGTAATAATTATTTGTATGGCCGCACAACCGGGAAGGGGTTGTAGCCGTCATTGTATAATTTCTTTTTACTGTTTTTGCTCCTAGGATAGACCCATGGAGGGGTGCACAAACTACCGGGTATGCCGAAGTGTCGAGTGGCCTACTCATGGAGATGAGGGAGGTTGCTACGCTTCGGGTACTTGGCGGGTAGTTTGCCGCACCCGTAGGGGTCTTGGGTGGGGTTTTGGCTATTCACCGCGACCGTGTTATCTGTTTTTGTTACAGGCTCGTACAAATTACAGATTGCTAGTATATCCAATGTATTTATCTGTGATCTGAAATGTTTATCATTGCAGTATATCTATATATGATATTATTTAGGCGTTGCTTATGTTTTACAGACGCGCTAGCCCAGCCCCGCTCTGTCGTTAGTTAAGTAACCTAACGGGTAATGACGGGGCCCCGTGGCGAATGCGAATGGCATAAGCGTACGTCATATTTTGGTTGTTTTCTGCAATGGTAGGATTTAATGATGGGACGCATTAAAAGAACTAATGCAAGAATATCACGCATTAAAAGAACTAATGCAAGATAATAAACCAAGTTAAAGTCGTTGGAACACTCTCGAAAAACCACTCGGTTCTTTTCAAAAACAACTTTTAAATGCGGAGCTTGAGCCACTCCTTTTAAAAGCTATCTCGTTCCATCGACCAAATCAAGTTCACTACGTTCACGGTTTTGCCAAAACCATCCGTAGCCCTCCGTCGTTTCACATGAATAGTCAATAGTATTCAAGCTGTGTATGTTGGCCAAAGTCAAGGCACAGTGATTGGTAGCTATTGGGTGTTCATGTGTAGCATAGATAGATGCGTTGGTTTGGGACAGTCGTACTGCCATTTTGGCCAAAGTCAAGGGTAGGTACGGATGGATCCAAATTAACCTGGATAATGACGGGTAGAACTTGACATGTGACTTATGATATTTTGGCCAAAGTCAAGGTCATAAGAGCATGGGGCAAAAATCCACATCGGGAGTTTCATAAGTACTGAAACTTGCTAGATTTGCATACCATTTGGAGTGTGATGATTCTGGTAGGATTCCTTCAGTTTCGTCACGCAATGATATTTGGATCCCGATCCTACTGTGAGTATATGCTACTCCTCGGGAAATTTCTCACTTAACGATCAATGCTATAAACCTAGTAGGTGCCTAGAAAGGTGTTAGCGGGGCTACGCCCCCAGGGAAAAGAGGTTCTTTAATTAAGGAACTTCGCGAAAGCGTTGGAAAACCTCCCTCGAAGTACCGACACCGGCCTGGCTGAACGGTTAAGCAAGTATTATACGGTGGGATTGATCCTGACTAATTCTTCCTTTATGGTTTGAGGAGGGATTCGAGAAACAGTGGGAGCCATCCTGTTTAGACAAACTAAAAACCACTCTAAACTTGCAAGAGCATCATGCTGAGTGTTTCTTCTTCTCTCTCCTAATTGCAGCGACCAATCAACATGACTGGACTTAAGTTACTCCTAGATAAAAACAAACTGACAGGGCCAAACTACAAAGATTGGCTCAGGAATGTCAAGATAGCAATCACTTATGACAAGCTGGGGTATCTTCTTACCACCAAAGCTCCCCCTGTCCCTGGTCCAACTTCCAGCGTCGCGGATAAGGAAATCCGCAAGACTTGGGAGATTGATAGCGCGAAGGCCAAGTGCCTCCTGCTTGCCTCGATGGACAACGAACATCAGAGGAGGCATGAGAATATGGACATGGAGTCCATATTGCTCCATACAAAAGAACTGTATGGAGAGCAATCACGTATCGCAAGATACGAAGCGTCGAAAAAGTTATTTTCGACAAGAATGGCCGTCGGATCATCAGTAGCCGAGCACGTGCTAAAGATGATCGGCTTCATTGAGGAGCTCGCTGACCTAGGGATCACATTGGAGAGTGAGCTATATACGGATATAGTTCTCCAGTCCCTTCCTTCCACTTACGCCCAGTTTATACTGAACTTCAACCTACAAGAAAAAGAGGTTGAACTATCAGAGCTCCTCAACATGCTGAGGAGCGCAGAGGGCACCCTACAGAAAAGTAGGGATACATCCACTTTGTTTGTAGGAGGATCATCTTCTTCTAGGTCCAAGGCGAAAGCCAAGGGAAAGAAGAAGAAGGCCCCCGCCAAACCAAGGGGCGGTGTTAGTAAAGTGGATACGAAGGGAAAAGGTAAAGCAACAAAGATAGCGGGGAAACTTGTGGATAAGGAAGAATGCTTCTATTGTCATAAGAAAGGACACTGGAAGAATGATTGCAGGGCCTGGAAGGCCAGAACACAGGAATTGAAGCAGGTTGCAGCTTCAGCTTCAGGTGTGTATGTTATTGAAAACTGTCTTTCAATAAACTCTACTTCCTGGGTATTGGATACCGGATCAGGATCTCATATCTGTAATTCTTTGCAGGCGTTGAGAAACCGTAGGGTTTTGAAGGCAGGTGACATGACCCTCAGAGTTGCAAACGGAGCTAGCATGGATGCTAAAGCCGTGGGGGACTATCACCTGGGAATGTCAGATGGACATGTTTTGGTTTTGCGTAATTGCTTTTTTGTACCCAACGCAACTTGTAATATCATTTCTGTATCTTTAGTTTCTAAAGAAGGTTATGAATTTGCGTTTGTAAGTAATGTTGTAAACATTCACCTTAATCAAGTATTGATTGGGTCAGGTACTCTGAGTAATGGTATATACGTGTTAAACCAACCACAGATTTTTAATGTCCAGAATACACACAAAAGAAAGTCTCCAGAAATAAATCAGACTTTCTTATGGCATTGTAGATTGGGTCACATCAATGAGAGAAGGTTGACTAAGTTACATACAGAAGGATATTTGAATGCGTTCGAATATCAATCGTATGCCACTTGTCAATCTTGTCTCAAAGGAAAGATGACAAAGACTCCATTTACTGGACAAGGAGTAAGAGCAAGCGAGCTCTTGGGACTCGTACACAGTGACGTGTGCGGTCCAATGTCTACACATGCCCGAAGCGGACATTCTTACTTCATTACTTTTACGGATGACTTCTCAAGGTACGGTTATGTCTTCTTAATGAAACATAAGTCCGAGGCCTTTGGAAAATTCCAGGAGTATAAGAATGAAGTAGAGAAATAGACCGGCAAAAGTATTAAGATTCTAAGATCGGATCGAGGTGGAGAATACTTAAGTGCCGAGTTCCTGGACTATTTAAAAGAGAACGGAATTCTCTCTCAGCTTACTCCTCCATACACCCCGCAACATAACGGTGTATCGGAGAGACGGAACCGCACCCTATTGGATATGGTGCGGTCCATGATGAGTAACGCTGAGTTACCGCGATCATTCTGGGGGTATGCGCTAGAATCAGCCGCATACCTTTTGAACCGAGTTCCCACTAAGACTGTGCCTACCACGCCATTTGAGATGTGGTGTGGGAAGAGACCCCATCTTAATCACATTAAGATATGGGGAAGTCCAGCTTTTGTCAAAAAGCAGCATGCGGACAAGCTCGAGGCACGCTCAGTACTGTGCAAGTTTGTGGGATATCCAAAGAATTCCAAGGGATATTTCTTCTACTGTGAAGAGGAACAAAAAGTTCTTGTTTCTCGACATGCCCACTTTCTAGAACACCAGTTCATAGAAAAAGAAATAAATGGGAGCGCAGTAGAACTGGAAGAAATTCCAGAACCACAGACTGTTACTGAAAGCTTGATGGAACCAGAGGGTTCAACAGAACAGGACATTCCTACGCCGCTCTGCAGGAGTAGTAGGCAGTCTCATCCGCCCGAGAGATACTACGGTTTTCTCATAGACGGGGATAGAGAGGATTGCATCATAGATTATGATGAGCCTACTAGCTTCCAGCAGGCCGTTCAGAGCGTTGACTCAGTGAAATGGCTGGATGCAATGCGGACCGAAATGGAGTCCATGTACACCAACAAGGTATGGACGTTGGACATTGCTCCAGACGGGGTAAAACCCGTAGGATGCAAGTGGATCTTCAAAAGGAAGATTGGTGTAGATGGACAGGTTGAGACCTATAAAGCTAGGCTGGTAGCAAAGGGTTTTAGTCAAAGACCTGGCTTGGACTACGACGAAACCTTTTCTCCAGTAGCCATGCTGAAATCCATTCGGATCCTTCTTGCCATTGCTGCCTTCCACGATTATGAGATCTGGCAAATGGACGTAAAGACAGCTTTTCTAAATGGAAATTTAGAGGAGTGTGTCTATATGGACCAGCCGGAGGGTTTCATTCAGAGTGGGAGCAGCGGAAAGGTGTGCAAGTTGCTTAAGTCCATCTATGGACTAAAGCAGGCGTCGCGGAGTTGGAACATCTGCTTTGATGAGACGGTCAAGGAATTTGGCTTTATCAAAAATCCAGATGAACCATGTATCTATAGTAGATTTGTAGCGAGAACTGTAGTATTCCTCGTTTTATACGTGGATGACATTCTCTTAATAGGAAATGACATTCCTATGCTACAATCTGTCAAGGGGTTCTTGTCACACAGGTTCTCCATGAAAGACCTGGGTGATGCCTCATACATTCTGGGTATCCGGATCTACCGTGACAGATCCAAGAGGATATTAGGACTTTCGCAGTCCAGGTACATCGACACCATACTGAAGAGGTTCAGTATGGAAGATTCCAAGCGCGGTAACCTACCGGCTTGTCACGGGATCACCCTCTCTAAAGAGATGTCTCCCAAGACTGATTTGGAGAGGGATCGCATGTCTATTATACCCTACGCTTCTGCGGTAGGCTCTATAATGTATGCGATGTTGTGTACCAGACCGGATGTAGCTTATGCACTGAGTGTGGTAAGCCGGTATCAGTCTAACCCTGGGGAGAAACACTGGATAGCGGTAAAGAACATTCTCAAGTACCTGAGAAGGACTAAGGAGATGTTCTTGGTGTATGGCGGAAAAGACCTCCAGATCGAGGCCTTTGCTGACTCCAGCTTCCAGAGTGACAAGGATGATTCCAAGTCCATGTCGGGTTTTGTCTTTACCCTCAATGGAGGGGCGGTGTGTTGGAAGAGTTCCAAACAGGAAACCGTTGCAGACTCGACGATGGAAGCGGAATACATCGCTGCATCTGATGCCGCAAAAGAAGCTGTCTGGATAAGGAAGTTCTTGAAAGAACTTCAGGTGGTTCCGTCCATTGTTGATCCAATACCTCTGTATTGCGACAACAACGGGGCTATAGCTTTAGCGAAGGAACCCAGGTCCCATCAGAGATCCAGGCACATCTTGAGGCGGTATCACCTGATCAGGGAGATCGTGGATCGCCAGGAGATCGAGGTTCGGAGAGTCGCTTCAGAAGACAACACTGCAGATCCATTCACCAAGGCCTTGCCCCAGACTCAGTTCGAGCGGCTGATCGAGATGATAGGTCTTCGATACGCCAGTACATGGCCTTAGTGCAAGTGGGAGATTGTTAGTGTATATGCCCTAGAGGCCATTACTGTATCATACTAGTTTGTATATTACTTAATGGATGCTTGGGATATTCACCTTGTATATACAATCTTGCTCAAAATAGTAGTATGCTACTTGGTTTGTTTCTACTTCAATGTGTACTTGTGTTTATTTCAGTATATCACTTATACGCATTAGTGGAGCCCTTAGGATCTTTGCTTGATTACCAGCGTTGTGATGGCAGTCACACTAGTGGGGGCTGGGTAATCTATAAGCACATCCTTATTCAGGTCCCTGGTCGCAGGACTATCGAGACTGGGCATCGATACTCCGGAGTAGACCAGCGCATGCGCTTCTCATCCCAGTGTGGGAGACGGTCTGTCCCACAGCCGTCAGTACGTCGTACTTGAGATAGTATGCGGGTGCTCGTTAGGTTACGGGTACACTGGACAGGACTCGTCGGGAACTGACTAGTTGGTATTATACCTATCGTCAGTTATCAGTTCCCAGGTGACATGAGTACAGCTTAGTCCGCTGACTTGACACTGTCACTCCGCCTCGAGTGTGTTCCCACTGTACTTTGATCACTACCCTACCACGGCTCAAAGGAGTCGTGCAAACAGGTAGTGGTTGGGTGCAGTCCCGAAGCACTTGGAGGCAGTGACGGTTAGACAGGATTCGTCTCTCCCGGTATTGGGGGTTGACATCGCGCTGTGTCTAGGAGAGCCATTACACGAGTAGTCCCTGGCCAGGGCAAACGAGATATACTGGTAGGTTTCCAGTGTTATCTCAGGGTGTATTGGGCTTCACTCCGGCACGACTTGTACCGCTATTGGGGGACTGACGTTTACCGCCCCCTAGGCCCGCCATGCGATGTATCAGACGAACAGACCGGACTGTACGGAGAATGTCACACTCAGGCTCAGTAGGAGTTCAGATGGGTTTCGCCTCGTCGGTCTTCTTGTCGGCATTACCTGGGGACCGTTACGCACAGCTAGTGCCGCTTGCGGTCTGTGGTTAAACCCACTGCCAGCGTAGTGTCGAGTCTATAGAGTCCCACACAGAAAGCTTTTCGCCTTTAGGCAAAAGAGTAGAGGTCGCATGGTATTGCGACAGGTCGCATGGTTTTGCGACAGGGTTCGGTCACATCCGTGCACTTGTGCACGTACAGTGTCCGGACAGTTTACACTAGCGGGCTTTGGTTTAAGCCAGATCCTAGTGTGCCTTATGGGATTGGATTTATCCAGTTTGCATTCGTGTTCCTCGGAACGCGGATGCGGGTGTGTATGCACAGTTGACAGGGAGGCAGAGGCTGCGGATTCTCATTGGGGTTGTTGACAGTTGACCGTTGACTTTTTGACTTTTTGCTCAACCCTAATGAGAATATGATATATGATTAACTATTATATTAATTAAGTATTATGGTGATATGGTTGTTGACTTGTTGACTTTTGTTGACTTGTTGACTTTGTTGACTTGTTGACTTTTGTTGACTTGTTGACCGGTTGACTAGGCTTGACTAGTTGACCATCATGATAACCATGGTTATCATTTCATGCCAAAGACTTTTTCTTGCTTGCTCATTTGAGTAAAATGAGTGCATGACATGATAAGGTTATGGTTGCTTCTAACCATCACATAAGACTTTTTTGATATGATGAGTTATGATCACTTTGGATTATGAGAGGGTGAGAGAGAAAAGAGAGCATTTTCTTTCTTGCTCATTCTCTCTCTTGTTCTTGAGCTCTCCTCTTGCTCTCACCCTCAACCTCTTGCTCCCTCTCTTGATTTATGGTTCTCTTGTCTCATGAGTTGAGAATCAAGAACCATAGATAAAATCCCATTCTAAATCATCTCTACTCATTCTAGTTCACTAGGTTTAGCAAACCAAGTGAACTAGTTTCTTCAAAGAACGAAGAAGGAGCTAAAGGTTGGAGCTTTCAAGTGGATCTATCTTCGGCGTACGGAGACAACGAGAAGGAGCCATCGAACCACCATCGGAGCTTGAAGAGAAGGAGTTCAAGTTTAGGTATAACCATCTTCATCCGAGTAGCTAAATATCTTTAGCTTAGTATGCTAGTTTTAGTTTAGGTAAAGATCCCGACCTAGCTTAGTCCATGTTGCCTCTTGCGTTAAAATTTTGATTTTATACCGTTTCCGCCTCCCCGTAAGAACCGGGGGTCGCAACGTGGACTTACAGGTTTGCCGTACAGGTTTCATTACGGCTTTGCGGGCATAGTTTCGTTCGGGTGATTTGCTAGTAGGTGGGTTTACTTGTATCGTACCCCCATTATATATCTTGTATATCATTATTCTGTTGTATCTAGAAGTTCCATCAACCAAACATGTATTTATTTTGAGATAGAGACCAGTAATGTTATTCCTTCGACCTTAGAGTCGCACGTTATATTTCTGTGGTTTTCTTATGGTTTTGAGTTTCCTTTTGAATTTTGATCCTCGCCGTTGGCGTTGTATATTATATTGCTTGTGTGGTTGTGACCGTCGATTGACGAAGAGCTAGCTCCCGCTTGGGGATGCCTTTTTATTGATTTCGTATACTATTCATGTTGTATCCCGTTTGGGTGCCAGTATTTACAAAGGAGACACTGCCGAAATTTTCAGGAAATTTTTGATGTTTTTAAAAACCCGCTTAACTCGGCTTATGCTATTAAAACTACTTGATTTTAAATTGGTTTTCCTTCACTCTACTACTTTTCTTGGTTTGGATTTCTGGGTTTTCGGCTTACTTAGATTACGTACGCCTCGAGACGTTTCGTAGTTTAAGTGCCGGTCATGTTCCGTACTTTCGGGTCGTGACATTAACCCCCGTGGGCCCCGTCCTTAACCTCTCTCTCTCTCTCTCTCTCTAACGTCTCTATCTCTCTCTCTACCTTTCTCTATCTCTCTCTAACTCGCTTTCTCTCTCCGCCTCATATTTATATATTTCCCCTCCCCTTCATATTTTAAAATCCACGAACCAGAACCCCCACGCCAGAAACCCACCAAGAAGCCTAACCCTAGCCGCCATCGCCGTCGCCGCCGCAGCCCCGACGCCGGCGCCAACGCCACCGTCGCCCTCGCCTCCGCCTCCTCGCCTCAACCGACCCTTGGTTCCTCCCCCGCACAACTGCTGCGGCCACCTGCAGAAGTTCCCTGCAGCAACCTCCTCGCCGGCGGCCCTCGTCGTCGCCATCCGCGCCACCACCAACACCTCACCGTAGTTCCCTCACCATCATTCTCCTTCTCCCGTTGCACCCCCTGACCAGAACAGCAACCCCAGCTAACCCCCGCGCCTTCTCTGTGATGCCTGAAACGTTGCCGGCGACCCCCTGCGCCGCCCCTGGCCGTCGCCGACGAGCCCCAACCACCTCTAAACACCATGTAAGTGCCCCTCCACCTTTCCTTTCCTCTTCTCTTTTTCCAGAACTGAAAACAGTTGCTGGAAGTTTTGCAGATAGCCGGAGACGCCGTCCTCGCCGCCGTCGATCTCGCCGTCGTCGCTAGTACCCTCTGGACCAGTGAGTATTTCCCCCATCATCTTCTTCTCTGGTCTTTTCCTTCTTTCCAAGATCTATACCCGCTTGAAACCCTATTTACTGTTTTTGTGCTCGCCGAAATCCGGCCGTGCCGGTGACGTGTCCCGACGATCCAGCGGAGTGCTCTGATCCGTGAGGTCCCTTGGTTCGTTGTTTGGGCTCAATCCGTGAACCGTGCGTTCGTCGCGTGTTTTCCCCGCCGACGTTACGTTCCGTTTTTCCCGGTTCGCGACCCGTCGAGGCAAGTATCCCTTGCTACATGCTATACGATATATTTATATATGTTTGACACATTAAAACCTGTAAAACTTAACTTGATATAGTCGTTTCTCATCTGGTTGCAATATGACATATATCATTTTACAGTTAACATAAAATCTACAGTTTGCTAGTTTAAACCTAATAACCAAGTTTATTCGTTAATCACATTTTACTGTTTAATAGATGGTAGCACTTATCCATGTAGTTCTATTACATTCGGACATTCGTATTCAATGGCTTGATATAACTGTATTGCATCAATATCTAAACGATTGCACCGCTAAGGGTGCTCAAACCTGTTAATATAATGAAACGGCTGCACTGTATTATTGCACTCTTGAGATTGAATGAAACATGCTTATTATTTAGTCCATTGCCTATTCCATGTTGTTTAATACCCTGTTCGATTATATATCTATTTGTGAGCACACCCACGATGTTGTTACATCTTGACTTGACATTGTCACACATGTTTATATGATACACCTGACATAGTACCGTTTACTATTGACTTGACCTGATATACCATGACCCGACCTGTTACCTGATCTCATGCCTAATGCCAACAAACCTGACATGTAGTCCTCATGGACCGTTCCTGTTGTCTATCCAGACAAACCTGCTTGTACCTGATCCTGTGTTGGCATTAGTTCTTGATTACTGAATACCTGACCTGACATATATCACTTGGGGGTATGGGGAAATCAAAGGTGAAATCTGACTTGTAACTCGACAGTTCACTACCTGTTCTGGGTGTACACATTCTTGTTTTGTGCCTAGCGGCATGTCTCGGTTTCGGCCGAGAATATTGTGGCCGTGGTCCCGGGTATGTACGGGATACTATCGAGTGTACACTTTCCTTTTTTGTGCCTAGCGGCATGTCTCAGCTGCAGCCGAGAATATTGTGGCCGTGGTCCCGGGTATGTACGGGATACTATTGAGTTACATCGGCGATTCATCATATTGATTTCAAAGACTTTAGACCAGAAAACCTGATAGAACAGTTTAGTTACCCACTGCACACTACCCTGCACTGCTTGTTTCACATTATTGCTTTATTCATGCTTATTTTGCATTGCCTGTTACATTTTCATATTATATTACTGGTTGACATGACGCGCTGACATCTGGGTTTTGCATGGCCCAGATTCTGTACCACTGTCGCAGTCCGAGCAGGAGTACTTCAGCCAGCAGGCTGAGTTGTGAGTCCAGTGGTGGTTAGTTTTATTTCCTGCATTTATTTCCAGATGTGAGCCCGCATTATGGGATATACTTTTCAGTATTGTATTGGATCATTTGCTTCCGCATTTATTTATCATTGACTCTTGTTATTCTGGAGTATGGACATGTTCTTAGATAGTTTTATCTTGTTCTTGATATCTCTACAGCCGTAATGTGACTGTGGATGGATACTTCCTACCCACAGGTAGCATGGTTGGCTATGTCACGTGCCCAATCTTGCGTACTCTGGGAAGCGGGGCGTGACAAGAACCATGCTTAGTTTAGGAAAAGAAATTTTTGTGATGATTTTGATAGGAATTTGTGTTGATTTTTTTTGTGGATATTACAATGAGGAAATGAGTTTTAGCATGAAAAAAAAGAATGGAGATGAGGGGAGGGGCTGCTGTGGCCGAGAGTGAGCGGGAGAGAGTGAGGGTGGAAGGTAAGCTTACCTCCACATACACACACCATGCTCATTTATTAGATCATGCTTCGTTATTTTTCATTTTTCATTTTCACTTTCTTTTATAATTAAAAAGGAAATCCTAGAACATGCAATATACAAAAATATGTTAACCAAAATTTATTTGTGACATGGTTGCAAAAACTTGTAACAACTAATCGTAACTTGATTAATACTAGATTAGTTTGTAAGTGCAAGTTTAAAATAATTTTTAATAATTAAATAAATAAGGAAAATAATTAAGTAACCAGCAATTAAATAAGTAACTGATTTAAATACCCATACCTGAGCAATTACAAAATTAAAATATGTATATTTAAGTCTATGTGGAAAAATAATCATAACTAGGTTTTACGGAAAACACCAGTTGTACTACTAATTATCATACAATTAACCTAAACGTTTTTTAAAGCGTTACAATCTTCCTCTTAAAGAAATTCAGTCCTCGAATTTAAAATCTAGATACGCGTACCTTCGAAAAGATGGGGAAACTTCTTTCGCATCTCGTCTTCGGTTTCCCAGGTGACCTCTTCGCTGTTCGGGCCATGCCAAAGAACCTTTACGGACGGAATGACCTTGGACCTCAGTTTCTTCACCTGCCGATCTAGAATGACTATCGGCTGCTCGGTGAAAGAAAGATCACGCTCCAACTGGATCGTCTGATACTGAATCGTGTGAGAGGGGTCATGAAGGTACTTGCAGAGCATCGATATATGAAACACGGGGTGAACATCTGGGAAGTTGGGCGGAAGAGCCAAACGATAAGCAATTACACTGACTCGCTCGAGAATCTCGAAGGGACCCACATATCTGGGACTAAGCTTCCCTTTCTTCCCAAATCTCATTACGCCCTCCATTAGCAAAACCCGCAAGAAAACATGATCACCCATGGTGAACTCAAGTCTGCGACGACGTCTATCAGCATAAGATTTCTGCCTTCTCTGGGCTGCTCTTATCCTGTTCCGAATCAACTGGATCTTCTCTGTCGTCTCCTATACCAGCTGCGGTCCCATAATACTGCTCTCACTGAGCTCTATCCAACAAACTGGTGATCGACATCTCCTCCCATGCAATGCCTCGAAGGGTGCCATCTGAATCATCTTCTAGAAGCTGTTATTGTAGGAGAACTCTATCAAGGGCAAGTGACGATCCCAATTACTACCGAAATCTAGAACGCTAGCTCGGAGCATATCCTCGAGAGTCTGTATGGTTCGCTCTGACTGACCGTCGGTCTGCGGATGGAAAGCTGTACTAAAACTCAATTGGGTGCCCAAAGCCTCCTGAAGTTTCTTCCATAGTCGGCCGGTGAACTGGGTGCCTCTGTCAGACACAATACAAGTCGGAATGCCGTGTAGTCATACAATCTCATCAACATATATCTGAGCATACTGAGTGAATCCAAAAGTGGTCTTCACTGGAAGGAAGTGAGCCGCTTTCGTCAATCAGTCTACGATCACCCAAATAGAGTCATACCCTTGACTGGTCCTAGGTAGACCCATGATGAAATCTATAGAGATCTGTACCTATTTCCACTGCAGAATGGGCAAAGGTTGTAACTCTCCTGTCGGCCTCTGATGCTCGGCCTTGACTTGCTGGCAAATTAGGCATCTCGAAACAAAAACTGTGACATCTCTTTTCAACCCTTCCTACCAGTAGACATCTCTCAAGTCATGATACATCTTGGTGGAACCCGGATGAACACTGTAAGATGACTGATGTGCCTCCTTTAAGATCTCATGTTTCAGTCCCTCGGAATCTGGCACACATAGTCAAGTCCCAAATCGTAGTACTCCCTGGTCATCGATCACGAACTCGGAATCTCTACCCTTTCGAACCTGCTCCATGATCTCTGACAAACGAACATCATCGGACTGTGCCTCCCGAATTCGATCAAGTAACTGTGGACGGGCGCGGACATGAGCAAGCTGTCCTCTGGTCGAAGTAAACTCAAAATGTACTTCGCTGTCACATAAGAACTTCCAATCTGCGGAAGACCGTCTCTGAACTGCACTCAAACAGGACAAGCTACCACTGGGCCTCCGACTCAAAGCGTCAGCTACAACATTCGCCTTACCCGGATGATAAAGAATCTCGCAGCCATAGTCCTTCACAAGATCCATCCAACGGCGCTATCTCAAATTCAGATCTTGCTGCTGGAAGATATACTTTAAGCTCTTGTGGTCCGTAAATATCTGTCACGACTCACCGTATAAGTAATGCCTCCAAATCATAAGTGCAAAGACCACCGCGGCCATCTCTAAGTCAGGAGTGGGATAGTTCTGCTCGTGCTTCTTCAACTATCGAGAAGCGTAGGCGATGACCCTACCATGCTGCATCAACACACAGCCTAAACCCACTTGAGAAGCATCACAAAAGACAACAAAGCCGCCTGACCCTGAAAGCAAAGATAAGACTGGTGCAGTCATCAAACGAGTTTTCAACCGCTGAAAACATTGCTCGCATGCCTCGGTCCAAAAAAGGAACTCTCTTCTGGGTCAACCCGATCAGCGGTGCAGCGATACGAGAAAAATCCTAAACAAAGCGTCGGTAGTAGCCAGCCAAACCCAAGAAGCTGCAAACCTCCATCACTGATACAGGTCTGGGTCAGTGCTGAACGGCCTCGATCTTCTTCGGGTCCACACATATACCATCTCTCGTAACCACGTGACCCAAGAAACCGACGCTGTCATGCTAGAAGGTGCACTTAGAGAATTTAGCGAACAGCTGGTGCTCCTTCAAAGTCTGCAACGTAGTCCTCAAATGCTACTCATGCTCCTCTCGAATCCGGGAGTATACTAGGATATCGTCAATGAATACGATGGTGAACTGGTCAAGAAACGGCCTGAATATGCGGTTCATCAAATCCATGAATGCAGCTGGGGAATTGGTGAGTCCGAACGACATCACCAAGAACTCGTAATGCCCGTAACGTATCCGAAAAGCAGTCTTCGGAATGTCATCATTCCGAACCCGCAACTGGTGATAGCCCGACCGCAAGTCAATCTTCGAGAAATGTCCCACACTCTGAAGCTGATCAAACAAATCATCAATGCGAGGTAGGCGATATCTATTCCGCACAGTAAATCGATTTAATTGACAATAATCGATGCATGATCGTATACTCCCATCCTTCTTCTTGACGAACAGGGCAGGAGCTCCCCAAGGTGACACACTCCGACGAATGAGCCCTTTCACCAGCAAATCTTGCAACAGATCCTTAAGCTCCGCTGGGGCCATCCGATAAGGCGGTATAGAAATAGGCCCTGTACCAGGGATCAAGTCAATGCAAAACTCGATATCATGCTCTGGTGGCAATCCAGTCAACTCGTCAGGAAAGACATCGGAAAACTCACTCACAATCGGAACGTAGTCTAACAGAACCTCCGCGGCTCCAGTATCACGTATATACGCTAAGAATCCCTGACATCATTTCCTCAAGAGCCGACTAGCACGAAGGGAAAAAATCAGACTAGGGAGGGTAGCACTACAGTCTCCCTAAAAAACAGGAACTGGCTCACCCGGAAAACTAAATCTGGCTGCCTTCTCACGGCAGTCCACGAACGCATAACATGTGGCTAACCAGTCCATGCCAAGAAGAACGTCGAAATCTAACATATCGAGAAGAATCAAATCAACAGAAGAATCCCTAACCCCGATACGAACAGAACACGATCGAAATGCATGTCGAGCAATAAAAGACTCGCATACAGGAGTAATAACAACAAGTGGCTAATCAAGCAAAGACGACTCTCGGCTAAACCTAGGTACAAAAAATGTGGATGCAAAAGAATGCGTAGATACCAGGTCAAACAAAAGCACGCAACAAGAGGAAACACCGAAAGAATACCTGTCATGACTACGCTCGACGCCTGCACGTCCTGAGGAGTCATCACAAAAGCAAGGGCCTGCCCTCTACTAGCGACCAGCTGTCCTCCGCCTCTGCCACCTCGTCTTCTCGGAATACGACCGCCACGACCATGGCCTCTATGGGGATCGATCTGGCATGGAGCAACAATAGGTGTAGGAAGTAATGCACTCGGAGGAGGGAGTGGAGGTGGTAAAGTCTCATGTGGGACTGTCGCCTCACCCTGGAGCCTCATGGTATAATTTCTGACAAGGTGATACGGACTCCCACACCGATAACACCCTGGCGATGGCTGCTGACCATGTGGGTAAAAGCAATATAACTGGCCCATACAGAATCCGCCAGGCCTTTGCGAACACGCCTAGGAGCTGATATATCAGTACGAATCCGCTTTGGTCCCAGAACAACCGTAGGTGGAGCAATATCCGATCTCCGTGCTCGACTTATCTCTATCAAGGATCCGATCATTTGGCGCAAATCCTTAATACTCGCCTCCAGCCTAACTATACGATCTATAGAGGGTGGATTAATCTGTCCATGAGAGATAGGCGTACTGCTCTGGTCAGTCCTCGTCTAAGACGAGCCCGCTTTAATCTCATCTCTGGCGGCGTCCCTCAGGGACCTTGTAGTCTTCGGCGGCAAAGTGGCTGGAACAAGAAACAGGATTTGATGAGAATGTTGCAATCGAATCAAAGGATATATAGAATCAACGAAGGAAGTACAAGCAATTATATATCCTAAGGTCACTTAGGTGGAATACCGTATCGTGAGTATGCCGCGGAACATACACACGCCACGTCACTCTGCTTAAGTCACCTACTCCATCATACCAAGGGTCATCCTATACTTAGAAAGGTAAAACCTAACGCTCTGGTACCAACTTTGTCACGACCCGAATGTGCGGAACGTGACTGGCACTTAAATCACGCAACGTCTAGAGGCGTAGCGTAATCTAAGTAAGCCAAAACCCAGAAATCTAAACCGTTTAAATAAATAGAGTGAAGAATTACTTGTTTTGAAAAGGTGATTTTACCAAAATAAAGTCACATTAAACATTTTAAAACCATCAAGTTTTCCTGAAAATTTCGGCAGAGTTTCCTTTGTAAAAACTGGCCACAAACGGTTACAAAACATGAATAAGTATAAGCAATAATAAAGAGGCATCCGCAAGCGGGAGCTAGCTCTTCGCTGAACGGCGTAATCACAACCACATGCAAGAAACATCATAATAGTGTGAAATAAGCACTAAAAGTAAGAAATAAGAAAGCACCACGTCGGCTCACATGAGCTCGACACCAGAGAACAAATATACAAATATCACTGTCCAGTCTCTAGGTCACATATACACATAGTCGATGGAGTGTACTAGATGTTAGTTGTATGTATGCCCTAGAGGCCAGTATTGTACAGATGATGTATATTATATTGGATGCTTGGACATATATAGAGATGACTTTCTTGCTCGATATGATAGTATGCTATCTGGTTGCTCTTTATCTTAACATGTACACTTGTCTCTTTAAACTGTCTTATAGTTACATGTTGGTAAAGCCCTTAGGATGTGTACTTGACTACCTAGACTATGATGCAGATCATACTAGTGGGGACATGGTAGTCCATAAGTACATCCTTCAAGGTTCCTAGTCGTGGGTGTATCGAGACGGGGCATCGATATACCAGAGTAGACTAGCGTATACGCTTCTCGACCCATGAGATGGGCGATGGATGATCCCACATCCATTGGTGTTTGACATCAGAGATGGTATACGGGTGCTCAGTGGAGACTGGGTACACTGGACGGACTCGCCGAGAACTCCCAGATGGTATTATACCTCACGTCAGATGGCAGTTCTCAGGTGACACTGTTGCAGGTTAGTCTGTAGACCCGAGATCGTAATAGAGTCTTGTGTGATTCCCACTGTGCTTTGATCTCCACCTTACCACGTCTATGAGGGCGTGCAAAACGGTGGTCTTTGGGTACAGTCCTGAGTCACATGGAGGCAATGAGCGATAGGAGGGGTTTCGTCTCTCCCGGTATTTGTCACGACCCGAAAGTACGGAACGTGACCGGCACTTAGATTACGAAGCGTCTAGAGGCGCCACGTAACCTAAGTAAGCCGAAGCCCAGAAATCTAAACCATTAAAAAGAAGAAGAAGCAGTAAAAGAAAACAAGTATAAAATCATCAGCAAATTTTACCAAAAATTTCGGCAGAGTCTCCTCCGTAAAAACTGGCCCCCAAACGGGTACAACAAGTATAATATACATAAACAATAAAAAGCATCCCCAAACGGGAGCTAGCATCAACGCCAACAGGCGGAAACAACCACAGCAAGCACAATAATATACAACGCCAATAGGCGAGGCTCAAAACTCAAAAGAAAACAAAACAGCCAGATCTGAATAATACATGCGCGACTCTAAGGTCAAAATAAAAGACTGGTCCTATAAACTTATCAAGTAATACAAATATGGTTGATGGAGCTTACTAGATACAAATGAATGAATAAAAGTACAATGGTGGTTCGGATACAAGTGAACCAACCTACCGTGCAAATCACCCTGAAGAAAAGATGTGCCAACAAGCTGCCACGGAAACCTGTACATCGAACCTGTAAAGAATTTGGCACAACGGGGGTGAGTTGCCAACTCGTGAGTAGAAGACATCTACGAAAAGAAATCGAATGCACGACGCTATCCTAGGTCATAATAATACACTACTATATCCCAAACATCTAGTAATAGCAGGGTAATACTACGTGTAAGTGCAACTACTCCGTGTCGTGTCAGTACCTCATATAATACTATGTCATATGAATGAAATGCATGCACCATGAATGTAAAGTAACAAATCCTGAAATCCAGATATATATGTATAAGAACTCTTTAGCTGTTATCATAGTAAAGTGTGTATAAGCATCTGAAATCTCAACAATGAAATCCATGGAAATCCGTGTCAAGCATTGACACAACACATGTAATCTCGAGTCTCAATATCTCGGGCTCCGTCAGTCCGGATCGGCCCATATCATCAAATCCCACGACAACGGTCGGTATCCTCCGGATATCTGCCGCGCCAGACATCACCGGTAGGTAGCCTTCCCCTGCCAGGCTCATCATCTACAACTCGATCTTCTTGCCCCGGGGTACCATACCGGGCCCACCATGTACCCGAGACGGTTCATCCACTCCTCGAATCGGGTCTCAAAATCCATCAGAAAACATGAAATCTCATGGTGGACGACACATACATCATGAGAAAACCGCATCTTATTTTAAAAAGAGAAGAGGAGAGAGAAAGAGAAGTTTTTATATATTTTTGCGGTTTTCCCCAAAAATCCAGAAATCTCATAGAAATCCAAATCTCAAAATCATGAGTAAGTATATGATAAGTGTCGGCATATGCCCATAATACTGCATGATAACATGAAAAGATGAATGCATGAATAGCTAAGCAATAAATATCATGTCCGTACTAATGTCAGAGAATAATCACAATATTATAGCGGTCTAGTTGTTAACTGATTCTATCCATAAAAGTCAATATGATCTAAAGTGTACGTGACATAGCAATTACCGATGATGATGTGTGTGAGCCGGCAAATAAGTGTGCGTGGAATACGCGCATCATCGGTAATAGTGCTGGTGTCCTAACAGGTAAAGTTTATACTGATTATAGCAACATATAAAAGAACATGCACCATGATAATTACAGTATGAATGTAAATACAGATGTGCATTATCCACTCCTCTGCGAGATACGAGTACAACTACCACTATGTGAGTCGAACCTAAACCAGTGTCCATCTAACATCCTAAGGAACTAAACCTAATAGACTAGTCAGTAAGAAACTAGAGTCTACCTAAGGTCTGAATCAATATCTCTAATAGTCGGCGATCCCGCCTCAATAGCGTCACGTACGTAGTACGGCTTCCTCGAATCAAGAGTGCGGATCAATCATCAAATCTAAGCCTCGTACGGTAAAATCCATCGTACGGCATCCCAATATCGGGGTACGGTCAAGTATCTCCTAGGTGTCTCCTCATTCGTATAATGTCATCATCAGCACATCTCATGATCAAGGTGTTAAACTGTGATTGCATACATCAATCATATATCATTGCCATCATGATAAGCATCATTAGTTTATCCTCAGAAATATCATGTCATATGTATCATATTGTGACTAGGTCATACTTATATGATATCGGCATCAGGTCGCACCAATATAATGTCGTAATCAAGTTATACATATATCATATCGTGATCAGTCACAAGTTACAGTACGGGTACTATTCTAGCGTCCCATGTACATCAATATCACCACCACTCTTTATAATTTATATATTCATGTTCATTATCTCATTCTCCAATGATCCGCTAACACTTTATTACGACTGTATAGTCAAGAATCACGGCATCAAGCCCAGTTATACTGTTTCATCATACCTCGGATATCATATCACATCAATGAATCACCTATACGTGTTGTATATATATGTATATACCTATACCTAGTTCTATATATATACACATACACGTACCCCATGTCGAGTTTCAGTGTGTGCTTGGGTGTGTTTCTATCTGAAATCTATGAACCTCTTCCAAGGTACTCATCCTCTGATATGGTTTTCCTAAATCAGTCTAGTCCAGCCTAGGGTCAATACTAGGGTCCTGCTAGGGTCACATCTGATTTCCTAATGTCAATAAGTACTATTCCTATTCTACGTTGCGGGGGTGCTAAACGCCATCCACCCGACTTCCCCCCGTAGATATATATCTACTCACCTGGTCCGTGTCTGCCGAAGACAGTGTCGCCATCCTCCTCTTCATCGCCCGCAGTCCGCGTGGGGGGTACCTAGACGCAAACATATAAATAGCATCGTAAACTGAATCACATACGAAAGTCAAACGATCTAAAGGAGCAAGCATAGGTTAAAACCTATGTCCCGTCCACGCAAAAGAACCAAATACCGCTCGATATCGGCGTACAAACTCCGATGGATCGAGATAACATCATCAAACAACTTGTAGTTTTAAAACACATTACTTATACCACAAAACACGATTAAATCCATCGAAACCCTAAAATCCATCAAACCGTCCAATTTCGTAAAACCCGAAATTGCCAATTTACCGTTTTTCATCAAAACATGACATTTAAATGAAACCAATAGTTATAAAACTCATTATATAGCATAACTAGACTATACAAACCGTTACTATATTTTTATTACACAAATTTATATTAATTTGAAATTTCTAGTTTGCAACATTTAACAATTTTCAACATTTTTCAAGCAAAGCACCACAATTCCACCACAAAACATGATTTGCATGAATTAATGTATTAAACCACAATTCATAATGATAATGATTCAATGAAACCATAAATTATATTTTTAATAACATTTATTTAGAAATTCCTAAAATCTAGTTTACAAAATAATAGTATTTTATTACTATTTTTCCAATTATCAAAGTAATCTAGTGATCAAACTAAGTTTTTCATTCAATTAATGTGCTAATATTCTCATTAAAACTACCATCTAATTATAGCAACTTAAATTGGAATTTTATATTACGCACAAACACATTTTAGAAAAATCTAGTTAGCTAATTTCCTTATTTAAAACAATTTTAAATGAAAATTTTACAATTTAACAACCATGCAATATTTTCGAATTCTAAAAGTGTTAAACTAACTATTATAACCCTAATTAATTATTAAAAACCCTAACTTGAATTTACAACCCTAACTTGCATTTTTTTTTAAAAAACATAGAATTAATTCATTAAATCTAATTAAGCTTAAATGGTCATCTAATAACAATAAATCAAAAGAAAGAAAATTATACCTCCAAAATGTGAAGTCCAAACAAGAAATGAGCCTCCAAAATACATGCTTTCCCACTCCAAAATCCATATAAAAAAGGGTAGAGAATAAAGGGTATGAAGAGATTAGGATTTTGTGTATTTTTTGTTGAATTTTTGATGTATTTTGATGGATTTTTGTGCAAAAATGAGGTGGGAAATGGGGGGGGCAGCCATGGGGTGTTGTGGCCGGCCTTGAAGGAGTGAGGGAGAGAAAGAAATGATTAAGGAAAAGTGTAGAAGTTTCAACAGGAGAAATATCACTTAAAGGTCTTTTCATGGTTTATTTAATTATTTATTTATTTGTTTACTATAGCAACTCAAGAAAGCTCTAGAAAATAGGAAAAATTTGCGAATAAATTTTGCATGATACACACTAATTTCTAACATGCCATGGTTCATTTTTACAAATTAAAACCATTTAAATTTGTAATTTACACTAATTTAGTGTAAAAATAAAGCTTATGTTAATATTTAAAATAATTAATTTAGGAAAAATATTTTATTAAACTAAAAATTTATAAGTGGCTAAATACACACCATTTACTAGTAATTTCATAATTAAAATATATATATTAAAAATTATAATGAAAACAATCACGGTTTGGTTTTACGAAAAGTACATTTTACTTTACCGAAAATCCTAAGATTCACTTAAACACTTTTATTCATTTAATTATTTATTTAATTATTTATTTAATTATTTTTAAAACGTTACAGTATTGGGGGTTGATGTTGCGCAGTGCTCGATTGGCCGTAACAGGGAAGTCCCTGGCCAGGGCTGATCAGAGATTTGCTGGTAAGTGTTACCAGTAGTTTCTCGACCCGTTATGAGCCTCACATCGGCACGACTTATCGGTTATTGGGGTCTGACGTTTACCACCCCTAGACTTGATATGCGACATATCAGACGAACAGACCGGACTGTACGGTAAGTGTTACTGGTTGGATTCACAGGAGTGTGAGCGGGCTAGCTCGTCGATCTTCTGATCGCTCAATACCCGGATGGCCGTTACGTTTAGCAGACCGCTTGCGGCTTGTAGGTGCTTGATATGATCATCATCTGCTACCGGCGTATTGACGAGTCTTTAGTGTCCTACACAGAGGTTTCCTGGATCAAGCGAAACGAAATAGGAGTGCATATGAGATATGTGCAGGACCGAGAATAATGCGTGTATGTGATACCGTATTCCATTCTCGCGATGAATGTATCGATTGGTTATATTCGATATAACCTAGATATCGAATCAAGGATTGATTCGATAAGCCGATACATAGGATACTAGTCGGTTTTATGCGATATGACCGGATCGTTAAATCAAGTGTTGATTTAATGATTTAATGTATAATTATATATTTGATATATTACTTTGCATTAACTAGTATTGGTTCACTTTAAATGGATTTTCTCACTTGATGTGCAAGTTGTATATGTGATATACTTTTGTGCACATGTTTGTATCATGTTTGATGATGCATGTTTAATTGGTTAAGTGTAAAGAATCAAACCATGGTTAAAAAGATGATTAGGGTTTTGCTTATTCATTTATTTATTTGTTTGTTTATTTATTTATTTGGAAAAGATTTTGATGAGAATGGTGGCTTTCTTTGTTTCTAGTTGAAGCTTCATGAAGCTTTGACTTTGTAACCATTCTTGTCTTCATACTTAACCCTAACCCTTCCAAGTAACCATGGTCAATTCTCTACACTCTACCTTAGTTAGTATATGATAAGTATTCATTTTACTTTTCTTTTTTAATCAAGACTTATCATATTCTAGCTTCATCTTCTTCTTCATCTTCAAAGAAAAAGCTTAAGTCCATTAATGGCAACTTGAGCTAAAGTGTGAGAAATCCAATTCTAAAGTGAACCCACCTCCTATTTCTTCACCCTCTACCTCTTGCCAAGTAGTATAGGGTGTTTTCTTCACAAGTTTCACAAATTGATGGAGTTGGAGCTTGAACTTGTGATGTCTCGACGTAGATCATCTTCGGCACGAAGCCGACGACCTAGCCCGCCCATTTCTCCGATCAAGCCGACGATTGAGTCCGGGATTCGAGATGGACAGCGAGAGGATGCCTACGTGGAGCTAAGGAAGTGGAGAACCGGATCTACAAAGGTTGTAGCCTCTCTCTTTTAGTTAAATTGTTAACTAGTTTCGTTTTTCGCCTAAACTTCTAGTCAACGATCCGTATTAGGGTTTCTCGGCACCCGTAAAATTTGAAATTGGCATGGTTGATGCCTTGTGAGACCTCATTAGCGTGCCTAGGAACCCTACAGTGGTATCAGAGCCTAGCTAGAGCCTTAGGCGAAGTCTAGACGACGTTTGAAACCCGATCGAACCGAAACCCTAATTCCCGATATGCTCTCTGAACTTTTTCTAAAATCTGGGATTTTTCCATATTAAAAATGCTTAAAAAATTCAACAGGGAATTCTAAGAATTACGATGCAAAATTTATCCCATGATCTGCTAAGGGCGCGGCGGAACCGCGGCAGAAGCCTGCCTTCTGCGGCGGTTCCGCGGCCATCTGATGACATCATCTGTCCATATTTGCACAGTAATTCCTATTTTATTATGCTGAATTTTCTGGGAATTTTTAATTTGACTCAAGAGTTGAGTGTTCTGGGGTTGTATTGGGAATCGACGATTCGATCGGATTATCAAACCTTGTCTATGTGGCTTTCCGGATATTTTAGAATATGTTAAAAGGTTCGACCGGATATAAATACCCAACTTTTCCCCTGCCGAAAAATTTCCAAGTGTTGGATTTTTCTGTGGTTTAAGGACGTTCTAAGTAGTGTAAGTAATGCGATGGTCCCTCTAGAAGACAACAAACCTTAACTCGATTATGTGACCGTCTTGAACAGCCCTTTGAACCTTCGGGTTTGGGGCAGTACGGCGTGCCACATGTGAGGCGTTGGCTTGACCCTTCTACGGCTGGACCGTTGGTACTGAGGTATGAAGTGAATGTCTTTGAACCTATTTCATGTGTTGAACGGTTTCGGGAAAACTTGGGTGTTCGAATATTCGATCGGAAAGTTTAATATTTTCTATTTATCCGGAATGGGATACAATAATTGGAATTCACGAACAGTTATGAGATAACTGAATGAATGTTATAAATCTAGCGGTTTAGTCTCACTTCATATTGAAAAGAGTTTTCGATAATGGGACTAAAATGCGGGGTTTATAAGTGTTAGGCATGCGATGTCTAAAGAGGTTGCGGATTCCAACTATTGTAGTTCTACACTTTCTTTTCTGTGACCGTAAGTGTAATATGTGATATCGCCGGTTTCGTTGCTATATGTCAACGACAATTGGGATGCGCATATTTACTTACGTTAATGACATGTGATGTTATGTGTTACTGGATATGTTATATTGGATCGTCGTGTTTGAATAGCCGGGGGTTTTTATGTGAGATGAGTGTTTTTCATTTTCATTCATGTAAAAACTTGTATGTAATATTCTTTTATTTGGGGCACTTCCAGGTTGCGGAAGCCGTCACCTTTTGTATATTATTTACTTTTCCGCATTAGGATAGACCCAAGGAGGGGAGCACAAGTAACCGGGTTCTAGGGTCCAGTGGGAGACCATCTCGAGGAGTCGAGTCCGGGTCTCCTAACCCTAGAATTAGCAGAGTTGCTTGCCGCTCTCGTAGGGGTCTAGGGGTGTGGGATTGGCTATTCATCACGACCGTGGAATCCGTGTTTTATACTGGCTCGTATTAAAAACACGGACGTCTAGTATATCCAATATTTCATATGATATTTTCTGCTGCGATATCTGTGATGTGATCATGTGATGTTCTGTGATGGATACAGTATATAGTATATATGATATATTATATAGACGTTACTTATGTTTTTCACCCGCACTAGCCCTGCCCTGCTCTGTCGTTAGTTATCTAACCTAACGGTGCACGAGGGGACATCCAGGCGAATGCGGATGGCATAAGTGCACGTCGTATTTATCTGTGATGTTTAGGTGACTTAAATGATGGGACTTCATTAATGTGATTAATGAAAGAAAAGAAACCTAAGATGTTGTAGAATCAAATTTTAAACAAAACAGGTAGCTACAGTTCTTGCTTTGCATAGCGGTATATATGATATACCCTGCACCTTATTCGATGAGGAAAGGACCGAGATCCCTTCACCGGGAGTGACTCCTTTAGCAATAACTGGCAGATGCTACACACTCGGTTTGTTTTTTGATTGCTTTTATAGTTTCTGCTTTGCACAGTGATATATATGATATATCCCGCACCTCATTCGACGAGGAAAGGGCCGACGATCCCTTCACCGGGAGTGACCCCTTTAGCAAAACTAGAAAATCCTCAAAATCGCTCCATTTCAAAAACTTCATTTGATTCTACAACGATATCAAGTTCATTACGCTCATGGTTTTCTGAAAACCTGCATAGCCCTCCGTCATTTCAGATAAGTACTACTTAGTATTCGTGCTACGGTAGTTTGGTATTCGTCAAGGCGTAGTGTACGGTAGCTAACTAGTATTTATCTGCTTATGCATATGATGCAGATTGGATTAGGGTATTCATACGGCTTTGTTTGGCATTCATCAAGGGTCGTGCGGGTGGGTTTAATTCAATCAAGAAATGTACGGGTTGAACTTGACTAGTGGACTATGGGTTGTTTGGCATTCATCAAGGTCATAGAATACTAGGGGTAAAATATTATTGGGAATTTCAAGTGTTGAAATTTGCAACGAGATTGCACACCTTCTATGAGATAGTTGGATCCCGATACCCACTGCGAGTAAGAGTTACTCCTGGGAGAGTTTTACACATTGCAATTAGCTAATCAAGTAGGTATCTAGAAAGGTGTCAACGGGGTTATGCCTCTGGGAAAACGAGGTTTACATTAATTAGGTTCGTGCGAAAGCACGGGGGACCTCCCTCAAAGTACCGACACTGGCCTGGCTGAAAGATTGGCGAACTTATAGTGTGTAATTAATCCCGGCTAGTCTTTCCTTTTAGGGTTTGAAGGAAGATTTGATAAAAACCAGTGGGAGCCATCCTGATTAGATAAGATAATAACCAATCTGATCTTGCAAGAGCATACGCTAAAGTGTTTTCTTCTCTCTCTCTCCAGGTAGCGACCATTTCATGCCCTAATAAAGATAATAATATGGATGTATTGACCGAACCCGCATGTTATACTGTGCAGGGGAACGTTGAACCCGTTCGATCTTATAAGTGTTATAAGAATGAACAGGAAATAGGAGAATATCTAGATTCTCAAGCAGCCCAAAAGAACATGCATGTTGATGCATCTTCTTCGGGTGTGTTAGTTATTGAGAACTGTTTTTCAGTTCACCCTACGTCCTGGGTATTAGATACCGGATCAGGATCCCACATATGTAAGCAGTTACATGGGCTACGGAAAGGTAGAGAACTGGGTAAAGGTGATCATTCCGTTCAAGTAGGGAACGGTGCAAATGTTGCAGCCAAAGCAGTTGGCGAATATCACCTAGTATTACCAAGTGGTGATACAATGATTCTGAATGAGTGCTATTATATACCGAACATGATGTGCAACATTATATCAGTTTCTTTATTGAGTAAAGAAGGATATAATTTTGTAGTACAGGATAATGTTATGAACATATTCCTAGATCAAAAGTTGATTGCATCAGGCTCGTTACATAATGGCATATTCATTCTAAACCAAAATACAGTCCTCAATATACAAAACACACACAAGAGGAAAAGTTCAGAAATGAACGAATCCTACTTGTGGCATTGTAGACTTGGTCATATCAATGCGACACGACTGGCTAAGTTACATAAGGATGGTTATTTGAATCCGTTCGAATTATCATCTTATGATACTTGCCATTCATGTCTCAAAGGAAAAATGACCAAAGCTCCGTTTAGTGGACACGGAGAAAGAGTTACTGAACTCTTAGGACTGGTACATAGTGATGTATGCGGTCCCATGTCTACCCATGCCAGGAACGGTTCTTCCTACTTCATTACATTCACTGACGATCTCTCTAGATACGGGCATGTGTTCCTATTGAAACACAAGTCTGAAGCTTTTGAGAAATTCAGAGAATATAAGAAAGAAGTAGAGAACCAAACGGGCAAAAGTATTAAGATCCTTCGATCTGATCGAGGAGGAGAATACTTGAGCAATGAGTTCCAAGATTATCTAAAAGAGAATGGGATTCTCTCTCAGCTTACTCCACCTTATACACCACAGCACAACGGTGTATCAGAACGAAGGAATCGCACCCTATTAGATATGGTGCGTTCAATGATGAGTACAGCTGAGTTACCTATTTCCTTCTGGGGGTATGCGCTTGAGACAGCCATACATCTATTGAATATGGTTCCTACCAAATCAGTGCCTACCACTCCATATGAGATATGGAAAGGGAAGAGACCATCTCTTAAGTATGTTAAGATATGGGGTTGTCCAGCCTATGTCAAAAGACAAAATCCGGACAAACTCGAGGCAAGATCAGTCTTATGTAAGTTTGTAGGATATCCCAAAAATTCACAAGGGTATATCTTCTACCACCCCGAGGAACAAAAGGTGTTTGTTTCTCGACATGCCACTTTCTTAGAAAAATGTTTTCTTATGAAACAGATTAATGGCATTGAGGTAGAACTGGAAGAGGTTCCAGCAACACAAACTATAACTGATGATTTAGTAGAACCAGAGGATTCAGTAGTACCCGACGAACCCCAGCCTCTCCGCCGATCTAGCAGGGTTTCTCGTCCACCTGAGAGATACTACGGTTTTCTCATTGACGGTGGAAGCGAAGATTGCATCATGGAAGATGATGACCCAACTAGTTTCGAGCAGGCCATCACGAGTAGGGACTCAGTGAAATGGCTGGATGCTATGCGGTCCGAGATGGAATCCATATACACCAACAAAGTATGGACTTTGGATATTGCTCCTGAAGGGGTAAAACCCATCGGGAGCAAGTGGATCTTCAAGAAAAAACTTGGTGTAGATGGGAAAGTGGAGACTTTCAAAGCTAGACTTGTTGCAAAAGGTTTTCGTCAAAGACCAGGTGTGGACTATGACGAAACCTTTTCTCCAGTGGCTATGCTTAAATCCATACGGATCATGCTTGCCATCGCTGCATATCATGACTACGAAATCTGGCAAATGGATGTTAAGACCGCCTTTCTAAATGGTGATTTAGAAGAGTGCGTGTACATGACTCAGCCAGAGGGCTTCGCAGACAGTGGGAGCAGCGGGAAGGTACGCAAGCTGCTTAAATCCATTTATGGATTAAAGCAAGCATCGCGGAGTTGGAACATCTGCTTTGACGTCGTTATCAAAGAGTTTGATTTCGTCAAAAACCCAGATGAACCTTGTATCTACAAGAAGGTAGCAGAGAGTAAGGTTGTCTTCCTCGTATTGTACGTGGACGACATACTCTTGATAGGAAATGATATTCCTATGCTGCAATCGGTCAAGCTCTTCTTATCACAAAGATTCTCAATGAAAGATCTTGGTGATGCCTCCTGCATATTGGGAATAAGGATCTATAGAGATAGATCCAAACGGATATTGGGATTGTCCCAATCCAGGTACATTGACACCATACTAAAGAGGTTTAGTATGGAAGAATCCAAGCGTGGGAACTTGCCCACGATCTCTGGAGTCACTCTCTCCAAAGAGATGTCTCCCAAGACTGATTTGGAGAGAGCTCGCATGCAAGGGATACCCTATGCTTCGGCTGTAGGCTCTATCATGTATGCGATGCTATGTACCAGACCCGATGTTGCATACTCACTAAGTATAGTGAGCAGGTATCAAGCTGATCCTGGAGAGAGTCACTGGACAGCTGTGAAGAGCATTCTCAAGTACTTACGAAGGACTAAAGAGATGCTCTTGGTGTATGGTAACGGAGAACTCCAAGTGGAGTCCTTTACCGATTCGAGCTTCCAGAGTGATAAGGACGACTCTAAGTCGCAGTCGGGCTTTGTCTTTACCCTTTACGGAGGGGCGGTTAGTTGGAAGAGTTCCAAGCAGGAAACCATGGCAGACTCGACGATAGAGGCTGAATACATCGTTGCCAACGATGCTGCTAAAGAGGCTGTCTAGATCAAGAAGTTCATTACTGAACTTGGAGTGGTTCCATCCATTGAACATCCAATACCTTTGTATTGTGATAACAATGGAGCGGTGGCTTTGGCCAAGGAACCCAGGTCCCATCAGCGATCCAGGCATATTCTGAGGCAGTATCACCTGATCCGGGAGATAGTTGATCGCCGGGAGATCGAGGTTAGGAGGGTTGACACGAAGAACAACACGGCGGATCCACTCACGAAGGCCATTCCCTAGATACAGTTTGAGAGACTCTTCAGGATGCTCGGTATGCGATACTACAGCAGCTGGCCCTAGTGCAAGTGGAAGATTGTTAGTTGTATGTATGCCCTAGAGGCCAGTATTGTACAGATGATGTATATTATATTGGATGCTTGGACATATATAGAGATGACTTTCTTGCTCGATATGATAGTATGCTATCTGGTTGCTCTTTATCTTAACATGTACACTTGTCTCTTTAAACTGTCTTATAGTTACATGTTGGTAAAGCCCTTAGGATGTGTACTTGACTACCTGGACTATGATGCAGATCATACTGGTGGGGACATGGTAGTCCATAAGTACATCCTTCAAGGTCCCTAGTCGTGGGTGTATCGAGACGGGGCATCGATATACCAGAGTAGACTAGCGTATACGCTTCTCGACCCATGAGATGGGCGATGGATGATCCCACATCCATTGGTGTTTGACATCAGAGATGGTATACGGGTGCTCAATGGAGACTAGGTACACTGGACGGACTCGCCGAGAACTCCCAGATGGTATTATACCTCACGTCAGATGGCAGTTCTCAGGTGACACTGTTGCAGGTTAGTCTGTAGACCCGAGATCGTCATAGAGTCTTGTGTGATTCCCACTGTGCTTTGATCTCCACCTTACCACGTCCATGAGGGCGTGCAAAACGGTGGTCTTTGGGTACAGTCCCGCGTCACATGGAGGCAATAAGCGATAGGAGGGGTTTCGTCTCTCCCGGTATTGGGGGTTGATGTTGCGCAGTGCTCGATTGGCCGTAACAGGGAAGTCCCTGGCCAGGGCTGATCAGAGATTTGCTGGTAAGTGTTACCAGTAGTTTCTCGACCCGTTATGAGCCTCACATCGGCACGACTTATCGGTTATTGGGGTCTGACGTTTACCACCCCTAGACTTGATATGCGACATATCAGACGAACAGACCGGACTGTACGGTAAGTGTTACTGGTTGGATTCACAGGAGTGTGAGCGGGCTAGCTCGTCGATCTTCTGATCGCTCAATACCCGGATGGCCGTTACGTTTAGCAGACCGCTTGCGGCTTGTAGGTGCTTGATATGATCATCATCTGCTACCGGCGTATTGACGAGTCTTTAGAGTCCTACACAGAGGTTTCCTGGATCAAGCGAAACGAAATAGGAGCGCATATGAGATATGTGCAGGACCGAGAATAATGCGTGTATGTGATACCGTATTCCATTCTCGCGATGAATGTATCGATTGGTTATATTCGATATAACCTAGATATCGAATCAAGGATTGATTCGATAAGCCGATACATAGGATACTAGTCGGTTATATGCGAAATGACCGGATCGTTAAATCAAGTGTTGATTTAATGATTTAATGTATAATTATATATTTGATATATTACTTTGCATTAACTAGTATTGGTTCACTTTAAATGGATTTTCTCACTTGATGTGCAAGTTGTATATGTGATATACTTTTGTGCACATGTTTGTATCATGTTTGATGATGCATGTTTAATTGATTAAGTGTAAAGAATCAAACCATGGTTAAAAAGATGATTAGGGTTTTGCTTATTCATTTATTTATTTGTTTGTTTATTTATTTATTTGGAAAAGATATTTATGAGAATGGTGGCTTTCTTTGTTTCTAGTTGAAGCTTCATGAAGCTTTGACTTTGTAACCATTCTTGTCTTTATACTTAACCCTAACCCTTCCAAGTAACCATGGTCAATTCTCTACACTCTACCTTAGTTAGTATATGATAAGTATTCATTTTTCTTTTCTTTTTTAATCAAGACTTATCATATTCTAGCTTCATCTTCTTCTTCATCTTCAAAGAAAAAGCTTAAGTCCATTAATGGCAACTTGAGCTAAAGTATGAGAAATCCAATTCTAAAGTGAACCCACCTCCTATTTCTTCACCCTCTACCTCTTGCCAAGTAGTATAGGGTGTTTTCTACACAAGTTTCACAACTTGATGGAGTTGGAGCTTGAACTTGTGATGCCTCGACGTAGATCATCTTCGGCACGAAGCCGACGACCTAGCCCGCCCATTTCTCCGATCAAGCCGACGATTGAGTCCGGGATTCGAGATGGACAGCGAGAGGATGCCTACGTGGAGCTAAGGAAGTGGAGAACCGGATCTACAAAGGTTGTAGCCTCTCTCTTTTAGTTAAATTGTTAACTAGTTTCGTTTTTCGCCTAAACTTCTAGTCAACGATCCGTATTAGGGTTTCTCGGCACCCGTAAAATTTGAAATTGGCATGGTTGATGCCTTGTGAGACCTCATTAGCGTGCCTAGGAACCCTACACTAGATACAAAATAAATATACATGGTGGGAACAAAAGAATATCCTCCTAAAAACCCACCTATGCACAAAGTCCTCGAGTCGAAGCAAAAGGTAACAGAAGAAGAAGTATGGCCGCCATTACTATGCTGACAGGTCGGTCCTGCAAGATACTGTGGCACAACAGGAGTCAGTTGCCAACTCGTGAATAGTAAGTAACATCTAATAAGGCTATCACAAGCATGCACGCGAATGCGTCGCAACCTGTGTATACCACAATGATGCTATGCACCTATATGAATGCAACATGAATGAATGATCAAGCACGAAATCTAGTTATATATCTGGTATGAGAAAAATTTGTGTTCTTATCTTAGTAAAACTTTTGTATAATAAAACTGGGGTATCATCAACTGAAATCGACAGAAAACCGTATCAATATCGACACCATATATATATATATATATATATATGTCAAATCTCGGTAGCCGTCTCTCATATCGGCCCTCAAATCTATCAAATCACACGACTCCGGTCGGTATCCTCCAGATGACTGCCGGGTCAAAATCACCGATAGGTATTGCACCCTTGCCAGGCTCAACTTCTCGCTATAAGACCTTCTTGCCCCGGAGTACCTTACCGGGTCCACCATGTACCCGGAGACGGCGTCTCTCTTCTCGAATCAGGTATATGTACATACGTAGCTCAAGAACCGAGAAATCTCATGGTGGACGCCACACACATCATATCACGAGAAAACTGCACTTTATATTTGAAATCTTTATAAGTTTATGAAATTCCTTTGCGGTTTTCCCCAAATCCAGAAATCTCATGAATACGGAAATCTTCAAGAAAATCACAATATATGAATATGTTGGTAACTATGAATGTCCATGATATCTAGGTGTAACTAATTTTGGGGAAAAGGTTGTAGATTAAATATCAACCTAAAACTTAACTAAAACCTTATCTTAAAAAAAACTAGTTAGCAACAATAAGGCATTTTAGTGCAAATCTAGGAGTTTTAGTAAGCCTATTAGTCACTAATCACTTAAATACCCTAATTAAGCCATACAACATTAATTAAATCTAACCTCACTTAAACACACTAAACATGCTATTAAGTTACAAAATCACCTATTTAAGACAATTAAAAGCAATATTAGCAAAGTACAACTAAATTAGATTTATAAAGCCATTAGATGTTAAACTACACTTAGCTACCCTAATTAAGTTATAAAAACCTTACTTAATCCAAATCCTCTCTTTAAAATTCTAAACTTGCTTTAAAACTACATTAACAACTAATTAAAATTAGATTAAGGAAAATATTAGCAAAGTAACAACTAGAAATCTCATGTTGGACGCCACACACATCTTATCACGAGAAAACCGCACTTTATATTTAAAATCTTTATAAGTTTATAAAATTCCTTTGCGGTTTTCCCCAAATCCAGAAATCTCCAAGAAAATCACAATATATGAATATGTGGGTAACTATGAATGTCCATCATATCAACATGACGCAATGCGATATATGACTAGAAGACTATATATAAATGATGATGCAATGAAGTATATGACTAGAAACTACATATCATGCATGATGCAAATGCACAGATATCAATTATTAAGCAAGTTCTAAGTGTATCGTGACATAGCAATTACCAATGGCGTGTGTGTTCACATAAAATAGTGCAGTGCGGTATAAACCATTGGTAATAGTGCAAGTGCCGTGGGTTATAATATCAGTGTGCATGATGATGCAAAACTACATGAAAATGACATACGCATATGAACACAAGAATTATAACTAAGTCCTAACTATCGGGCGCTTTACGCCATCCATGTAATTTCCCCGTCGATGTGTACATCTACTCATCGGAACGTCTCGGCTAATCGAATCCGACCACCGCCTTGCCTTTCCTTGCCGCGTCCGACGTCTTCGCGACCGATCCTATAATCGCACAATTAAAACATATGAGGCTAACCATTTATATACAAGTGAAGTCAAAACGATACGAAGCAACTAACGTGCACTAGCTAGACGCGCGTGCACTTGGTGCACAAAACGCGCGCAACATCGCCACAAACCATAACAAGGGGTTGCTATGCATAGCAAACACCAAACCTACAATCCAAACATTCGTTTCGCACATGACATCACACCAACTAATTTTGGGAAAAAGGCTGTAGATCAAATCACAACCTAAAACTTAACTAAAACCTTATCTTAAAAAAAATAGTTAGCAACAATAAGGTATTTTAGTTCCAATCTAGGTGTTTTAGTAAGCCTATTAGTCATTACAACCTAATTAAGCCATACAACACTAATTATCATACAATTAACCTAAACGATTTTTAAAGCGTTACACCTTCTTAAGATCCTTTTGGGTCTTTGGTGTAATTTGATCGCTGGTCTCCTGGATCCTAAATGATCCACCCGAAGGTCCTTGGTGCAAGCTACAACTTTCAAGTGAAAGAAAATTAACTAACTAGATTGCTAATCTAGCTAGTGAAGGATGAGAGGGGAAGGTTAGTGGTGATTTTTCTTTCTCAAAATTCATTTTTTCTCAACTGATGAGAATGATAGGAATTTGTGTAAGTCCATGTCACGCACCCCACTAACTTGCGGGGAGGCGGAATATATGAAAAACGATTATCAAAGCTTCGTAACACGGACTTGAGCGCATGAATCGTAATCTAAACCATTGCTAACGTTATACTAGAGGTTTAACTACTCGGTACCGGAGTTATACCTCACGTTACATGTCCTTCGGGTCTTCATCGCTGTCCTCCACTCCTCGTAGGCTCTTTGGAACATCGGCAACTTCACGGCCTCCTCGAATCAAAGACGATCCACCCGAAAGCTTCTACGCCAAGCTTAATCTCAAACTTGAGATAACTAGGTTGCTTAAAGTGCTAATCTAAGCTACCTAGAGGATATAGAGTGAGGTTATGGATGTTTTAGTCTATCTAACCCTTGATCTCAACACATGAGAGGTTAGGGTTAGGGTTTCAAGAGAGAGTGAGCTTGAGGAGAGAGAAGGAGAAGATGAGAGTGAGAACAAAAATCCTTCTCACTAGAATATATGATACATAATGAATTATCAAATAATATCAATTAATTGATTATTCACCATGTTTCATTTAATCAAGGAGAGTGATCATCATGTGAGTCATTAGATCATTAATGAAGCATTAATGATATGATGAATCATATAAATGAGTCACACAAAGTAATCATGAAAAAGCCACCTCAACCCCTCATGTCACCACTCTTCTAGAACCTTCTCGACAAATTACGAGAACGCCCCTCCAATCCGTGAAAACACGGAAAAACTTTAGACTGTATAAATCCAATAACCTTATACTAGAATCTGGCTTAAACCAAAGCCGGCTAGTATATAAACTGTCCGAAAAGTCGTACGTGCGAAAACACACGTATACATCCGAACGCTCGTCGTAAAACCATACGACCTCTATATCGTTTCTCCTGGAGCAGGGAAACTCTCTGTGTGGGACTCTAAAGACTCGACACTACGCTGGCAGTGGGTTTAACCACAGACCGCAAGCGGCACTAGCTGTACGTAACGGTCCCCAGGTAGATGTCGATAAGAAGGCCGATGAGGAAAATCATCCGAACTCCCACTGAGCCTGATGTGACAATCTTCGTACAGTCCGGTCTGTTCGTCTAAGACTGTCGCATATCAAGCCTAGGGGGCGGCAAGCGTCAGTCCCCTAATAGCTGTATAAGTCGTGTTGGAGCGAAGCCCATTACACCCTGAGAAGCTACTGGAACCTACCAGTATATCTCGTTTGCCCTGGCCAGGGACTTTGTGTAATGGCTCTCTGACACATCGCGATATCATCTCCCAATACCGGGAGAGACGAATCCTATCTAACCGCCACTGCCTCCAAGTGCTCGGGACTGCACCCAACTGCTACCTGTTTGCACGACTCCTTTGAGCCGTGGTAGGGTAGCAATCTAAGAACAGTGGGACACACTCGAGGCGAAGCAGCAGTGTCAAGTCTGCGGACTATGCTGTACTCATGTCACCTGGGAACTGACAACTGACGATGGGTATAATACCAACCAATCAGTTCCTCGGCGAGTCCTGTCCGGTGTACCCGTAACCTAACGAGCACCTGTATACTATCTCCAGTACGGCGTACTGATGGCTGTGGGACAGACCATTTCCCCAACTGGGATGAGAAGCGTATACACTTAGTCTACTCCGGAATATCGATGCCCTATCTCGATAATCCATCGACCAGGGACCTGTATAGGATGTTGCTTACAGACTACCCAGCCCCCACTAGTGTGACTGCCATCACGACGCTGGTAATCAAGCAAAGATCCTATGGGCTCTACTAATATGTATAAGTGATACGTTACAAGAGACATATACACATATTAAAGTAGACACAAACCAAGTAGCATACTACCATTTTTAGCAAGACTGTATATATAACTGTGAATATCCTAAGCTTCCATTAAGTAATATACAATCTAGTATGATACAATAATGGCCCCTAGGGCATATACACTAACAATCTCCCACTTGCACTAGGGCCATGAGCTGGCATATCGTAGACCAATCATCTCGAATAGCCTCTCGAACTGTGTCTGAGGAATGGCCTTTGTGAATGGATCAGCAATGTTATCCTCCGTCTTTACTCTCTTCACCTCGATCTCCCGGCGATCTATGATCTCCCTGATCAGGTGATACCGCCTTAAGATGTGTCTGGACTTCTGATGGGACCTGGGTTCCTTCGCTAAAGCTATAGCGCCGTTGTTGTCACAATACAGAGGTATTGGATCAACACTGGTAGGAACCACCTGAAGTTCTGTGAGGAACTTCTTCATCCAGACTGCTTCTTTTGCGGCATCGCAAGCAGCTATGTACTCTGCTTCCATCGTTGAGTCTGCAACGGTCTCCTGCTTGGAACTCTTCCAACAGACCGCCCCTCCATTGAGGGTAAAGACATAACCCGACATGGACTTGGAGTCATCTTTGTCACTCTGGAAGCCGGAGTCGGCAAAGGCCTCCATCTGAAGGTCTTTTCCGCCATATACCAAGAACATCTCCTTAGTCCTCCTCAGGTACTTGAGAATGTTCTTTACTGCTATCCAGTGATTCTCCCCTAGGTTTGCTTGATACCGGCTTACTACGCTTAATGCGTATGCTACATCTGGTCTGGTACATAACATTGCATACATTATAGAGCCTACCGCAGAAGCGTAGGGTATAATCGACATGCGATCCCTTTCCATATCAGTCTTGGGAGACATATCTTTTGAGAGGGTGATTCCGTGACAAGCCGGTAGGTTACCGCGCTTAGAATCTTCCATACTGAATCTCTTCACTATGGTGTCTATGTACCTGGACAGTGAAAGTCCCAATATCCTCTTTGATCTATCACGATAGATCCGGATCCCCATAATGTAGGTGGCATCACCCAAGTCTTTCATGGAGAATTTATGTGACAAGAATCTTTTGACTGACTGTAATATAGGAATATCATTTCCTATTAGGAGAATATCATCCACGTACAAGACGAGGAATACTACAGCTCTCCTTACAATCTTACTGTATATGCATGGTTCATCTGGATTTTTGATAAAGTCAAATTCTTTGACAGCATCATCAAAACAGATGTTCCAACACCGCGATGCCTGCTTTAGTCCATAAATGGATTTAAGCAGCTTGCATACTTTACCGCTGCTCCCACTCTGAATGAATCCTTCTGGCTGATCCATATAGACGCTTTCTTCCAAATTACCATTTAGAAAGGCCGTCTTTACGTCCATCTGCCAGATTTCATAATCGTGGAAGGCAGCAATAGCAAGAAGGACCCGAATAGATTTAAGCATAGCCACTGGAGAAAAGGTTTCGTCGTAGTCCAAACCAGGTCTTTGACGGAAACCCTTTGCAACAAGTCTAGCCTTATAGGTTTCAACCTGTCTATCTACACCAATCTTCTTTTTGAAGATCCATTTGCATCCTACGGGTTTTACCCCATCTGGAGCAATGTCCAAAGTCCATACTTTGTTGGTGTACATGGACTCCATTTCGGTCCGCATTGCATCCAGCCATTTTACTGAGTCACCGCTCTGAATGGCTTGCTGGAAGCTAGTAGGCTCATCGTAATCAATAGTGCAATCCTCTCTATCCCCGTCTATGAGAAAACCGTAGTATCTCTCGGGCGGATGAGATTGCCTACTACTCCTGCGGAGTGGCGTTGGGATGTCCTGTTCTTCTTGAACTTCTGGTTCTACCAAACTTTCAGTAACAGTTTGTGGTTCTGGAATTTCTTCCAGTTCTACTGTGCTCCCACTCTTCTGATTTTCTAAAAATTCAGTTTCCAAGAAGTAGGGATGCTGAGAAACAAAAACCTTTTGTTCCTCTGCGGAATAGAAAAGATACCCCCTGGAGTTCTTTGGGTATCCCACAAACTTACACAGTACTGAGCGTGCCTCGAGCTTGTCCGTATGCTGCTTTTTTACAAAAGCTGGACATCCCCAAGTCTTAAGATACTTAAGACAGGGTTTCTTCCCACTCCACATCTGATATGGGGTGGTAGGCACAGTTTTGGTTGGAGCTTTGTTTAAGAGATATGCAGCTGTTTCTAGTGCATAACCCCAGAAAGATCGCGGCAACTCAGCCTTACTCATCATGGAACGAACCATATCTAATTGGGTTCGATTCCTCCTTTCCGATACACCGTTGTGTTGTGGTGTGTATGGAGGAGTAAGCTGAGAGAGAATTCCATTCTCTTTTAAGTAACCTAGGAACTCGGTACTTAAGTATTCACCACCTCGATCAGATCTTAGTGTCTTGATACTTTTGCCGGTTTGTTTTTCCACTTCATTCTTGTATTCTCGAAATTTCTCAAAGGCCTCGGATTTATGCTTCATTAAGAAGATATATCCATACCTAGAGAAATCATCTGTAAAAGTAATGAAGTATGAATAACCACCTCGCGCATGTATAGACATTGGACCGCACACATCACTGTGTATGAGCCCTAAGAGCTCGCTTGCTCTTACTCCGTGTCCAGTAAACGGAGTCTTTGTCATCTTTCCTATGAGACAAGATTCACAAGTAGCATAAGATTGATATTCGAACGGATTTAAATATCCTTCTCTATGTAACTTAGTCAACCTTCTCTCATTGATGTGACCTAGTCTACAATGCCAAAAGAAAGCCTGATTTGTTTCCGGAGACTTTCTTTTAAGTGTGTTCTAGACACTGAAAATCTGAGCTTGATTTAATACGTATATTCCGTTTTCTAATGTACCTGACCCAATCAAATCTTGATTTAGGTGGATGTGAACCACATCTCTTGTAAAAGCAAAATCATATCCTTCCTTAGAAAGTAAGGGTACAGATATGATATTACAAGTCGTACCTGGTACATAAAAACAGTTACGCAGAATCAATATCTGCCCAGTTGTCATCCCAAGATGATATTCCCCTACGGATTCAGCGTCCATGCTCATTCCGTTAGCAACTGTGAGGGTCATGTCACCTATCCCGATAACCCTACAATTTCTCAGAGCCTGTAATGAATTACAAATATGAGTTCCTGATCCGGTATCCAATACCCAGGATGAAGGGTTAACTGACATACAGTTCTCTATCATAAACACACCCGAAGTCGAAGCCACAACATGCTTCGTATCCTGGCTACTGGCTTCTAAAGCCCTGCAATCACTCTGCCAATGCCCAATCCCATAGCAATAGGAATGTCCCTCAATAGGGTGGTCCAGCTTGTCATAGGCAATGGACATCTGGACAGACTTTTTCCAGTCATATAAGTTAGATTCAGTCAAATTTTTATCTAGATGTAACCTATGTGTGGTCACAGGGTCGCTGCAATTTAAAAGAGAGAAGAAGATACTATTAGCATGATGCTCTTGCAAGTTTAGAGTGGTTTAATTTATCTAAACAGGATGGCTCCCACTGTTTCTCGAATCCCTCCTCAAACCATAAAAGAAGAATTAGCCAGGACAATTCTCACCGTACAATACTTGCTTAACCGTTCAGCCAGGCCAGTGTCGATACTTCGAGGGAGGTTTTCCAACGCTTTCGCGAAGTTCCTTAATTAAATAACCTCTTTTCTCTGGGGGCGTAACCCCGCTGACACCTTTCTTGGCACCTACTTGGTTTATAGCATTGATCGTTAAGTGACGAATCCCCTGATAAGTAGAATGTACTCACAGTAGGATCGGGATCCAAAATATCATCGTAAGATAATGTTGAAGGAATCCTACCAACATTCATCAAACTCCAAAATGGTATGCATCTCTCTGCAAATTTCAGTTTCTTTTGAAAACTCCCGATATGGATTTTTGCCCCATGCTCTTATGACCTTGACGAAGGTCAACAAATCATAAGTCACATGTCAAGTTCTACCCGTCATTGTCCAGGTTAATTTGAACCCATCCGTACATACCCTTGACGAAGGTCAACAAGGTAATACGACTGTCCCAAACCAACGCATCTATCTATGCTACATATGAACACCCAACAGCTACCAATCACTATGCCTTGACGAAGGTCAACAAACATAGCTTGAATACTATTGAATATCCGTATGAAATGACGGAGGGCTACGAATGGTTTTGGCAAAACCGTGAACGTAGTGAACTTGATATAATCGAAGGAACCTGATACTTTTTAAAAGGAGTGGTTAAAGCTCCGCAATTTAAAAAAAAATCCGATCTTTTAAAATAACCGAGTGGTTTCTTTTAAATTTGTTCCAACGATTAAACTTTGGTTTATTTTCTTTGCATTATAATAATGCATCCCATCAATTAATCTTATCATTGCAGAAAACAACGAAAAATACCACGTCCTCTTATGCCATCCGCATTCGCCACGGGGTCCCGTCATCACCCGTTAGGTTACTTAACTAACGACATAGCGGGGGCTGGGCTAGCGCGGGTGTAAAACATAAGTGACGTCTAATAGCTATCATATATAGATATTGTACATTCGTCAGACGCAATAATAAGCATTCCAGATCACAGATAAACTTTATTGGATATGCAAGTAATCCGCGTTTCTTTTGAGCCTGCAATGAAAGACGGATTACACAGTTGTGATGAATAGCCATTACCCCACCCAGACCCCTACGGGTACGGCAAACTACCCGCCAAGTACCAGAAGTGAAGCAGTCCGCCTCAACACTTCAAAATACCCGGTAGTTTGTGCACCCCACCTTGGGTCTATCCTAGGAGCAAAAACAGTAAAAAGAAATAATACAACGGTGGCTACAACCGCAACCTGGATGTGCCCCGCAAAATAATATTACAACTTATTACAATTACATCGAATGAATTAATACAATAACCCATCACAAAACCCGGCTATTCACCACAACAGTCCAATACAGTTTATATACACAAACAGATAAAATCCATTATAGAAACGTGCAACCCCCTGCCAACCGACATACTAGCAGTTAGGGGAGGTTTACGAACACATTAAACATTACAGATAAAGATCCAATTAGCAAATTGATTAGAACATCGATCGATTACCTATATCCGTGTCAACCCCCAAAAGCAAATCATCACAGAGGCAACCTGGGCAGAAACAGTATATACAGGAAAACACAAAACCCAAAAAAATGAATTACTGTGAAACTCCGAGTCAACTCGGCGTTGACTCGGCGGCGGTTCCGCGGCAATAGCTCTCTATTGCCGCGGAAACGCGGTCGTTTAGTCGAGTTGCCTCCTCGAATTTTCCCAGATTTCTTACAATTCCCTGCTGTGAATTTTAAGGTATATCAAAAAAATTTTGCGACACTTTTAAAATTTACAGAAACTGTCAAGGATTAGGGTTTTGTTTTCCGTGTTTTTCCGTCGATCGAACTTCTAATCAGTTGCTAACAAGCTAGTAATGGTTTGGTTGGCTCTGATACCACTGTAAGTCCATGTTACGCACCCCACTAACTTGCGGGGAGGCGGAATATATGAAAAACGATTATCAAAGCTTCGTAACACGGACTTGAGCGCATGAATCGTAATCTAAACCATTGCTAACGTTATACTAGAGGTTTAACTACTCGGTACCGGAGTTATACCTCACGTTACATGTCCTTCGGGTCTTCATCGTTGTCCTCCACTCCTCGTAGGCTCTTTGGAACATCGGCAACTTCACGGCCTCCTCGAATCAAAGACGATCCACCCGAAAGCTTCTACGCCAAGCTTAATCTCAAACTTGAGATAACTAGGTTGCTTAAAGTGCTAATCTAAGCTACCTAGAGGATATAGAGTGAGGTTATGGATGTTTTAGTCTATCTAACCCTTGATCTCAACACATGAGAGGTTAGGGTTAGGGTTTCAAGAGAGAGTGAGCTTGAGGAGAGAGAAGGAGAAGATGAGAGTGAGAACAAAAATCCTTCTCACTTGAATATATGATACATAATGAATTATCAAATAATATCAATTAATTGATTATTCACGATGTTTCATTTAATCAAGGAGAGTGATTCATCATGTGAGTCATTAGATCATTAATGAAGCATTAATGATATGATGAATCATATAAATGAGTCACACAAAGTAATCATGAAAAAGCCACCTCAACCCCTCATGTCACCACTCTTCTAGAACCTTCTCGACAAATTACGAGAACGCCCCTCCAATCCGTGAAAACACGGAAAAACTTTAGACTGTATAAATCCAATAACCTTATACTAGAATCTGGCTTAAACCAAAGCCAGCTAGTATAAACTGTCCGAAAAGTCGTACGTGCGAAAACACACGTATACATCCGAACGCTCGTCGTAAAACCATACGACCTCTATATCGTTTCGCCTGGAGCAGGGAAACTCTCTGTGTGGGACTCTAAAGACTCGACACTACGCTGGCAGTGGGTTTAACCACAGACCGCAAGCGGCACTAGCTGTACGTAACGGTCCCCAGGTAGATGTCGATAAGAAGGCCGATGAGGAAAATCATCCGAACTCCCACTGAGCCTGATGTGACAATCTTCGTACAGTCCGGTCTGTTCGTCTAAGACTATCGCATATCAAGCCTAGGGGGCGGCAAGCGTCAGTCCCCTAATAGCTGTATAAGTCGTGTTGGAGCGAAGCCCATTACACCCTAAGAAGCTACTGGAACCTACCAGTATATCTCGTTTGCCCTGGCCAGGGACTTTGTGTAATGGCTCTCTGACACATCGCGATATCATCTCCCAATACCGGGAGAGACGAATCCTATCTAACCGCCACTGCCTCCAAGTGCTCGAGACTGCACCCAACTGCTACCTGTTTGCACGACTCCTTTGAGCCGTGGTAGGGTAGCAATCTAAGAACAGTGGGACACACTCGAGGCGAAGCAGCATTGTCAAGTCTGCGGACTATGCTGTACTCATGTCACCTGGGAACTGACAACTGACGATGGGTATAATACCAACCAATCAGTTCCTCGGCGAGTCCTGTCCGGTGTACCCGTAACCTAACGAGCACCTGTATACTATCTCCAGTACGGCGTACTGATGGCTGTGGGACAGACCATTTCCCCAACTGGGATGAGAAGCGTATACACTTAGTCTACTCCGGAATATCGATGCCCTATCTCGATAATCCATCGACCAGGGACCTGTATAGGATGTTGCTTACAGACTACCCAGCCCCCACTAGTGTGACTGCCATCACGACGCTGGTAATCAAGCAAAGATCCTATGGGCTCTACTAATATGTATAAGTGATACATTACAAGAGACATATACACATATTAAAGTAGACACAAACCAAGTAGCATACTACCATTTTTAGCAAGACTGTATATATAACTGTGAATATCCCAAGCTTCCATTAAGTAATATACAATCTAGTATGATACAATAATGGCCCCTAGGGCATATACACTAACATTTTGAAGAGGAGGAGGCAAAGAAGAGAGGATGGCAACTCAAGAAAGAAAAATGAGCTCAAGGAAAAAAAAGAGCTAGCAACCATGAAGAATGGCTAGTAAAACTAATATGAAGCCTTTTCTTTTTCTTTTTAAATTCTTTCCATACTTCAATAGTAATAGCAATAAATGCCCAAACCATCCCTTATCCCATGCTTCCTTTACACCTCATTTTCTATTTATCAATAAATATAAAAACCCATATTATATGGTGTCCCTTTCTAGAATGTATTTTGTATAAATAAAAAATACTCTCTACGGTATATACATACCCGTATTCGTATCAAAATACGAATACCCAGGTGATAGAATAATACCACTAAAAATAATACTAGTATTAAATCAATATCTGATTTAATGAACCGGCTTAATCCTAAGCCCGCTAGTATTAAAAGCCGTCCGATTAAATTCCGCGCAACCAGTACACGCAATCAATCGGAACCCTGCATGTATAAACATACAGCCTCCATTCTTTTTTTCTGAACAAGAGAAACCTTCTTTGTGGGACTCTAAAGACTCGACGTTACGCCAGCAGTGGGTTTAACCACAAGCGCGTCAGCGGTACTAGCTGTACATAACGGCTACCCGGTACCTGTCGAAAAAGAAGGCCGACGAGCAAATTCATCTGAACTCCTGCTGAGCCTAACCGTGACTATATCCATACAGTTCGGTATGTTCGTCTGGAGTACCGCATACCGGGTCTAGGAGGCGGTCAACGTCATATCCCTACTAACCCTGATAAGTCGTGCTGGTGTGGCTCAATACCATCCGAGAAATTACTGATCTAACTATCAGTAATCCAAACCCCTACTGAGCCTGCCCGTGAAAATCTCAATACTGTCTGGTCTGTTCATCTAAGAGTATCGTATAACGAGTCTAGGGGGTGGATAAAGTCAGACCCCTAATAACGCGATATTTCATGTCGGTATGAAGCCCATCACCCACTGATAAACTACTGATCCAAATCAGTAATTCTCGTCCACCTTGGTCAAGGATTTCTGGTGATGGCCACCCATGCACAACGTGACATCAACCCCTAATACCGGGAGAGACGAATCCCCGACGATCCACTCACTGCCTCTATGTGGCTCGTGAATGTACCCAACTAAAACCTGTTTGCACGACTCCTTTGAGCCGTGGTAGGGTAGTAATCAGAGCACAGTGGGAACTCACACGAGACAAATGATGATCTCAGGTCAACAGACTAATATGTACTCATGTCACCTGGGAACTGCTATCTGACAATAGGTATAATACCAACTAGCATGTTCCCGGCGAGTCCGTCCAGTGTACTCATAACCCAATGAGCACCTGTATACTATCTTAGGTGACTAACTAAAACCAATGGCTTGTGAGACCGGCCACCGCCCCTCGTCGGAGTCTCGATAAGTATACACTAGTCTACTCTGGAGTATTGATGCCCAGTCTCGATACTCGCATGACTAGAGACATTTAAGGATGTGCTTATAGACTACCCAGCTCCCACGTATATGATCGCCATCATAATGCTGGTAGTCAAGCAAGAATCCTATGGACTCTATCAACATGTAATAGTGATCTGTAATGCCACCTAATGCATGTACATGATGATAAAGACAAACCAGATAGCATACTATCATATCGAGTAAGACTGTTCTCCCGGTATAGGTCCTCCCTCAATCATCACAATCGCTTGCCTGCAATTCAATAATTGACTTGAGAGCACTATATCCAACAATCTCCAACATGCACTTAAGGCTTATTATTGCGATGTCACATACTCACAGCCCGTGTGATACTGAACATCCAACTTCTCTACTAATCAGTCTCACAAAGTCCATTTGTGAAACTATTGCATTCGAGAAATAGTCTCGGTGAGTGGATTCTCTCCAGTGTTTCTCTCTTTATCTCTCTTTATCTCAACTTCACGGAGAAAAACTATCTCCCGAAATGAGCGATACCTGTCATAGAATTTGTCTGGATATCTGATGGGACCTGGTTCACAAATGAACTCCAAATCCAACAAACTTCTTAGACTGTATCATTTACTGAATTTAATCGGTATCATGCTCCATGCCTTCCTCAGTATCTGCTTAGAACACCTGTCCAACATACCGCCCCTCAAAAAGAGGGAAAACTATAACTCTAACAATCACTCTGTCATTCAGGTCATCTTGGAAGCCTGAAATGATAACCGCCTCCCGAAGGAGCCAGCCGTTACCATATACCAAGAACATCCACTTATGTTCATAACTGCTTCCCAACGTTTCTCCAGGATTGGATTAATATATATTTATTGCAGCCAGTGCAAAAACAATATCTGGTGTGATACTTGACAACTCATGGTTGATTCAATTGCCTAAGCAAGAGATATGTCAATCATGCAAATCCCTCTCCTCATCAGTCTAGAAGATATCTCTTTAGAGAGGGTGACTCCATCACCTGCGGGTACACTACCACGCCAGGAGTCGTCCATTCTAAAACATCTTTAGAATAGTGTCAAGTATCCAAATTGGGACACTTCCCAAATCTAGATCTAAAACCATAGATCTAGTTACCAGAATCCTTGATATTTTCTCCATATCCAATATGGAGAAACCACATTGTGATTACCATAGTGTAACCGATCGTAGTATAGGAATATCACTTTCTATCAAGAGCATGTCATCCAAATACCAGGACATCACTCCCTACTACCTTCTTACTATATCCATCTCTTATTCTGATGAAGTCAAACTCTATGACTGTCACATCAAAACTAGATGATCTATCTCCGCTATACATGCTTTAGTCTATAAATAGACATAAGCTACTTGCCCACTACGCTTCCGCTGCTCCCACTGACTACAACAACCCTCTGGCAGAGTCATATACACGTGCACTTCTAAAGTTAATTTAGAACGACGTAATACTCATCCTCCTGCCAAATCTCATAGTCTAGAACAACAGTAGTGGGAAGTTTGGGTAATCAAAAACCTCCCTGTCACCATCTTTGAGGAGACCGAAGTACCTCTCGGGTGCCTGAGGTTACCCACCAAATCTGCGGAGTGGCTAATAGAATGTCGAATCCAATTGAATCATTAGGTTCTACTAAATTTTCAGTAATCGTTTGTGGTTCTGGAATCACTTCCAGTTCTACCATACTCACACTAATGTTTTCTAAAAAGAATTCATTTTACTAAAACTGTGACGAGTCAAAAATAATGTAACTATTGATCTTCCAAAATGGTAGAATGTTAACCCTCGTCAAAGCCCGGGATAACCCACAAACTGCCCTTACTGAAACGTGCCTAGAGTTTATCCGGATTCTGGTTTTAAGCATAAGCCGGACAACTCCATATACCTTAACATCGTTAAGATATGAATCCATTCTATATCCATATAGAAACAAAGGCACTAATTTAATTGGAACCAGATTCTAAAATATTCAGCTGTTTCCAGTGCATATCAACTAAATGTAAGGAGGCCAAGCAGCATTACTCATCAAGGAATGCACCCATGCATGAGTAACCTAAAAGAGAAACAATTTCTCAAAACTATTACGTACAACGGAATGCCTAACACAAGTATCTACATTTTCGATCAACTTGAAGAATCCTGATACTTGCAACATATGGTTCTCTACTTTATTCTTATACCTATAACTTCTCAAAACATGGACCTTGTATTTCAACGAAATAATTGTCTAAAATTAGAGAAATCATGAGTAAACAGAATATAGTACGAGTACCAATCTCTTTGTCCTAACGGACACCGGACAACATACAATACTCTGTATAAGTCCAATGAGTTTAATAACTCGAACCCTGTGTGCCGTAGGTTGAAAACTGTATTATGGTTAAGAAGAATTACACCGCTGTTAAATGCTCCTTACCTAACCATCAACTGATATAGGTAAATGTCATAAACATAATTTCAAAAAGTTATATCTCACTTTATAAAATAAACGTACAGATATATCAGTTTGAAATTGGTGCAAAATGACGGATATTCAAAACCAAATATATTTTCCGTCAGGCAAAACCCAGGTGATTTCCTCAAATATCACCAATTACAAAGAATTCTGATATATAGAGGATCTAATCACCTAATTCCCAATATCTTACTCCTACTCAGCATCTATAACACCATACAGATGTGAGAATCAAATCTGGTAAATACATACCCTGGAGTTAGAATCTAATTGGGAAAACATTTTTCAATTAACACCGCAAAGTGAAACTGAAATATGAAAATGTTTCGAAGGGGTGGCCGGGTATTCCTAGTAATGCCTCTTCCACTATCCAGATTCATGACAGTAACCGTATATTTTCTTGCCCACACTCCAATCCCTTTATATATCTTTACTTCTTACCTTCTGCACTTAGGCTAATTGGTTTTCTTCCTCCCTACCCTTCGGCACCAACCTAAGGTTTGGAAGAAGACTATCCAATAAGTGCAATAGGTGTGCTCTCCTAATACCAGGAGTCCTCGCAAGAAGGTAAAGAAAAAAGATAACTGAATAATCCTTATTCTATTTCTCCAGAACCAGAAACCATCCTCGAACTGGAACAAGTTCCTTCAAGTTCGTATGTAACTATACGATGGAATATCCAAGAAATGTGGATTTTCGTAGTGATACGGAGTGTTCTGGAGAAATACAAAGATGATATAGGAGTGGCAGGGGTATACGCGGTTTTGTCGTGAAAGATAGCAGTCGCAATTTCCTTTGCCCTTTATCTAATCCTTTTATATATCTTTACTTATTACCTTCTGTACACCATATTTAGGCTAATTGATTTTCTTCCTTCCCTACCATACGGCACCTTCCTAAAGTTTGGAAGAAGACTATCCAATAAGCGTAATAGGTGTACTCTCCTAATACTAGGAGCTCTCGTAACCTGAGAGAAGGTAAAGAGAAAAGACAGCTGAATAATCCTATTCAATTTCTCCAGAACCGGAAACCATTCTCGAACTGAAACAAGTTTCTTCGAGTTCATATGTAACTATACGATGGCATATCCAATAAATGTGGATCTTCGTAGTGATACGGAGTGTTCCGAAGAAATGCAAAGGGAATGTAGGAGCGGCAGGGATATATGCGACTATGACAATCCAAAAGCCAAATTGTTTTAAAAAGGTTCGGTTAACTTGGTTTATGAGTTTTAGTTTAGGGTCATGCCAGGGTCGCTGCCAAAGAGAGAGAGAAAAGAAACACTCAGCGTGCACTCTAACCTAAATTAGATTGGTTAATCACTTTATCTAATCAGGATGTCTCCCACTGTTTCCTCGAATTCTCCTCCAAACCTATAAGGAGAATTAGTCGGGATCATCTAAAATCACCCGAGGAGTAGCATCTACTCATCAGTGGGAATCGGGATAAAACTATCATCGCATGATAACTTGATGGAAGCCACTCAAGTCACCACACTCCAGAAGATATGCGCATGCCTGGCAAATTTCCTGTATGTTTGAAACTACAGATGTGGTTTTTGCCCCAAGCGGCTTATGACCTTGACAGAGGTCAACATATCATAAGTCGCAAGTCAAGTTCAACCCGTCATTGTCCTAGATTAACTTAGACCCATCCGCATGAACCCTTGACAGAGGTCAACATGACCGTGTGACTGTCCTAAATAATCGCATATCAATGCAACAAACAATTATTACCCAGCTACCATTCACTGTGCCTTAACAGAGGCCAACATACACAGCATGAATACTAAGTAGTACCTATTAGAAATGACGGAGGGCTACGACTGGTTTTTGGTGAAAAACCTTTAACGTAATTAACTTGATATCGTTGAAGGAACTGAGTGGTTTTACAAGTATATAGTAGCACAAACTTTTGCTAAAGGGGTCACTCCCAGTGAAGGGATCCCGGCTCTTTCCTTATCGAATGAGGTGCAGGATATTCCAAACTGAATACCACGATGCAAAGCAAAAGAATCGACTATGGAGAAGTTATTACACTGACGCAAACTTTTGCCCAAGAGGTCACTCCCTATGAAGGGATCTCGGCTCTTGCCTCGTCGAATGAGGTGCTGGATATTCATAACCGAATATCACTGTGCAAAGAAAAAAGAAACGTCTGTAATAACAGTTTTTGAAAATTTGGTTCCAACAACATCATATAGGTTAGTTTTATCCTTGCAATGATCAGAATCAACGCAGTCCCATCAATTAAACATATCACACCAGATAAAGGAACGAAAATATAATGTACGTATATACAATCCGCATTCGCCACTGGGCACCGTCATGCACCGTTAGGTTACTTAACTAACGGCCGAGCAGGGGCTGGACTGGCGCGGGTGCAAAACATATACAACATCTACTAGTATATATATAAATATATATATAACATTCATCCCAGGCATGATATAAGCAACATCATAGAATCTCAGCAAGCAATACAGAATGGTGGATAATGTTGGAGCCTCGGGTTTCATTTGAGCCGCAAATGAGACCCGACGTTCCCGGTCGTGTGGATAGCCCGTGCAATGAAAACCTGGACCCTTACGAGTGCGGCAAGTTACCCGCCAATCCCAGAAGTGAGGCAACCCCAATCAACAAAGTGAATGGACCACCCAGCACTTCACGGAATCCGGTAACTTGAGCGCTCCACCATAGGTCATCCTATACCCCCTACGAGTGCGGCGAATAGCCCGCCAATTCTAGAGTAAGGCCCCCTCCATCTTAATGCCATGAGATGCGGGCCCGTTTCCCTCTAGAAGACGGCTATTCGTGCACTCCACCACGAGGTAAACCTAGTACAGAAAAGAAAATATATATATATAATGGCGACATCGACCTCAACCCGGTCGTGACCCAATAAAAGAATATACAATCTGGTAGAGACGGCTATCCACATGTCGGACGCTCGCCCCGCAATACTGAATATATAAATGAATCTAAACTGTATAACTATTATTGCGCCACTGGCTATCCACCATGACAATCCAACCACAATATCAGCACAACACAGAACATCAACGTGAATATTATGTTCGCAAACCCGTCTAATTAAACATATATCAACTAGTCGGGTTGTACCGCTCAATAATATTCACGGTCGCAGATATCATCAAATGTACTGATAAACACACAGTTAATATTTCGATTGACTAAAAAATTTCTGTATAGGCCCCAAATGCAAACCAGTACTCAAACGAATCTGGGCCAAAACCAAATATCAAAAAAATCAAATTTCCATGAATTATAGTGCCAGAAAAAATTTGGTGCCATTTCGCCACAAAAGCACCGTGGAACCGCAGCAAATAGGCAACTTTCGCAACGGTTCCGCAGCCAAATTATTGGCTTAGGCGCTCAAATTTCTTCTGGTGCACTATAAATGCCTGCATGTATTTTTAAGATACCCAGAAAGATTTTTTGAACACTTTTCAAAATCGACAGCAAGCATGTGAAAATGGAATTTTGATTCGGAAAAATTGGTCGATCGATATTCTAACCTTATGCAAACTAGCTAGTATTCGTTTATGGGTGGTTCTGATACCATGTTGGGTTTTGCCGACGCCCTGGCCATCTTCCGTGCCCGGTGCGAAACAAAAAATGGCGTTTAAAATTTTTTGCACGAACAAAACCCGCCCGAAGATCGAAATCCTAAACCTATACTAGCAAAACTAAAGAGAACTAAACTACAAGGTTGGAATGTTATATCGAATGAATCAAGTCCTTCGGTCTTCCATCAACTTCCTTAGCTCCTTAAGGCATGCTTGAACAAACTTGGCCGCCGGTCTTCCTCCGTCGAAGATGATCCACCAGAGGGATATAGCTCATGGCTCTAGCTCCACATCGAAAGCAAGTGAAGAAACTAAGGATTCTAGGTTGCTAATCTAGAAAACCTAGGATGTAGTGAGTATTCTAAGTGTTTTTCTATCTCATCTCACCTCCTCTCATGATTCTCAACACATGAGAGGGTTGAGAGGAGGTGAAAGATGAAGGTGGAGGGAACTCAAGAAATCTAGAGAGGGAGTGAAGCTAATGGTGAAGAGAGATGAGAGTGCCATGCTCACAAAAGAACCATCTCTTTCTTTTTCCAACAAGTGAGCATCTCAAGAAAAATTTCCAAGTGACCAAGTGTTTCATCAAGTGAGAAAAAAATGAAGCATTCTTGATTTTACAAAACATATTTTCCATTTTAAAAAGCTACCCATACTTTAATAGTATGCACAGATGAATTAATAATTCACTTGTGCACACTATGCAAGCATGGTCCTCACCATACTCCCCTCATTTGATTTTCCACCTCATTATATATTTATGAAATAAATGGTTAAACCCAAAAATGAGGTGTCCACCTTTTAGAATGTTATCTGTAAAAAATACGGATTATATTCTACTGTATATACATACTTGTATTCGTACCGAAATACGAATACCCAAAGAGATAGAATAACACAAAGAACATAATACTAGATTATACATATTGAAATATATATACGTAAATTATTAAATCAATACCTGATTTAATAATCTGGCTCAAACCCGAGCCGGCTAGTATTATCAACTGTTCGATCGAAAGTCCGGGTACATAGTACAATCAATCGATCAGAACTCTGCACGTATCCAATACGGCTACTACATCGTTTCGCCTGAACCAGGAAAACCCTCTATGTAGGACTCTAAAGACTCGTCAATACACTGGTAGTGGGTTTAACCATAAGCACATCAGCAGCACTAGTTGTACGTAACGGCTACCGAGGTATTGAGCGAAAGAAAGGCCGACGAGCAAACTCATCCAAACCCCTACTGAGCATGTCCGTGACAATCTCCATACAGTCCGGTTTGTTCGTCTAATAGTATCGCATATCGAGTTTAGGGAGATGGATAAGGTCAGACCCCTAATAACGCGATATTTCATGTCGGTATGAAGCCTATCACCCACTGATAAACTACTGATCCAAATCAGTAATTCTCGTCCACCTTGGCCAAGGATTTCTGGTGATGGCCACCCTTGCACAACGCGACATCAACCCCCAATACCGGGAGAGATGAATCCCCGACAATCCGCTCACTGCCTCCATGTGGCTCGGGACTATACCCAACTAAAACCTGTTTGCACGACTCTTTTGAGCCATGGTAGGGTAGTAATCAAAGCACAGTGGGAACTCATATGAGACAAATGACGATCTCAGGTCGACAGACTAACCTGTATTCATGTCACCTGGGAACTGCTATCTGACAATAGGTATAATACCAACTAGCATGTTCTCGGCGAGTTCGTCTAGTGTACTCATAACCCAATGAGAACCTGTATACTACCTTAGGTGACGAACTGACACCAATGGCTTGTGAGACCGGCTACCGCCCCTCGTCGGGGTCTCGATAAGTATACACTAGTCTACTCTGGAGTATTAATGCCCAGTCTCGATACTCCCACGACTAGGGACATTTAAGGATGTTCTTATAGACCACCCAGCTCCCACATATATGATTGCCATCATAACGCTAGTAGTCAAGCAAGAATCCTATGGGCTCTATCAACATGTAATAGTGATCTGTAATGCTACCTAATGCAGGTACATGATAATAAAGACAAACCAGATAGCATACCATCATCTCGAGTAAGACTGTTCTCCCAGTATAGGTCCTCCCTCAATCATCACAATCGCTTTCCTACGATTCAATAATTGACTTGAGGGCACTATATCCAACAGATCCCACGTATGTAATTTATTACATGAGGTAAAGAGAGGTAGAGAACTGGGAAAGAGTGATAAGTCTCTAGTAGTAGGGAATGGTGCAATTGTTGCAGCCAAAGCAGTTGGTGAATATCATCTAGTGTTACCAACTGGTAATACATTGATTCTGAATGACTGTTACTACGTACCAAAGATGATATGTAATATTATATCAGTTTCTTTGCTGACTAAAGAAGGATCTAATTTTACATTAGAGGATAATATTATGAACATTTTTCTAAATCAAGTGTTGATTGGGTTTGGTACGTTGTGTAACGGTATATATATTCTGAATCAAATTATAGTTATAAACGTACAGAACACACACAAGAGAAAGAGTTCAGAAATGAACGAAGCCTTCTTGTTGCATTATAGACTAGGTCATATCAATGCGACACGACTAGCTAAGTTGCATAAAGATGGATTCTTGAATTCATTCAAATTTACATTTTATGAAACTTGCGAGTCATGTCTCAAAGGTAAAATGACCAAAACTCCGTTTACGGGACACGGAGAAAGTGCTACTGAACTCTTGCGACTGATACATAGTGATGTATGCGGTCCTATGTCTACACATGCCAAAAATGGTTCCTCGTACTTTATTACATTCACCGATGATCTCTTAATATTCGGACATGTGTTCCTATTGAAACACAAGTCTGAGGCATTTGAGAAATTCAAGGAATATAAGTGCGAAGTCGAGAATCAAACGGGTAAAAGTATTAAAATTCTTCGATCTGATCGGGGAGGAGAATACTTGAGCACAGAATTCCGTGATTATTTAAAAGAGAATGGGATTCTCTCTCAGCTTACTCCTTCGTATACACCACCGCACAACGTTGTATCGGAGCGGAGGAATCGCACCCTATTAGATATGGTGCACTCTATGATGATTACTGCTGAGTTGCCTATTTCTCTTTGGGGTTATGCACTTGAGACAGCTGCATACCTATTGAATAGGGTTCCAACCAAATAAGTTCCTACCACTCCATATGAGATATGGGAGGGGAAAAGACCATGTCTTAATTTCATTAAAATTTAAGGTTGTCCGGCTTATGTTAAAAAGAAAAATCCAGACAAGCTCAAGGCAAGGTATGTTCTATGTAAGTTTGTTGGATATTCTAAACATTTGCGAAGGTATATTTTCTACCACACCGAGGAACAAAAGGTGTTTGTTTCTCGGAATGCCACCTTTTTAGAAGAGGAATTTCTTATGAAAGAAATTAGTAGTAATGAGGTAGAACTGAAAGAGTTCCAGCTGCACAAACTAGAACTGATGATTTAGTAGAACCGGTGGATCCAATAGTCCCCGACGAATCCCAGCCACTCCACAGATCTAGTAGGGTTCCTCATCCGCCTGAGAGGTACTACGGTTTTCTTATTGATGGTGGGAGCGAGGATTGCATCATGGAAGATAATGACCCAACTAGTTTCGAGCATGCCATCACAAGTGGGGACTCTGTGAAATGGCTGAATGCTATGTGATCCGAGATGGAATCCATGTACACCAACAAAGTATGAACTTTAGAAGTTGCTCCTGAAGGGGTAAAACCCATCAGGAGCCAGTGGATTTTTAAGAAGAAAGTTGGTGTAGATGGAAAAGTTGAGACTTTCAAAGCTAGACTTGTTGCAAAAGGTTCTCGTCAACGACCTGGTGTCAATTATGATGAAACCTTTTCTCCAGTGGCTATTCTTAAGTCCATCAGGATCTTACTTGCCATTGCTATATACCATGACTATGAAATCTGGCAGATGGACGTCAAGACCGTTTTTCTAAATGGTGATTTAGAAAAGAGCGTGTACATGATACAGCCAGAAGGCTTCGTAGATAGTGGGAGCAGCGGAAGCGTGTGCAAGCTGCTTAAATCAATCTACGGATTAAAGCAGGCATTGCAGAGCTGGAACATCTGTTTCGATGAAGCTGTCAAAAAGTTTGACTTCATAAAAAATGTAGATGAACCTTGTATATATAAGAAAGATGTAGAGAGTAAGATTGTCTTCCTCGTATTGTACGTGGATGAAATACTCTTGATAGGAAACGACGTTCCTATGCTACACTCGGTCAAACTCTTATTATCACATAAGTTCTCCATGAAAGATCTAGGTGATGCCTCCTACATCCTGGGAGTTAAGATATATAGAGATAGATCTAATTGGATGTTGGGATTGTCCCAATCCAGGTACATAGACACCATACTAAAGAGGATTAGTATGGAAGATTCTAAACATGGTAATTTACCCGCTTACTCAGGAATCACTCTCTCCAAAGAGATATCTCCAAAGACTAATTTGGAGAGGGCTCGCATGCAAGAGATACCCTATGCTTCGACAGTTGGGTCAATCATGTATGCGATGTTATGTACCAGACCGGATATAGCTTACTCACTAGGTGCAGTGAGTAGGTATCAATCAGATCCTGGGGAGAAACACTGGACAGCTGTGAAGAACATTCTTAAGTACTTGAGAAGGACTGAAGAAATGTTCTTGGTGTATGGTAACGGTGAACTCCAGGTGGAGTCCTTTACTGATTCGAGCTTCCAAAGTGATATAGACGACAGTAAGTCGGTCTCGGGTTTTGTCTTTACCCTCAATGGAGGGGCGGTATATTGGAAGAGTTCCAAGCAAAATACCGTAGCAGACTCGACGATGGAGGCTGAATACATCATTGCCAACGATGCTGCCAAAGAGGCTTTCTGGATGAAGAAGTTCATAGCTGAACTTGGTGTGGTTCCATCCATTGAGCATCCAATACCTGTGTATTATGATAACAATGGAGCTGTGAGTTTGGCCAAGGAACCCCGGTCCTATCATAGATCCAGACATATTCTTAGGCGGTATCACCTGATCCGGGAGATAGTTGATCACCGAGAGATTGAGGTCAGGAGAGTTGACACGAAGGACAACGTAGCAGATCCACTCATGAAGGCTTTCCCCCAGACGTAATTCGAGAGACTATTTAGGATGTTGGGTATGAGATACTACAACACATGGCCTTAGTGCAAGTGGGAGATTGTTAGGAATATGTATGCCCTAGTGTCTATTATTGTACATTGATGTATATTATAGTGGATGCTTAGACATATATATATATAGGACTTTCGTGCTCGACATGATAGTATGCTATCTGGTTGCCCTTATCTTAATATGTAGACTGGTATTATTATACTGTCTTTCTCTTACATGTTGATAAAGCCCTTAGGATATGTACTTGACTACCAGGACTATGATGCAAATCATACTAGTGGGGCCAGGGTGGTCTACAAGTACGTCCTTTAAAATGTTCCTAATCGAGAGGATATCGAGACAGGGCATCGATATTCCAGAGTAAACTAGTGTGTACATTTCTTGACCCTGTATGGGGCGATGGTTGATCCCACAACCATTGATGTGTGACATCAAAGATTGTACACAGGTGCTCATTAGAGAATGGGTACACCGAACAGGACTCGCCGAGAACTCCTAGTTGGTATTATACCTATCGTCAAATAGCAGTTCTCAGGTGACACTGGTACATGTTAGTCTGTAGACCCGAGATTGTCTTAGAGTCTTGTGTGGCTCCCACTGTGCTTTGATTTTCTCCCTACCACGGCTTAAAGGATTCGTGCAAACAGGTGAATTTTGGGTACAGTCCCGAGTCACATGGAGGCAATGAGCGATAGGAGGAGTTTCATCTCTCCCGGTATTGGGAGTTGATATTGCGCTATGCTCGATTGGTTATAACAGTAAGTCCCTGGTCAGGGCTGTTGATGGGATTTACCGGTAAGTGTTATCAGTAGTTTCTCAAACCGTTATGAGCCATACATCATCATGACTTATCAAGTTACTAGGGTCTGATGTTACCACCCCTAGACTCGATATGCGACATATTAGAAGAAGAGACCGGACTGTACGGTAAGTGTTACTTATAGGACAAGTTTACTTGTTGATCTTCTAATCGCTCAATACCTGGGTAGCCATTACGTCCAGCTAGTACCGCTGACGGCTTGTGGGTGATTAATGTGATCATCACCTACTGCTGGCATATTGACGAGTCTTTAGAATCCTACACTGAAGTTTCCTGGTTCAAGCGAAACGAAGTAGGACACATATGCTAATATGTGCGGGGGGCCAGATTAAATACGAGTATGTGATACCGTATTCTAATCTGACGGTTATTTGTTATCGGTTAGGTTATATGTGATATAACCGGATTATTGAATCAAGTGTTGATTTGATAATGTGATATACAGATAAATGATATTAGTCGGTTATATGTGATATAACCGGATTATTAAATCAAGTGTTGATTTGATAATTTGATATATATTATATTTGATATAATTATATATTAACTAATATTATTAGCTCACTAATTATTCTTCATAATATATATATATATATATATATATATATATTAAAATGAAGCATGACATGGATTTCTATTTTTAGAAAATAGAAAATGAAAAGGAAAATGGAGAGACTTTTGAGAGCATGGGCAAGCATGGCTTTTTCCATATATTTTATTCATTTTCTATCACTATTAAAGCATGGTTGGATTTTTTAATCCATGCTTCAATAAGTGAGCATGAGTGTAGTTCATACATCACTTGAGTTCCTTATTTTTGCCTTAGCCATTTTCTTAAGCTCTTGCTCTCTAGCTCTCTCCATTTTTCCTCACCTCACCTCCAAGCTCAATCCCTCACATGAGTTGTGAACCCTTGATCTTGTGAGAACCCTAGTTGTCACGACCCAGAATAGGCACGTGACTGGCACTTGAATCATGTGAAATCTATAGGACCCCACCTAATTCAAGTAAGCCAAAGCCCAGAAATCTAAACCTTTTACAGAAAAAAGTGGATGTGAAGTTTTGAAACAACGGTATAATGAAAACAAGTCCTTTCTTTAAAAGATAAGTAATAGTATACAAAAACACAATATTTTGTAGCTATCTTGAAAACATGTTTTGTCATTTAAAATTTCGGCAGCACCTCCTTTGTATATTTTAACTCGAAAAACGGTACAAGTAATAAATATAGGCATCCCTAAGCGGGAGCTAGCTCTTCGCCAATTGGCAGAAACAACCACGCAAATAATGCAAATATACAACACCGAAAGTGAGGATCAAAACTCAGGAAGAAAGTAAAGAAAACAGGCATCATCAAGAAAACCTGAAAACAATAATATATACATGAGCATGACTCTAAAGCTGAAAGAATATACAATAATGGTTTCTAAGTCTACTAAATATATATAGTCTGGTTGATAGAGCCTTTAATTAGATACAACTGAAATAAATAACAAGTACAACTGAAATGTAATGTGCATAAACAACGGTGGTCACGATGCAAGTGAACCCACCAACCAAGCAATCATCCGGAAAAGAGTGAAGTGCCAGCAAGCCGCTACGTAACCTGTACAGCTAAACCTGCAAGGAAACCGTGGCACAACGGGGGTGAGTTGTCAACTCATGAGTAGAAGACATCACCGAGTAGAAACTGAATGTATGACGATCTCGTAGGTCATACAGTACAATACAATAGTAATAGTAGCATGATAACTTCTAATAACAGTAGAGGTATAATATAGAAATATGTGTAAAGTCAAGCACTCGTGTCTGTGCCATAAAGCAACTACATGTCATATGCATTTGGTATGAGTGCATCACTAAAAGGGTGTGTCCAGCAACGACACAGAAAAATCAGGATAAACCTAAGTGCCAAGCATCGACACTCAAAAATATCATGAAAACTGTGTTCATCAGCGACAAAATCCTCAAATTCCGGGCTCCGTTAGTCCAGATCGGCCCATATCATCAAATATTCTCATGACTGCGGTCGGTACCCTCCGGATGTCCACCGAGCCAAATATCAATGGTCGGTAGTGCTCCCCTGCCGGGCTCAACGTCTCTCTATACGATCTTCTTGCCCCGGAGTACCGCACCGGATCCACCATGTACCCACAGATGGCGTCTCTCTCCTTGAATCGTGTATATGTACACACGTAGCTCAAGAACCGAGAAAACTCATGGTGGACGCCACACACATCATATCACGAGAAAACCGCAATTTCTATTTTAAAATGATAATAAATTTATAAAATTCCTTTGAGGTTTTCCCCAAATCCCGAAATCTCATGAAAATTGAAATCTTAAAATATGAATATCGGCATAGAGCCCAACTGCAGTATAAAATCAGAATATAGATAAATAATGCATGTTGCATCTAAATACAAAATGCAATGTTATAATTAGCGTATGATATCAAAAATGCTACTTAGCTACAACAATCAGTGTATACAATGTAATAACGGTTACTACAGTGTGCATGACATGGCAATTTCCGATGATGATGTGTGTGAGCCGGCAAGCAAGTGTACGTGGAACATACGCATTATCGGTAATGGTGCAGGTGTCCTAGCAGACGAGATCATAACAGAAAGTAAACAGCGAAAGCAACAATAAGGTATATAAAACTATATACGAGCCATACCGTTTATCGTGTTTAAATAGCACGAATCGTTGTTTTTAGAAAAATAGGGATTATGGTGTTTTGAGAAAAGAGATGTCTTTTGAAAATCCGTTGCATCCCTCGTTTTATTCTTTGAAAAAGCCTACGATTCGTTAGTTTTGAAAATAGGTATGACTCGAGCTTATGTTAACCCATATCTATGCAACTAAAGACTAAACTAAGAACCTAATCGAAGGTGATAAGAAATCTATAATATACCGAGTTGATATATCTAATAGTCGGTGATCCAGCCTCATATCATCACGTACGGTATTAATATATCATACGGCATTCTCGAGTCAAGAGTGCGGATCAATTATCATGTACATCTTGTACGGTAAAATCCATCGTACGACGTCCTCAAAAAATCGAGGGTACAGGTCACATATTATATATATCATCAGTCGTACGGTATCATCATCGTACAATATCAATATCAAAAGGTACGGATCTAAAGTCTCGTACAAATCTATTATTTCATCAAGTCACATGTTAACGCATGTTTGAAAACATATCGCCCAACGATCCTTTATTACATCATATCATATACGATGTCTCGACTCAATCACATATCATAACCTCACGGTATCATGCCTGATCATACCAACTCATATCCATATAACATATACTATTCTCATCTCACGTGTATATGTATATGTATATGTATATGTGTGTGTGTGTGTGTGTGTGTGTGTGTGTGTGTGTGTATATAAACATGCACACAGACACAGACACACACACACACACATATACACACCAACATATATACCAAGTGTATGCGTGTGTGCGACTAAGTAAACCAACGACTCACAACTAAGGAACTAAACTAAGACTAAATTATCCTACAAGTACGCCAAATATAATCTATAGTCTCCTAGTAACCATATTTACTAGGTATCCAAGTCCCACGTAAACATATATAATATATATAACCTATTCTACGGTTGCGGGGGTGCTATACGCCATCCACCCGACTTCCCCCGTAGATATACATCTACCCACCTTGATCCTCGCTTGCCAAAGTCGATGACGCCACGCTCTCCCTTATCATATGAAGTCCACACGGGGTACTTACAGTTTTCAATGCATTATATCATAGACATGAATCAAACACGAAAACTAAAACGGCACACGAAACACACATAGGTTAGAACCTATGGTCTACGCATGCAAAAATAGCCAAATAACCCTCGTCGTTGACGTACAAACGTCCAACGACCAACTCCAAGTTCAAATACCATAAACTAAGTTTTAGAAATCGGAAAACATTGTCAAAATCAACATCAAACTGGTCCCAGATTTTTGCTCAGGTAAAAAGGGGATAAACAAATAATACAGGTGATAGGTTAAGAGGATTGGGAGCCACAGTCAAAATCCCTGCACCAATTACTACATTAGGCTCAGCGGGATTCCCATAAAACCCGGTGTCGCCGGCCGATCTAGGGAGTTTGAGTCTCGTCTTCTGGTGGTGGTCTTTAATGGTCTATCTAGGTCAGAGAAGTTTTCTGATTTTCTAAAAATATCCCTAAAATGCTCCAGTTTCCCTGTAGTCATCAAGAATTCACAAAACCAATATCGGCCAAAATTTTAAGTTCAAGTTTGGGGTTTTAGTCTCTGTTTGGTCCAGGATTTCTAACACTACCGGGTTTCTTGTGGCCTCTATTAACCTCAATTACACATTAACAACACAAAATATCCGCTAACCTCAACTTGAAAAATTCTAACATCACCAAACTATAATAGATTAACTCCAAACTATAATAGATTAACTCCAAACTACAATAGGACATAAAGAAGCTAAATTTCTAAACTAAGGATCTAGGATTTACCTCATGGAGCAACTAAGGAAAAACCCTAGATGACCCCAAATGCTCAAAGTCCAATTTTGATTCCACCAAGGGGTTTGTAGTAAGATTTAGAGTGATTTTTGTGAAGGCAGTATGTGGTTTTAGCCAAGTTTTTGGGGTGTTTTATGAGGTGGTAGTGGAGATGAAAGAAGAGAAAATAAAGGAGATGAAAAGAAACGAGGAAGAGGGAATGAAGGAGGGAGATAAGATGTGCCATGGTGCGTGAGTGTGTGTAGAAGATTCTCATTCTCTCTCTCTCTCATGTCCCCACCTCACTTATGAAATTCTTTTCTTTCTCCTTTGCAAATAAAACCCAAAACCATTTTAAAAGAAAAAGAAGAAGCCATGGTTATCAACACATAACAAGTGTATGCAACATGATTTGTTGCATGACATGCACAAAACACAATCAATGCATAATTAGAGAAGTATTAATTGAGTTTTGTAATGAACTTGTATACAAATAATTATATGAAAATTTTAAAATGTCCAAATCATCTAAACACTTTCAAAATCCATAATTCGTATTAATTTTCCAAACTATCGGTATATAGTTATACCATTTTATTAAAACTAATTTCTATATTTTTGTAATATTCATGAAATTCATTATTTTAATTATTTAAACTCCCAAAAATAATATTTTATTTTTTGAAATGTTACACTAGTGAGCAAACTACACCCCTACTTCACCATCCTACTTTGAATTAGCAATTTAAACTAGTGTGTTTTCTTCACTAAAGAGTTTAGTGAAGAGGTAGTTTGGATTAGTGGATTAGTGGTGCTTTTGATATACGGTAGAATAAAAGAAAGGAATATTTATTAAAAGATTAGAAAAATATTTTTGGTTTAATCTTAACAAAAAATAATAACAAGAGAATAAATTTTTTATCGTAATAAGTCGAGATAATTAATTATTTTAAGAAGAACTTAATCAAAAATATGTTAAGAAATTTTTTTAATAACCGTAAAATAAAATAAAAGTAAATAAATATATTAAAAATATATTATGTCAAATATCTTGTCTATGGAATTTAAATTTAACCTAGATTGTTTGTGTGGCTTGCACGTGAAGTTAAAAATGAAAAAAAAAAAAGAAATAAACAAAACAAAATATTGAAAATAGAGGGGCTCGAACTCATAACCGACAAAATAGCAATACAATGTGATAAGAAAAAAATACAAGTAATGACCGTGTTTGTAAAAAGACGAGATATGGATTTAAAGGGAATGTTTTTTTTTTACATAAAACCTTTATTAACCAAGAAAAGATACATAGAATTTGTAGTCGTTACAATCTTAAACAACTTTATTTTTATAATATTTTAATAAAAATATTAGGCACGGTTAGGAATGAAGTTAGGTTAACTATGGTTTATTTTTACGTGGAGATAAGGGATATGCAAATTGCAAGTCACAAACTCCAAAAATGAAGTTTAGATAACTTAGATCGGATTCTGAAATGATATCCACACAAGATACTTCGGGTGTTTGTTTTCATGGAAGTAGAGCTTGAAAATTATTTTATGGTGATGAAATGGATCCTACGTGACATGCTTAATTTCAAGATTTTTTTTCTCTCATTTTGGATGGGAAGTAATCATAGAGCACAAGGATCAAGAAAAGCTATTAATTATTTAACACTTCTCTTTATTACTATACTATTAAAAAATACCTTTTTGTTTGTTTTTTTTATAAAATAAACATAAGATACTGCTTACTTCTTTCTTCAAAAAGCTTATACACAAATACTAAAATTAAAATTTAGTTTTATTTTGATGACAACATTTTGAAACCTACTGTAAAATTAGTCACGGTTCTTCCGAGCAACGAAAGAAGGCCCTAACAGCTGGTGTTTTGAAGTTGAGTTTTGCTGACTTTAATCTACAAAGTTCAGATAAAAGTTTAGCTTCCCAAAAGAGGCTTTGTTAATCAAACGCTAGATAAAAACCTCACAGTTATTTTGTTTCCGGGTATCCCGAGACCAGAGTTCCCATCACCGCCGGTATGATCCCATCCATCCACAGACACACATCCCAACTCAAACCTACCCCACCCGTTTATACGGTCACGTTACCGTCCCGTGCTTACAGATCATCATGCGCCACCGACGTCAATTCCCGATTTCTTTTCTCCGTCCCCCTCACCAAACCCTAACCCTAAAAAAAAATCCCCAAATTCTGAAATAAGATCCGATCATGTCCCACTTCGGAGGAGGCGGCGGCGGCCGCGAGGACTGCTGGAGCGAGGGCGGCACGGCCTGCCTCGTCGACGCGTGGGGCGACCGGTACGTCGCCGTCAACCGCGGCAACCTACGGCAGAAGGACTGGTCCGACGTGGCCGACGCCGTCAATCGCCGGCAGGACCTCCTGGGCCGCCCCCGGAAGACCGACGTCCAGTGCAAGAACCGCATCGACACCGTCAAGAAGAAGTACAAGCTCGAGAAGTCCAAGCCAGGGGCCTCCCCCTGGCCCCACTTCGCCAAACTCGACCTCTTCGTGGGCCCCACCCCCTCCTCCTCCGCCTCCGCCGCCGCCCCCACCAAGAAGCGGAGGTCGCCGCTCACCTTCTTGGCGAAGCCACGGAACCCTAGCCCTAACCCTAATATGGAGGCCGCCGCCGCGGTGGCGGGCGGGTCTTCGTCGAGGCTGAGGTTCCTGTCTCCTCTGCTGTCGAGCGAGAGCTCCCATGGAGAGAACGGCGACGATGAGGAGGCGACGGATGACGACGAGGACGGTACCGACGACGATAGGTTCTTGAAGAGGAAATGGGAAGGGCTGGTGGAGTGCGAGAGAGGGAGAGGAGGGGAGGGAACACTGGGACAGCTGGCGAGGGCGATTATGAAGTTCTCAGAGGTTTACGAGAGGGTGGAGAGCGAGAAGCAGCGGCAGATGATAGAGCTGGAGAGGCATAGGATGGAATGCGCAAAGGATTTGGAGTTTCAGTGGATGAAGATGTTCATGGAGGCGCAGCTCGAGATGGAGAAGATGAAGCGGCCGAAGTATGGTTCTGGGTCTGGTGAGAAGCTCTGAACTCTTATTAGAAATTTATGGCATTTGTAGACCAGGCTTTAGGTAATTCCCTTTCTCGTTTTTTCGGATATCATTGATTGATTAATATTTGGCTAGAAGTATATAATGTTTCGGCTCCCTTTTTACTCGTTCGAATTTAAATTTAAATATAAATTGCCTTGTGAAGTTTGATTCGTCTCATATATTTGAATGCATTTGATGGACTGAGATCTCATATTTGACTAGGAGACTATATGCCCGTTTGGCTTATCTTACAAGTATCACTTATAAGTCATGGTCACTTATAAGCGACTTATAATTTTAGAGTAATAAGTGAGCAAAGTGTTTGGTAAAACTCGACTTACAAGTAATTGTAGTGTTTGGTAAACTTGATTTATAATTATGTGTTATGCCAAAATGATAAAAAAGGACATGTTATTGATTTGTATATAAAATGCTATTTTAATTGCATTTGTTTACATTTAGAATGTATTTAATAATAAAATAATTGAAACTAAGTGTTTATAATAATAAAATAATTGAAATTATCACCAATCCAATTTAAAAAAATAATTAAAATTTAGCAAAACCCCAAGCGGCGGCGACGAAACCCAAGGCAGTGGCAGCGAAACAATTTCGGTGTTAGTTTTTTTTTTTTTTATTTGAGATGAGAGGCAGTTAATATATCTCATTCATGTGGTAATTTTTAATAAAATAAGAGGTAAATGAGTCTTTTACATGGTCAAACTTGCTTGACTTATAAGTGCTAAAAACATAAGTACCTATTTGGTACTTATTTTTTGGTACTTATAAGTTAAATTGCCAAATACCAATTTGACTTATAAGTGACTTATAGACGGGGTTTGAGCACTTATAAGATAAGCCAAACAGGCCCTATGTTACCGCCTTCTCTTTGATTGTCAAACTTATTTGCCTTATAATGTTTTTTTTCCCTTTTTTGCTTGTCGAACTCATTTTCCTTCTAGAGCAACGTTCCTATCCTCGAGTATCGGTTTTTGTTATTCCATAGAGACCTTGGCTAATATTTCAGGCTCAACATGCGGTACATTAGGCCTTGTCGGATTAATAGTATAGGAAGTTAGTCCCAAGTCACTAAAGAAAGCTCATAGTGGAAAATGAAATATTTGATTTTTAAGGAATTTGTGATTAGCAATTTGGGTGTTTAGGTAGAACTAGCATTCATAATGCTTGTATTACAATTCTAAAGTTCTCTATATAAAATCATATATAATTGATGGAAGAGATGATGTTCCCATCTCATGTTCTCATCTATTATTTAAATTGGAAAGACATGGCATTGTTTTGAAGACTTAAATCACATATGTTGTCCTCCATCCTCTCCTGTTGATGATTCCCAATTCTTCACCTCCCATTGCGATCGTTTGCCAACTCCCCACTGTTCAAGGACCTTTCCACTGTTGATGATCCACATTATCTTATTTGGGATTTTTTTTAACTTCCTTTTGTTGATCCTTTGTAATCCATTCCGGTTTTTCTCTGTCAATCTTTATGTTGAGTTGAACCGGGATCCCCCCCCCCCCAAACGTGCGTTCTTGTTTTCGTATATGCCTTGGCTGAACATTGAATTATAATTCAATACAGCATACAAATTGTTCTCACCATACAGTCCCTATGGAGCAACCTTTTGATCTTTTTCGCTGTCTGCTCATATTAGAAGATGCTAAGTTTGTCAGGGTTTTTTTGTAAAGCTTACTGTTGTTCATTTAAATCTATGCTAGCGAAGGAAAAAAAATACAATAACGGCATTAAGATTGAGATTTGTACATGCCTATGTTGTATGCTTGTACAATTTATTTATGGTGTCCATTTGGTATGTTTTAAGACATTTATTGAAGGCATGAGTGCCATTGTATCAGTATAACAAACAATAAATCCTTTGTCCAAGAGGTTTGGGTTAACATTTTGCTCACAAAATCATGGTTTTATTTTCTGTGGAGAAATTACACTGATTGATTAATCTTTGATTTTGTGGACGTAAATATTATTTGCCATTATATTTTCTTTCCCATGCTTGTTTTGCTAGTTCTGAATTTTAGGTTGACCTGTGTTAGATTTTCTTTTTAAAATAATTTTCCTGTTGCAACAGGACGATTTGAAAAGGGCCTCAGCTGACTTATCAATATTTGATATTGTAGATTTATGGGTTTGAAATTTGTGTTTTCTACAACAAATTTTAGATAGTTTCTTTTTATAGCATTAGCATTATGATTATGTGTGCTTGGATATCTGATATCGGGCATCACAATTTAGCAAGAGAACGTGATTACATGTGCACCGCTATGGGCCCAAGGTTATAATTGGAAGATTAAGAGGAGGTTGATGGAAAGGATGAAAATATATCAGATTTTAAGGTTGTTTGGAAATGCTGAATTTCACACTATTCTAACCCCAGCTGTTGACAATTAATTTGAACTATGAGATTTGAAAATCCTGCTTCTTTGGTTGAAAACCCTCTTCTATATGACCGCCTTCCATATACATGGTCAAGTTTTGTTAGGTGAAGATTGTAAAGAGTTTCGAGTAGTTAAAGTTGAGGGAGTGATGGGCTTTTTATAGGTACACATGGGCCTTTGATATAAGTGGGTTCCAACAATAAGATTCAAGCCTTGTTGAGGTTTGACTCATCTTATATCTTATACCCATGTGTTTCTTTTGTTGTTTCCAATCTGGGACTATCCTTAAAGTCCCATCATTTGACTTTACTTTCAACAAAGATGATAGAATGAGCTATCCCATTTTGGTCAATAAATGGTCTTTTTATCTTTCCCAACAGTAATATTTCTCTTTCCCAGCACTAGTATTTTTCTCTTTCTATAACCTACTTGACATTTTAATTTGCCCACATAGTGGAGGACATGATACATATGTAACTATGCCCGCGCGTGCGCGTGCATGCATGCATGCTTGATTGATATAAACAGCAGGTTATGTGATCTGCTTGTGATGATTTTCGCCTGCAGTTGTATCCAAGACATTTTGTTAAGAGTTAATTTTCTTTTTTTCTGTTGCGCGCAGCGGGTGGGGGTGGGGGGGAGCAATGTGGACTTCCACACATGTATTTTAGGTTAGTGTATACCCTGGTTCTGAATACATTTACCATATGGAATCTAGGTAAATGCTATAAACATCAAGTCATCGATTATAGGGGTGTTTGGTTCCACTTCATGTCAACTCTTGTCTTAAGAAAGGCATTTCTTAACTCTTCATTTGTTTGTTTGCATGGATTGATATGTTTTGGGTAGTTAAAGAACAATTTTTTTTCCTTTCCTACAATTAGCTTACGAAGTGGTGTTGGTAAAGAGATGCAAGAATCTTTTGATTTTAGAGAGGATGTAAATTTAATGGTTCTATACGTGGCTGTTTGTTTCCTTTTAAAAGAGTGGGAACTGACTAAAAAATACAAGGGCCCCAAGAAAGCTTTTATTTGCCAAAGGTGAATTCATGTGGTTGTTTAACATGAATTCTTATTCAAACTTTAGTACCAAAATGCCATGCCACATGAGCAAAACCAGATAAAGCATATCATAACTTCTATCATGGATTTGGGTTAGAGAAGAACTTTTCGGGACTATTCAAATTTATATAGGTCCACTTTATTTATTTCTAATCAAAAGATTCTTCCATTTTTTTCCATTACCACTTTTCATCCTAAACAAAGAAAGAAAAACAAATATTATTGTTCGTTAAACATATCATTTCCATGCAAACAAACAAGGAATTTGCTAAAAATGAAAAACCGAGAAATACTTATCTTAGGACAAGAATTCTGCATGAATTGGATTAAAAAAAACCTTATATTGTTTTTCCAACTCAAATTCATGCTAAAAGCTATGAATTGCTTTTCCTAGATTTGCTTATCTGGCATGGCATGTTTGGTTATATGAATTCATGTGAAACAACATGTGAATTCATCTTTTTGCAAAATGTCAAATAAACACATGAATTCACCTATCAGCAAGTGATTACTTTGTTGGGGCCCACTTTGTACTCCTTTCCACATTTTCGTAACCCCAAAACAAACGTAGTATAGCGAGAAACCTTGTTACTTGGTACTCTTTTCTACAATTTTTACTCCAAAACAAACATCTCTTGCGGAGAAACCGTGTTGACGAGTCATGATTTGATGAATTAATGTTATGGAGAAACAAGAGACGTGTAAAGGGAGGATAAGATTGACAGAAAACAGAGTTTGGTGCAATTATGCTAAACAAATAGTGAATTGTATACTACTTGACGGTTGCCAGTTAAAAAGGTCAAATTACATGTACTTCATAATCGACGATGTAATAAGGAATTAGGTCAATCATTGAAGAAAATCAATGTATGCAAATGAATAGTTCTTAGTAAAGAACACACAGGATTCAAATGAAGATTTCAGAAACTGATTCGCGCGGTTTAGGGAAGATGCGAGCATACAGATATTCAAAATAATGGTTTCTATATCTCTGGTGCAATAACACGACAATGTTTTCTGTATTGAAGATGAGCTCACTGGCGAGGCTTTTATGAGCAGATTTAGTTATTACATAACACTACCGAAATGTTATCTTTGTAGTGTAGATGTCATGAATGATATTGTACAGTGTACTTATAACAAATGTTGGAGTTCTAACTCCTTCGGAATTTTAGCCAAGATAATTGAGTTGGCTTCAGCTAGTTCCTGAAGAAACTCACTAATGAAATGCACACTAGGAAAGAGATAGAATGTTGAAAGTTTTGTGTAGATAATTTTGTCAGCATAAATATCGTAACTCTCCGACACTATGTACTGACACGTCTTCTGTATTCTACAGGTAAAAGATTGTAGTGCGGGCTACCTCATCTGCATATTGATCAACTTGCTGGCTGCTGGGGCTGAAGGCCTTGTTAATAGTTTAGTCAAGAGTTCATATTTGCTCAGATTCGGCAACTTGCTCTCTGATTTAACTTGATTGTTGAGAGAGAGAAAGAGAGAGAGAGAGAGGTTAAATGGCTAGTGTATGTGGAAGGCAATGAGTTAATCTAGGTTTTCTATTGGTCTTTTTAAATCTTTATGGAACTAATACCTTGTTTTATGGATCAATATATGGAACTGTCATCTTTGTTTAATTGTGCATACATTTGTAATTTGTGTTTCATGTATTATTCTCACTTGTTGTCTATATTTGGTTTTGAGGATACAAGGTTCTATGTTTGAATTTTCGTTTCATCTGCATTGGCAAAAAGATTAATTTAAACCTGCAATTGTAGTTTGGCTGTGTTTGATTGTGTGGGGTTTGAGCATGCAAGTTGTTCTGACTACAAGCATGAGTAAGGAGCATACTCAGTCCCGTTGCCCGCGAACTCAAGTACAAAGCTGTTCGAGTTTGGGTGGGTCCCACTCACATAGGTTTGGGTGTTTCCAACAATGGTAAAGACGATGAGTTTGGATGTATCCATATTTTACATTATAAAGATGGTGATGGTGGATGCCGATCGCCGAACAAATCTGTAGAGGGTATATATTTTTGACACCATGGAAGTAAATTCCCTCCTACGGGCATCTTTCCTCCATTATCCAACATGGGAATCACGCCGGTTCCAACTGATGAATCCTCCACTCACTCCCATCGAATAATATATTATTCGATGGGAGTGAGTGGAGGCCAAGGATTCATCTGCTGGACCCAACATGATTCTCATGTTGGTTTATATAGTCTACCCCATATATCTGGGATAAAAGGCTCAATTGTTATAAATAACACAAGTTTATGAGCTTAGTTTTCTTTTGGCTCACTAGTGTTTCTTGAGTTCACAATTTCCAATCCTAAACATCTTCTTCAACATGTAAGTTTACGGTAGCGTCCCGGACGTCATTCTGACGCCAAATGCGGAACAAAAACTTTTATAACTGGCGCTATCGCATACTATAACCCGGATCTTGCCATTAACGCTAAACTAACAAACTGTAAAGAGGTAGAAAGGCTATACCGATCGATCCGAGTCCTTCGGTCTTTAGCCATCATCCCACGCTCCTCGCGGTAACTCCGATCTCCTGTCTCCTCGTCAAGGTGACACCACGTCAACGGATCTTTAAACCGGCTCCCGCCTCTATACCGAGGCAACTCGGACATGAAGTATGCTAACCAACATGTCCAAGATAAAGTAGAGAATGAGTAGAATATTTTGTCTCAAACACCCTAGGGTTCTCATCACATGAGAGGGATAGGATGGAGGTAGAAGAAGATGCAAAGAGTTGGAAATTGTGAACTCAAGAAACTCTTAAGAGAGCAAGAACTCAAGCATAATAACTTGTGGTGATTATTTCTTTTGTGAGTAGATATATATAAGGTTGTGTAAAGAAAATATCTCATGAAAAAATCTTTCCCAAAAATATCTCCACAAACCCTAAATATCTACACCCAAAACAAACTACCATTAATTCTATCATGACTCACTTAGTGACTCATTAGCACGAGTCACTAATGAACATGCTAGAAGAAATGTGTCACCAAAATGAGTCACCCTTTCCAAAACTAATAATCATTTAAACCAAAATGATTAATCCAAAAAGAAATGCATCTTCTAAAATATTCTCGTAACGGATTACGAAAATACCCCTCACCTGTATATACATACATGTATCCGTATTCCGATTGAATACGAATACGAGAAACTAAAATATTCCGACTCAATATAATACTTGCATCCGGCTTAAACCAAATCCCACCAGTATTATCTGTCCGAAATATGACACGTGCACAAATGCATGTGCATTTTCGAACCCTGCCATAAAACCATACGGCCTCTACAATGTTTCGTCCGAACTTGGGAAACTATCTGTGGGGGACTCTAAAGAATCGTCAGTACCTTGGCAGTGGGTTTAACCACAAGCACGTCAGCGGCACTAGCTGTGCATAACGGCTGCCCATGTACTGATCGAAAGGGAAGCTGATGAGCGAACTCATCCTGTAACCCTACTGAGCCTAACAGTGACAATATACGTACAGTCCGGTCCGTTCGTCTATGAGTATCGCATATCGGGCCTAGCGGGTTGGTAACATCAGACCCCCAATAGCGGTATAAGTCGTGTCGGAGAGTAGCCCTGAACACCCTAAGAAACTACTGGAATACTTACCAGTAATTCTCACCTGCCTTGGCCAAGGACTTGGTGTAATGGCTCTCCTAAACACAGCACGATCTCACCCCCAATACCGGGAGAGACGAATCCTCTGCCGATCCGATCACTTGCCTCCATATGGCTCGGGACTGTACCCAACCAAAACCTGTTTGCACGACTCCTTTGAGCCGTGGTAGGGTAGTAATCAAAGCACAGTGCGAACTCATACGGGACAAATGACAACCTCAGGTCGATGAACTAACCTGTACACATGTCACCAGGGAACTGCTATCTGACGCTAGGTATAAATACCAACTAGCATGTTCCCGGCGAGTCCTGTCCGGTGTACTCATAACCCAATGAGCACATGTATACATCTTAGGTAATCCAACTGACACCAGTGGCTTGTGAGACTGGCCACCGCCCCTTGTCGGGGTCTCGACTGTATACACTAGTCTGCTCCGGAGTATCGATGCCCTGTCTCGAAACTCCCACGACTAGGGACCATTTTTAAGGATGTGCTTATAGACTACCCAACTTTCACGTATATGATCGCTATCATACTATTGGTAGTCAAGCAGGATCCTAAGGGCTCTATCAACGTGTAATAGTGATCATGTCAGCTAAAACTGTATACGACTGATAAAGGCAATCCAGATTGTTAGTGTATATGCCCTAGAGGCCATTACTGTATCATACTAGTTTGTATATTACTTGATGGAAGCTTGGGATATTCAGAGTTGTATATACAATCTTGCTCGAAATGGTAGTATGCTACTTGGTTTGTCTCTGCTTTAATATGCGCATGTGTTTCTTTTAGCATATCGCTTATATACATATTAGTAGAGCCCTTAGGATCTTTGCTTGATTACCAGCGTTGTGATGGCGCTCACACTCGTGGGGGCTGGGTAATCCATAAGCACATCCTTATACAGGTCCCTAGTCGATGGACTATCGAGACAGGGCATCGATACTCCGGAGTAGACTAGCGTATGCGCTTCTCATCCCAGCGTGGGAGACGGTCTGTCCCACAGCCGTCAGTACGTCGTACTTGAGATAGTATGCGGGTGCTCGTTAGGTTACGAGTACACTGGACATGACTCTGTTAGTTATATGTATGCCCTAGAGGCCATTACTATACATAGGATGTATATTGTAGTGGATGCTGGGACGTATATAGGGAGGACTTTCTTGCTCGACATGATAGTATGCTATCTGGTTGCACTTTACCTTAACGTGTATACTGATTGTCTCTCTGTTACATGTTGGTAAAGCCCCTAGGATGTGTACTTGACTACCTGGACTATGATGCGGATCATACTAGTGGGGACATGGTAGTCCATAAGTACATCCTTCAAAGTCCCTAGTCGTGGGTGTATCGAGACGGGGCATCGATATACCAGAGTAGACTAGCGTGTAGCTTCTCGACCCATACAGATGGGCGATGGATGATCCCATATCCATTGGTGTTTGACATCAGAGATGATATACGGGTGCTCAGTAGAGACTGGGTACACTGGACGGACTCGCCGAGAACTCCCAGATGGTATTATACCTCACGTCAGATGGCAGTTCTCTGGTGACGCTGGTACAGAGTAGTCTGTTGACCCGAGATCGTCATAGAGTCTTGTGTGGTTCCCACTGTGCTTTGATTTCCATCTTACCACGTCCAAGTGGGCGTGCAAAACGGTGGTTTTTGGGTACAGTCCCGAGTCACATGGAGGCAATGAGCGATAGGAGGGGATTCGTCTCTCCTGGTATAGGGGGTTGATGTTGCGCTGTGTTCGATTGGCTATAACAGGAAATCCCTGGCCAGGGTTGCTGAGATTTACTGGTAAGTGTTACCAGTAGTTTCTCGAACAGTTATAGACCTCATATCGACACGACTTATCGAGCTATTGGGGTCTGACGTTTACCACCCCTAGGCGAGATATGCGACATATCAGACGATCAGACCGGACTGTACGGTAGTGTTACTGGTTGGATTCACAGGAGTGTGAGCGGGCTTGCTCGTCGATTTTCTGATCGCTCAATACCCGGGTGGCCGTTACGTTTAGCAGACCGCTTGCGGCTTGTGGGTGTTTGATATGATCATCGCCTGCTGCCGGCGTATTGACGAGTCTTTAGAGTCCTACACAGAGGTTTCCTGGCTCAAGCGAAACGAAATAGGAGCGCATATGAGATATGTGCGGGACCGAGAATAATGCGTGTATATGATACCGTATTTCATTCTCGCGATCAATGTGTCGAATGGTTGTATGCGATATAACCTAGTTATCGAATCAAGGATTGATTCGATAAGCCGATACATTGTATACTAGTCGGTTGTGTGCGACATGACCGGATCATTGAATCAAGTGTTGATTTAATGATTTAATGTATAATTATATATTTGATATATTAGTTTGCATTAACTAGTAATGGTTCACTTTAAATGGATTTTCTCACTTGGATTGTGCAAGTTGTATATGTGATATACTTTTATGCACTTGTTTGTATCATGTTTGATGATACATGCTTTTTGGTTAAGTGTAAAGTATTAAACTATGGTTAAGTGGATGATTAGGGTTTTTACTTATTCATTGATTTATTTCATTTATTCTTTTTGGAAAATAGAATGCAAAGAGAAAAATGGTGGAATTCTTTTGTTCATTCATGAAGCTTCATGAATACTTTGACTTAGTCACCATTTTTGTCTTCATACCTAACCTAACCATTCACTTAACTTGAGTTTAGTCTCTACACATAACCATGGTTGGATTATGATAAGTTTGGATTTTCTTTTCTATTTTAATTTAACTTATCATATCATTATCTTCTTCTTCTTCTTCATCTTCACTTGAAGAAGCTTTCTTCATCAATGGTGGATTGATGAAACAAGTGAGAAATCCAATTCTAAAGTCTACCCACTTCCTATTTCTTCATCCTCTACCTTTTTCCAAGTAGTAGAGTGTGTTTCCTTCACAAGTTTCTTGACTTGGTGAAGTCGGAGCTTGATTTAGCGATGCCTCGACGTAGATCATCTTCGGCATGGACATCGATGACCTAGCCCGTCCATTCTCCGACGAAGCCGACACTAGAGCCCAGGACTTGTTATGGACAGCGAGGAGACTTCATTGCGGAGCTATGGAGGTGGAGAACTGGATCTACAAAGGTTGTATTTCCGTATCTCTTAGTTAAGTGTTAACTAGTTTATCTTTTCGCCTAGAAATCTAGCCAACGATCCGTTCTAGGGTTTTTCGGCACCGTTTAAATTTGAAATTGGCATGGTTGATACTTTGTGAGACCTCATTAGGGTGCCTAGGAACCCTACAGTGGTATCAGAGCCTAGCTAGAGCCTTAGGCGAAGTCTAGACGGAATTTGAAGTCCGAACGAACCGAAACCACAAAATTTTCCATGCTCTCTGTCCTTTTTTCAAAAACTGGGATTTTTCCAAATTAAAAATATGCAGAAAACCCAGCAGGAAAATATAAGAATTACGGCGCAAAATTGGGGTCATGAACAGTGCAAGATGACGCGGAACCGCGGCAGAAGCCTGCCTTAGGCGGCGGTTCCGTGGCAGATTGATGACGTCAGCCTTTAAAACTTTGCACAGTAATTCATTGTTTTCAGTGCTGAGTTCTCTGGGTATTTTTAAATTTTATTCAAGAGTTGAATTTTCTGGAGTTGTTTTGGGGATTCGGTGTTTTGATCGGAGTATCAAATTTTGTCTGTGTGGCTTTCCGGATAAATTTTAGAATATGTTAAAAAGTTCGACCGGATATAAATACCCAATTTTTCCCCTGTCGGGAAATTTCCAAGTGTTGGATTTTTCCGTAGTTTAACGACGTTCTAAGTAGTGCAAGTAACGCGATGGTCCCTCTAGAAGACAACAAACCTTAACTCGATTATGTGACCGTCTTGAACTGCCCTTTGAACCTTCGGGTTTGGGGCAGTACGGCGTGCCACATGTGAGGCGTTGGCTTGACCCTTCTACGGCTGGACCGTTGGTACTGAGGCACGAACTGAATGTTGTTAGACTCATATTTCATGTGTTGATCTGTATCGGGAAAACTTGGGTGTTCGATTGTTCGATCGGAAAGTTTGACATTTTCTATTTATCCGGAATGGGATACAATAATTGGAATTCACAAGTAGTTATGAGATAACTGAATGAATGTTATAAATCTAGCAATTTAGTCTCACTTGATCGGTTGCCACGGAATTTTGATGTGATCAAAAGTCCGTCGCAATCACGTAGCGTACGCGGATACTCGCCGGGTAAACTTAATAGATAGCCTCACTCCATAGCCCCGACCAAGTGACTGTAGGAGAACCTCGTCGCCGAAAGCATCCGTTCGGGTGCTCGCGGTAGCGGTGTTCCGCCTTGGTGCACTTCGTCGACGGTATAGGGGGTGCGGCCGCCTACTAAAGTTTGCGACGAGCATTCGATCAGGATGTCGGGAATCCTGTTGAATTGCCCGACTTGGTATTGAAAAGTGTTTTCGATTTTGAGACTAAAATGCAGGGTTTATAATTGTTAGGCATGCGATGTCTAAAGAATTCATTGGTTTAGGCATGCGATGTCTAAGAAGGTTGCGGATTCCAACTGTTGTAGTTTTACACTTTCTTTTCTGTGACCGTAAGTGTAATATGTGATATCGCCGGTTTCGTTGCTATATGTCAACGACAATTGGGATACGCATGTTTACTTACGTTGATGACATGTGATGTTATGTGTTGCTGGATATGTTATATTGGATCGTCGTGTTTGAATAGCCGGGGGTTTTTATGTGAGATGAGTGTTTTTCATTTTCATTCATGTAAAAACTTGTATGTAATATTCTTTTATTGGGGCGCTTCCAGGTTGCGGAAGATGTCACCCGTTATTGTATATTATTTACTTTTCCGCACTAGGATAGACCCAAGGAGAGGAGCACAAGTAACCGGGTTCTGGAGTCCAGTGGGAGACCAACTCGAGGAGTCGAGTTCGGGTCTCCTAACTCTAGAATTGGTAGGGTTGCTTGCCGCTCTCGTAGGGGTCTAGGGGTGTGGGTTTGGCTATTCATCGCGATCGTGGAATCCGTGTTTTATACTGGCTCGTATTGAAAACACGGACGTCCTAGTATATCCAATATTTCATATGTTTCTTCTGCTGCGATATCTGTGATGTGATCATGTGATGTTTCTGTGATGGATATAGTATATATGATATATTATATAGACGTTACTTATGTTTTACACCCGCGCTAGCCCTGCCCCGCTCTGCCGTTAGTTACCTAACCTAACGGTGCACGAGGGGACATCGAGGCGAATGCGGATGGCATAAGTGTACGTCATATCTATCTGTGATGTTTAGGTACTTAAATGATGGGACATCATTAATGTGATTAATGAAATAAAAGAAACCTAAGATGTTGTAGAATCGAATTTCAAAATAAAACAGGTAGCTACAGTTCTTGCTTTGTACAGCGGTATATTTGATATATCCTGCACCTTATTCGATGAGGAAAGGACCGAGATCCCTTCACCGGGAGTAACTCCTTTAGCAATAACTGGCTGATTCTACACACTCGGTTTGTCTTTTGATTGCTTTTAAGTGTTTTTGCTTTGCACAGTGATATATGTGATATATCCCGCACCTCATTCGACGAGGAAAGGACCGACGATCCCTTCACCGGTAGTGACTCCTTTAGCAAAACTAGAAAAGCCTCAAAAGCACTCCATTTTAAAATCATTTGATCCTACAACGATATAAAGTTCATTACGCAAAAGGTTTTCTTAAAAACCTGTCGTAGCCCTCCGTCATTTCAGATAGGTAATAGTTAGTATTCGTGCTGCGTTTGTTGACTCAGTCAAGGCGTAGTGTGCGGTAGCTGATTATTGCTTATCTGCAAAGCATATGATGCGATTGGATTAGGGTAGTCGTGCGGCCTTGTTGACTCAGTCATGGGTCGTGCGGGTGGGTTTAATTCAATCGAGAAATGACGGGTTGAAGTTTACTTGCGGTCTATGGTTTGTTGACTCAGTCAAGGTCATAGATCGCATGGGGCAAAATATTATCGGGAATTTCAAGTGTTGAAATTTGCAATGAGATTGCATACCTTCTATGAGATAGTTGGATCCCGATACCCGCTGTGAGTAAGAGTTACTCCTGGGAGAGTTTTATACATTACAATTAGCCGATCAAGTAGGTTTCTAGAAAGGTGTCAACGGGGTTACGCCTCTGGGAAAACGAGGTTTACATTAATTAGGTTCGTGCGAAAGCACGGGGGACCTCCCTCAAAGTACCGACACTGGCCTGGCTGAAAGATTGGCGAACTTGTAGTGTGTAATTAATACCGGCTAGTCTTTCCTTTTAGGGTTTGAAGGAAGATTTGATAAAAAGCAGTGGGAGCCATCCTGATTAGATAAAATAATAACCAATCTATTCTTGCAAGAGCGCACGCTGAGTGTTTTCTTCTCTCTCTCTCCAGGTAGCGACCATATCACGCCTTAATCAAGATAATAATACGGATATTTGACCGAACCCGCTTGTTATACTGAGCTGGGGAACGTTGGTCCCGCTCCAACTTATAATTGTTATAAGACAGAGCAGGAAATTGGGGAATACCAGATTTCCCGTGCCGCCCAAACGAAGAGAATGCATGCTGATGCATCATCTTCGGGTGTGTTCTTTATACAGAACTGTTTCTCTATTCTTTACGTCCTGGGTATGTGATACCGGATCAGGATCCCGCATATGTAATATGTTACATGGGCTACAGATAGGTAAAGAACTGAGAACGGGTGATAAGTTTCATGAGGCAGAAAACGGGACAAGTGTTGCAGCCAAGTCTGTTGGTCACTGTCACCCTGTATTATGAATACATTGATTCTGAACAAATGTTATTAGATACCGAACCTGATATACAAAATCATATCTATCTCTTTATCAGTAAAGAAATGATAAAATTTTGTATAGTTGGATAATGTTTTGAACATTTCCTATATCAAAAGTTGATCGGTTCAGGCACGTTATCTAAAAGCATTGACATTCTAAATCAAACTACAGTTCTTTAATATACAGAACACACACAAGAGGAAGAGTTCAGAAATGAACGAATCCTTCTTGAGGTATTGTAGACTAGGTCATATCAATGCGACCCGACTGGCTGAGTTACATTTAGATGCATATTTAAATCAGTTTGAATTTACATCTTGTGAAACTCGCCAGTCATGTCACAAAGATAAGATGACCACAGCTCCGTTTATTGAAAACAGAGAAAGAGTTAGTAAACTCTTGGGATGATACATGTTGATGTATGTAGGTCCCCTGTCTACACATGCCATGACTGATTCTTTATACTTCATTACATTCTCTGATAATCTCTTAAGATTCAGACATATGTTTCTGTTGAAACACAAGTCCGAACCTTTTGAGATATTCACAGAATATAAGTTAGAAGTAGAGAACCAAAATACGGGTATGAGTATTATGTCCTTTGATGTGATCAAAGAGGAGAATACTTGAGCACGAAAATCCTGGACTATTCTAAAGGAGAATGAGATTCTCTCTCAGTATTAATCCTCTGAATACACCATAGCACGATGGTATATCAGGGCGGAGCAGATACACCCTATTTGATATGGTGTGCTCTATGATGAGTACTACTGAGTTACCTTTTTCCTTCTGGGAGTTATGCGCTTGAGAAGTTGCATACCTATTGAATACGGTTCCAATCAAATCAGTTGCCTACCGCTTCATATGTGATATGAAATGGGAAGAACCCATGTCTTAAGTTAGTTAAGATTTGGAGTTGTCCGGCCTATGTCTGAAAAGCAAAATCCGGACAAGCTCGAGGCAAGGTCAGTTATGTAGAACTGGAAATGTTCCAGCTATACAAAACTGCAGCTGAAGATTTGATAGAACCAAAGAATTCAATAGTTACCAACGAACCTCAGCCTCTCCGCCGATCTAGTAGGGTTTTCTCACCCACCTGAGAGATACTTCGGTTTCTCAATGACAGTGGGAGCGAAGATTGCATCATGAGATGATGACCCAACTAGTTTCGAGCTGGCCATCGAGAGTGAGACTCTGTAAGAATGGCTGGATGTTTATCAATCTGAGATGGAATCCTTATACACCAACAAAGTATGGACTTTGGTTGTTATATCTGAAGGGTTAAATCCCCATCAGGAGCAAGTATATCTTGAGAAGATTACTTGGTGTACATCGAAAAGTTGAGACTTTCAAATCTAGACTTGTTAAAAGTGTGCATCATTGACCAGGTGTGGATAATGATGAAACCTTTTTCAAGTAGCTATGCTTAAGTCCATCCAGATCCTACTTGTCACGGCTACATACCATGACTACGATATCTGGTGGTTGGGTGTCATGACTGCTTTTCTAAATGATGTTTTAGAAGAGCGCGTCTATAAGTACACAGCCAGAGGGCTTCGTAGACAGTGGGAGCAGCGGAAACGTGTGCAAGATGCTTTATATGATAAAGCAGGCATCGCGGAGTTGGAACGTCTGTTTTGATGTAATAGTCAAACAGTTTGACATCATCAAAATGGTAGATGAACCATGTATAAACAAAAAGGTAGTAGGGAGTATGGTGACGATCCTCGTAGAGTACGTGGATGACATACTCTTGATAGGGAAGGAGTTTCCTATGCTACGCTCGATCGATCTCCGCTTATCACAAGGATTCTCCAAATAGGATCAAAGTGATACCTACTAAATCCTGGATTTTGGATCTATGAGATAGATCTAAATGGATGTTAGGATTCTCACTAGTTGTAGTGAGATGGTATCAGTCGATCCTGGGGAGAATCACTGGAAGGGTTCCAGGGTGATAAAGACGACTGAATGTCAGTCACAGGCATTGTCTATACCCTCAGTAAAGGGACGGTATGTTGGAAGAGTTCCAAGCTAGATACCGTGGCATACTAGACGATAAAGGCAGGATACATCGCTACTTAAGATGCTACCAAAGAGGCTGTTTGGGTGTATATTGGTTCATGAGATGAACTATGTTCCTCCCATTGTGTGACAATGGAGTTGTGGCTTATGCCAAGGAACGCAGGTCCCATCAGTGATCCAGACATATTCTAAGACAGTATCACTTGATCATGGAGATGGTTGATCTCCAGGGTGATCGAGGTTTGGAGAGTAGACTCAGAGGACAACACAGCGGATCCACTCACAAAGGCCTGTTCCCAGAGAGAGACTTTTATGGGATGGTTGAGTATGAGATACTTCAAACCACTGCTACAGATGGCCCTAGTGCAAGTGGGAGATTGTTAGTTATAAGTATGCCCTAGAGGCCATTACTATACATAGGATGTATATTGTAGTGGATGCTGGGACGTATATAGGGAGGACTTTCTTGCTCGACATGATAGTGTGCTATCTGGTTGCACTTTACCTTAACGTGTATACTGATTGTCTCTCTGTTACATGTTGGTAAAGCCCCTAGGATGTGTACTTGACTACCTGGACTATGATGCGGATCATACTAGTGGGGACATGGTAGTCCATAAGTACATCCTTCAAAGTCCCTAGTCGTGGGTGTATCGAGACGGGGCATCGATATACCAGAGTAGACTAGCGTGTACCTTCTCGACCCATACAGATGGGCGATGGATGATCCCATATCCATTGGTGTTTGACATCAGAGATGATATACGGGTGATCAGTAGAGACTGGGTACACTGGACGGACTCGCCGAGAACTCCCAGATGGTATTATACCTCACGTCAGATGGCAGTTCTCTGGTGACGCTGGTACAGAGTAGTCTGTTGACCCGAGATCGTCATAGAGTCTTGTGTGGTTCCCACTGTGCTTTGATTTCCATCTTACCACGTCCAAGAGGGCATGCAAAACGGTGGTTTTTGGGTACAGTCCCGAGTCACATGGAGGCAATAAGCGATAGGAGGGGATTCGTCTCTCCCGGTATAGGGGGTTGATGTTGCGCTGTGTTCGATTGGCTATAACAGGAAATCCCTGGCCAGGGTTGCTGAGATTTACTGGTAAGTGTTACCAGTAGTTTCTCGAACAGTTATAGACCTCATATCGACACGACTTATCGAGCTATTGGGGTCTGACGTTTACCACCCCTAGGGGAGATATGCGACATATCAGACGATCAGACCGGACTGTACGGTAGTGTTACTGGTTGGATTCACAGGAGTGTGAGCGGGCTTGCTCGTCGATCTTCTGATCGCTCAATACCCGGGTGGCCGTTATGTTTAGCAGAACGCTTGCGGCTTGTGGGTGTTTGATATGATCATCGCCTGCTGCCGGCGTATTGACGAGTCTTTAGAGTCCTACACAGAGGTTTCCTGGCTCAAGCGAAACGAAATAGGAGCGCATATGAGATATGTGCGGGACCGAGAATAATGCGTGTATATGATACCGTATTTCATTCTCGCGATCAATGTGTCGAATGGTTGTATGCGATATAACCTAGTTATCGAATCAAGGATTGATTCGATAAGCCGATACATTATATACTAGTCGGTTGTGTGCGACATGACCGGATCATTGAATCAAGTGTTGATTTAATGATTTAATGTATAATTATATATTTGATATATTAGTTTGCATTAACTAGTAATGGTTCACTTTAAATGGATATTCTCACTTGGATTGTGCAAGTTGTATATGTGATATACTTTTATGCACTTGTTTGTATCATGTTTGATGATACATGCTTTTTGGTTAAGTGTAAAGTATTAAACTATGGTTAAGTGGATGATTAGGTTTTTACTTATTCATTGATTTATTTCATTTATTCTTTTTGGAAAATAGAATGCAAAGAGAAAAATGGTGGAATTTTTTTGTTCATTCATGAAGCTTCATGAATACTTTGACTTAGTCACCATTTTTGTCTTCATACCTAACCTAACCATTCACTTAACTTGAGTTTAGTCTCTACACATAACCATGGTTGGATTATGATAAGTTTGGATTTTCTTTTCTATTTTAATTTAACTTATCATATCATTATCTTCTTCTTCTTCTTCATCTTCACTTGAAGAAGCTTTCTTCATCAATGGTGGATTGATGAAACAAGTGAGAAATCCAATTCTAAAGTCTACCCACTTCCTATTTCTTCATCCTCTACCTCTTGCCAAGTAGTAGAGTGTGTTTCCTTCACAAGTTTCTTGACTTGGTGAAGTCGGAGCTTGATTTAGCGATGCCTCGACGTAGATCATCTTCGGCATGGACATCGATGACCTAGCCCGTCCATTTTCCGACGAAGCCGACACTAGAGCCCAGGACATGTTATGGACAGCGAGGAGACTTCATTGCGGAGCTATGGAGGTGGAGAACCGGATCTACAAAGGTTGTATTTCCGTATCTCTTAGTTAAGTGTTAACTAGTTTATCTTTTCGCCTAGAAATCTAGCCAACGATCCGTTCTAGGGTTTCTCGGCACCGTTTAAATTTGAAATTGGCATGGTTGATGCTTTGTGAGACCTCATTAGGGTGCCTAGGAACCCTACAGACTCGTCGGGAACTGTTGGTTGGTATTATACCTATCGTCAGTTATCAGTTCCCAGGTGACATGAGTACAGCTTAGTCCGCTGACTTGACACTGTCACTTCGCCTCGAGTGTGTTCCCACTGTACTTTGATTACTACCCTACCACGGCTCAAAGGAGTCGTGCAAATAGGTAGTAGTTGGGTGCAGTCCCGATGCACTTGGAGGCAGTGACGGTTAGACAGGATTCGTCTCTCCCAGTATTGGGGGTTGACATCGCGCTGTGTCTAGGAGAGCCATTACACGAGTAGTCCCTGGCCAGGGCAAGCGAGATATACTGGTAGGTTTCCAGTGTTATCTCAGGGTGTTCTGGGCTACACTCCGTCACGACTTGTACCGCTATTAGGGGACTGACGTTTACCGCCCCCTAGGCCCGCCATGCGATGTATCAGACGAACAGACCGGACTGTACGGAGACTGTCACATACAGGCTCAGTAGGAGTTCAGATGGGGTTACCTCATCAGTCTTCTTATCGACATCTACCTGGGGACCGTTACGTACAGCTAGTGCCGCTTGCGGTCTGTGGTTAAACCCACTGCCAGCGTAGTGTCGAGTCTTTAGAGTCCCACACAGAGAGCTATTCGCCTTTAGGCAAAATGAGTAGAGGTCGCATGGCTTTGTGACAGGGTTCGTTCACATCCGCGCACTTGTGCACGTTTGCTGTCCGGACAGCTTATACTAGCGGGCTTTGGTTTAAGCCGGATCCTAGTATATGATTTGGGATTGGTTTTATCTCATTGAATTCGTGTTCCTTGGAACACGAATACGGGTGCGTATGCACAGTTGCTTGAGACAGAGGGAGAGGACTTTGATTAGGGTTAATGACCATTGTCATTTTATTAACCCTAATGCTTATGTGTGTATTGTAGGGTTCCTAGGCACTCTAGTGAAGTCTCACAAGTGATCAAACATGCACAAATCAAATTTTACGGGTGCCTACAAACCCGACTACGGATCGTTTACTAGATATTTAGGCGAAAACATAAACTAGTTAACATTTTAACTAAGGGAACGGATATACAACCTTTGTAGATCCGGTCCACCACCTCCACGGCTCCGCAATGAAGTCCCCTCGCTGTCCAAATCATGTCTTGGGCTCTAGCGTCGGCATCATCGAAGAATGGGCGGGCTTGATCGTCGGTTCGATACCGAAGATGATCTACGTCGAGGCATCGCTAGAACAAGCTCCAACTTCACCAAGTCGGAAAAACTTGTGAAGGAAACACCCTATACTACTTGGAAAGAGGTAGAGGATGAAGAAATAGGAAGTGGGTAAACTTTAGTTTTGGATTTCTCACTAGACTTCATGACTTGCCATTGGAGTAGCAAGCTTTCTTCAATGTTGAAGAAGATGAAGAAAGAAGAAGATGATATGATGAGTTTATTAAAAATAAGATAATTAAATCAATACTTATCATATCATTAACCTAAGATAGGTGTAGAGAATTGACTAAGGTTAATATGAAGAGTTAGGGTTAAGAAAGAAGACAAAATGGTTATTTAGTCAAAGTTTCAAGAAACTTCAACTACAAACAAAATAAGCCACCATTTCATTTTCTTTATCATTTTCTTTTTCCAAAATTAAATAAGAAAAAGAAAACCCTAATCTTAATCTTAACCATGGTCTAATTCTTTACACTAACCCTAGCTTGCATGTATCATCAAACATGATACAATCATGTGCACAAAATATATCACACATGCAATGTGCACAAACTAAGTGAGTGAATCCATTTAAAGTGAACCAATACTAGTTAATGCAAAGCAATATATCAAATATATAATTATACATTAAACCATTAAATCAACACTTGATTCAATGATCCGGTTATATCGCATATAACCGGCTAGTATCCAATGTATCGTCTTATCGAATCAATCCTTGATTCGATAACTAGGTTATATCGCATATAACCAATCGATACATAGATCGCGAGAATGGAATACGGTATCACATACACGCATTATTCTCGGTCCCGCACATATCTCATATGCGCTCCTATTTCGTTTCGCTTGAGCCAGGAAACCTCTGTGTAGGACTCTAAAGACTCGTCAATACGCCGGCAGCAGATGATGATCATATCAAGCATCCACAAGCCGCAAGCGGTCTGCCAAACGTAACGGCCACCCGGGTATTGAGCGATCAGAAGATCGACGAGCAAGCCCGCTCACACTCCTGCGAATCCGACCAGTAACACTACCGTATAGTCCGGTCTGTTCGTCTGATATGTCGCATATCTCGCCTAGGGGTGGTAAACGTCAGACCCCAATAGCTCGATAAGTCATGCCGACGTAGGGTCCATAACATTCGTGAAACTACTGATAACTCTTACCAGTATATCACAGCAACCCTGGCCAGGGATTTCCTGTTATGGCCAGTCGAGCATAGCACAACATCAAACCCCAATACCGGGAGAGACGAATCCCCTCCTATCGCTCATTGCCTCCATGTGAATCGGGACTGTACCCAAAAACCACCTGTTTGCACAACTCAGTAGAGCCGTGGTAGGGTGGAAATCAAAGCACAGTGGGAGACACACAAGACTCTATGACGATCTCGGGTCAACAGACTAAGCTGTACCAGTGTCACCAGAGAACTGCCATCTGACGTGAGGTATAATACCATCTGGGAGTTCTCGGCGAGTCCGTTCAGTGTACCCAGTCTCCACTGAGCACCCGCATACCATCTTCGATGTCAAACACCAATGGATATGGGATCATCCATCGCCCATCGCATGGGTCGAGAAGATATACGCTAGTCTACTCTGGAATATCGATGCCCCGTCTCGATATTCCCACGACTAGGAACAATTCAAGGATGTACTCTTGGACTACCCAGGCCCCACTAGTATGATCTACATCATAGTCCTGGAAGTCGAGCACACATCCTATTGGCTTTATCAACATGTAATCAGAGAGACAGAAAGTATACATGTTAAGATAAAGTGCAACCAGATAGCGTACTATCATGTCGAGCAAGAAAGTCCTTCCTATATATGTCCCAGCATCCACTACAATATACATCCAATGTACAGTAATGGCCTCTAGGGCATACATATAACTAACAATCTCCCACTTGCACTAGGGCCATCTGTAGCAGTGGTTGCAGTATCACATACTCAACCATCCCCTAAAAGTCTCTCTTTGGGAAAAGGGCCTTCGTGAGTGGATCCGCCGTGTTGTCCTCTGAGTCTACTCTCCTAACCTCGATCACCCTGGAGATCAACTATCTCCATGATCAGGTGATGATGCCTTAGATTATGTCTGGGTCACTGATGGGACCAGGGTTCCAGGGCCAAAGCCACACTTCCATTGTCATACAATGGCAGGAACCTAGTTCATCTTATGAACCAATAAACACCCAAACTGCCTCTTTGGTAGTATCTTTAATAGCGATGTTACCAGCCTTTATCGTTTAGTTTGCCACGGTATCGATCTTGGAACTCTTCCAACATACCGTCCCTCTATTGAGGGTAAAGACAATGCCCGTGACTGACATTCAGTCGTCTTTATCACCCTGGAACACTTCCAGTGATTCTCCTCAGGATCGATTGATACCATCTCACTACATCTAGTGAGAATCCTAACATCCAATTACATCTATCTCATAGATGAAAACTCAGGATTTAGGAGGTATCACTCTGATCCTATTTGGGGAATCCTAGTGATAATATGAGATTGACCGATCGTAGTATAGGAAACTCTTTTCCAATCAAGAGTATGTTGTCTACGTACAATACGAAGATGACCACCTTACTCTCTACTACCCTTTTGTATATACAAGGTTCGTCTACCATTTTGATGAAGTCAATGTAACACCTGAGGTCAGGGTTAGTAGTGATTAAGTGTTAATGTAGGGTTTTTGGCAAAAAGTTTACAAAAAAAAAACGGGTTTCTTATAGACTATCTGGTTTTGTGGTTATTTTGTGAAATTTTATCTCAACCAACCACACTTGTGCACGATAGCCAGGGGTAAGATTAGGGTATGCCATATCTTGAGCTTGTGAGTCGTTGTGCTAAGTTAACCATGGTGGTCTAAACTTCTTTGTTTTGTTTGGTGTTGATTGAGGGGTTGTAGTTTTAATTTGGTTTAAGATTGGGGTTGTCTTAAGGGGAGGTTATGATGGACCTTGATTGTTTCACACTTCCTTCTTTTCAAAATCTCATTTGCCTCTCAAACTCATCGTATATACACACACACACCAGCAATTTTCAGCTGATTTCAGCAGCCAAAATCAGCACCAGCAGCTCCCATCATTATCACAACACAATCCCCTGCTTAAATTCAGCGCTTAAATTCAGCAATCAGATCTCATAGCATCAGCCCCCCCACCCTATACAGCTACTAAACCATCACATCAGCCAAATTTCATCCAATCAGCCACCCAATTTTCAAACTCAGCAGCACCAAATCAGCCATTAGCATCAGAAGTCCACTTAGGCTGCTCCAAAAACAGCACACCAGCTGTTACTTCAGCCCATAGTTCAACACACAACACCACACTCCACCACAAATACTTCAACATCTTCTCCACCTGCTGCTACTACTTCAAACAGCAACACAAATAACACTAAAACCCCAGAACCAGAGCAACAACATCAGCTCTCTGAAATTGCATCAGCCTTTGCAACAGCAGTTGCAAATCAGCTCCAGCCAAGTTTGCAGCACCAGCCTCATACCATACACCACACCACTCCATACCACACCATATCAACACCATACCACACCACACCCCACCTCACACCACACCACACAACTCCATACAACAACAACAACAACATTTTCCAGCAAGCAACAGCAACAGCAAACCCATTTTTCTTTGCATCAGCCTCAGCACCAGCTGCACCAGCTTGGATTCCAGCAGCTCCAGTTCACCACAGCAGCACCTACCCTCTTCTTCTCCTCCTTCTCCCTTGTTGCAAGGTTCTTAGAGGGTATAACTCTTGAACTTTTCGTATATTATAAAGATTTGGTGCTTGATTAGCTAGTTGTTGTGATAAATAGAATTTTCATGCTAGAATTGTGCAGTGATGCTAGATTTAGCCATTTTAGAGTGTTTGTAGTTTAATGAGCCATCTTTAGTGTTAACTAACCTGTTGAAGCCCAGTAGTATCATTAAAATTGGATGGTTAGCCTAATTTGCTAAAATTTCGATAATCTAGCTTAATCGGTGTCCATATCATGCTTAAAAGTGATATTGGGTGTTTTATGGAGATTTTGAGCAAAGTAAGAGTTACGTTAGTTATAATAAACCTCTTAGGTCCTAGTGAGGCCAGCCAACCAGAGAAATCCCCCAGATTTCTCGTAGAAACCCGATTTACCCGACTTGGCGTATTTTAGCAGATTTAGTGACTTTTAACCTCTTTTAGATCTGCTATTAATAGGTACTTGTTCTAAATTAGCAAACCATACTAGATTAATATGCAGGGTTTTCTGGACTTTTGAGTGGGACCCGGACCCATTTGGCCGGGGTTGGGCCGGCGGCCCCTTCTTCCCAGGCCGGCGACGCTGGCCTCCTGTGTGAGATGAGTGTGTGTGTTTGTGTGGGTAGGGGTCTGTAGGTATTTTAGTAAGTTTGGCATTGTTGATTTGATAAGTTTAGGCCTGAGGCAAAATCTGGAACTAGTTACGTGTTTTCGATGTTTTAAGACTTGTGCGACACGCGCGTGATACGCGTGGTTCTGTGGCGCGCTGCGCGACACAGCGTGTCAGTTCTGATTCAGGTAGGTTTGTGCGCGTCGCGTCGCGTCGCATCGCGTCGTGTGCACACGCGTTTGGTTTCACGCACGCGTATCCCTTTTGTCGATATATCACGTTTTGCAGAATTTCTTCTTATATGGTGACTCGTGTGAATTCTAGGTTCGCCGGCAGGAACTTCAAGCGCAGCTGAAAAGGGAAAACAGGTGGTCGGACACACTTAGCATAGGACCACGGTGAGTAGATTTAACATCTACGGGGGACAATCGTTTGGATGGTGCGAGTCGCCCGATAGATTTTAGTAGACTTGGTATTACGGTAACATTGGACTAATAATGATAAAACTTGCATGATAATCGCTGTAGTCAGTATCTACATGATGTTCCATATATGCAGATTCATTATAGGACACATGCACCATTACCAGGTTTTATATGTTGCTCGAGCACTATTCATGTGGACACACACACCCTGGTAATTGCCATATCACGACACTAAATAACTTTAAATCTGGAACATGTTAACTGCCTAGGAATGTGACATTGAAATAAGTATTTAAATTGATACCATAAGCATTCATAATCATCGGCATATGCATTTATGATAATTTTGTGAGATTTATGATATTTCTGGATTTCGGGGGAAAGCCGCAAGATTTCAACTGATAATTGTTAAAAATATAAAAGCTGCGGTTTTCTAGTGATGTAAAGTGTCGTCCACCATGAGTTTGCTGTGGTTTTTGAGACCCGTTTCGAGGAGGTGGATGAACCGTCTCGGGTACATGGTGGGCCCGGTATGGTACCTCGGGGCAAGAAGATCGCAGATGATGGCGTTGAGCCTGGCAGGGGACGGATTACCTACCGGTGATTTCATTTGGCACGGCGGATATCCAGAGGATACCGACTGTGGCCGCTGGATTGAGATATGGATTTTGATATGGATCAGCCGGATGGCTGAGGCCAGAGACACTGGACATGGATATATGAGATTTGGACGGTTTTGAGGTGTCGTTGCTGGACACGGATTTTACTGTTTTTCCTGGATATTATTATTGATGTTTAAAAAAGGGGAGTTTCAAAACAAAGGAAGAATAATTCTCATACACACTTGATTGTATTTTCATGTGGCATACATACCTGTTATCACCTCCATGTGACATATATACTTGCTAGTATACTGTTGATGCATACACACCTGCTGGTACATATAGCTATACCTGTTTTAGGGATGTCAGGACACTTGTGTGCATGCATACGATAGCCTTAGTAAATGTTATCTATTACTCACGAGCTGGCAACTCACCCCCGTTGTGCCACAGCTTTTCTGCAGGTCCATTCCGTCAGCACTGTAGCGGCGGATACCTTTGCTTCATTCGTACTTCTTGCCTGGACTAGAAGCTTTTGCTCATAGGTGGGTTATTATCAGTTTGTACCACCTTATATATGCTCATTGTATCTAGAGTACTCCATCTACTGTCGCTACCATATCTACAGTTCTACTGTTTCTACTGATGTTACTGTATCTACTGTTGCTACTATCAGTTCAGTTGTACCTGTTTTTATTCGGATGACTGTATATTGACCTAGATGTGAGATTGTGAGACTTGAGGATTTATTTATGATGTATCTGGGTCGAGCTCACTTGAGTCGACATGATTATTCCTCATGCACTGATTTCTTCTATATTCTGCTGGAATTTTGGAATAAGGGTAAATTGATTTAGTAATGAGGTAAATGCTTAAATTATTTGGTTTTTCCTTCACTCAAATTCTTAATTGGGTTTTGTATTCTGGGCTTCGGCTTACTTATTTTACGGACGCCTTGAGACGTTTCGTAACTTAAGTGCCGGTCGCGTTCCGTACCTTTCGGGTCGTGACAAAGTTGGTATCAGAGCCAGGTTTCACCTTTCTGAGTGTAGGATGACCCTTAGTAGATGGAGTAAGTGACTTAAGCAGGGTGGCGTAGCGTACGTATGTCCGCGGCATACTTGCGTTGCGGTACTCCGCCTAGGTGACTTTAGGATATATTTGCTTGAAATTCCTTCTTCAATTCCGTGTATCCTACGATCTTATTCTTGTTCCTGTACCAGCTACTATGCCGCCAAAGACTACCAGAGCACAGAGGGCTGCCGCCCGAGACGAGATTCGAGCTGGCTCATCCGAGACTAGGACTGAGCAGGGTAGTATCCCTACGCCGCAGGGACAGACCGATCCACCTTCCCCAGGCCGTATGGATAGACTCGAGACTGGTATGGAGGAGTTGCGACAGATGATGGGGAGTATGCAGGAGCTACGTCAGATGGTAGGATCCTTCGTTGCGGCCAGTCATGCACCGAGGCCGGAGGACGTACCCACTGCATCCCAGACTACTGTGATACCTGCTCCTACTACTACCACCGCGACCATTCCGGTTTCGCTTCAGGAGTTCATGAGGCTGAGACCTCCAGTTTTTACGGGTACCGATGCAGCAGAGGACCCGCAGACGTTCCTTGACAGCTTGGCCAGGATCTGCCGTTCGCTGAGATGTTCCGATGATCGCTGGGTAGAGCTTGCGAGTTTCCGACTAGAGGGTCTCGCACAGATATGGTGGGAGTCAGTTCTGAGAGGTCGAGCTGCAGGTCTATCGCCCATGACCTGGACCGAGTTCACAGCAGTTTTTCTTGCCCGATTCCTCCCGGAGAGCGTTCGCGACGTCAGAGCTCGTAGTTTCGAGGCCTTGGTCAAGACACCAGGGATGACGGTGTCTGAGTATGACGTTCAGTTTACACAGTTGTCCCGATATGCTCCGTATCTGGTGGATACCGAAGCAAAGAGAGTGAAGAGGTTTATACAGGGACTGGATGCCCAGTTATATCTTGCCATTGGCGCCCAGCATTTCGATACCTACTCGGCAGCTATGAATACAGCATTGCGGATGGAGGCACGTATTTCAGCAACTTCGGCTGTTACCGGGCCGAAGAGAATTCGTACTGGCATGTCAGATCAGAGGCAGCATGCCAGATTCCTTCCAAGAGATAGGACCGGCAGAGGATTTGGACGAGGTCATCTATATGGATCGTATACACAGGGACAGCAGTCGTCGCCAGGATGCTTTGGGTGCGGGAGTCTGCACCATCGTGTTAGAGACTGTCCAGCATGGCGACAGGGAGCGACGACCGTTCCACACGTGACTCTACCTCCATCACCGCCCCCTCCTCAGAGAGCCCTACTTCCTGCCACAGGCAATGCTCCACGCCAGTTAGGTGTACCCAGAGGCCGTGGACGTGGCGCACCGATCCAGAGAGGACGAGGAGGCAGAGGCCAAGGCCGAGGTCAGCCCGCTATCGGAGGAGGACAGGCCCGAGTTTTTGCATTAACACCCCAGGATGCGCAGGCATCCAATTCCGTCGTTACAGGTACTCTATCAGTTTGTTCTGTTGATGCCCACGTGTTATTTGATCCCGGATCCACGCACTCTTATGTTTCCACACACTTTGTACCGAGTTTGAGTAGAGAGTCCGGTTTGCTTGATCAGCCACTTGTTGTGACCACTCCTATGGGAGAGTCCTTTGTTGCTAGGCACGTGTTCCGATCCTGTACCGTTCGTATTGGCGAACGAGAGCTGCCTGTCGACTTGATCCTTCTGGAGATGTTGGACTTCGACATTCTTTTGGGCATGGATTGGTTAGCCACGTGCTATGCGTCTGTGGACTGCCGTGAGAAGACAGTTAGATTTTGTTTTCCCGGCGAGTCGGTTTTTGTTGTGAAGGGGGACCGTGGTGCCACCCCTCACATGTTGATTTCTTCTCTTCGTGCTGTCCAGCTATTAAGGAAGGGATGTCAGGGATTCTTGGCTTATGTCAGTGATACTAGAGCTACAGATATGCCGTTGGACCAGGTCCCGGTTGTTTGTGAATTCCCTGATGTTTTCCCTGATGAGCTTCCTGGACTGCCGCCTAAGCGCGATGTCGAGTTCTGTATTGATTTAATTCCTGGCTCGGGACCTATTTCTATACCGCCCTATCGAATGGCCCCAGCGGAACTTAGTGAATTGAAGGTTCAGCTGCAAGAATTGTTAGATAAGGGACTTATTCGACCTAGCGTTTCACCATGGGGTGCTCCGGTCCTGTTTGTCAAAAAGAAGGACGGAAGTTTGCGCCTATGCATCGACTACCGCCAGCTGAACAAGGTTACCGTACGGAACAGATATCCGTTGCCACGCATAGATGATTTATTCGACCAGCTTCAGGGTGCGGGTTATTTTTCAAGGATCGACTTACGATCAGGATATCATCAGCTGCGAGTCCGACAGGAGGATGTACCGAAGACAGCCTTCCGTACACGCTATGGCCACTATGAATTTCTGGTGATGTCGTTCGGACTCACCAACGCCCCAGCTGCATTCATGGATTTGATGAACCGTACATTCAGGCCGTATCTTGACTTGTTCATCATCGTGTTCATCGACGATATTTTGGTGTATTCCCGGAGCCGAGAGGAGCACGAGCAACATTTGCGGATTACTTTGCAGACCTTGAGGGAGAACCAGCTTTTCGCAAAATTTTCCAAGTGTGCATTCTGGTTGGACAGTGTCGGATTCTTGGGTCACGTGATTACGAGAGACGGCATATGTGTGGACCCGAAGAAGATCGAGGCCGTCCAGCAGTGGCCCAGACCGACATCGGTTACGGAGATCCGTAGTTTTCTAGGCCTTGCAGGCTACTACAGGAGATTTGTACAGGATTTCTCCCGTATTGCTGCACCTTTGACAGGTTTGACCCGGAAGGGAGTTCCTTTCGTTTGGACGGAGGAATGCGAGCGCAGTTTTCAGCAGCTGCGGACGTGTTTGACTACGGCGCCAGTATTATCTTTTCCTTCGGGATCAGGCGGATTTGTGGTTTACTGTGATGCTTCGCGAGTAGGGCTAGGATGTGTATTGATGCAGCATGACAGGGTAATCGCGTATGCTTCGCGGCAATTGAAGAAACATGAACAGAACTACCCCACTCACGATTTGGAGATGGCTGCAGTGGTCTTTGCACTGAAGATTTGGCGACATTACCTATACGGCGAGTCGTGCCAAATATTCACAGACCACAAAAGCTTAAAATACATATTTCAGCAGCGAGATCTGAACCTCAGACAGCGTCGTTGGATGGAGTTGGTGAAGGACTATGACTGCGAAATCTTATACCACCCGGGCAAGGCAAATGTAGTGGCAGATGCTCTGAGCAGGAGGCCCGAGGGTAATCTATCGTATATGTGCGCAGTGCAGAGGCAGTCATCAGCAGATTGGCAGATTTTATGCGACAGCCGAGTTGAGTTCGAGTTCCCTCCAACAGGGGGACAGCTCGCGCATGTGCGTGCGCGCCCACAGTTGCTTGACCGTATATATGAAGCACAGCGCAACGATGACCGTTGTTCAGAGATCATAGCACAGATGGGACATGGCAGATTTTCCGAGTTCGTAGTTGATGAACAGGGAATTTTACGATTTGGATCCAGACTGTGCGTACCAGATGCTGCAGGGTTCCTAGGCACTCTAGTGAGGTCTCCCAAGCCATCAACCATGGCAATTTCAAAAATTATGGTGCCTACAAACCCTAAAGTACGGATCGTTTGCTAGATGTCTAGGCGAAAAGAAAGCTAGCTAACAACTTAGCTAAAGAGAATACGGAAATACAACCTTTGTAGATCCGGTGCTCCACCTCCACGGCTCCGCAACGATGTCGTCTCCGCTGTCCAAATCAAATCCGGGCTCTAGAGTCGGCTCCGTCGGAGAATGGGCAAGCTAGGTCGTCGATGTCCATGCCGAAGATGATCTACGTCGAAGCATCGATGAATCAAGCTCCACCTTCACCAAACCGTGAAAAGTTGTGAAGAAAACACACTCTACTACTTGGCAAGAGGTAGAGGATGAAGAAATAGGAAGTGGGTAGACTTTAGAATTGGATTTCTCACTCATTTCCAACAATCACCATTGATGGACCTTGCTATTCTTCACTTGAAGAATGAAGAATAAGAAGAAAGATATTATGATAAGTTAATAGAAAAAGAAAAGAAAATGAATTCTTATCATAATTCTAACCATGGTCAAGTGTAGAGAATGAATCATGGTTAGTGTGAATGGTTAGGGTTAAGGATGAGATAAGTATGGTTGACTTTATCAAAGCTTCATGAAGCTTCAACTAAACTCCAAATCTAGCAACCATTCTTTTCTCTTTTCTTTTTATTTTCCAAAGTGAATAAACAAATAAATAAATGAATAAATAAGTAATGGAAAATAAAACTCTAACCATTCTTTTAACCATGGTTTATTCTTTGCACTTAACCAAGTAAACTTGTATCATCAAACATGATACAATCAAGTACACAAAATCATATCGCATATGTAATGTGCACACCCGAGCGAGAAAATCCATCTTAAGTAAACCGATACTAGTTGATGCAAAGCAATATATCAAATATATAAATATGCATTAAATCATTAAATCAACACTTGATTCAATGATCCGGTCATGCGCACATAACCGACTGGTATCTAATATATCGGCTTATCGAATCAACGCTTGAATCGATAACTAGGTTATATCGCATACAACCATTCGATATATTTATCGCGAGAATAGAATACGGTATCACATACACGCATTATTCTTGGTCCCGCACATATCTCATATGCGCTCCTATTTCGTTTCGCTTGAACCAGGAAACCTCTGTGTAGGACTCTAAAGACTCGTCAATACGCCGGCAGCGGATGATGATCATATCAAACATCCACAAGCCGCAAGCGGTCTGCTAAACGTAACGGCCACCCGGGTATTGAGCGATCTGAAGATCGACGAGCAAGCCCGCTCACACTCCAGTAAATCCGACCAGTAACACTACCGTACAGTCCGGTCTGATCGTCTGATAAGTCGCATATCTCGCCTAGGGGTGGTAAACGTCAGACCCCAATAGCTCAATAAGTCGTGTCGATATGAGGTCTATAACTGTTCGAGAAACTACTGGTAACACTTACCAGTAAATCTCAGCAACCCTGGCCAGGGATTTCCTGTTATAGCCAATCGAACACAGCGCAACATCAACCCCCATATACCGGGAGAGACGAATCCCCTCCTATCGCTCATTGCCTCCATGTGACTCGGGACTGTACCCAAAAACCACCGTTTTGCACGCCCTCTTGGACATGGTAAGATGGAAATCAAAGCACAGTGGGAACCACACAAGACTCTATGACGATCTCGGGTCAACAGACTACTCTGTACCAGTGTCACCAGAGAACTGCCATCTGACGTGAGGTATAATACCATCTGGGAGTTCTCGGCGAGTCCGTCCAGTGTACCCAGTCTCTACTGAGCACCCATATATCATCTCTGATGTCAAACACCGATGGATATAGGATCATCCATCGCCCATCTGTATGGGTCGAGAAGGTATACGCTAGTCTACTCTGGTATATCGATGCCCCGTCTCGATACACCCTCGACTAGGGACTTTGAAGGATGTACTTATGGACTACCATGTCCCCACTAGTATGATCCGCATCATAGTCCAGGTAGTCAAGTACAGATCCTAAGGGCTTTACCAACATGTAACAGAGAGACAATCAGTATACACGTTAAGGTAAAGTTCAACCAGATAGCATACTATCATGTCGAGCAAGAAAGTCCTCCCTATATATGTCCCAGCATCCACTACAATATACATCCTATGTACAGTAATGGCCTCTAGGGCATACATATAACTAACAATCTCCCACTTGCACTAGGGCCATCTGTAGCAGTGGTTTGAAGTATCTCATACTCAACCATCCCATAAAAGTCTCTCTCTGGGAACAGGCCTTTGTGAGTGGATCCGCTGTGTTGTCCTCTGAGTCTACTCTCCAAACCTCGATCACCCTGGAGATCAACCATCTCCATGATCAAGTGATACTGCCTTAGAGTATGTCTGGATCACTGATGGGACCGGCGTTCCTTGGCATAAGCCACAACTCCATTGTCACACAATGGGAGGAACATAGTTCATCTTATGAACCAATATACACCCAAACAGTCTCTTTGGTAGCATCTTTAGTAGCGATGTATCCTGCCTTTATCGTCTAGTATGTCACGGTATCTAGCTTGGAACTCTTCCATCATACCGTCCCTTTACTGAGGGTAAAGACAATGCCTGTGACTGACACTCAGTCGTCTTTATCACCCTGGAACACTTCCAGTGATTCTCCCTAGGATCGATTGATACCATCTCACTACAACTAGTGAGAATCCTAACATCCAATTAAATCTATCTCATAGATCCAAAATCCAGGATTTAGTAGGTATCACTTTAATCCTGTATGGAGAATCATTGTGATAAGCGGAGATTGATCGAGCGTAGCATAGGAAACTCCTTCCCTATCAAGAGTATGTCATCCACGTACTCTACGAGGATCGTCACCATACTCCCTACTACCTTCTTGTTTATACAAGGTTCATCTACCATTTTGATGATGTCAACTTCTTTGACTAACACATCAAAACAGACGTTCCAACTCCGCGATGCCTGCTTTATCCTATAAAACATCTTGCACACGTTTCCGCTGCTCCCACTGTCTACGAAGCCCTCTGGCTGTGTACTTATAGACGCACTCTTCTAAATCATCATTTAGAAAAGCAGTCAAGACACCCAACCACCAGATATCGCAGTCATGGTATGTAGCCGTGGCAAGTAGGATCTGGATGGACTTAAGCATAGTTACTTGAAAAGGTTTTAACATTATGATCCATATCTGGTCAATAATGCAAACCTTTAACAAGTCTTGCTTTGAAAGTCTCAACTTTTCCATCTACACCAAGCAATCTTCTCAAGATATACTTGCTCCTGATGGGGATTTAACCCTTCAGATATTGCAACCAAAGTACATACTTTGTTGGTGTATAAGGATTCCATCTCAGATCGCTAAGCATCCAGCCATTCTTACAGAGTCCCACTCTCGATGGCCAGCTCGAAACTAGTCGGGTCATCATCTCTTGATGCAATCCTCGCTCCCACTGTCATAGAGAAACCGAAGTATCTCTCAAGTGGGTGAGGAACCCTACTAGATCGGCGGAGAGGCTGAGGTTCGTTGGAATCTACTGAATCCTCTGGTTGTACCAAATCATGCTGTAGTTTGTATAGCTGGAACACTTCCAGTTTTACATAACAGACCTTGCCTCGAGCTTGTCCGGATTTTGCTTTCAGACATAGGCCGGACAACCCCAAATCTTAACTAGCTTAAGACATGGGCTCTTCCTTTTCCACATCACATATGAAGTGGTAGGCAACTGATTTGATTCGAACCCTATTCAATAGGTATGCAGCTTCTCAAGTGCATATCCCCAAAAAGGAAACAGGTAACTCAGTAGTACTCATCATAGAGCACACCTTATCATATAGGGTGAGATTGCTCCGCCCCGATATACCATCGTGCTATGGTGTATTTAGAGGAGTAATGCTGAGAGAGAATCTCATTCTCCTTTAGAATATTTCAGGAATTTCCGTGCTCAAGTATTCTCCTCCTTGATCTCATCATAGGACATAATACTTATACCCGTATTCTGGTTCTCTACTTCTCGCTTATATTCTGTGAATATCTCAAAAGGTTTGGACTTGTGTTTCAACAAGAACATATGTCTGAATCTAAAGAGATCATCAGAGAACGTAATGAAGTATAAAGAACCAGTCCTGGCATGTGTAGACAGGGGACCTTACATACATCAACATGTATCATCCCAAGAGTTCACTAACTCTTTCTCTGTTTCCAATAAACAGAGCTATGGTCATCTTATCTTTGTGACATGACTGGCGAGTTTCACAAGATGTAAATTCAAACTAATTTAAATATGCATCTTTATGTAACTCTAGCTAGTCGGGTCACATTGATCTGACCTAGTCTACAATGCCTCAAGAAGAATTCGTTCATTTCTGAACTCTTCCTCTTGTGTGTGTTCCATATACTAAGAACTGTGATTTGATTTAGAACATTAATGCTTTTAGATAACGTGCCTGAACCGATCAACTTTTGATATAGGAAATGTTCAAAACATTATCCAACAATATAAAATTATATCGTTTCTTTACTAATAAAGAGACAGATATGATTTTGTATATCAGGTTCGGTATCTAATAACATTCGTTCAGAATCAATGTATTGTAATACAGGGTGACAGTGACCGACAGACTTGGCTGCAACATTTGCCCCGTTTTCTGCCTCATGAAACTTATCACCCGTTCTCAGTTCTCTACCTTTCTGTAGCCCTATGTAACAGATTACATATCTGGGATCCTGATCTGGTATCACATACCCAGGACGTAAAGGATACTGAGAAACAGTTCTGTATAATGAACACACCCGAAGATGATGCATCAGCATGCACTCTCTTCGTTTGGGCGGCACGGGAAATCTGGTATTCCCCAATTTCCTGCTCTGTCTTATAACAATTATAAGTTGGAGCGGGACCAACGTTCCCCAGCTCAGTATAACAAGCGGGTTCGGTCAATTATCCGTATTATTATCTTGATTAAGGCGTGATATGGTCGCTACCTGGAGAGAGAGAGAAGAAAACACTCAGCGTGCGCTCTGTCAAGAATAGATTGGTTATTATTTTATCTAATCAGGATGGCTCCCACTGCTTTTTTATCAAATCTTCCTTCAAACCCTAAAAGGAAAGACTAGCCGGGATTAATTACACACTACAAGTTCGCCAATCTTTCAGCCAGGCCAGTGTCGGTACTTTGAGGGAGGTCCCCCGTGCTTTCGCACGAACCTAATTAATGTAAACCTCGTTTTCCCAGAGGCGTAACCCCGTTAACACCTTTCTAGACACCTACTTGATCGGCTAATTATAATGTATAAAACTCTCCCAGGAGTAACACTTACTCGCAGCGGGTATCGGGATCCAACTATCTCATAGAAGGTATGCAATCTCATTGCAAATTTCAACACTTGAAATTCCCGATAATATTTTGCCCCTAGCTCGCTATGACCTTGACGCATGCCAAACAACCCATAGTCTGCTAGTCAAGTTCAACCCGTCATTTCCTGATTGAATTAAACCCACCCGCACGACCCTTGACGCATGCCAAACAATGCCGTACGAATACCCTAATCCAATCGCATCATATGCTAGCAGATAAGCACTAGTTAGCTACCGTACACTATGCCTTGACGCATGCCAAACAACCGCAGCACGAATACTAACTAGTACTTATCTGAAATGACGGAGGGCTACGACAGGTTTTTCTGAAAACCTATTGCGTAATGAACTTGATATCGTTGTAGGATCGAATGGTTTTAAAATGGAGTGCTTTTGAGGCCTTTCCAGTTTTGCTAAAGGAGTCACTCCCGGTGAAGGGATCGTCGGTCCTTTCCTCGTCGAATGAGGTGCGGGATATATCACATATATCGCTGTGCAAAGCAAAAACACTTAAAAGCAATCAAAAGACAAACCGAGTGTGTAGCATCTGCCAGTTATTGCTAAAGGAGTCACTCCCGGTGAAGGGATCTCGGTCCTTTCCTCGTCGGATGAGGTGCAAGATATATCACATATACCGCTGTGCAAAACAAGAACTGTAGCTACCTGTTTTATTTTGAAATTCGATTCTACAACATCTTAGGTTTCTTTTATTTCATTAATCATATTAATGAAGTCCCATCATTTAATTACCTAAACATCACAGATAAATACGACGTACACTTATGCCATCCGTATTCGCCTCGATGTCCCCTCGTGCACCGTTAGGTTAGGTAACTAACGGCAGAGCGGGGCAGGGCTAGCGCGGGTGTAAAACATAAGTAACGTCTATATAATATATCATATATACTATATACTGTATCTATCACAGAACATATCATGATCACATCATAGATATCGCAGCAGAAGAATCATATGAAATATTGGATATACTAGGACGTCCGTGTTTTCAATACGAGCCAGTATAAAACACGGATTCCACGGTCGTGATGAATAGCCAAACCCACACCCCTAGACCCCTACGAGAGCGGCAAGCAACCCTACCAATTCTGGAGTTAGGAGACCCGGACCCGACCCCTCGAGTTGGTCTCCCACTGGACTCCAGAACCCGGTTACTTGTGCTCCCCTCCTTGGGTCTATCCTAGTGCGGAAAAGTAAATAATATACAAACGGTGACTACTTCCGCTACCTGGAAGTGCCCCAATAAAAGAATATTACATACAAGTTTTTACATGAATGAAAATGAAAAACACTCATCTCACATAAAAACCCCCGGCTATTCAAACACGACGATCCAATATAACATATCCAGCAACACATAACATCACATGTCATCAACGTAAGTAAATATGTCCATCCCAATTGTCGTTGACATATAGCAACGAAACCGGCGATATCACATATTACACTTACGGTCACAGAAAAGAAAGTGTAAAACTACAACAGTTGGAATCCGCAACCTCCTCAGACATCGCATGCCTGACCAAATGAATTACTTAGACATCGCATGCCTAACAATTATAAACCCCGCATTTTAGTCTCATTATCGAAAACTCTTTTCAATATCAAGTCGGGCAATTCAACAAGATTCCCGACATCCTGATCGAATGCTCGTCGCAAACTTCAGTAGACGGCCGTACCCCCATTACCGTCGACGAAGTGCACCAAGGCGGAACACCGCTACCGCGAGCACCCGGACGGATGCTTTCGGCGACGGGGTTCTCCTACAGTCACTTGGTCGGGGCTATGGAGTGAGGCTGTCTATTAAGTTTACCCGGCGAGTATCCGCGTACGCTACGTGATTGCGACGGACTTTTGATCACATCAAAATTCCGTGGCAACCGATCAAGTGAGACTAAAGTGCTATGTTTATAACATTCATTTAGTTATCTCATAACTATTGTGAATTCCAATTATTGTATCCCATTCCAGATAAACAGAAAATGTCAAACTTTTCGATCAAACAATCGAACACCCAAGTTTTCCCGAAACTGATCAACACATGAAACAAGTATAACAACATTCCGTTCGTGCCTCAGTACCAACGGTTCAGCCGTAGAAGGGTCAAGCCAACGCCTCACATGTGGCACGCCGTACTGCCCCAAACCCGAAGGTTCAAAGGGCAGTTCAAGACGGTCACATAATCGAGTTAAGGTTTGTGTCTTCTAGAGGGACCATCGCGTTACTTGCACTACTTAGAACGTCGTTAAACTACGGAAAAATCCAACACTTGGAAATTTCCCGACAGGGGAAAAATTGGGTATTTATATCCGGTCGAACTTTTTAACATATTCTAAAATTTATCCAGAAAGCCACACAGACAAAATTTGATACCCCGATCGAAACACCGAATTCCCAAATCAACTCAGAAAAAACCAACTCTGGAATAAATATTAAAAATTCCCAGAAAAACCAGTATTAATAATTATGAGATACTGTGCAAAAAATATTGTATACAGTGCCCTTACCGCCGCGCAACCGCCGCACGAGGCTAGTTCGTGCCGCGGAAGCGCGGCAAGATGGAGGAATCAGGGGCACGAATTTCACAGTATTTCACATATTCACCTGCTGATTTTTCTGAACATTTTTAATGTGGAAAAAGACCAGATTTTAAAAATTGTACAGAGAGCAACTTTGAATCGGGGTTTCGGGTTCGTTCGGACTTCAATTTCCGTCTGGACTTCGCCTAAGGCTCTAGCTAGGCTCTGATACCACTGCAGGGTTCCTAGGCACTCTAGTGAGGTCTCCCAAGCCATCAACCATGGCAATTTCAAAAATTATGGTGCCTACAAACCCTAAAGTACGGATCGTTTGCTAGATGTCTAGGCGAAAAGAAAGCTAGCTAACAACTTAGCTAAAGAGAATACGGAAATACAACCTTTGTAGATCCGGTGCTCCACCTCCACGGCTCCGCAACGATGTCGTCTCCGCTGTCCAAATCAAATCCGGGCTCTAGAGTCGGCTCCGTCGGAGAATGGGCAAGCTAGGTCGTCGATGTCCATGCCGAAGATGATCTACGTCGAAGCATCGATGAATCAAGCTCCACCTTCACCAAACCGTGAAAAGTTGTGAAGAAAACACACTCTACTACTTGGCAAGAGGTAGAGGATGAAGAAATAGGAAGTGGGTAGACTTTAGAATTGGATTTCTCACTCATTTCCAACAATCACCATTGATGGACCTTGCTATTCTTCACTTGAAGAATGAAGAATAAGAAGAAAGATATTATGATAAGTTAATAGAAAAAGAAAAGAAAATGAATTCTTATCATAATTCTAACCATGGTCAAGTGTAGAGAATGAATCATGGTTAGTGTGAATGGTTAGGGTTAAGGATGAGATAAGTATGGTTGACTTTATCAAAGCTTCATGAAGCTTCAACTAAACTCCAAATCTAGCAACCATTCTTTTCTCTTTTCTTTTTATTTTCCAAAGTGAATAAACAAATAAATAAATGAATAAATAAGTAATGGAAAATAAAACCCTAACCATTCTTTTAACCATGGTTTATTCTTTGCACTTAACCAAGTAAACTTGTATCATCAAACATGATACAATCAAGTGCACAAAATCATATCGCATATGTAATGTGCACACCCGAGCGAGAAAATCCATCTTAAGTAAACCGATACTAGTTGATGCAAAGCAATATATCAAATATATAAATATGCATTAAATCATTAAATCAACACTTGATTCAATGATCCGGTCATGCGCACATAACCGACTGGTATCTAATATATCGGCTTATCGAATCAACGCTTGAATCGATAACTAGGTTATATCGCATACAACCATTCGATATATTTATCGCGAGAATAGAATACGGTATCACATACACGCATTATTCTCGGTCCCGCACATATCTCATATGCGCTCCTATTTCGTTTCGCTTGAACCAGGAAACCTCTGTGTAGGACTCTAAAGACTCGTCAATACGCCGGCAGCGGATGATGATCATATCAAACATCCACAAGCCGCAAGCGGTCTGCTAAACGTAACGGCCACCCGGGTATTGAGCGATCTGAAGATCGACGAGCAAGCCCGCTCACACTCCAGTGAATCCGACCAGTAACACTACCGTACAGTCCGGTCCGATCGTCTGATATGTCGCATATCTCGCCTAGGGGTGGTAAACGTCAGACCCCAATAGCTCAATAAGTCGTGTCGATATGAGGTCTATAACTGTTCGAGAAACTACTGGTAACACTTACCAGTAAATCTCAGCAACCCTGGCCAGGGATTTCCTGTTATAGCTAATCGAACACAGCGCAACATCAACCCCCATATACCGGGAGAGACGAATCCCCTCCTATCGCTCATTGCCTCCATGTGACTCGGGACTGTACCCAAAAACCACCGTTTTGCATGCCCTCTTGGACGTGGTAAGATGGAAATCAAAGCACAGTGGGAACCACACAAGACTCTATGACGATCTCGGATCAACAGACTACTCTGTACCAGTGTCACCAGAGAACTGCCATCTGACGTGAGGTATAATACCATCTGGGAGTTCTCGGCGAGTCCGTCCAGTGTACCCAGTCTCTACTGAGCACCCGTATATCATCTCTGATGTCAAACACCGATGGATATGGGATCATCCATCGCCCATCTGTATGGGTCGAGAAGGTATACGCTAGTCTACTCTGGTATATCGATGCCCCGTCTCGATACACCCTCGACTAGGGACTTTGAAGGATGTACTTATGGACTACCATGTCCCCACTAGTATGATCCGCATCATAGTCCAGGTAGTCAAGTACAGATCCTAAGGGCTTTACCAACATGTAACAGAGAGACAATCAGTATACACGTTAAGGTAAAGTTCAACCAGATAGCATACTATCATGTCGAGCAAGAAAGTCCTCCCTATATATGTCCCAGCATCCACTACAATATACATCCTATGTACAGTAATGGCCTCTAGGGCATACATATAACTAACAGATGCTGAGGGATTGCGACGCGATATTCTTGAGGAAGCACACCGATCGGCGTATAGTGTCCACCCCGGTTTCACCAAGATGTACCATGATTTGAGAGAGACCTACTGGTGGGACGGAATGAAGAGGGACATCGCAGAGTTCGTATCGAGATGCCTGACTTGTCAGCAAGTCAAGGCCGAGCACCAGAGGCCCGCAGGAGAACTACAGCCGTTACCCATTCCAGAGTGGAAATGGGAGCAGATTTCGAAGGATTTCGTTGTGGGTCTACCCAGGACCAGTCGAGGGTACGACTCCATTTGGGTGATCGTAGATCGATTGACGAAAGCGGCTCACTTCCTGCCAGTGAAGACAACTTTTAGCTTTGCCCAGTATGCCCAGCTTTACATCGACGAGATCGTACGATTGCATGGCGTACCGACTTGTATCGTGTCAGATCGAGGCACTCAGTTCACCAGCCGACTTTGGCAGAAACTTCAGAAGGCATTGGGCACTCGTTTGAGTTTTAGCACAGCATTTCATCCGCAGACCGACGGACAATCAGAGCGGACCATTCAGACTCTCGAGGACATGCTTCGAGCGTGTGTTTTAAACTTCGGAGGTAGCTGGGATCGTCATTTACCTCTAGTAGAGTTCTCCTATAACAACAGTTTCCAGGATACTATTCAGATGGCACCTTTCGAGGCGTTGTATGGAAGAAGATGTAGATCGCCCGTTTGTTGGACCGAGTTGGGCGAGAGCAGTATCTTCGGGCCACAGATCGTGCAGGAGACGACCGAGAAAGTGCAGCTGATCCGAGACCGAATGAGAGCAGCCCAGTGCAGGCAGAAATCGTATGCAGACAGGCGCCGTCGCAAATTAGAGTTCGCAGTTGGCGACCATGTTTTTCTGAGAATCTCTCCGATGAAGGGCGTGATGCGTTTTGGGCGAAAGGGAAAGCTTAGCCCTAGATTCGTAGGTCCCTTCGAGATTCTCGAGCGTGTTGGCGCTGTTGCGTATCGTTTAGCTCTTCCATCTAGTTTTTCAGATGTTCATCCCGTTTTCCACGTATCGATGCTACGCCGTTATCTTCATGATCCTTCCCACGCGATTCAGCATCAGACGGTTCAGCTCGAACCCGATCTTTCGTTCACCATGCAGCCAGTTGAAATTTTAGATCGGCAAGTGAAGAAACTTCGATCAAAGGTCCTGCCGTCTGTGAAAGTTCTTTGGCGCAGCCCGAGCAGTGAAGAGATCACTTGGGAGGCCGAGGGAAAAATGCGGACGAAATTCCCTCATCTTTTTGAAGGTATGCGTAGTTACATATTTTAAAATTCGGGGACGAATTTTCTTAAGGGGGGAAGACTGTAACACCTGAGGTCAGGGTTAGTAGTGATTAAGTGTTAATGTGGGGTTTTTGGCAAAAAGTTTACAAAAAAAAAACGGGTTTCTTATAGACTATCTGGTTTTGTGGTTATTTTGTGAAATTTTATCTCAACCAACCACACTTGTGCACGATAGCCAGGGGTAAGATTAGGGTATGCCAAATCTTGAGCTTGTGAGTCGTTGTGCTAAGTTAACCATGGTGGTCTAAACTTCTTTGTTTTGTTTGGTGTTGATTGAGGGGTTGTAGTTTTAATTTGGTTTAAGATTGGGGTTGTCTTAAGGGGAGGTTATGATGGACCTTGATTGTTTCACACTTCCTTCTTTTCAAAATCTCATTTGCCTCTCAAACTCATCGTATATACACACACACACCAGCAATTTTCAGCTGATTTCAGCAGCCAAAATCAGCACCAGCAGCTCCCATCATTATCACAACACAATCCCCTGCTTAAATTCAGCAATCAGATCTCATAGCATCAGCCCCCCCACCCTATACAGCTACTAAACCATCACATCAGCCAAATTTCATCCAATCAGCCACCCAATTTTCAAACTCAGCAGCACCAAATCAGCCATTAGCATCAGAAGTCCACTTAGGCTGCTCCAAAAACAGCACACCAGCTGTTACTTCAGCCTATATTTCAACACACAACACCACACTCCACCACAAATACTTCAACATCTTCTCCACCTGCTGCTACTACTTCAAACAGCAACACAAATAACACTAAAACCCCAGAACCAGAGCAACAACATCAGCTCTCTGAAATTGCATCAGCCTTTGCAACAGCAGTTGCAAATCAGCTCCAGCCAAGTTTGCAGCACCAGCCTCATACCATACACCACACCACTCCATACCACACCATATCAACACCATACCACACCACACCCCACCTCACACCACACCACACAACTCCATACAACAACAACAACAACATTTTCCAGCAAGCAACAGCAACAGCAAACCCATTTTTCTTTGCATCAGCCTCAGCACCAGCTGCACCAGCTTGGATTCCAGCAGCTCCAGTTCACCACAACAGCACCTACCCTCTTCTTCTCCTCCTTCTCCCTTGTTGCAAGGTTCTTAGAGGGTATAACTCTTGAACTTTTCGTATATTATGAAGATTTGGTGCTTGATTAGCTAGTGTTGCGATAAATAGAATTTTCATGCTAGAATTGTGCAGTGATGCTAGATTTAGCCATTTTAGAGTGTTTGTAGTTTAATGAGCCATCTTTAGTGTTAACTAACCTGTTGAAGCCCAGTAGTATCATTAAAATTGGATGGTTAGCCTAATTTGCTAAAATTTCGATAATCTAGCTTAATCGGTGTCCATATCATGCTTAAAAGTGATATTGGGTGTTTTATGGAGATTTTGAGCAAATTAAGAGTTACGTTAGTTATAATAAACCTCTTAGGTCCTAGTGAGGCCAGCCAACCAGAGAAATCCCCCAGATTTCTCGTAGAAACCCGATTTACCCTACTTGGCGTATTTTAGCAGATTTAGTGACTTTTAACCTCTTTTAGATCTGCTATTAATAGGTACTTGTTCTAAATTAGCAAACCATACTAGATTAATATGCAGGGTTTTCTGGACTTTTGAGTGGGACCCGGACCCATTTGGCCGGGGTTGGGCCGGCGGCCCCTTCTTCCCAGGCCGGCGATGCCGGCCTCCTGTGTGAGATGAGTGTGTGTGTTTGTGTGGGTAGGGGTCTGTAGGTATTTTAGTGAGTTTGGCATTGTTGATTTGATAAGTTTAGGCCTGAGGCAAAATCTGGAACTAGTTACGTGTTTTCGATGTTTTAAGACTTGTGCGACACGCGCGTGATACGCGTGGTTCTGTGGCGCGCTGCGCGACACAGCGTGTCAGTTCTGATTCAGGTAGGTTTGTGCGCGTCGCGTCGCGTCGCATCGCGTCGTGTGCACACGCGTTTGGTTTCACGCACGCGTATCCCTTTTGTCGATATATCACGTTTTGCAGAATTTCTTCTTATATGGTGACTCGTGTGAATTCTAGGTTCGCCGGCAGGAACTTCAAGCGCAGCTGAAAAGGGAAAACAGGTGGTCGGACACACTTAGCACAGGACCACGGTGAGTAGATTTAACATCTACGGGGGACAATCGTTTGGATGGCGCGAGTCGCCCGATAGATTTTAGTAGACTTGGTATTACTGGTAACATTGGACTAATAATGATAAAACTTGCATGATAATCGCTGTAGTCAGTATCTACATGATGTTCCATATATGCAGATTCATTATAGGACACATGCACCATTACCAGGTTTTATATGTTGCACGAGCACTATTCATGTGGACACACACACCCTGGTAATTGCCATATCACGACACTAAATAACTTTAAATCTGGAACATGTTAACTGCCTAGGAATGTGACATTGAAATAAGTATTTAAATTGATACCATAAGCATTCATAATCATCGGCATATGCATTTATGATAATTTTGTGAGGTTTATGATATTTCTGGATTTCGGGGGAAAGCCGCAAGATTTCAACTGATAATTGTTAAAAATATAAAAGCTGCGGTTTTCTAGTGATGTAAAGTGTCGTCCACCATGAGTTTGCTGTGGTTTTTGAGACCCGTTTCGAGGAGGTGGATGAACCGTCTCGGGTACATGGTGGGCCCGGTATGGTACCTCGGGGCAAGAAGATCGCAGATGATGGCGTTGAGCCTGGCAGGGGACGGATTACCTACCGGTGATTTCATTTGGCACGGCGGATATCCAGAGGATACCGACTGTGGCCGCTGGATTGAGATATGGATTTTGATATGGATCAGCCGGATGGCTGAGGCCAGAGACACTGGACATGGATATATGAGATTTGGACGGTTTTGAGGTGTCGTTGCTGGACACGGATTTTACTGTTTTTCCTGGATATTATTATTGATGTTTAAAAAAGGGGAGTTTCAAAACAAAGGAAGAATAATTCTCATACACACTTGATTGTATTTTCATGTGGCATACATACCTGTTATCACCTCCATGTGACATATATACTTGCTAGTATACTGTTGATGCATACACACCTGCTGGTACATATAGCTATACCTGTTTTAGGGATGTCAGGACACTTGTGTGCATGCATACGATAGCCTTAGTAAATGTTATCTATTACTCACGAGCTGGCAACTCACCCCCGTTGTGCCACAGCTTTTCTGCAGGTCCATTCCATCAGCACTGTAGCGGCGGATACCTTTGCTTCATTCGTACTTCTTGCCTGGACTAGAAGCTTTTGCTCATAGGTGGGTTATTATCAGTTTGTACCACCTTATATATGCTCATTGTATCTAGAGTACTCCATCTACCGTCGCTACCATATCTACAGTTCTACTGTTTCTACTGATGTTACTGTATCTACTGTTGCTACTATCAGTTCAGTTGTACCTGTTTTTATTCGGATGACTGTATATTGACCTAGATGTGAGATTGTGAGACTTGAGGATTTATTTATGATGTATCTGGGTCGAGCTCACTTGAGTCGACATGATTATTCCTCATGCACTGATTTCTTCTATATTCTGCTGGAATTTTGGAATAAGGGTAAATTGATTTAGTAATGAGGTAAATGCTTAAATTATTTGGTTTTTCCTTCACTCAAATTCTTAATTGGGTTTTGTATTCTGGGCTTCGGCTTACTTATTTTACGGACGCCTTGAGACGTTTCGTAACTTAAGTGCCGGTCGCGTTCCGTACCTTTCGGGTCGTGACAGTCAAACACTTTGACTATCACGTCAAAATAGACGTTCCATCTCCGCGATGCCTGCTTCATTATGTAAAGCAACCTGCACACGTTTCCGCTGCTCCCACTGTTTACGAAGACCTCTGGCTGTGTTCTTATAGACGTTCTCTTCTAAATCAGTATTTAGAAAAGCAGTCATGGCACCCAGCCGCCAGATATCGTAGTCATGGTATGTAGCCGTGGTAAGTAGGATCTGGATAGACTTAAGCATAGCTACTGGAAAAAGGTTTCATCATTATCCATGCCTGGTCGATGACGAAAACCTTTAACAAGTCTAGCTTTGAAAGTCTCAACTTTTCCATCTAAACCAAGTAATCTTCTCAAGATATACTTGCTCCTGATGGGGATTTAACCCTTCAGATATAGCAGCTAAAGTCCATACTTTGCTGGTGTACATGGATTCCATCTCAGATCGCTAAGCATCCAGCCATTCTTACAGAGTCCCTACTCTCGATGGCCTGCTCGAAAATAGTTGGGTCATCATCTCATGATGCAATCCTTGCTCCCACTGTCATCGAGAAACTGAGGTATCTCTCAGGCGGATGAGGAACCCTACTAGATCGGCGGAGAGGCTGAGGTTCGTCGGAAACTATTGAATCCTTTGGATCTGTCAAATCATTAGCAGTTTTGTACAGCTGGAACCTTTCCAGTTCTACAGAACTGATCTTGCCTCGATCTTGTCCGGATTTTGCTTTTGACACAGGCCGGACAATCCCAAATCTTAACTTACTTAAGAGATAGGCTCTTCCCATACCATATCTCATATGGAATGGTAGGCACTGATTTGATTCGAACCTAATTCAATAGGTATGCAGCTTCTCAAGTGCATAACTCCCAAAAGGAAATAGGTAACTCAGTAATACTCATCATAGAGCACACGATATCTAATATTGTGTGATTGCTCCGCCCCGATACACCGTTGTGCTGTGGTGTATTCAGAGGAGTAACACTGAGAGAGAATCTCATTCTCCTTTAGAATAGTCCAGGAATTCTATGCACAAGTATTCTCCTCCCTGATCTTATCATAGGACATAATACTTATACCTGTATTTTGGTTCTCTACTTCTAACTTATATTCTGTGAATATCTCAAAAGGTTCGGACTTATGTTTCAACAGGAACATATGACTGAATCTTGAGAGATTATCAGAGAATATAATGAAGTATGAAGAACCAGTCCTGGCATGTGTAGACAGGAGACTTTACATACATCATCATGTATCAGTCCCAAGAGTTCACTAACTCTTTCTCTGTTTCCAATAAACAGAGCTAGTGTCATTATATCTTTGTGACATGACTGGCAAGTTTCACAAGATGTAGATTCAAACTGATTTAAATATGCATCTACATGTAACTTCAGCTAGTCGGGTCACATTGATCTGACCTAGTCTACAATACCTTAAGAAGGATCCGTTCATTTCTGAGCTCTTCTTCTTGTGTGTGTTCAGTATACTAGGAACTGTAGTTTGATTTAGAACGTTAATGCTTTTAGATAGCGTGCCTGAACCGATCAACTTTTGATATAGGAAATGTTCAAAACATTATCCAACAATACAAAATTATATCATTTCTTTACTAATAAAGAGACTGATATGATTTTGTATATCAGGTTCGGTATCTAATAGTATTTGTTCAGAATCAATGTATTCGTAATACAGGGTGACAGTGACCAACAGACTTGGCTGCAACACTTGCCCCGGTTTCTGTCTCATGAAACTTATCACTCGTTCTCAGTTTTTCTACATTTTTGTAGCCCTATGTAACAACTTACATATCTGGGATCCTGATCCGGTATCATATACCCAGGATGCAGAGGATACTGAGAAACAGTTCTTTGTAATGAATACACCCGAAGGAGATGCATCATATGCATTTTCTTCGTTTGGGCGGCATAGGAATTCTGGTATTCCCCAATTTCCTGCTCTGTCTTATAACAATTATAAGTTGGAGCGGGACCAACATTCCCCAGCTCAGTATAACAAGCAGGTTCGGTCAATACATCCATATTATTATCTTGATTAAGGCGTGATATGGTCGCTACCAGGAGAGAGTGAGAAGAAAACACTCTGCGTGCGCTCTTGCAAGATCAGATTGGTTATGTATTTTATCTAATCAGGATGGCTCCCACTGTTTTTATCAAATCTTCCTTCAAACCCTAAAAGGAAAGACTAGCCGGGATTAATTACACTCTACAAGTTCGCCAACCTTTCAGCCAGGCCAGTGTCGGTACTTAGAGGGAGGTTCCCCGTGCTTTCGCACGGACCTAATTACAGTAAACCTCGTTTTCCCAGAGGCGTAACCCCGTTGACACCTTTCTAGACACCTACTTGATCGGCTAATTGCAAAGTGCAAAACTCTCCCAGGAGTAACAATTACTCGCAGTGGGTATCGGGATCCAACTATCACATAGAAGGTATGCAATCTCATTGCAAATTCCAACACTTGAAACTCCCGATAATGGTTTTTACCCCTAGCACTTATGACCTTAACTATGGTCAACAAATCATAAGTACTAGTCAAGTTCTACCCGTCATTTCGTGATTAATTAGACACACCCACATGACCCTTAACTAAGGTCAACAAAGTCACGCGACTGTCCTAACTAATCGCATCATATGCGGTATAGGAAGACATCACTTAGCTACCGTACACTGTGCCTTGACTATGGTCAACAAACACAGCACGAATAATAAGTACTCTACTTCCTAAAATGACGGAGGGTTGCGGCTGGTTTTTGTGAAAACCTTTAACGCTTTGAACTTGATCTCGTTGCGGAATCAAATGGTTTTTAAATGGAATGTTTTCGAGGCTTTTCTAGTTTTGCTAAAGGGGTCACTCCCGGTGAAGGGATCGTCGGCCCTTTCCTCGTCGAATGAGGTGCGGGATATATCATATATATCACTGTGCAAAGCGGAAACTATAGAAGCGATCAAAGACAAACCGAGGGTTGTAGCATCTACCAGTTATTGCTAAAGGAGTCACTCCCGGTGAAAGGATCTCGGTCCTTTCCTCATCGAATAAGGTGCAGGATGTTCTATAATGAACACCGCGATGCAAAGCAAGAACTGTAGCTACCTGTTTTATTTTGAAATTCGATTCCACAATATCAATTAGGTTTATTTTCTTTCATTAATCTCATTAATGAACATCCCATCATTTAAATCCACCTAACCATCACAGATAGATATGACGTACACTTATGCCATCCGCATTCGCCTCGATGTCCCCTCGTGCACCGTTAGGTTAGGTAAGTAACGCCAGAGCGAGGCAGGGCTAGCGCGGGTGTAAAACATAAGCAACGTCTATATAATATATCATATATACTATAATATCTGTCACAGAGCACAGAACATCGCATGATCACAGATAAAACACAGCAGAAGAAATATATGAAATATTGGATATACTAGGACGTCCGTGTTTTCAATACGAGCCAGTATAAAACACGGATTCCACGGTCGTGGTGAATAGCCAATCCCACACCCCTAGACCCCTACGAGAGCGGCAAGCAACCCTACCAATTCTAGGGTTAGGAGACCCGGACTCGACTCCTCGAGTTGGTCTCCCTCTAGACCCCAGAACCCGGTTACTTGTGCTCCCCTCCTTGGGTCTATCCTAATGCGGAAAAGTAAATAATATACAAACGGTGACTACTCCCGCAACCTGGAAGTGCCCCAATAAAAGAATATTACATACAAGTTTTTACATGAATGAAAATGAAAAACACTCATCTCACATAAAAAACCCCCGGCTATTCAAACACGACGATCCAATATAACATATCCAGCAACACATAACATCACATGTCATCAACGTAAGTAAATATGCGCATCCCAATTGTCGTTGGCATATAGCAACGAAACCGGCGACATCACATATTACACTTACGGTCACAGAAAAGAAAGTGTAAAACTACAACAGTTGGAATCCGCAACCTCTTTAGACATCACATGCCTAATCAAATGAATTACTTAGACATCACATGCCTAACAATTATAAACCCCGCATTTTAGTCTCGTTATCGAAAACACTTTTCAATATCAAGTCGGGCAATTCAACAAGATTCCCAAAAAACTGATCGAATGCTCGTCGCAAACTTTAGTAGGCGGCCGCACCCCCGATGCCGTCGACGAAGTGCACCAAGGCGGAACACCGCTGCCGCGAGCACCCGAACGGATGCTTTCGGCGACGGGGTTCTCCTGCAGTCACTTGGTCGGGGCTATGGAGTGAGGCTGTCTATTAAGTTTACCGACGAGTATCCGCGTTCACAACGTGATTGCAACGGACTTTTGATCACATCAAAATTCCGTGGCAACCGATCAAGTGAGACTAAACTGCTATATTTATAATATTCATTCCGTTATCTCATAACTATTTGTGAATTCCAATTATTGTATCACATTCCGGATAAATAGAAAATGCTAAACTTTTCGATCGAACAATCGAACACCCAAGTTTTCCCGATACAGATCAACACATGAAACAAGTCTAAAAACATTCAGTTCGTGCCTCAGTACCAACGGTCCAGCCGTAGAAGGGTCAAGCCAACGCCTCACATGTGGCACGCCGTACTGCCCCAAACCCGAAGGTTCAAAGGGTAGTTCAAGACGGTCACATAATCGAGTTAAGGTTTGTTGTCTTCTAGAGGGACCATCGTGTTACTTGCACTATTTAGAACGTGATTAAACTACAGAAATATCCAACACTTGGAAATTTCCCGACAGGGGAAAAATTGGGTATTTATATCCGGTCGAACTTTTTAACATATTCAAAAAATTATCCGGAACGACACATAGACAAAGTTTGACAATCCGATCGAATGTATGAACTCCCAATACAACCCAAAATACTCAACTCTTGATTTCAGATTAAAAATTCCCAGGAAAACCAGCACTGAAAAATAGGAGTTACTGTGCAAAATTCAATGGCAGATAAGACAAAAGTGCGGCGGAAGGGCCGCATTAGCACGCTAATGCCGCGGTTCCGCCGCACTTTAGAAAGATCATTAGGTAATTTTTGCATCGTAATTCTTATATTTACCTGCTTGTTTTTCTGCATATTTTTAATTTGCAAAAATCCACATTTTACAAAAATGTCCAGAGAGCATTTTAAAGTCGGGGTTTCGGGTCGATCGGACTTCTAACTCCGTCTACGCATCGCCTAAGGCTCTAGCTAGGCTCTGATACCACTGTAGGGTTCCTAGGCACTCTAGTGAAGTCTCACAAGTGATCAAACATGCACAAATCAAATTTTACGGGTGCCTACAAACCCGACTACGGATCGTTTACTAGATATTTAGGCGAAAACATAAACTAGTTAACATTTTAACTAAGGGAACGGATATACAACCTTTGTAGATCCGGTCCACCACCTCCACGGCTCCGCAATGAAGTCCCCTCGCTGTCCAAATCATGTCTTGGGCTCTAGCGTCGGCATCATCGAAGAATGGGCGGGCTTGATCGTCGGTTCGATGCCGAAGATGATCTACGTCGAGGCATCGCTAGAACAAGCTCCAACTTCACCAAGTCGGAAAAACTTGTGAAGGAAACACCCTATACTACTTGGAAAGAGGTATAGGATGAAGAAATAGGAAGTGGGTAAACTTTAGTTTTGGATTTCTCACTAGACTTCATGACTTGCCATTGGAGTAGCAAGCTTTCTTCAATGTTGAAGAAGATGAAGAAAGAAGAAGATGATATGATGAGTTTATTAAAAATGAGATAATTAAATCAATACTTATCATATCATTAACCTAAGTTAGGTGTATAGAATTGACTAAGGTTAATATGAAGAGTTAGGGTTAAGAAAGAAGACAAAATGGTTATTTAGTCAAAGTTTCAAGAAACTTCAACTACAAACAAAATAAGCCACCATTTCATTTTCTTTATCATTTTCTTTTTCCAAAATTAAATAAGAAAAAGAAAACCCTAATCTTAATCTTAACCATGGTCTAATTCTTTACACTAACCCTAGCTTGCATGTATCATCAAACATGATACAATCATGTGCACAAAATATATCACATATGCAATGTGCACAAACTAAGTGAGTGAATCCATTTAAAGTGAACCAATACTAGTTAATGCAAAGCAATATATCAAATATATAATTATACATTAAACCATTAAATCAACACTTGATTCAATGATCCGGTTATATCGCATATAACCGGCTAGTATCCAATGTATCGGCTTATCGAATTAATCCTTGATTCGATAACTAGGTTATATCGCATATAACCAATCGATACATAGATCGCGAGAATAGAATACGGTATCACATACACGCATTATTCTCGGTCCCGCACATATCTCATATGCGCTCCTATTTCGTTTCGCTTGAGCCAGGAAACCTCTGTATAGGACTCTAAAGACTCGTCAATACGCTGGCAGCAGATGATGATCATATCAAGCATCCACAAGCCGCAAGCGGTCTGCCAAACGTAACGGCCACCCGGGTATTGAGCGATCAGAAGATCGACAAGCAAGCCCGCTCACACTCCTGCGAATCCGACCAGTAACACTACCGTATAGTCCGGTCTGTTCGTCTGATATGTCGCATATCTCGCCTAGGGGTGGTAAACGTCAGACCCCAATAGCTCGATAAGTCATGCCGACGTAGGGTCCATAACATTCGTGAAACTACTGATAACTCTTACCAGTATATCACAGCAACCCTGGCCAGGGATTTCCTGTTATGGCCAGTCGAGCATAGCACAACATCAACCCCCAATACCGGGAGAGACGAATCCCCTCCTATCGCTCATTGCCTCCATGTGAATCGGGACTGTACCCAAAAACCACCTGTTTGCACAACTCAGTAGAGCCGTGGTAGGGTGGAAATCAAAGCACAGTGGGAGACACACAAGACTCTATGACGATCTCGGGTCAACAGACTAAGCTGTACCAGTGTCACCAGAGAACTGCCATCTGACGTGAGGTATATGTTGGAGATAGTGCCCTCAGAGTCAATTATTAGGTCACAGGTACGTGATTGTAATGATTGAGGGAGGACCTATCCCGGTAGGACAGTCTTACTCGAGATGATAGTATGCTATCTGGTTTACCTTTATCATCGTGTACTGTTTTAGGTGACCTGACACGTCGCTATTACACGTTGATAGAGCCCCTAGGATTCTTGCTTGACCACCAGCAGTATGAGGGCGATCATAAAAGTGGGAGCTGGGGGTCTACAAGCATATCCTTAAAAGGTCCCTAGTCGTGGGAGTTTCGAGACCGGGCATCGATACTCCATTAGTAGACTAGTGTATACAGTCGAGACCCCGACGAGGGGCGGTGGCCGGTCTCACAAGCCACTGGTGTCAGTTGGATCACCTAAGATGTATACAGGTGCTCATTGGGTTATGAGTACACCGGACAGGACTCGCCGGGAACATGCTAGTTGGTCATATACCAGACGTCAGATGGCAGTTCCCTGGTGACATGTGTGCAGGTTAGTTCATCGACCTGGGGATCGTCATTTGTCTCGTGTGAGTTCCCACTGTACTTTGATTACTACCCTACCACGGCTCAAAGGAGTCGTGCAAACAGGTTTTAGTTGGGTACAGTCCCGAGCCACATGGAGGCAGTGAGCGTATCTTCAGGGGTTCGTCTCTCCCGGTATTGGGGGTGAGGTCGTGCTGTGTCTAGGAGAGCCATTACACAAAGTCCTTGGCCAAGGCAAGGAGATTTACTGGTAGGTATTCCAGTAGTATCTCAGGGTGTTCTGGGCTACACTCCGACACGACTTGTACCGCTTTTGGGGGTCTGACTTTTACCAAACCCCTAGGCCCGCCATGCGATACTCATAGACGAACGGACCGGACTGTACGGATATTGTCACTGACAGGCTCAGTAGGGTTGTCAGGCTGAGTTCGCTCACAGACATCCCTTTTAGTCAGTACCTGGTAGCCCGTTTCGTATTGGCTTATACCTCTGACGTGCTAGTGGTTAAATCCACAACCAAGGTGTTGATGAGTCTTTAGAGTCCCCCACATTCAGTTACTCAGCTTTCGGGCGAAAGGTTGTAGAGGCCGTATGGAGATATGGCAAGGTCCGATCAGATACGTGCGGTATTGCACGGATCAGGATCGGACAGTTTGTACTATAGGCCGTATGGTTATATGGCAGGGTTCGATCAGATACGTGCGGCATTGCACGGATCAGGATCGAACAGATATTACTAGCCGGCTTTGGTATAAGCCGGATCCTAGTATAGTACAGTGTAGATTTTGTCTCATTGCATTTGTATTTCAGTCGAAATACAGATGCGGGTGTGTATGCACAGTATTGGGGTTTTCCTGTAATTTATTACGGGACCAGTTTTCTGGAGTTGCCAGTTTGCTTTCCGTTTCGGCCAATTTCCTTTGTATCGTTCATTGGCCGAAGATTGGTGGAGGAGGGCTTATTTGCATTGTTGCAAATAGGCATTTGCGGAGGGGGTCTTTGCATATTGTTTTATCATGACATCTTTTCATTGACCTTGACTTCTTCTTGTCATGATGGCATGACTTTTGGCTCATCATGGTTGTTGATGATGAGGTTGGTGGTTGGTGGTGGAGTATGGGTTTTGCTTTGTGATCATGGTTGATTATGATAACCATTCCTCTCTCTTTTTCTTGCATGATTGATATGGTCACCTCCCCCTTGACTTTTCCCTCTTTTTTTGATATACATGGGCCGGCCATCCCTTGTGGGGGTTAATGGATTTTTGGTGTGGCATTTTTGGTTCTCTTCATGCTCCAAAAATCACACAACAAGACTCTCCAAAATTCCAAGTTCTTTTCCTCCACCAAATGAAACCTCCTTAACCCCAAAATGAGACATGGATCTCTACACTACATTCTACAGCAAACCTTGGGCACGTCGAGTAGCCGGCTTCGTGCCCGAGTTGCCTCGGCATTGAGGTGGGAGCCCGTAAACAAAGTAGGCGATGTGGTGCACTTCCGGCGACGAGGAGGAGACAGGATTTTCCGCAGGAGATCGGGACCATGACGAGAAGACCGGAGGACTTGGATCGTCGGTATATCTCTAACCCATCTTCTCGTTAGCTTAGACGTGTTAATGGTTCGATCCGGGTGTTTAGTGCGCGGTGGTGCCGGTTTGCTAAGTCCGCAAAATTTAAGTTTATCACCGCTTCCGCATTCCGGCGTCGGATCGACGGCCGGGGCGCCGCCGTGCACTTACAGTGGTATCAGAGCCTCGCCATTAACTTAGTCTAGCTTTGTGTAATGTGTTTGCATTTCCGATCGATCAAAAAGTTCCAAAACCCGTATTGCCTTCGCATCAGTTTCTGTCGAAATTTTTTGGAGTCTAAAAATTTTTCAGGTCGTCTCAGAATGATGTGCAGGGAGTTCTAAGCACACTGAAAAAATTTGGTGACACGACTCCTCCGTACGACCGCGGAAGGGCGGCCAAAACCCCCTTCTGGCCGCGCTTCCGCCGCAGGTGTATGGGCTCGTGTGGAAATTTTTTTGCAGTGGGCTTATGGGCTGTAATTAGGGGTTTTGGAATATTAAAATTGGGCTCAGGTTTTCTGTGAGTGCTACAGTTTTGATTGGGGGCCCACTTGTTAATTTTTGGTCAATCGGAAAATTTTAAACACATTTTTCACAGTATTTACATTATATCTGTGACCGTGAATGTCACTTGATCGGTAAATCCGGTCTAACTGCTATAGCCCGGTTAGACGGATTTGCGAACGTGACTTTCACGTTGATGTTCTGTTTTTGCTGTGATGTTGCGGATCGGTCGTGGGGGATAGCCTGGATGCAAAGCTAGTACAGTTGTGATTGTATTATGTACATTTGATATTGCGGGGCGAGCGTCCGACATGTGGACTGCCGTCACTGCCTGTTTGTATTATTATTTTGGGGCACGACCTTGTTGCGGTCGATGTACCCGTTGTATGTATATTTTACTTTCTCTACTAGGATTGCCCCGCGGAGGGGTGCACGGATAGCCGGGTTCTGGAGGGCAACAAGCCCGCATCTCATGGCATTGAGACGGAGGGGGCTTCACTCTAGGATTGGCGGGCTATTCGCCGCACTCGTAGGGGGTACAAGTTGACCCAGGAGGGGTGCCCAAGTTACCGGATTCCGTGAAGTGCTGGGTGGTCCATTCACGGCGCTGAAAGGGGATGCCTCGCTTCAGGTTTTGGCGGGTGACTTGCCGCGCCCGTAGGGGTCTAGGTTCTCATTGCACAGGCTATCCACACGACCAGGGGAACGTCGGGTTTCAGCGGCTCTGTGAAACCCGGGGATCCCAGATATCTGTATTGTTCTGTGATGCTGTACATTTCTGGGATGTTGCATTTCTTTCACGCCTTGAGCGAATATAATATATTGGTATATATATTAGTAGATGTTGTATATGTTTTGCATCCGCGCTAGTCCAGTCCCCGCTCTGTCGTTAGTTAGCTAACCTAACGGGTAATGACGGGACCCAGTGGCGAATGCGGATGGCATATACGTACATCAGTATATTTTCGTTCTTTTTGGTGTGATCAATTGATGGGACTGCATTGATTCGGATCAATGCAAGTTAAAAACAAACCTAATCTGATGTTGTTGGAACACTTTTCAAAAAGCTGTTATTGCAAGGACGTTCACTTTTGTTTTGCATCGCGGTATTCATTTAGAATATCCTGCTCCTCAGTCGACGAGGCAAGGGCCGAGATCCCTTCACCGGGAGTGACCCCTTGGACAAAAATTTTGCGTCAGGGCAATGACTTCACTATTGCCGATTACTTTTGCTTTGCATCGCGGTATTCAGTTGGAATATCCTGCACCTCATTCTACGGGGAAAGAGCCGAGATCCCTTCACCGGGAGTGACCTCTTTAGCAACGGTTTTCGTCACTATATTTTCAAAAAGCTATCAGTTCCTTCAACGATATCAAGTTCTTTACGTTAAAGGTTTTTGCCAGAAACCATTCGTAGCCCTCCGTCGTTTCAGACGGGTAGCACGTAGTATTCATGCTATGTTTGTTGACCTTCGTCAATGCATAGTGTATGGTAGCTGCTTGTTACTTTTCTGTTGCATAGATAGATGCGTTGGTTTGGGACAGTCGTATAGCCTTGTTGACCTTCGTCAAGGGCTTGTACGGGTGGATTCAAATTAACCTGGATAATGACGGGTAGAACTTGACATGTGACTTATGATTTGTTGACCTTCGCCAAGGTCATAAGAGCATGGGGCAGAAATCACATCGGGAGTTTCAAAAGAACTGAAACTTGCCAGATATGCGTATACCTTCTAGAGTGATTGCGTGAGCGGATTCCGTCACGTTATCATGCGGTGATAGTTGGATCCCGATTCCCACTGATGAGTTAGTTTACTCCTCGGGTGACTCCGACTAATTTTTCTTTCAGGTTTGGAGGAGAATTTGAGGTACAGTGGGAGGTTTCCAGATTAGATAAATTGGTGACCATTCTGATCTAGGTTAGAGTGCACGCTGAGTGTTTTCTTTTCTCTCTCTCTTTGGCAGCGACCATTGACCCGACCCTAAGACTTTGACTCAGTGACCAAGTTGACCGAACCTTCTTAAACACCGGCTTTTGGATTGTCAGAGTTGCAAACCTCATTGCCACTCCTACTTTTACCCTTTTCTCCAGGACACCCCGTTTTACTACGAACGTCCACTTCCATTGGACAAAACCATCGTATGGTTAGATACGAACTCGAAAGAATTTATTCGAGGATGGTTTCCGGTTCTGGAGAAAACGGATAGGATTATTCAGTTGTCTTTTCCTTTTACCCTCTCTCAGGTTACGAGTACTCCTTGGTTTAGGGGTAGTACACCTATTACGCAAATTGGATTGTCTTCTTCCAAACCTTAGGCTGGTGCCGACCGGTAGGGAATGAAGAAAACCAATTAGCATAACGATGGTGTGCAGAAGGTATTAAGTTCAGACAAAGCAAGGGATTAGTAAGAGGGCAAAGTAAATTGCAACAGATATTCACGACCAAACCAAATATTTCGTTACCACTCCCACATCACCTTTGTATTTCTCCAGGACACTCCGTATCACTACGAAGATCCACAGTTTATTTGGATACTCCATCGTATGGTTATATACGAACTCGAATGGAACTTGTTCCAGTTCGGGGATGGATTCTGGTCCAGGAGAAATAGGAATAAGGTTTATTCGGTTGTCTTTTATCTTCACCCTCTCTCATTGCGAGTGTTCCTAGGATTGGAACAGTACACCCATTATGCTTATTGGATAGTCTTCTTCCAAACCATAGGCTGGTGCCGAACGGTAGGGAAGGAAGAAAACCATTTGGCCTAAAGGGGTGTACAGAAGGTAAAGACTAAAGACATATGAAGGGATTTGGAGAGGTGGCAAAGAACTATACGGTTACAGTCGTGAATCTGGAAGAGGCATTACTAGGAATACCAGAATACCCCATCGGAACATTTCAATGTTTCAGTTTCACTGTGTAATGTTAAAGGAAAACTGATTTCCCAATTAGATACTTACTCCAGGGTATGTATTTACCAGGTACGATTCTCACATCTGTATGGTTTTACAGATGATGAGTGGGAGTAAGTTATTGGGAATTAGGTGATTATCCTCATTATATCGGGATTCGTTGTAATCGGTGATATTTGAGGAAATCACCTGGGCTGTTTGCCGGTTGGCAAATATTTGGTTTTGAATATCCGCAGTTATGCACCAATTTCAAATTGATATATCTGTACGTCTATTTTCATAGAGTGAGATATACCTTTCTGAAATTATGTCTACGACATTTACCTATATCAGTGGATGGTTAGGTAAGGAGCATTAAACAGCGGTGTAATTCTTCTTAACCATAAGTACAGTTTTCAACCTACGACACACAGTGAATGAGTTATCAGATTCAAGGGACTTATACAAAGGATTGTATGTTGTCCAGGGTCCATCAGGACAGAGGGGTTGGTCCTCGTACTACATTCAGTTTACTTATGACTTCTCTAGTTTTTAGACAAGTGTTTCGTGGAAACACAGGATCTGAATTTTGAGAAGTTATAGGTATTTGAATAGAGTAGAGAACCAGGTATAGCAAGTATCGGGATTCTTCAAAGAGATCGAAGATGTAGATACTTGTGTATGGTATTCAGTTGATAGTAATGATAAAGAGATCTTGCTTCTCTTTCAGGTTACTCATAATTGGAAGCATTCCTGAGTTGAGTAACGCTGATCGGCCTCCTTCCGTTTAGTTGACATGCGCTGGGGACAGCTGCATGATTTGAATCTGGTTCAATTAAACCAGTGCCTCTGTTTCTATATTGGATATAGAACAGTTCATATCTTAACGATGTTAAGGTACGGGGAGTTGTCCGGCTTATGCTTAAAACCAGACACTGGACAACTCAAGGCACGTTTCTGTAATGGCTGTTTGTGGGTTGACCCAGGCAATGACGAGGGTTGACTTTCTACCATCTGGATGAACAATAGCGATATTGTTCTAGACTCGCCACAGTTTTATTAAAAATGGATTTTTTCAGAAAACAGTAGTGGGAGTATGGTAGAACTGGAAGTGATTCCAAAACCACAAACGATTACTGAAGATTTGACAAAGAACCTAAAGATTCAATCTGGATTGACATTCCACTGGCCACTCCGCAGATAAGGTGGGTAACTTCAGGCACCCGAGAGGTACTACGGTAGCCTCAAGGACGGTGACAGGGAAGTTCTTGTTTACCCACAATTACCATTGCTGTTGTTCCAGGTTGCGAGACCCGGCGGAAGGATGAGTATAGCGTCGTTCTAAACCAGTTTTAGAAGTGTACGTCTATATGACTCTGCCAGAGGGTTGTCGTAGTCAGTGGGAGCAGCGGAAGCATTGGTGGACAGGTTGCTTATGTCTATTTATAGACTAGAGCAGATGTAGCGGAGATAGATCATCTATTTCTGACGTGACAGTCATGGGTTTGACTTCATCAGAATAGGGGATGGATCTGTTGAGAAGGTAGTAGGTTGTGATATCCTGGTATTTGGATGATATACACAGAGTAGGAAAAGAAACTCCTACACTACGATCGGTTATACTTTGGTCGTCACACAGTGGTTTCTCCACAAAGGAAATGGATTTTATATCAGACATACTGGTCACTAGATCTATGGTTTTAGATCTAGATTTGGGTGGTTTCCCAATCAGGGTACTTGACAGCATTCTAAGAGTATTTAGGATGGACGGCTCCTGGCACGGCAGTGTACCTGCAGGTAATGGAGTCACCCTCTCCAAAGGTGTCTTACAGACTAAAGGGGAGAGGGACGGGCATGATTGGCAGATCACTTGCTCAGGCAATTGAGTCAATCGTGAGATGTCAAGTGCCACACCAGATGTTGTTCTTGCACTAGATGCAATAAGTTGACATTAATCCAATCCTGGAGAAACAGTCGGAAGCAGTTTTAGAACATAAGTGGATGTTCTAGGGATATGATAACGACAGCCTCATTCAGGAGACAGTTATCATTCCAGGCTTCCAAGGTGACATGGACGACAAGGAGGTTGTCAGAGTTATAGTTTTCCTTCTGATGAGGGGCAGTATTTTGGACAGGTGATCCAAGGCAATACTGAGGGAGGCATGGCGCAGGATACTGATTAAGTTCAGTTGACGATACAGTCTAAGAAGTTTGGTTTTGGAGTTCATTTATGAGCTATGTCCCATCAGACATCCAGACACATTCTAAGACAGGTATTGCTCTTTTCGGGAGATGGCTTTCTCCGCGAACTTGAGATATAGAGAGACATAGAAAGAAACAACTAAGCGGATCCACTCACTGAGGCTATTCCTCGAACGCAATAGTTCCGCAAACGAGCTTTGTGAGACTGACTAGTAGAGGAGTTGGATGTTCGGTATCACACGGGCTGTGAGTATGCGACATCGCAATAATTAGCCTTGAGTGCAAGTGGGAGATTGTTGGAGATAGTGCCCTCAGAGTCAATTATTAGGTCACAGGTACGTGATTGTAATGATTGAGGGAGGACCTATCCCGGTAGGACAGTCTTACTCGAGATGATAGTATGCTATCTGGTTTACCTTTATCATCGTGTACTGTTTTAGGTGACCTGACACGTCGCTATTACACGTTGATAGAGCCCCTAGGATTCTTGCTTGACCACCAGCAGTATGAGGGCGATCATATAAGTGGGAGCTGGGGGTCTACAAGCATATCCTTAAAAGGTCCCTAGTCGTGGGAGTTTCGAGACCGGGCATCGATACTCCATTAGTAGACTAGTGTATACAGTCGAGACCCCGACGAGGGGCGGTGGCCGGTCTCACAAGCCACTGGTGTCAGTTGGATCACCTAAGATGTATACAGGTGCTCATTGGGTTATGAGTACACCGGACAGGACTCGCCGGGAACATGCTAGTTGGTCATATACCAGACGTCAGATGGCAGTTCCCTGGTGACATGTGTGCAGGTTAGTTCATCGACCTGGGGATCGTCATTTGTCTCGTGTGAGTTCCCACTTTACTTTGATTACTATCCTACCACGGCTCAAAGGAGTCGTGCAAACAGGTTTTAGTTGGGTACAGTCCCGAGCCACATGGAGGCAGTGAGCGTATCTTCAGGGGTTCATCTCTCCCGGTATTGGGGGTGAGGTCGTGCTGTGTCTAGGAGAGCCATTACACAAAGTCCTTGGCCAAGGCAAGGAAATTTACTGGTAGGTATTCCAGTAGTATCTCAGGGTGTTCTGGGCTACACTCCGACACGACTTGTACCGCTTTTGGGGGTCTGACTTTTACCAACCCCCTAGGCCCGCCATGCGATACTCATAGACGAACGGACCGGACTGTATGGATATTGTCACTGACAGGCTCAGTAGGGTTGTCAGGCTGAGTTCGCTCACAGACATCCCTTTTAGTCAGTACCTGGTAGCCCGTTACGTATTAGCTTATACCTCTGACGTGCTAGTGGTTAAATCCACAACCAAGGTGTTGATGAGTCTTTAGAGTCTCCCACATTCAGTTACTCAGCTTTCGGGCGAAAGGTTGTAGAGGCCGTATGGAGATATGGCAAAGTCCGATCAGATACGTGCGGTATTGCACGGATCAGGATCGGACAGTTTGTACTATAGGCTGTATGGTTATATGGCAGGGTTCGATCAGATACGTGCGGCATTGCATGGATCAGGATCGAACAGATATTACTAGCCGGCTTTGGTATAAGCCGGATCCTAGTATAGTACAGTGTAGATTTTGTCTCATTGCATTTGTATTTCAGTCGAAATACAGATGCGGGTGTGTATGCACAGTATTGGGGTTTTCCTGTAATTTATTACGGGACCAGTTTTCTGGAGTTGCCAGTTTGCTTTCCGTTTCGGCCAATTTCCTTTGTATCGTTCATTGGCCGAAGATTGGTGGAGGAGGGCTTATTTGCATTGTTGCAAATAGGCATTTGCGGAGGGGGTCTTTGCATATTGTTTTATCATGACATCTTTTCATTGACCTTGACTTCTTCTTGTCATGATGGCATGACTTTTGGCTCATCATGGTTGTTGATGATGAGGTTGGTGGTTGGTGGTGGAGTATGGGTTTTGCTTTGTGATCATGGTTGATTATGATAACCATTCCTCTCTCTTTTTCTTGCATGATTGATATGGTCACCTCCCCCTTGACTTTTCCCTCTTTTTTTGATATACATGGGCCGGCCATCCCTTGTGGGGGTTGATGGATTTTTGGTGTGGCATTTTTGGTTCTCTTCATGCTCCAAAAATCACACAACAAGACTCTCCAAAATTCCAAGTTCTTTTCCTCCACCAAATGGCACCTCCTTAACCCCAAAATGAGACATGGATCTCTACACTACATTCTACAGCAAATCTTGGGCACGTCGAGTAGCCGGCTTCGTGCCCGAGTTGCCTCGGCATTGAGGTGGGAGCCCGTAAACAAAGTAGGCGATGTGGTGCACTTCCGGCGACGAGGAGGAGACAGGATTTTCCGCAGGAGATCGGGACCATGACGAGAAGACCGGAGGACTTGGATCGTCGGTATATCTCTAACCCATCTTCTCGTTAGCTTAGACGTGTTAATGGTTCGATCCGGGTGTTTAGTGCGCGGTGGTGCCGGTTTGCTAAGTCCGCAAAATTTAAGTTTATCACCGCTTCCGCATTCCGGCGTCGGATCGACGGCCGGGGCGCCGCCGTGCACTTACAGTATAATACCATCTGGGAGTTCTCGGCGAGTCCGTTCAGTGTACCCAGTCTCCACTGAGCACCCACATACCATCTTCGATGTCAAACACCAATGGATATGGGATCATCCATCGCCCATCGCATGGGTCGAGAAGATATACGCTAGTCTACTCTGGAATATCGATGCCCCGTCTCGATATTCCCACGACTAGGAACAATTCAAGGATGTACTCTTGGATTACCCAGGCCCCACTAGTATGATCTACATCATAGTCCTGGAAGTCGAGCACACATCCTATGGGCTTTATCAACATGTAATCAGAGAGACAGAAAGTATACATGTTAAGATAAAGTGCAACCAGATAGCGTACTATCATGTCGAGCAAGAAAGTCCTTCCTATATATGTCCCAGCATCCACTACAATATACATCCAATGTACAGTAATGGCCTCTAGGGCATACATATAACTAACATGTATTATGGTTAATTGATATTAGTTTAATATAATTGTGCATGGTTATGGTTGTTGACCATTTGACATTCTTGACTTGTTGACCTAGGTTGACACTTTGACCATCATCATTTCATTTGGATGATGCTCTTTGATCCTTGCAATTTGCATTAAAAAGGAAATGATAATGGTCATGTCTTGATTAAGCCATGACAATTATCTCACTAATTATCTATTTACAATAATTCACACATATATGTGAGAATGGCTTATTATTCTCTCATTCTATCATTCACTTTCTCTCTCTTGTTCTTCCTCTCCCTCAAGCTCTCCCCTCTCATGTGTTGAGAAACACTTGAGCTTGAGAAAAACCTCTTCTTGATAATCTTTACTCTCATCTAGGGTTATAGGACTAGCACTTCTAGCACCCTAGTTACTTCTAGCTTGAAGTTGAAGCCAAAGGTTGAGGCTTTCGGGTGGATCCTTCTTCGACTCAAGAAGACGACAAAGGTGATCCCTTTCTACTACTCCAAGGAGCAAGGAGAGAAGGACATAAAGCCCTAGGTATAACCATTCTACTCTTTAACTAGTTTCTAGTTAGCTTTAGCAAGTTTTTGTTTAGCAAAGATCCGACTTTGTCTAGTCCATGTTGCCTAGAGTAGTAAAAATCCGATTTTTATTCCGTTTTCCGCCTCCCCGCAAGCACCGGGGTGGGCAACGTAGACTTACAGTGGTATCAGAGCCTAACTAAACATAAACTAGTTAGGTAGTAAAGTGTATGGAAGTTCAATCGAAAAAAAAATCGCAAAACCGAGTTTACAAAACCCAAGTTTCTGTTAAAATTTTTTCTGTTCAAAATAAAATAAATCGTACGTCAAAAATCATCTCAGGGTTTTGTGAAGAAAGCCATAAAAAACGATCCAGAGATTCATTCAAAGTGCCGCGGTTCCGCGGCAATAGCAAGCTATTGCCGCGCAACCGCGGCCTTTTTGGCTCGGTTCTGGGTCGAGTTTGGTGCAGTGTTCTTCTGGCATGGTTTTGGTATTTTTAAGATGGTTTATTTGTGCCCAGGTTTTCCAGAAAAGAAATTTGTTTTTGGGGGCTTATAAATCCGTATTTTTGATCGAACTTCACTGCACTTTGACTAAAGGGTTATATCTGTGATGTTTGCATGTATTGAACGTCGGCTAATCGCTATATGTCGATTAGTGGGGGTTATACATATCTGTGATCTGTGTTTGATGATGGTATGTGTATATGAATGCGTTGGATTGTCGCGGGTGAATAGCCGGGGTGGATGTGAGATGAGTGTTTCTTTTTCTTTCATTCATGTAATATGTAAATTGATGTATTATTATTTGTATGGCCGCACAACCGGGTCGGGGTTGTAGCCGTCATTGTATAATTCTTTTTACTGTTTTTGCTCCTAGGATAGACCTATGGAGGGGGTGCACAAACTACCGGGTATCTCGAAGTGCCGAGTGGCCTACTCACGGTGTTGAGGGAGGTTGCTTCGCTTCGGGTATTTGGCGGGTAGTTTGCCGCACCCATAGGGATCTTGGGTGGGGTATTTGGCTATTCACCGCAACCGTGTAATCCGCTTTTCGTTGCAGGCTCGAACGGATCGCGGATTCCTAGTATATCCAATGTATTCATCTGTGATCTGTAATGTCTATCATTGCTATATATTTATATATTATAACTATTTAGGCGTTGCTTATGTTTTACAGCCGCGCTAGCCCAGCCCCCACTCTGTCGTTAGTTAAGTAACCTAACGGGTGATGACGGGGCCCCATGGCGAATGCGAATGGCATAAGCGTACGTCATATTTTGGTTGTTTTTTGCAATGGTAGGATTAAATGATGGGACGCATTAAAAGAACTAATGCAAGAAAATAAATCAAGTAAAAGTCGATTAGAACACTTTGAAAACCACTCGGTTCTTTTCAAAACTAAACTTTTAAACGCGGAGCTTGAACCACTCCTTTTAAAAGCTATCTCGTTCCATCGATTATATCAAGTTCACTACGTTCACGGTTTCGCCAAAACCATTCGTAGCCCTCCGTCATTCCACATGAATGGTCAAAAGTATTCAAGCTGTGTATTTTGGCCAAAGTCAAGGCATAGTGATTGGTAGCTATTGGGTATTCATGTGCAGCATAGATAGATGCGTTGGTTTGGGACAGTCGTACTGCCATTTTGGCCAAAGTCAAGGGTAGGTACGGGTGGGTCCAAATTAACCAGGAGAATGACGGGTAGAACTTGACATGTGACTTATGATATTTTGGCCAAAGTCAAGGTCATAAGAGCATGGGGCAAAAATCCACATCGGGAGTTTCATAAGTACTGAAACTTGCTAGCGCTGCATACCATTTGGAGTGTGATAATTCTGGTAGGATTCCTTCGGTTTTATCACGCGATGACATTTGGATCCCGATCCTACTGTGAGTATATGCTACTCCTCGGGAAAACTCTCACTTAACGATCAATGCTATAAACCTAATAGGTGTCTAGAAAGGTGTTAGCGGGGCTACGCCCACAGGGAAAAGCGGTTACTTAATTAAGGAACTTCGCGAAAGCGTTGGAAAATCTCCCTCGAAGTACCGACACTGGCCTGGCTGAACGGTTAAGCAAGTATTATACGGTGAGATTGATCCCGACTAATCCTTTCTTTACGGTTTGAGAAGGGATTCGAGAGACAGTGGGAGCCATCCTGTTTAGACAAATTAAAATCCACTCTAAACTTGCAAGAGCATCATGCTAAAGTGTTTCTTTTCTCTCTCCTTATTGCAGCGACCATTCAACATGACCGGACTTAAGTTATTACTAGATAAAAACATACTGACAGGGCTAAACTACAAAGATTGGCTCAGGAAGTCAAGATGGCAATCACTTACGACAAGCTGGGGTATCTCCTTACCACCAAAGCTCCCCCTGTCCCAGGTCCCAAAACCAGTGTCGCGGATAGGGAAATCCGTAAGACATGGGAAATAGATTGCGCGAAGGCCAAATGCCTCGTACTTGCCTCGATGGACAACGAACATCAGAGGAGGCACGAGAATATGGACCTAGAGTCCATATTTCTTCATACAAAAGAACTGTATGGAGAGCAGTCTCGTATCGCCAGATACGAAGTGTCGAAGAAGTTGTTTTCGGCAAGGTTGGCCGTCGGATCATCGGTAGCGGAACACGTGCTTAAGATGATTGGCTATATAGAGGAGCTCGCAGAACTTGGGACCACGTTGGAGAATGAGCTCTATACGGACTTGATTCTCCAGTCCCTTCCTTCCACTTACGCCCAGTTCATCCTGAACTTCAACTTACAGGAAAAGGAAGTTGAACTTTCAGAGCTCCTCAACATGTTGAGGAGTGCAGAGGGCACTCTACAGAAAAGTAGGGAGACGTCCACTTTGTTTGTAGGAGGATCTTCCTCTTCTAGGTCTAGGGCGAAAGCCAAGGGCAAGAAGAAGAAAGCCCCCGCCAAACCAAGAGGCGGTGTCAGTAAAGTGGATACGAAGGGAAAAGGAAAAGCAACAAAGGTAGCGGGAAAGCTCGTGGGGAAGGAAAAATGCTTCTACTGTCACAAAAGTGGTCACTGGAAACAGGATTGCAAGGCTTAGAAGGCCAGAACACAGGATTTGAAGCGAGTTGCGGCTTCAGCTTCAGGTGTGTATGTTATTGAAATCTTTCTATCAATAAACTCTACATCCTGGGTATTGGATACCGGATCAGGATCTCATATCTGTAATTCTTTGCAGGCGTTGAGAAAGCGTAGAGTTTTGAAGGCAGGTGACATGACCCTCAGAGTTGCAAACGGTGCTAGCATGGATGCTGAGGCCGTAGGGGACTATCACCTGGGACTGTCGGATGGACACTTTTTGATTTTGCGTAGTTGTTATTATGTACTAAATGCAACCTGTAATATCATTTCTGTATCTTTATTATCTAAAGAAGGTTATGAATTTGCATTTGTAAGTAATGTAGTGAACATTCACCTTAATCAAGTTTTGATTGGGTCAGGTATATTGAACAACGGTATATACGTATTAAACCAACCACAGATTTTCAATGTCCAGAATACACACAAAAGAAAGTCTCCAGAAATCAATAAAACTTTCTTATGGCATTGTAGACTGGGTCACATCAATGAGAGAAGGTTGACTAAGTTACATACAGAAGGATATTTGGATCCGTTCGAATATCAATCGTATGCAACTTGTCAATCCTGTCTCAAAGGAAAGATGACAAAGACTCCGTTCACTGGACACGGAGTAAGAGCGAGCGAGCTCTTAGGACTCGTACACTGCGACGTGTGCGGTCCAAATGTCTACACATGCACGAAGCGGTTATTCTTACTTCATTACTTTAACGGATGACTTTTCAAGGTACGGTTATGTCTTCTTAATGAAACATAAATCCGAGGCTTTTGAAAAATTCCAGGAATATAAGAATGAAGTAGAAAAACAAACAGGAAAAAGTATCAAGGCACCGAGATCTGATCGAGGTGGTGAATACTTGAGTGCCGAGTTCCTGGGTTACTTAAAAGAGAATGGAATTCTCTCTCAGCTTACTCCTCCATACACTCCGCAACATAACGGTGTATCGGAGAGACGGAACCGAACCCTATTGGATATGGTACGGTCCATGATGAGTAACGCTGAGTTGCCGCGATCGTTTTGGGGATATGCGCTAGAATCAGCTGCATACCTTTTGAACCGAGTTCCAACTAAGACTGTGCCTACTACACCATATCAGATGTGGTGTGGGAAGAGACCCTATCTTAATCACATTAAGACATGGGGATGTCCAGCTTTTGTAAAAAAGCAGCATGCGGACAAGCTCGAGGCACGCTCAGTACAGTGCAAGTTTGTGGGATATCCAAAGAACTCCAAGGGATATTTCTTCTATTGCGAAGAGGAACAAAAGATTTTTGTTTCTCGCCATGCCCACTTTCTAGAATACCAGTTCATAGAAAAAGAAATAAGTGGGAGCGCAATAGAACTGGAAGAAATTCCAGAACCACGAGCTATTACTGAAAGCTTAGTAGAGCCAGAGGGTTTGAAAAATCAGGACATTCCCACGCCACTCCGCAGGAGTAGTAGGCAATCTCATCCGCCCGAGAGATACTACGGTTTTCTCATTGACGGGGATAGAGAGGATTGCATCATAGATTGTGATGAACCTACTAGCTTCCAGTAAGCCATTCAGAGCGTCGACTCGGTAAAATGGCTGGATGCAATGCGGACCGAAATGGAGTCCATGTACACCAACAAAGTATGGACGTTGGACATTGCTCCAGATGGGGTAAAACCCGTAGGATGCAAGTGGATCTTCAAAAGGAAGATTGGTGTAGATGGACAAGTTGAGACCTATAAAGCTAGACTGGTTGCAAAGGGTTTTCGTCAGCGACCTGGTTTGGACTATGACGAAACCTTTTCTCTAGTAGCTATGCTGAAATCCATTCGGATCCTTCTTGCCATTGCTGCCTTCCACGATTATGAAATTTGGTAGATGGACGTAAAAACCGCTTTTCTAAATGGACATTTAGAAGAGTGTGTCTATATGGAACAGCCAGAGGGTTTCATTCAGAGTGGGAGCAGCGGAAAGGTGTGCAAGTTGCTTAAGTCCATTTATGGACTGAAGCAGGCATCGCGGAGTTGGAACATCTGTTTTGATGAGACAGTCAAGGAATTTGGCTTTATCAAAAATCCAGATGAACCATGCATCTATATTAGATTTGTAGCGAGAACTGTAGTATTCCTCGTTTTATACGTGGATGACATTCTCTTAATAGGAAATGACATTCCTATGCTGCAATCTGTCAAGGGGTTCTTGTCACACAGGTTCTCCATGAAAGACCTGGGTGATGCCTCATACATTCTGGGTATCCGGATCTACCGTGACAGATCCAAGAGGATATTAGGACTTTCACAATCCAGGTACATCGACACCATACTGAAAAGATTCAGTATGGAAGATTCCAAGCGCGGTAATCTACCGGCTTGTCACGGGATCACCCTCTCCAAAGAGATGTCTCCCAAGACTGATTTGGAAAGGGATCGCATGTCTATTATACCCTACGCTTCTGCGGTAGGCTCTATAATGTATGCGATGTTGTGTACCAGACCAGATGTGGCTTATGCACTGAGTGTGGTAAGCAGGTATCGGTCAAACCCTGGGGAGAAACATTGGATAGCGGTAAAGAACATTCTCAAGTACCTGAGAAGAACTAAAGAGATATTCTTGGTTTATGGCGGAAAAGACCTCCAGATTAAGGCCTTTGCTGACTCCAGCTTCCAGAGTGACAAGGATGATTCCAAGTCCATGTCGGGTTTTGTCTTTACCCTCAATGGAGGGGCGGTGTGTTGGAAGAGCTCCAAACAGGAAACCGTTGCTGACTCGACTATGGAAGCGGAATACATCGCTGCATCTGATGCCGCAAAAGAAGCTGTCTGGATGAGGAAGTTCTTGAAAGAACTTCAGGTGGTTCCGTCCATTGTTGACCCAATACCTCTGTATTGCGACAACAACGGGGCTATAGCTTTAGCGAAGGAACCCAGGTCCCATTAGAAATCCAGACACATCTTAAGGCGGTATCACCTGATCAGGGAGATCGTGGATCGCCAGGAGATCAAGGTTCGGAGGGTTGCTTCAGAAGATAACACTGCAGATCCATTCACCAAAGCCTTGCCCCAGACTCAGTTCGAACGGCAGATCGAGATGATAGGTCTTCGATACGCCAGTACATGGCCTTAGTGCAAGTGGGAGATTGTTAGTGTATATGCCCTAGAGGTCATTACTGTATCATAATAGTTTGTATATTACTTGATGGAAGCTTGGGATATTCACAGTTGTATATACAATCTTTCTCGAAATGGTAGTATCCTACTTGGTTTGTCTCTGCTTTAATATGTGCATGTGTTTCTTTTAGCATATCGCTTATATACATATTAGTAGAGCCCTTAGGATCTTTGCTTGATTACCAGCGTTGTGATGGCGCTCACACTCGTGGGGGCTGGGTATTCTATAAGCACATCCTTATACAGGTCCCTAGTCGATGGACTATCGAGACAGGGCATCGATACTCCGGAGTAGACTAGCGTATGCGCTTCTCATCCCAGCGTGGGAGACGGTCTGTCCCACAGCCGTCAGTACGTCGTACTTGAGATAGTATGCGGGTGCTCGTTAGGTTACGAGTACACTGGACAGGACTCGTCGGGAACTGTTGGTTGGTATTATACCTATCGTCAGTTATCAGTTCCCAGGTGACATGAGTACAGCTTAGTCCGCTGACTTGACACTGTCACTTCGCCTCGAGTGTGTTCCCACTGTACTTTGATTACTACCCTACCATGGCTCAAAGGAGTCGTGCAAATAGGTAGTAGTTGGGTGCAGTCCCGAAGCACTTGGAGGCAGTGACGGTTAGACAGGACTCGTCTCTCCCGGTATTGGGGGTTGACATCGCGCTGTGTCTAGGAGAGCCATTACACGAGTAGTCCCTGGCCAGGGCAAGCGAGATATACTGGTAGGTTTCCAGTGTTATCTCAGGATGTTCTGGGCTACACTCCGTCACGACTTGTACCGCTATTAGGGGACTGACGTTTACCGCCCCCCTAGGCCCGCCATGCAATATATCAGACGAACAGACCGGACTGTACGGAGACTGTCACATACAGGCTCAGTAGGAGTTCAGATGGGGTTACCTCGTCAGTCTTCTTATCGACATCTACCTGGGGACCGTTACGTACAGCTAGTACCGCTTGCGGTCTATGGTTAAACCCACTGCCAGCGTAGTGTCGAGTCTTTAGAGTCCCACACAGAGAGCTATTCGCCTTTAGGCAAAATGAGTAGAGGTCGCATGGCTTTGCGACAGGGTTCGTTCATATCCGCGCACTTGTGCACGTTTGCTGTCCGGACAGCTTATACTAGCGGGCTTTGGTTTAAGCCGGATCCTAGTATATGATTTGGGATTGGTTTTATCTCATTGTATTCGTGTTCCTTGGAACACGAATACGGGTGCGTATGCACAGTTGCTTGAGACAGAGGGAGAAGAATTTGATTAGGGTTAATGACCATTGTCATTTTATTAACCCTAATGCTTATGTGTGTATTATGGTTAATTGATATTAGTTTAATATAATTGTGCATGGTTATGGTTGTTGACCATTTGACATTCTTGACTTGTTGACCTAGATTGACACTTTGACCATCATCATTTCATTTGGAAGATGCTCTTTGATCCTTGCAATTTGCATTAAAAATGAAATGATAATGGTCATGTCTTGATTAAGCCATGACAATTATCTCACTAATTATCTATTTACAATAATTCACACATATATGTGAGAATGGCTTATTATTCTCTCATTCTATCATTCACTTTCTCTCTCTTGTTCTTCCTCTCCCTCAAGCTCTCCCCTCTCATGTGTTGAGAAACACTTGAGCTTGAGAAAAACCTCTTCTGGATAATCTTTACTCTCATCTAGGGTTATAGGACTAGCACTTCTAGCACCCTAGTTACTTCTAGCTTGAAGTTGAAGCCAAAGGTTGAGGCTTTCGGGTGGATCCTTCTTCGACTCAAGAAGACGACAAAGGTGATCCCTTTCTACTACTCCAAGGAGCAAGGAGAGAAGGACATAAAGCCCTAGGTATAACCATTCTACTCTTTAACTAGTTTCTAGTTAGCTTTAGCAAGTTTTTGTTTAGCAAAGATCCGACTTTGTCTAGTCCATGTTGCCTAGAGTAGTAAAAATCCGATTTTTATTCCGTTTTCCGCATCCCCGCAAGCACCAGGGTGGGCAACGTGGACTTACACAGATAGCATACTATCATCTCGAGTAAGACTGTCCTACCGGTATAGGTCCTCCCTCAATCATTGCAATCACGTACCTGTGTTCGAATAATTTACTTTGAGGGCACTATATCCAACAATTTCCCACTTGCACTTAATGCTAATTATTGCGATGTCGCATACTCACAGCCCGTGTGATACCGAACATCCAACTCCTCTAGTAATCAGTTTCACAAAGCCTGTTTGTAAAACTCTTGTGTTCGAGAAATAGCCTCAGTGAGTGGATCCGCCCTGATGTATCTTTCTATGTCTCTCTTAATCTCAAGTTCGCGGAGAAAGCCATCTCCCGAATTGAGCAATACATGTCTTAGACTACGTCTGGATATCTGATGGGACCTAGTTCATAAATGAACTCCAAATCCAAACTTCTTAGACTGTATCGACAACTGAAACTAATCAGTATCTAGCACCATGCCTCCCACAGTATCCTCTTGGACCACCTGTCCATAATACTGCCCCCTTTGTCAGAGGGAAAACTATAACTCTGACAATCACTCTGTCATCCATGTCACCTTTGGAAGCCTAGAAAGATAACCGTCTCCCGAAGGAGGCTGCCGTCATCAAATCCCTAGAACATCCACTTATGTTCTAAAAACTGCTTCCGAATGTTTCTCCAGGATTGGATTAATATATAAACTTATTGCATCTAGTGCAAAAACAACATCTGGTGTGGTACTTGACATCTCATGATCGACTCAATTGCCTATGTAAGTGATATGCCAATCATGCACGTCCTTCTCCCCTTTAGTCTGTAAGACACCTTTAGAGAGGGAGAATCCATCACCTGCTGGTACACCACCATGCCAGGAGTCGTCTATTCTAAAATACTATTAGAATACCGTCAAAGTACCCACATTGGGAAACTACCCAAATCTTGATCTAAACCATAGATATAGTAACCAGAAATGTCAGATATTATATCCATATCCTTTGTGGAGAAACAACTGTGTGACAATCACAGTATAACCGATCGTAATATAGGAATTTTACTTCCTACTCTGTGAATGTCATCCAAATACCAGGACATCACACCCCTACTACCTTCTTAACAGATCCATCCCCTATTCTGATGAAGTCAAACCCATGACTGTCACATCAAAATTAGATGATCTATCTCCGCTATATCTGCTCTAGTCTATAAATAGACATAAGCTACTTGCCCACTATGCTTCCGCTGCTCCCACTGACCACAACAACCCTCTGGCAGAATAATATATACCTGCACTTCTAAGCTAGTTTAGAACGACGCTATACTTAGCCTCCTGCAGGGTCTCATAGCCTGGAACAACAGTAGTGTCAAGTCTGGATAAACAAGAACCTCCCTGTCACCGTCTTTGAGGCTACCGGAGTACCTCTCGGGTGCCTGAGGTTGCCCACCATATCTGCGGAGTGGCTAATGGAATGTCAAACCCGATTGAATCTTTAGGTCCTATTAAATTTTCCGTAATCGTTTGCGGTTCTGGAATCACTTCCAGTTCTACCATACTCCCACTATTATTTTCTAAAAAAATCCATTTTACTAAAACTGTGGCGAGTCAAGAACAATATCACCATTGATCTTCCAGATGGTAAAAAGTCAACCCTCGTCATTGTTAGTTGTATGTATGCCCTAGAGGCCAGTATTGTACAGATGATGTATATTATATTGGATGCTTGGACATATATAGAGAGGACATTCTTGCTCGATATGATAGTATGCTATCTGCTTGCTCTTTATCTTAACATGTATACTTGTCTCTTTATACTGTCTTATAGTTACATGTTGGTAAAGCCCTTAGGATGTGTACTTGACTATCTGGACTATGATGCGGATCATACTAGTGGGGACATGGTAGTCTATAAGTACATCCTTCAAGGTCCCTAGTCGTGGGTGTATCGAGACGGGGCATCGATATACTAGTGTAGACTAGCGTATACGCTTCTCGACCCATGAGATAGGCGATGGATGATCCCATATCCATTGGTGTTTGACATCGGAGATGGTATACGGGTGCTCAGTGGAGACTGGGTACACTGGACGGACTCGCCGAGAACTCCCAGATGGTATTATACCTCACGTCAGATGGCAGTTCTCTGGTGACACTTGTACATGTTAGTCTGTAGACCCGAGATCGTCATAGAGTCTTGTGTGATTCCCACTGTGCTTTGATTTCCACCTTACCATGTCCATGAGGGCGTGCAAAACGGTGGTTTTTGGGTACAGTCCCGAGTCACATGGAGACAATGAGCGATAGGAGGGGTTTCGTCTCTCCCGGTATTGGGGGTTGATTTTGCGCAGTGCTCGATTGGTCGTGATAGGGAAGTCCCTGGCCAGGGCTATTTTAAGATTTATTGGTAAGTGTTACTAGTAGTTTCTCGACCCGTTATGAGCCTCACATCAGCATGACTTATCGGTTATTGGGGTCTGACGATTTCCACCCCTAGACTTGATTTGCGACATATCAGACGAGGAGACCGGACTGTACGGGAAGTGTTACCGGCAGGCTTTTACAGGAGTTGGAGCGGGCTTGCTTGCTGACCTTCTGATTGCTCAATACCCGGGTGGCCGTTACGTCCAGCTAGTACCGCTGACGGCTTGTGGGTGCTTGATGTGATCATCACCTACTGCCGGCGTATTGACGAGTCTTTAGAGTCCTACACAGAGGTTTTACTGGCTCAGGAAAAAAGAAATAGGAGCGCATATGTGATATGTGCGAGACCGAGAATAATTGCATGTATGTGATACCGTATTCTATTCTCGCGACTTTTTGTATCGGCCGGTTATATATGATATAGCCGGGTTATCGAATCGAGTGTTGATTCGATAAATCGATACAATGGATGTTAGCCGGTTATATGAGATATGACCGGATTATTAAGTCAAGTGTTGATTTAATAATTAAGTGTATAATTGTATATTAGATATACTAATTTGCACTTTCTAACACTGTAGGGTTCCTAGGCACACTAGTGAGGTCTCACAAGGCATCAACCATGCCAATTTCAAAAATTCTTGGTGCCGAGAGACCCGACTACGGATCGTTGGCTAGATTTCTAGGCGAAAAGATAACAAGTTAACAATTAACTAATGGGAAAACGGAAATACAACCTTTGTAGATCCGGTGCTCCACCTCCATAGCTCCGCAACGAAGTCATCTCCGCTGTCCAAAAGGAATCCGGGCTCTAGAGTCGGCTTCGTCGGAGAAAAAGCGAGCTAGGTCGTCGATGTCCATGCCGAAGATGATCTATGTCGAGGCATCGCTAAATCAAGCTCCACCTTCACCAAGCCCTAAAAACTTGTGAAGGAAACACACTCTACTACTTGGCAAGAGGTAGAGGATGAAGAAATAGGAAGTGGGTAGACTTTAGAATTGGATTTCTCACTCTTTATCATCAATCACCATTGATGAAGAAAGCTTTTTCTTCCTTGCTCATGAAGAAGAAGAAGAAAGAAATATATGATAAGTTAATTAAAAATAATAGAAAAACAAATACTTATCATATCATTAACTATAGTCAAGTGTAGAGAATGAATCATGGTTAGTGGGAATGGTTAGGGTTAAGGATGAGATAAGAATGGTTGACTTGATCAAAGCTTCATGAAGCTTCAACTAAACTCCAAAACTAGCAACCATTCTTTTCTCTTCTTTTCCAAAATGAATAAATAAATAAATAAATGAATAAATAAAGGAAATGAAACCCTAGCCATTCTTTTAACCATGGTTTAATTCTTTGCACTTAACCAAGTAAACATGTATCATCAAACATGATACAATCAAGTGCACAAAATCATATCGCATATGTAATGCGCACATCCGAGTGAGAAAATCCATTTAAAGTGAACCAATACTAGTTAATGCAAAGTAATATATCAAATATATAATTATACATTAAATCATTAAATCAACACTTGATTCAATGATCCGGTCATGTAGCACACAACCGACTAGTATACAATGTATCGGCTTATCGAATCAACGCTTGAATCGACAACTAGGTTATATCACATACAACCATTCGATACATTCATCGCGAGAATGGAATACGGTATCACATACACGCATTATTCTCGGTCCCGCACATATCTCATATGCGCTCCTATTTCGTTTCGCTTGAGCCAGGAAACCTCTGTGTAGGACTCTAAAGACTCGTCAATACGCCGGCAGCAGGCGATGATCATATCAAACACCCACAAGCCGCAAGAGGTCTGCTAAACGTAACGGCCACCCGGGTATTGAGCGATCAGAAGATCGACGAGCAAGCCCGCTCATACTCCTGTGAATCCAACCAGTAACACTACCGTACAGTCCGGTCTGATCGTCTGATATGTCGCATATCTCGCTTGGGGGTGGTAAACGTCAGACCCCAATAGCTCGATAAGTCGTGTCGATATGAGGCTCATAACGGGTCGAGAAACTACTGGTAACACTTACCAGCAATTCTCTGAGCAGCCCTGGCCAGGGACTTCCTGTTATAGCCAATCGAACACAGTGCAACATCAACTCCCTATACCGGGAGAGACGAATCCCCTCCCATCGCTCATTGCCTCCATGTGACTCGGGACTGTACCCAAAAACCACCGTTTTTCACGCCCTCTTGGACATGGTAAGATGGAAATCAAAGCACAGTGGGAACCACACAAGACTCTATGACGATCTCGGGTCAACAGACTACTCTGTACCAGTGTCACCAGAGAACTGCCATCTGACGTGAGGTATAATACCATCTGGGAGTTCTCGGCGAGTCCGTCCAGTGTACCCAGTCTCTACTGAGCACCCGTATATCATCTCTGATGTCAAACACCAATGGATATGGGATCATCCATCGCCCATCTGTATGGGTCGAGAAGCTACACGCTAGTCTACTCTGGTATATCGATGCCCCGTCTCGATTCACCCTCGACTAGGGACTTTGAAGGATGTACTTATGGACTACCATGTCCCCACTAGTATGATCCGCATCATAGTCCAGGTAGTCAAGTACAGATCCTAAGGGCTTTACCAACATGTAACAGAGAGACAATCAGTATACACGTTAAGGTAAAGTTCAACCAGATAGCATACTATCATGTCGAGCAAGAAAGTCCTCCCTATATACGTCCCAGCATCCACTACAATATACATCCTATGTACAGTAATGGCCTCTAGGGCATACTTATAACTAACAATCTCCCACTTGCACTAGGGCCATCTGATAGCAGTGGTTGTAGTATCTCATACTCAACCATCCCATAAAAGTCTCTCTTTAGGAACAGGCCTTTGTGAGTGGATCCGCTGTGTTGTCCTATGAGTCTACTCTCCAAACCTCGATCACCCTGGAGATCAATCATCTCCATGATCAAGTGATACTGCCTTAGAATATGTCTGGATCACTGATGGGACGGGCGTTCCTTGGCATAAGCCACAACTCCATTGTCACACAATGGTAGGAACGTAGTTCATCTTATGAACCAATATACACCCAAACAGCCTCTTTGGTAGCATCTTAAGTAGCGATGTATCGTGCCTTTATCGTCTAGTATGTCACGGTATCTAGCTTGGAACTCTTCCAACATACCGTCCCTTTACTGAGGGTAAAGACAATGCCTGCGACTGACACTCAGTCGTCTTTATCACCCTGGAACCATTCCAGTGATTCTCCCCAGGATCGGTTGATACCATCTCACTACAACTAGTGAGAATCCTAACATCCAATTAGATCTATCTCATAGATCCAAAAACCAGGATTTAGGAGGTATCACATTGAACCTATATGGAGAATCATTGTGATAAGCGGAGATTGATCGAGCGTACCATAAGAAACTCCTTTCTTATCAAGAGTATGTCATCCACGTACTCTACGAGGATCATCACCATACTCCCTACTACCTTTTTGTTTATACAAGGTTCATCTACCATTTTGATGATGTCAAACTCATTGACTAATTCATCAAAACAGATGTTCCAACTCCGCGATGCCTGCTTTATCTTATAAAGCATCTTGCACACGTTTCCGCTGCTCCCACTGTCTACGAAGCCCTCTGGCTGTGTACTTATAGACGCTCTCTTCCAAATCATCATTTAGAAAAGCAGTCAAGACACCCAACCACCAGATATCGCAGCCATGGTATATAGCCGTAGCAAGTAGGATCTGGATGGACTTAAGCATAGGCACCGGAAAAGGTTTCATCATTATCCACGCCTGGTCGATGACGAAAATCCTTAACAAGTCTAGCTTTGAAAGTCTCAACTTTTCCATGTACACCAAGTAATCTTCTCAAGATATACTTACTCCTGATGGGGATTTAACCCTTCAGATATAGCAACTAAAGTCCATACTTTGTTGGTGTATAAGGATTCCATCTCAGATCGCTAAGCATCCAGCCATTCTGACAGAGTCTTACTCCTGATGGCCAGCTCGAAACTAGTTGGGTCATCAACTCATGATGCAATCCTCGCTCCCACTGTCATAGAGAAACCGAAGTATCTCTCAGGTGGGTGAGGAACCCTACTAGATCGGCGGAGAGGCTGAGGTTCGTTGGAATCTACTGAATCCTTTGGTTCTACCAAACATCTGCTGTAGTTTGTATAGCTGGAACCTTTCCAGTTCTACATTACAGACTTTGCCTCGAGCTTGTCCGGATTATGCTGTTAGACATAGCTCGGACAACCCCAAATCTTAACTAACTTAAGACATGGGCTCTTCCCTTATCATATCAAATATGAAGTGGTAGGCAACTGATTTGATTTGAACCCTATTCAATAGGTATGCAGCTTCTCAAGTGCATAACTTCCAAAAAGGAAATAGGTAACTCAGTAGTACTCATCATAGAGCACACCTTATCAAATAGAGTGTATCTGCTCCGCCCCGATATACCAACGTGCTATGGTGTATACGGAGGAGTAATGCTGAGAGAGAATCTCATTCTCCTTTAGAATAGTCCAGGATTTCCGTGCTCAAGTATTCTCCTCCTTGATCTCATCATAGGACATAATACTTATACCCGTATTGGTTCTCTACTTCTAACTTATATTCTGTGAATACCTCAAAAGGTTCGGACATGTGTTTCAACAGGAACATAGGTCTGAATCTTGAGAGATTGTCAGAGAATGTAACGAAGTACAAAGAACCGGTCTTGGCATGTGTAGACAGGGGACCTTACATACATTAACATGTATCATCCCAAGAGTTTACTAAATCTTTCTCTATTTCCAATAAACGGAGCTATGATCATCTTATCTTTGTGACATGACTGGCGAGTTTCATAAGATGTAAATTCAAACTGATTTAAATATACATCTAAATGTAACTTCAGCCAGTCGGGTCGCATTGATATGACCTAGTCTACAATGCCTCAAGAAGAATTTGTTCATTTCTGAACTCTTCCTCTTGTGTGTGTTCAGTATACTAGGAAATGTAGTTTGATTTAGAACGTTAATGCTTTTAGATAGCGTGCCTGAACCGATCAACTTTTGATATAGGAAATGTTCAAAACATTATCCATCAATACAAAATTATATCATTTCTTTATTAATAAAGAGACTGATATGATTTTGTATATCAGGTTCGGTATCTAATAGCATTTGTTCAGAATCAATGTATTCGTAATACAGGGTGACAGTGACCAACAGACTTGGCTGCAACACTTGCCTCGTTTTCTGCCTCATGAAACTTATCACCCGTTCTCAGTTTTTCTACCTTTTTGTAGCCCTATGTAACATATTACATATCTGGGATCCTGATCCGGTATCATATACCCAGGATGCAGAGGATACTGAGAAACAGTTCTTTGTAATGAACACACCCGAAGAAGATGCATCATATGCACTTTCTTCGTTTGGGCGGCATAGGAATTCTGGTATTCCCCAATTTCCTGCTTTGTCTTATAACAATTATAAGTTGGAGCGGGACCAACGTTCCCCAGCTCAGTATAACAAGCGGGTTCGGTCAATACATCCGTATTATTATCTTGATTAAGGCGTGATATGGTCGCTACCAGGAGAGAGAGAGAAGAAAACACTCTGCGTGCGCTCTTGCAAGAATAGATTGGTTATTATTTTATCTAATCAGGATGGCTCCCACTGCTTTTTATCAAATCTTCCTTCAAACCCTAAAAGGAAAGACTAGCCGGGATTAATTACACACTACAAGTTCGCCAATCTTTCAGCCAGGCCAGTGTCGGTACTTTGAGGGAGGTCCCCCGTGCTTTCGCACGAACCTAATTAATGTAAACCTCATTTTCCCAGAGGCGTAACCTTGTTGACACCTTTCTAGACACCTACTTGATCGGCTAATTGTAATGTATAAAACTCTCCCAGGAGTAACTCTTACTCGCAGCGGGTATCGGGATCCAACTATCTCATAGAAGGTATGCAATCTCTTTGCAAATTTCAACACTTGAAATTCCCGATAATATTTTGCCCCTAGCGTCCTATGACCTTGACGCAGGCCAACAAACCATAGTGCGCTAGTCAAGTTCAACCCGTCATTTCCTGATTGAATTAAACCCACCCGCACGACCCTTGACGCAGGCCAACAAAGTCGCACGACTACCCTAATCCAATCACATCATATGCTTATGCAGATAAGCACCAGTTAGCTACCGCACACTACGCCTTGACGCAGGACAACAAACGTAGCACGAATACTAACTACTACTTATCTGAAATGACGGAGGGCTACGACAGGTTTTTCTGAAAACCTATTGCGTAATGAACTTGATATCGTTGTAGAATCAAATGATTTTAAAAATGGAGTGTTTTTGAAGCTTTTCTAGTTTTGCTAAAGGAGTCACTCCCGGTGAAGGGATCGTCGGTCCTTTCCTCGTCGAATGAGGTGCAGGATATATCATATATATCACTGTGCAAAGCAAAAACACTTAAAAGCAATCAAAATACAAACCGAGTGTGTAGCATCTGCCAGTTATTGCTAAAGGAGTCACTCCCGGTGAAGGGATCTCGGTCCTTTCCTCATCGAATAAGGTGCAGGATATATCATATATACCGCTGTGCAAAGCAAGAACTGTAGCTACCTGTTTTATTTTGAAATTCGATTCTACAACATCTTAGGTTTATTTTATTTCATTAATCACATTAATGAAGTCCCATCATTTAATGTACCTAAACATCACAGATAAATACGACGTACACTTATGCCATCCGCATTCACCTCGATGTCCCCTCGTGCACCGTTAGGTTGGGTAACTAACGGCAGAGCGGGGCAGGGCTAGCGCGGGTGTAAAACATAAGTAACGTCTATATAATATATCATATATACTATATACTGTATCTATCACAGAACATCACATGATCACATCACAGATATCGCAGCAGAAGAATCATATGAAATATTGGATATACTAGGACGCCCGTGTTTTCAATACGAGCCAGTATAAAACACGGATTCCACGGTCGCGATGAATAGCCAAACCCACACCCCTAGACCCCTACGAGAGCGGCAAGCAACCCTACCAATTCTGGAGTTAGGAGACCCGGACTCGACTCCTCGAGTTGGTCTCCCACTGGACTCCAGAACCCGGTTACTTGTGCCCTCCTCCTTGGGTCTATCCTAGTGCGGAAAAGTAAATAATATACAACAACGGTCACAACTTCCGCAACCTGGAAGTGCCCCAATAAAAGAATATTACATACAAGTTTTTACATGAATGAAAATGAAAAACACTCATCTCACATAAAAACCCCCGGCTATTCTAACATGACGATCCAATATAACATATCCAGCAACACATAACATCACATGTCATCAACGTAAGTAAATATGTCCATCCCAATTGTCGTTGACATACAGCAACGAAACCGGCGATATCACATATTACACTTACGGTCACAGAAAAGAAAGTGTAAAACTACAACAGTTGAAATCCGCAACCACCTCAGACATCGCATGCCTGACCAAATGAATTCCTTAGACATCGCATGCCTAACAATTATAAACCCCGCATTTTAGTCTCTTTATCGAAAACACTTTTCAATACCAAGTCGGGCAATTCAACAGGATTCCCGACATTTTGATCAAATACTCGTCGCAAACTTCAGCAGACGGCCGCACCCCCGATACCGTCGACGAAGTGCACTAAGGCGGAACACCGCTATCGCGAGCACCCGAACGGATGCTTTCGGCGACGGGGTTGTCCTACAGTCACTTGGTCGGGGCTATGGAGTGAGGCTGTCTATTAAGTTTACCCGGCGAGTATCCGCGTACACTACGTGATTGCGACGAACTTTTGATCACATCATAATTCCGTGGCAACCGATCAAGTGAGACTAAACTGCTATGTTTATAACATTCATTGAGTTATCTCATAACTAATTGTGAATTCCAATTATTGTATCACATTCCGGATAAATAGAAAATGTTAAACTTTCCGATCGAACAATCGAACACCCAAGTTTTCCCGATATAGATCAACACATGAAATAAGTCTAACAACATTCAGTTCGTACCTCAGTACCAACGGTCCAGCCGTAGAAGGGTCAAGCCAACGCCTCACATGTGGCACGCCGTACTGCCCCAAACCCGAAGGTTCAAAGGGCAGTTCAAGACGGTCACATAATCGAGTTAAGGTTTGTTGTCTTCTAGAGGGACCATCGCGTTACTTGCACTACTTAGAACGTCGTTAAACTACGGAAAAATCCAACACTTGGAAATTTCCCGACAGGGGAAAAATTGGGTATTTATATCCGGTCGAACTTTTTAACATATTCTAAAATTTATCCGGAAAGCCAAATAGACAAAATTTGATACTCCGATCAAAACACCGAATCCCCAAAACAACTCCAGAAAATTCAACTCTTGAATAAAATTTAAAAATACCCAGAGAACTCAGCACTGAAAACAATGAATTACTGTGCAATTTTTAAAGGATGACGTCATTAATATGCCGCGGAACCGCCGCCTAAGGCAGGCTTATGCCGCGGTTCCGCGCCATGTTGCACTGTTCATGACCCCAATTTTGCGCCGTAATTCTTATATTTTCCTGCTGGGTTTTCTGAATATTTTTAATTTGGAAAAATCCACGTTTTCAGAAAAAGTACAGAGCGCAATTTGTATTGGGGTTTTCGGGTTCGTTCGGGTTTCAAAATCCGTCTAGACTTCGCCTAAGGCTCTAGCTAGGCTCTGATACCACTGTAGGGTTCCTAGGCACACTAGTGAGGTCTCACAAGGCATCAACCATGCCAATTTCAAAAATTCTAGGTGCCGAGAGACCCGACTACGGATCGTTGGCTAGATTTCTAGGCGAAAAGATAACTAGTTAACAATTAACTAATGGGAAAACGGAAATACAACCTTTGTAGATCCAGTGCTCCACCTCCATAGCTCCGCAATGAAGTCATCTCCGCTGTCCAAAAGGAATCCGGGCTCTAGAGTCGGCTTCGTCGGAGAAAAAGCGAGCTAGGTCGTCGATGTCCATGCCGAAGATGATCTACGTCGAGGCATCGCTAAATCAAGCTCCACCTTCACCAAGCCCTAAAAACTTGTGAAGGAAACACACTCTACTACTTGGCAAGAGGTAGAGGATGAAGAAATAGGAAGTGGGTAGACTTTAGAATTGGATTTCTCACTCTTTATCATCAATCACCATTGATGAAGAAAGCTTTTTCTTCCTTGCTCATGAAGAAGAAGAAGAAAGAAATATATGATAAGTTAATTAAAAATAATAGAAAAACAAATACTTATCATATCATTAACTATAGTCAAGTGTAGAGAATGAATCATGGTTAGTGGGAATGGTTAGGGTTAAGGATGAGATAAGAATGGTTGACTTGATCAAAGCTTCATGAAGCTTCAACTAAACTCCAAAACTAGCAACCATTCTTTTCTCTTCTTTTCCAAAATGAATAAATAAATAAATAAATGAATAAATAAAGGAAATGAAACCCTAGCCATTCTTTTAACCATGGTTTAATTCTTTGCACTTAACCAAGTAAACATGTATCATCAAACATGATACAATCAAGTGCACAAAATCATATCGCATATGTAATGCGCACATCCGAGTGAGAAAATCCATTTAAAGTGAACCAATACTAGTTAATGCAAAGTAATATATCAAATATATAATTATACATTAAATCATTAAATCAACACTTGATTCAATGATCCGGTCATGTCGCACACAACCGACTAGTATACAATGTATCGGCTTATCGAATCAACGCTTGAATCGATAACTAGGTTATATCGCATACAACCATTCGATACATTCATCGCGAGAATGGAATACGGTATCACATACACGCATTATTCTCGGTCCCGCACATATCTCATATGAGCTCCTATTTCGTTTCGCTTGAGCCAGAAAACCTCTGTGTAGGACTCTAAAGACTCGTCAATACGCCGGCAGCAGGCGATGATCATATCAAACACCCACAAGCCGCAAGCGGTCTGCTAAACGTAACGGCCACCCGGGTATTGAGCGATCAGAAGATCGACGAGCAAGCCCGCTCATACTCCTGTGAATCCAACCAGTAACACTACCGTACAGTCCGGTCTGATCGTCTGATATGTCGCATATCTCGCCTAGGGGTGGTAAACGTCAGACCCCAATAGCTCGATAAGTCGTGTCGATATGAGGCTCATAACGGGTCGAGAAACTACTGGTAACACTTACCAGCAATTCTCTGAGCAGCCCTGGCCAGGGACTTCCTGTTATAGCCAATCGAACACAGTGCAACATCAACTCCCTATACCGGGAGAGACGAATCCCCTCCTATCGCTCATTGCCTCCATGTGACTCGGGACTGTACCCAAAAACCACCGTTTTTCACGCCCTCTTGGACGTGGTAAGATGGAAATCAAAGCACAGTGGGAACCACACAAGACACTATGACGATCTCGGGTCAACAGACTACTCTGTACCAGTGTCACCAGAGAACTGCCATCTGACGTGAGGTATAATACCATCTGGGAGTTCTCGGCGAGTCCGTCCAGTGTACCCAGTCTCTACTGAGCACCCGTATATCATCTCTGATGTCAAACACCAATGGATATGGGATCATCCATCGCCCATCTGTATGGGCCGAGAAGCTACACGCTAGTCTACTCTGGTATATCGATGCCCCGTCTCGATACACCCTCGACTAGGGACTTTGAAGGATGTACTTATGGACTACCATGTCCCCACTAGTATGATCCGCATCATAGTCCAGGTAGTCAAGTACAGATCCTAAGGGCTTTACCAACATGTAACAGAGAGACAATCAGTATACACGTTAAGGTAAAGTTCAACCAGAAAGCATACTATCATGTCGAGCAAGAAAGTCCTCCCTATATACGTCCCAGCATCCACTACAATATACATCCTATGTACAGTAATGGCCTCTAGGGCATACATATAACTAACAAACACTTGTTCACTTTAGGGTTTTTCTCACATGTGAACACTTGTATATATATATATATGTGATATATATATTAAAGTGTTTTCTTTTGTATCATGATTGATGATACACTAGACATGGGTGTGCAAGACATACACCATACTATTTTGGATGGTGGTTAATATTTATTTAAAGAAATTACAAATTAGTGAAGCTTATGTGATAAGCATGAAGCTTGTAGAAGCTTTTGGATGCTTTGACAAAGTCCACTTAATTTGTTTTTTCTTTAGATTTTTATTAACCTAACCAACTTGACTTAGCCATGGTTATGTCCCACCATGAGTTAGTATATGATACTCACTCACCATGGTTAGCATTCTCACTTAATCATTATCCTCATTTTCTTTTCTTTAGTTCATCTTCTTCATTGAGCAAGAGAAAAAAGCTTGCTAGGGTTTTGAAAAAGTGAGATAGATTGTGAGAAACAAAAATCCAAAGAGAACCCACTTCCTATTTCTCCATCCTCTACTAGATTAGCACTTTAGTATAGGGTGTTTGCTTCACTAATTCTCTAGTTAGTGAAGTAGGAGCTTGAGTCGGAATTCCCTCGACGTAGATCATCTTCGACCTCGGAGACTTCAAGCAAGGTCGCACCTTTCGCCTCATGAAGCCATGCAAGGGTCCGGGAGAACTACGATTGTAGCGAAGGGACTTCATCAAGGAGCTTTAGAAGTGAAGGACCGATCTACAAAGGTTGTATTTCGTATTCCCTTTAGAGTAAAGTTGTTTACTTGCTAATTGATTCGCCTAAACTCTAGTATACGATCTTGCTTAGTGTTATTCGGCACATAAAAATTTAATTTTGGCATGGTCTATACCTTGTTGAGCCTTGTTAGTGTGCCTAGTAACCCTACATTGGTATCAGAGCCTAGCTAGAGCATTAGACGATGCGTTAACGAAATTAAAACTTTGAACGAACCCGAATACGACAAAACGACCCCCTCTCTGGACAATTTTTAAAATCTGGTTTTTTTTCTGAATTAAAAATTCATAAAAAATTCAGCAGGGTTTTATAAGCATTATTGTGAAAAACGATCACCTGAACCGTACAGATGACCGCGGTTCCGTGGCAAATCCCTTCTTGTGCCGCGGAACCGCGGCAGTACAGTGACATTGGGGTCTTATGTTTCCACAGTAATGTTTAATTCTTCTGTTGGAGTTTTATGGGTATTTTAAATCTGACTCAAGTGTTGAGTATTCAGGGGTTCATTTTGTAATCATTGATTCGTTCGGAGAATTTAATTTTGTTATGTTTTTCGAGATAATTTAGAAAGTATTAAAATGTTCGAACGGATATCATTAACTTAATTTTTACCGGCACAAAAAAGTTTCAAGTGTTGAATTTTTCTTGGGTTTAAATCTTTCGGATGAATGTGCATAGAATGTGATGGACTCTCTAGAAGACAACAAACCTTAACTCGATTATGTGACCGTCTTGAACTGCCCTTTGAACCTTAGGGTTTGGGGCAGTACGGCGTGCCACATGTGAGGCGTTGGCTTGACCCTTCTACGGATGGACCGTTGCTACTGTGACGTATTCTGTAATTTTTGAACCCCGCTCAAGTGTTGAGCTACTTAGGAAATCTTGGGTGTTTGATGATCCGGTTGGAAAGTTTAATACTGTCTATTTATCTGGAATGTGATACAATATGTGGAATTCATACGGTTAGGCATGAAATGCGAAGTATGTGATATTTCGGATTTACGATGTCTAAAGAGATTGTGGATTCCAAATGTTGTAGTTTTACACTTTCTTTTCTGCGACCATAAGTGTAATATGTGAAATCGCCGGTTTCGTTGCTATATGTCAACGACAATTGGGATGCGCATATTTACTTACGTAGATGACATGTGATGTTCTGTGTTGCTGGATATGTTATATTGGATCGTCGCGTTCCGAATAGCCGGGGGTTTTATGTGAGATGAGAGTTTTTATTTTCATTCATGTAAATTTAAATGTATGTAATATTCTTTTATTGGGGCACTTCCGGGTCGAGGTTGATGTCACCATTTGTATATTATTTACTTTTCCGCACTAAGATAGACCCAAGGAGGGGAGCACAAGTAACCGGGTTCTAGGGTCCAGTGGGAGACCAACTCGAGGAGTCGAGTCCGGGTCTCCTAACCCTAGAATTGGTAGGGTTGCTTGCCGCTCTCATAGGGGTCTAGGGGTGTGGTTTGGCTATTCGTCGTGACCGTGGAATCCGTGTTTTATAGAGGCTCAAAATAAAACACGGACGTCCTAGTATATCCAATGTTTCATATGTTTGTTCTGCTGCGATATCTGTGATGTGATCATTTGATGTTCTGTGATAAATACTGTATATAGTATATATGATATATTATATAGGCGTTACTTATGTTTTACACCCGCGCTAGCCCTGCCCTGCTCTGCCGTTAGTTACCTAACCAAACGGTGCACGAGGGGACATCGAGGCGAATGCGGATGGCATAAGTGTACGTCGTATTTATCTGTGATGTTTAGGTGAATTAAATGATGGGACTTCATTAATGTGATTAATGAAAGAAGAGAAACTTAAAAGATGTTGTAGAATCAAATTTTTAAATAAAAAGGGTAGCTACAGTTTTACTTTGCATAGCGGTATATATGATATACCCTGCACCTTATTCGATAGGGAAAGAGCCGAGATCCCTTCACCGGGAGTGACCTTTTTAGCAAAACTGGCAGATGCTACAACACTCGTTTTGACTTTTGACTGCTTTTGGAGTTTTGCTTTGCATAGTGATATATATGATATGTCCTGCACCTTATTCGATGAGGAAAGAGCCGAGATCTCTTCACCGGGAGTGACCTCTTTAGTAAAACTAATGAAAGCCTAAAAAACACTCCATTTCAAAATTTCACCTGATTCTATGACGATATCAAGTTCATTACGCTCATGGTTTTCTGAAAAACCTGCGTAGCCCTCCGTCATTTCAGATAGATATTATTTAGTATTCGTGCTATGTTTGTTGACTTAGTCAAGGCGTAGTGTACGGTAGCTAAATAGTGTTTATCTTCTAAAACATGAGATGTGATTGGATTAGGGTATTCACACGGCCTTATTGACTCAGTCAAGGGTTGTACGGGTGGGTTTAATTCAATCGAGGTTGAACTTGACTTACGATTTATGCTTTGTTGACTTAGTCAAGGTCATAGATCGCTAAGGGCAAAATATTATCGGGAATTTCAAGGGTTGAGATTTGCAATAAGATTGCATACCTTCTATGAGATAGTTGGATCCCGATACCCACTGCGAGTAATTGTTACTCCCGGGAGAGTTTTACACAGGACAATTAGCCAATCAAGTAGGTGTCTAGAAAGGTATCAACGGTGTTACGCCTATGGGAAAACGAGGTTTACTTTAATTAGGTCCGTGCGAAAGCACATGGAACCTCCCTCAAAGTACCGACACTGGCCTGGCTGAAAGATTGGCGAAGTTGTAGGGTGTAATTAATCCCAGGTAGTTTTTCCTTTTAGGGTTTGAAGGAAGATTTGATAAAAACAGTGGGAGCCATCCTGATTAGATAAAATAATAACCAATCTGATCTTGCAAGAGCATACGCTAAAGTGTTTTCTTCTCTCTCTCTCTCCAGGTAGCGACCATTTCATGCCTTAATCAAGATAATAATATGGATGTATTGACTGAACCCGCTTATTATACTGAGCAGGGGAACGTTGGACCCGTTCTTTCTTATAAGAGTTATAAGACTGAACAGGGAATAGGAGAATATCTGGATTCTCAAGCCGCCCAAAAGAACATGCATGTTGATGCATCTTCTTCAGGTGTGTTAGTTATTGAGAACTGTTTCTCAGTTCACCCTACGTCCTGGGTATTAGATACCGGATCAGGATCCCACATATGTAAATTGTTACATGGGCTACGAAAAGGTAGAGAACTGGGAAAAGGTGATCATTCCGTTCAAGTAGGGAATGGGGAAAATGTTGCAGCCAAACTAGTTGGCGAATATCACCTAGTATTACCAAGTGGTGATACACTGATTCTAAATGAGTGCTATTATATACCGAACATGATGTGCAACATTATATCAGTTTCTTTCTTAAGTAAAGAAGGATATAATTTTGTAGTAAAGAATAATGTTATGAACATATTCCTAGATCAAAAGTTGATTGCATCAGGCTCGTTACATAATGGCATATTCATTCTAAATCAAAATACAGTCTTCAATATACAAAACACACACAAGAGGAAAAGTTCAGAAATGAACGAATCCTTCTTGTGGCATTGCAGACTTGGCCATATCAATGAGACACGGCTAGCTAAGTTACATAAGAATGGATATTTGAATTCATTCGAATTATCATCTTATGACACTTGCCATTCATGTCTCAAAGGAAAAATGACCAAAACTCCATTTAGTGGACACGGAGAAAGAGTTACTGAACTCTTAGGACTGGTACATAGTGATGTATGCGGTCCTATGTCTACACACGCCAGGAACGGTTCTTCCTACTTCATTACATTCACTGACGATCTCTCTAGATACGAACATGTGTTCCTGTTGAAACACAAGTCTGAAGCTTTTGAGAAATTCAGAGAATATAAGCACCAAGTAGAGAACCAAACAGGCAAAACTATTAAGATTCTTCGATCTGATCGAGGAGGTGAATACTTAAGCAATGAGTTCCTAGATTATCTAAAAGTGAATGGGATTCTCTCTCAGTTTACTCCTCCTTATACACCACAGCACAACGGTGTATCGAAGCGGAGGAATCGCACCCTATTAGATATGGTGCGCTCGATGATGAGCGATGCTGAGTTACCTATTTCCTTTTGGGGGTATACGCTTGAGACAGCCATATATCTATTGAATCTCGTTCCATCTAAATCTGTACCTACCACACCATATGAGATATGGAGTGGGGAGAGACCATATTTTAAACGAGTTAAGATATGGGGTTGTCCGGCCTATGTCAAAAGGCAAAATCCGGACAAGCTCAAGGCACGATCAGTTCTTTGCAAGTTTGTGGGATATCCCAAACATTCACATGGATATCTTTTCTACCATGCAGAGGAACAAAAAGTGTTTGTTTTTCGACATGCCACCTTTTTAGAAAAGGAATTCCTTGAAAAAGAAATTAGTGGCAAAGTGGTAGAACTGGAAGAGGTTCCAGATACACAAACTGCAACTGAAGATTTAGTAGAACCAGAGAATTCAGTAGTACCCGACGAACCCCAGCCTCTCCGCCGATCTAGTAGGGTTTCTCGTCCACCTGAGAAATACTATGGTTTTCTCATTGATGGTGGAAGCGAGGATTGCATCATGGAAGATGATGACCCGACTAGCTTCGAGCAGGCCATCACGAGTGGGGACTCAGTGAAATGGCTGGATGCAATGTGGTCCGAGATGGAATCCATGTACACCAACAAAGTATGGACTTTGGAAGTTGCTCCTGAAGGGGTAAAACCCATTGGGAGCAAGTGGATCTTCAAGAAAAAACTTGGTGTAGATGGGAAAGTGGAGACTTTCAAAGCTAGACTTATTGCAAAGGGTTTTCGTCAAAGACCAGGTGTGGACTATGACGAAACCTTTTCTCCAGTAGATATGCTTAAATCCATCTGGATCATGCTTGTCATCGCTGCATATCATGATTACGAAATCTGGTAAATGGATGTTAAGACTGCCTTTCTAAACGGTGATTTAGAAGAGTGCGTGTACATGACTCAGCCAGAGGGCTTCGTAGATAGTGGGAGCAGCGGGAAGGTGTGCAAGCTGCTTAAATCCATTTATGGATTAAAGCAAGCATCGCGGAGCTGGAACATCTGCTTTGATGTCGTTATCAAAGAGTTTGATTTCGTCAAAAAGGTAGATGAACCTTGTATATCTACAAGAAGGTGGCAGAGAGTAAGGTTGTCTTCCTCGTATTGTACGTGGACGACATACTCTTAATAGGAAATGATATTCCTATGCTGCAATCGGTCAAGCTCTTCTTATCACAAAGATTCTCAATGAAAGATCTTGGTGATGCCTCATGCATATTGGGAATTATGATCTATAGAGATAGATCTAAAAGGATATTGGGATTGTCCCAATCCAGGTACATTGACACCATACTAAAGAGGTTTAGTATGGAAGACTCCAAACGTGGGTTTTTACCCACGATCTCAGGGCTCACTCTCTCCAAAGAGATGTCTCCCAAGACTGATTTGGAGAGAGCTCGTATGCAAGGGATACCCTATGCTTCGGCTGTAGGCTCTATCATGTACGCGATGCTATGTACCAGACCCGATGTAGCATACTCACTAAGTGTAGTGAGTAGGTATCAAGCTGATCCTGGAGAGAGTCACTGGACAGCTGTGAAGAGCATTCTCAAGTACTTACGAAGGACTAAAGAGATGCTCTTGGTGTATGGTAACGGAGAACTCCAAGTGGAGTCCTTTACCGATTCGAGCTGCCAGAGTGATAAGGACGACTCTAAGTCGCAGTCGGGATTTGTCTTTACCCTTTACGGAGGAGCGGTTAGCTGGAAGAGTTCCAAGCAGGAAACCGTGGCAGACTCGATGATGGAGGCTGAATACATCGCTGCCAACGATGCTGCCAAAGAGGCTGTCTGGATCAAGAAGTTCATTACTGAACTTGGAGTGGTTCCATCCAATGAGCATCCAATACCTTTATATTGCGATAACAATGGAGCGGTGGCTTTGGCCAAGGAACCCAGGTCCCATCAGCGATCCAGGCATATTCTAAGGCGGTATCACCTGATCCGGGAGATAGTTGATCGCCCGGAGATCGAGGTCAGGAGGGTTGACACGAAGAATAATACAGCGGATCCACTCACGAAGGCCATTCCCCAGATACAGTTTGAGAGACTCTTCGGGATGCTCGATATGCGATACTACAGCAGCTGGCCCTAGTGCAAGTGGGAGATTGTTAGATGTATGTATTCCTTAGAGGCCAGTATTGTATAGATGATGTATATTATATTGGATGCTTGGACATATATAGAGAGGACTTTCTTACTCGATATGATAGTATGCTATCTGGTTGCTCTTTATCTTAACATGTATACTTGTCTCTTTATACCGTCTTATAGTTAGATGTTGGTAAAGCCCTTAGGATGTGTACTTGACTACCTGGACTATGATGCGGATCATACTAGTAGGGACATAGTATTCCATAAGTACATCCTTCAAGGTCCCTAGTCGTGGGTGTATCGAGACAGGGCATCGATATACCAGTGTAGACTAACGTATACGCTTCTCGACCCATGAGATGGGCGATGGATGATCCCATATCGATTGGTGTTTGACATCGGAGATGGTATACGGGTGCTCAGTGGAGACTGGGTACACTGGACGGACTCGCCGAGAACTCCCAGATGGTATTATACCTCACGTCAGATGGCAGTTCTCTGGTGACACTTGTACAGGTTAGTCGGTAGACCCGAGATCGTCATAGAGTCTTGTGTGATTCCAACTGTGCTTTGATTTCCACCTTACCATGTCCATGAGGGCGTGCAAAACGGTGGTTTTTGGGTACAGTCCTGAGTCACATGGAGACAATGAGCGATAGGAGGGGTTTCGTCTCTTCCGGTATTGGGGGTTGATGTTGCGCAGTGCTCGATTGGTCGTGAAAGGGAAGTCCCTGGCCAGGGCTGATTTAGAGATTTACTGCTAAGTGTTACCAGTAGTTTCTCGACCCGTTATGAGCCTCACATCAGCACGACTTATCGGTTATTGGGGTCTGACGATTTCCACCCGTAGACTTGATATGCGACATATCAGACGAGGAGACTGGACTGTACGGGAAGTGTTACCGGCAGGCTTTTACATGAGTTGGAGCGGGCTTGCTTGCTGATCTTCTGATCGCTCAATACCCGGGTGGCCGTTACGTCCAGCTAGTACCGCTGACGGCTTGTGGGTGCTTGATGTGATCATCACCTACAGCCGGCGTATTGACGAGTCTTTAGAGTCCTACACAGAGGTTTTACTGGCTCAGGCAAAACGAAATAGGAGCGCATATGTGATATGTGCGAGACCGAGAATAAATGCGTGTATGTGATACCGTATTCTATTCTCGCGACTTTTTGTATCGGTCGGTTATATATGATATAGCCGGGTTATCGAATCGAGTGTTGATTCGATAAATCGATACAATGGATGTTAGCCGGTTATATGAGATATGACCGGATTATTAAGTCAAGTGTTGATTTAATAATTAAGTGTATAATTGTATATTAGATATACTAATTTGCACTTGCTAACACTTGTTCACTTTAGGGTTTTCCTCGTCAAGGTGGCATCACGTCAACAGATCTTTAAACGGGCTCCCGCCTCTATACCGAGGTAACTCGGACATGAAGTATGCTAACCAACATGTCCAAGATGAAGTAGAGAATGAGTAGAATACTTTGCCTCAAACACCCTAGGGTTCTCTTCACATGAGAAGGATAGGATGGAGGTAGAAGAAGATGCAAAGAGTTGGAAATTGTGAACTCAAGAAACTCTTAAGAGAGCAAGAACTCAAGCATAATAACTTGTGGTGATTATTTCTTTTGTGAGTAGATATATATAAGGTTGTGTAAAGAAAATATCTCATGAAAAAATCTTTCCCAAAAATATCTCCACAAACCCTAAATATCTACACCCAAAACAAATTACCATTAATTCTATCATGACTCACTTAGTGACTCATTAGCACGAGTCACTAATGAACATGCTAGAAGAAATATGTCACCAAAATGAGTCACCCTTTTCAAAACTAATAATCATTTAAACCAAAATGATTAATCCAAAAAGAAATGCATCTTCTAAAATATTCTCGTAACGGATTACGAAAATACCCCTCACCTGTATATACATACCTGTATCCGTATTCCGATTGAATACGAATACGAGAGACTAAAATATTCCGACTCAATATAATACTTGGATCCGGCTTGAACCAAATCCCACCAGTATTATCTGTCCGAAATATTACACGTGCAAAAATGCACGTGCATTTTCGAACCCTGCCATAAAACCATACGGCCTCTACAACGTTTCGCCCGAACTTGAGAAACTATCTGTGGGGGACTTTAAAGACTCATCAGTACCCTGGCAGTGGGTTTAACCACAAGCACGTCAGCGGCACTAGCCGTGCGTAACGGCTGCCCATGTACTGACCGAAAGGGAAGCTGATGAGCGAACTCATCCTGGAACCCAACTGAGCCTAACAGTGACAATATACGTACAGTCCGGTCTGTTCGTCTATGAGTATCGCATATCGGGCCTAGGGGGTTGGTAACGTCAGACTCCCAATAGCGGTATAAGGCGTGTCGGAGAGTAGCCCTGAACACCCTGAGAAACTAGTGGAATACTTACCAGTAATTCTCACCTGCCTTGGCCAAGGACTTGGTGTAATGGCTCTCCTAAACACAGCACGATCTCACCCCCAATACCGGGAGAGACGAATCCCCTGCCGATCCGCTCACTTGCCTCCATATGGCTCGGGACTGTACCCAACTAAAACCTGTTTGCACGACTCCTTTGAGCCGTGGTAGGGTAGTAATCAAAGCACAGTGGGTACTCATACGAGATAAATGACGACCTCAGGTCGATGAACTAACCTGTACACATGTCACCAGGGAACTGCTATCTGACGCTAGGTATAAATACCAACTAGCATGTTCCCGGTGAGTCCTGTCCGGTGTACTCATAACCCAATGAGCACATGTATACATCTTAGGTAATCCAACTGACACCAGTGGCTTGTGAGACCGGCCACCGCCCCTTGTCGGGGTCTCGACTGTATACACTAGTCTGCTCCGGAGTATCGATGCCCTGTCTCGAAACTCCCACGACTAGGGACCATTTTTAAGGATGTGCTTATAGACTACCCAACCTTCACGTATATGATCGCTATCATACTGTTGGTAGTCAAGAAGGATCCTAAGGGCTCTATCAACGTGTAATAGTGATCATGTCAGCTAAAGCTATACACGACTGATAAAGGCAATCCAGATAGCATACTATTATCTCGAGTAAGACTGGCCTACCGGTATAGGTCCTCCCTCAATCATTGCAATCACGTACCTGTGATCCAATAATTGACTTTGAGGGCACTATATCCAATAATCTCCCACTTGCACTTAAGGCTAATTATTGCGATGTCGTATAGTCACAGCCCGTGTGATACCGAACATCCAACTCCTCTACTAATCAGTTTCATAAAGCCTGTTTGTAAAACTCTTGTGTTCGAGAAATATCCTCAGTGAGTGGATCCGCCCTGATGTATCTTTCTATATCTCTCTTAATCTCAAGTTCGCGGAGAAAGCCATCTCCCGAATTGAGCAATACCTGTCTTAGAATACGTCTGGATATCTGATGGGACCTAGTTCATAAATGAACTCTAAATCCAAACTTCTTAGACTGTATCGATAACTGAAACTAATCAGTATCCAGCACCATGCCTCCCACAGTATCCTCTTGGACCACCTGCCCATAATACTGCCCCCTTTGTCAGAGGGAAAACTATAACTCTGACAATTACTCTGTCATCCATGTCACCTTTGGAAGCCTGGAAAGATAACTGTCTCCCGAAGGAGGCTGCCGTCATCAAATCCCTAGAACATCCACTTATGTTCTAAAATCTGCTTCCGAATGTTTCTCCAGGATTGGATTAATATATAAACTTATTGCATCTAGTGCAAAAACAACATCTGGTGTGGTACTTGACATCTCATGATCGACTCAATTGCCTATGTAAGTGATATGCCAATCATGCACGTCCCTCTCCCCTTTAGTCTGTAAGACACCTTTAGAGAGGGAGAATCCATCACCTGCAGGTACACCACCATGCCAGGAGTCGTCTATTCTAAAATACTATTAGAATACTATCAAAGTACCCATATTGGGAAACTACCCAAATCTAGATCTAAAACCATAGATAAAGTAACCAGAAATGTCAGATATTATATTCATATCCTTTGTGGAGAAAAACTGTGTGACAACCACAGTATAACCAATCGTAGTATAGGAATTTTACTTCCTACTCTGTGTATGTCATCCAAATACCAGGACATCACACCTCTACTACCTTCTTAACAGATCCATCCCCTATTCTGATGAAGTCAAACCCATGACTGTCATATCAAAATTAGATGATCTATCTCCGCTATATCTTCTCTAGCCTATAAATAGACATAAGCTACTTGTCCACTATGCTTCCGCTGCTCCCACTGACCACAACAACCCTCTGGCAGAATAATATATACGTGCACTTCTAAAGCTAGTTTAGAACGACGCTATACTTAACCTCCTGCCGAGTCTCATAGCCTGGAACAACAGTAGTGTCAAGTCTGGATAAACAAGAACCTCCCTGTCACCGTCTTTGAGGCTACCGGAGTACCTCTCGGATGCCTGAGGTTGCCCACCATATCTGCGGAGTGGCTAATGGAATGTCAAACCTGATTGAATCTTTAGGTCCTATTAAATTTTCCATAATCGTTTGCGGTTCTGGAATCACTTCCAGTTCTACCATACTCCCACTACTGTTTTCTGAAAAAATCCATTTTACTAAAACTGTGGCGAGTCAAGAACAATATCACCATGGATCTTCCAGATGGTAAAAAGTAAACCCTCGTCATTGTTAGTTGTATGTATGCCCTAGAGGCCAGTATTGTACAGATGATGTATATTATGTTAGTGTATATGCCCTAGGGGCCATTATTGTATCATACTAGATTGTATATTACTTAATGGAAGCTTGGGATATTCACAGTTATATATACAGTCTTGCTAAAAATGGTAGTATGCTACTTGGTTTGTGTCTACTTTAATATGTGTATATGTCTCTTGTAACGTATCACTTATACATATTAGTAGAGCCCATAGGATCTTTGCTTGATTACCAGCGTCGTGATGGCAGTCACACTAGTGGGGGCTGGGTAGTCTGTAAGCAACATCCTATACAGGTCCTTGGTCGATGGATTATCGAGATAGGGCATCGATATTCCGGAGTAGACTAAGTGTATACGCTTCTCATCCCAGTTGGGGAAATGGTTTGTCCCACAGCCATCAGTACGCCGTACTGGAGATAGTATACATGTGCTCATTAGGTTACGGGTACACCGGACATGACTCGCCGAGGAACTGATTGGTTGGTATTATACCCATCGTCAGTTGTCAGTTCCCAGGTGACATGAGTACAGCATAGTCCGCAGACTTGACACTGCTGCTTCGCCTCGAGTGTGTCCCATTGTTCTTAGATTGCTACCCTACCACGGCTCAAAGGAGTCGTGCAAACACGTAGCAGTTGGGTGCAGTCCCGAGCACTTGGAGGCAGTGGCGGTTAGATAGGATTCGTCTCTCCCGGTATTGGGAGATGATATCGCGATGTGTCAGAGAGCCATTACACAAAGTCCCTGGCCAGGGCAAACGAGATATACTGGTAGGTTCCAGTAGCTTCTCAGGGTGTAATGGGCTTCGCTCCAACACGACTTATACAGCTATTAGGGGACTGACGCTTGCCGCCCCCTAGGCTTGATATGCGATAGTCTTAGACGAACAGACCGGACTGTACGAAGATTGTCACATCAGGCTCAGTGGGAGTTCGGATGATTTTTCTCATCGGCCTTCTTATCGACATCTACCTGGGGACCGTTACGTACAGCTAGTGCCGCTTGCGGTCTGTGGTTAAACCCACTGCCAGCGTAGTGTCGGGTCTTTAGAGTCCCACACAGAGAGTTTCCCTGCTCCAGGCGAAACGATATAGACGTCGTATGGTTTTACGACAAAGGTTCGGATGCATACGTGTGTTTACGCACGTACGACTTTTCGGACAGTTTTTACTAGCTGGCTTTGGTTTAAGCCAGATTCTAGTATCAGGTTATTGGATTTATACAGTCTAAAGTTTTTCCGTGTTTTCACGGATTGGAGGGGCGTTCTCGTAATTTGTCGAGAAGGTTCTAGAAGAGTGGTGACATGAGGGGTTGAGGTGGCTTTTTCATGATTACTTTGTGTGACTCATTTATATGATTCATCATATCATTAATGCTTCATTAATGATCTAATGACTCACATGATGAATCACTCTCCTTGATTAAATGAAACATGGTGAATAATCAATTAATTGATATTATTTGATAATTCATTATGTATCATATATTCAAGTGAGAAGGATTTTTGTTCTCACTCTTATCTTCTCCTTCTCTCTCCTCAAGCTCACTCTCTCTTGAAACCCTAACCCTAACCTCTCATGTGTTGAGATCAAGGGTTAGATAGACTAAAACATCCATAACCTCACTCTATATCCTCTAGGTAGCTTAGATTAGCACTTTAAGCAACCTAGTTATCTCAAGTTTGAGATTAAGCTTGGCGTAGAAGCTTTCGGGTGGATCGTCTTTGATTCGAGGAGGCCGTGAAGTTGCCGATGTTCCAAGGAGCCTACGAGGAGTGGAGGACAGCGATGAAGACCCGAAGGACATGTAACGTGAGGTATAACTCCGGTACCGAGTAGTTAAACCTCTAGTATAACGTTAGCAATGGTTTAGATTACGATTCATGCGCTCAAGTCCGTGTTACGAAGCTTTGATAATCGTTTTTCATATATTCCGCCTCCCCTCAAGTTAGTGGGGTGCGTGACATGGACTTACATATTATATTGGATGCTTGGATATATATAGAGAGGACATTCTTGCTCGATATGATAGTATGCTATCTATTTGCTCTTTATCTTAATATGTATATTTGTCTCTTTATACTGTCTTATAGTTACATGTTGGTAAAGCCTTTAGGATGTGTACTTGACTACCTGGACTATGATGTGGATCATACTAGTGGGGACATGGTAGTCTATAAGTACATCCTTCAAGGTCCCTAGTCGTGGGTGTATCAAGACGGGGCATCGATATACCAGTGTAGACTAGCGTATACGCTTCTCGACCCATAAGATGGGCGATGGATGATACCATATCCATTGGTGTTTGACATCGGAGATGGTATACGGGTGCTCAGTGGAGACTGGGTACACTGGACGGACTCGTCGAGAACTCCCAGATGGTATTATACCTCACGTCAGATGGCAGTTCTCTAGTGACACTTGTACATGTTAGTCTGTAGACCTGAGATCGTCATAGAGTCTTGTGTGATTCCCACTATGCTTTGATTTCCACCTTACCACGTCCATGAGGGCGTGCAAAACGGTGGTTTTTGGGTACAGTCCCGAGTCACATGGAGACAATGAGCGATAGGAGGGGTTTCGTCTCTTCCGGTATTGGGGGTTGATGTTGCGCAGTGCTCGATTGGTCGTGACAGGGAAGTCCCTGGCCAGGGCTATTTAGAGATTTACTGGTAAGTGTTCCCAGTAGTTTCTCGACCCGTTATGAGCCTCACATCAGCACGACTTATCGGTTATTGGGGTCTGACGATTTCCACCCCTAGACTTGATATGCGACATATCAGACGAGGAGACCGGACTGTACGGGAAGTGTTACCGGCAGGCTTTTACAGGAGTTGGAGCGGGCTTGCTTGCTGATCTTCTGATTGCTCAATACCCGGGTGGCCGTTACGTCGAGCTAGTACCTCTGACGGCTTGTGGGTGCTTGATGTGATCATCACCTACTGCCGGCGTATTGACGAGTCTTTAAAGTCCTACACAGAGGTTTTACTGGCTCAGGCAAAACGAAATAGGAGCGCATATGTGATATGTGCGAGACCGAGAATAAATGCGTGTATGTGATACCGTATTCTATTCTCGTGACCTTTTGTATCGGTCAGTCATATATGATATAGCCGGGTTATCGAATCGAGTGTTGATTCGATAAATCGATACAATGGATGTTATCCGATTATATGAGATATGACCGGATTATTAAGTCAAGTGTTGATTTAATTAAGTGTATAATTGTATATTAGATATACTAATTTGCACTTGCTAACACTTGTTCACTTTAGGGTTTTTCTCACATTTGAACACTTGTGTATATATATATATGATATATATATATATATTAAAGTGTTTTCTTTTGTATCATGGTTGATGATACACTAGAAATGGGTGTGCAAGACATACACTATACTATTTTGGATGGTGGTTAATATTTATTTAAAGAAATTACAAATTAGTGAAGCATATGTGATAAGCATGAAGCTTGTAGAAGCTTTTGGATGCTTTGACAAAGTCCACTTAATTTGTTTTTTCTTTAGATTTTTATTAACCTAACCAACTTGACTTAGCCATGGTTATGTCCCACCATAAGTTAGTATATGATACTCACTCACCATGGTTAGCATTCTCACTTAATCATTATCCTCATTTTCTTGTCTTTAGTTCATCATCTTCTTCATTGAGCAAGAGAAAAAAGCTTGCTAGGGTTTTGAAAAAGTGAGACAGATGTTAGTTATATGTATGCCCTAGAGGCCATTACTGTACATTGGATGCATATTGTAGTGGATGCTGGGACATATATAGGAAGGACTTTCTTGCTCGACATGATAGTACGCTATCTGGTTGCTCTTTATCTTAACGTGTATACTTTACGTCTCCTGTTACATGTTGATAAAGCCCTTAGGATGTGTACTCGACTTCCAGGACTATGATGCAGATCATACTAGCGGGGCCTGAATAGTCCATGAGTACATCCTTGAAATGTTCCTAGTCGAGGGAATATCGAGACGGGGCATCGATATTCCAGAGTAGACTAGCGTATATCTTCTCGACCCATGCGATGGGCGATGGATGATCCCATATCCATCGGTGTTTGACATCGGAGATGGTATGCGGGTGCTCAGTGGAGACTGGGTACACTGAACGGACTCGCCGAGAACTCCCAGATGGTATTATACCTCACGTCAGATGGCAGTTCTCTGGTGACACTGGTACAGCTTAGTCTGTTGACCCGAGATCGTCATAGAGTCTTGTGTGTCTCCCACTGTGCTTTGATTTCCACCCTACCACGGCTCTACTGAGTTGTGCAAACATGTGGTTTTTGGGTACAGTCTCGATTCACATGGAGGCAATGAGCAATAGGAGGGGATTCGTCTCTCCCGGTATTGGGGGTTGATGTTGTGCTATGCTCGACTGGCCATAACAGGAAATCCCTGGCCAGGGTTGCAGTGATATACTGGTAAGAGTTATCAGTAGTTTCACGAATGTTATGGACTTCACGTCGGCATGACTTATCAAGCTATTGGGGTCTGACGTTTACCACCCCTAGGCGAGATATGCGACATATCAGACGAACAGACCGGACTGTACGTTAAGTGTTACTGGTTGGATTCGCAGGAGTGTGAGCGGGCTTGCTCGTCGATCTTCTGATCGCTCAATACCCGGGTGGCCGTTACGTTTAGCAGACCGCTTGCGGCTTGTGGATGCTTGATATGATCATCATCTGCTGCCGGCGTATTGACGAGTCTTTAGAGTCCTACACAGAGGTTTCCTGGCTCAAGCGAAACGAAATAGGAGCGCATATAAGATATGTGCGGGACCAAGAATAATTCGAGTATGCGATACCGTATTACATTCTCGCGATCTATGTATCGATTGGTTATATGCGATATAACCTAGTTATCGAATCAAGGATTGATTCGATAAGTCGATACATATGATACTAGTCGGTTATATCCGATATGACCGGATCGTTAAATCTAGTGTTGATTTAATGATTTAGTGCATATTTATATATTTGATATATTACTTTGCGTTAACTAGTATTGGTTCACTTTAAATGGATTTTCTCACTTGAATTGTGCAAGTTGTATATGTGATATACTTTTGTGCACATGTTTGTATCATGTTTGATGATACATGCTTACTTGGTTAAGTGTAAAGAATCAAACCATGGTTTAAACTAATGATTAGGGTATTGTTTAGTCATTTACTTATTTATCTATTTCTTTATTTATCTTTTTATTTTGGAAAAGATAAATGATGAAATGGTGGCATTATTTGTTTGCTAGTTGAACATTCATGAAGTTTTGACTTAGTCTCCTTTTTTGTTCTTATCCTTAACCCTAACCATTCCATTAACCATGGTCTTTTCTCTACACTTAACTAAGGTTAAAAGTATGATAAGATTTAATTCTTATTCATTTTTTATTATTCAATCTATCATATCTTTCTTCTTCTTCTTCAAGAACTAGAAAAAGAAAAGCTTTCTAGTTCAATGGCAACTTGAGAAAACAAGTGAGAAATCCAATTCTAAAGTGAACCCACTTCCTATTTCTTCATCCTCTACCTCTTGCCAAGTAGTATAGGGTGTTCTCTTCACAAGTTTCATGACTTGTTGAAGTGAGAGTTTGATCTTGTGGAGCTTCGACGTAGATCATCTTCGACATCGAAGCCGACGACCAATTCCGTTCATTTTTCCGATGAAGCCGATGCTAGAGTCCGGGATTCAGTTTGGACAGCAAGGGGACTTCATCGTGGAGCTTAGAAAGTGGTGGACCAGATCTACAAAGGTTGTAGTCCCTTTCCTTTAGCATTAGATTCGTTTACTTGCTTGCTTCGCCTAGTTTATCTAGTTAACGATCCGTTCTAGGGTTTCTCGGCACCGTATTTTTTAGAAATTTGCATGGATGATGACTTGTGAGACCTCACTAGGGTGCCTAGGAACCTTACAGTGGTATCAGAGCCTAGCTAGAGTCTTAGGCGAAGTCCCGACGGAATTAGAAGTCCGATCGACCCAAAACCCCAATATTTAACATGCTCTCTGGACATTTCTGTAAAATGTGGATTTTTGTGAATTAAAAATATTCAGAAAAATCAGCAGGAAGATCTAAGACATACTGTAAAATTCGTGGTCCTGATTCCATAAAGGCGCCGCGGATCCGCGGCATGAGCGTGCTCATGCGGCGGTTCCGCGGCCATTTTGTTGTTTTGTGTATCCAATTTAGCACAGTAATTCTTAGTTGTCTGTGCTGGTTTTCCTGGGGATTTTAATGATTTTTTCCAGAGTTGCATTTTCTGGGTTGTATTGGGGACTCGGTATATCGATCGGATTGTCTAATTCTGTCTGTGTGCTTTTCCGGATAATCTTAGAATATGTTAAAAAGTTCGACCGAATATAAATACCCACTTTTTCCCCTGCCGGGAAATTTCCAATTGTTGGATTTTTCCGTAGTTTAACGACGTTCTAAGTAGTGCAAGTAACGCGATGGACCCTCTAGAAGACAACAAACCTTAACTCGATTATGTGACCGTCTTCAACTGCCCTTTGAACCTTCGGGTTTGGGGCAGTACGGCGTGCCACATGTGAGGCGTTGGCTTGACCCTTCTACGGCTGGACCGTTGGTACTGAGGCACGAACTGAATGTTGTTAGACTTATTTCATGTGTTGAGCTGTATCGGGAAAACTTGGGTGTTCGATTGTTCGATCGAAAAGTTTAGCATTTTCTATTTATCCGGAATGTGATACAATAATTGGAATTCACAAATTGTTATGAGATAACGGAATGAATATTATAAACGTAGCAGTTTAGTCTCACTTGATCGGTTGCCACGGAATTTTGATGTGATCAAAAGTCCGTCGCAATCACGTAGCGTACGCGGATACTCGCCGGGTAAACTTGATAAACAGCCTCACCCCATAGCCCCGACCAAGTGACTGTAGGAGAACCCCGTCGCCGAAAGCATCCGCCCGGGTGCTCGCGGCAGCGGTGTTCCGCCTTGGTGCACTTCGTCGACGGCATCGGGGGTGCGGCCGTTTACTAAAGTTTGCGACGAGCATTCGATCAGAATGTCGGGAATCCTGTTGAATTGCCCGACTTGATATTGAAAAGAGTTTTCGATAATGAGACTAAAATGCGGGGTTTATAATTGTTAGGCATGCGATGTCTAAGTACTTCATTTGGTCAGGCATGCGATGTCTGAGAAGGTTGCGGATTCCAACTGTTGTAGTTTTACACTTTATTTTCTGTGACCATAAGTGTAATATGTGATATCGCCGGTTTCGTTGCTATATGTCAACGACAATTGGGATGCGCATATTTACTTACGTTGATGACATGTGATGTTATGTGCTGCTGGATATGTTATATTGGATCGTCGTGTTTGAATAGCCGGGGGGTTTTTATGTGAGATGAGTGTTTTTTATTTTCATTCATGTAAAAACTTGTATGTAATATTCTTTTATTGGGGCACTTCCAGGTTGCGGAAGTTGTCACCGTTGTTGTATATTATTTACTTTTCTGCACTAGGATAGACCCAAGGAGGGGAGCACAAGTAACCGGGTTCTGGGGTCCAGTGGGAGACCAACTCGAGGAGTCGAGTTCGGGTCTCCTAACCCTAGAATTGGTAGGGTTGCTTGCCGCTCTCGTAGGGGTCTAGGGATGTGGGATTGCCTATTCATCACGACCGTGGAATCCGTGTTTTATACTGGCTCGTATTGAAAACACGGACGTCCTAGTATATCCAATATTTCATATGTTTCTTCTGCTGTGTTTTATCTGTGATGTGATCATGTGATGTTCTGTGACAGATATTATATATAGTATATATGATATATTATATAAACGTTGCTTATGTTTTACACCCGCGCTAGCCCTGCCCCACTCTGCCGTTAGTTACCTAACCTAACGGTGCAGACGGGACATCGAGGCGAATGCGGATGGCATAAGCGTACGTTATATTTATCTCTGATGGTTAGGTGGACTTAAATGATGGGATATTCATTAATGAGATTAATGAAAGAAAATAAACCTAATTGATGTTGTGGAATCGAATTTCAAAATAAAAACAGGTAGCTACAGTTCTTGCTTTGCATCGAGGTGTTCATTATAGAACATCCTGCACCTTATTCGATGAGGAAAGGACCGAGATCCCTTCACCGGGAGTGACTCCTTTAGCAATAACTGGCAGATGCTACAACCCTCGGTTTGACTTTGATCGCTTCTATAGTTTCCGCTTTGCACAGTGATATATATGATATATCCCGCACCTCATTCGACGAGGAAAGGGCCGACGATCCCTTCACCGGGAGTGACCCCTTTAGCAAAACTAGAAAAGCCTCGAAAACATTCCATTTAAAAACCATTTGATTCCGCAACGAGATCAAGTTCAAAGCGTTAAAGGTTTTCACAAAAACCATTCGCAACCCTCCGTCATTTTAGGAAGTAGAGTACTTAGTATTCGTGCTGTGTTTGTTGACCATAGTCAAGGCACAATGTACGGTAGCTAAGTGATGTCTTCCTACACCGCATATGATGCGATTAGTTAGGACAGTCGCGTGACTTTGTTGACCTTAGTTAAGGGTCATGTGGGTGGGTCTAATTAATCACGAAATGACGGGTAGAACTTGACGAGTACTTATGATTTGTTGACCATAGTTAAGGTCATAGGTGCTAGGGGTAAAAACCTTTATCGGGAGTTTCAAGTGTTGAAATTTGCAATGAGATTGCCTACCTTCTATATGATAGTTGGATCCCGATACCCACTGCGAGTAATTGTTACTCCTGGGAGAGTTTTGCACTTTACAATTAGCCGATCAAGTAGGTGTCTAGAAAGGTGTCAACGGGGTTACGCCTCTGGAAAAACGAGGTTTACTGTAATTAGGTCCGTGCGAAAGCACGGGGAACCTCCCTCAAAGTACCGACACTGGCCTGGCTGAAAGATTGGCGAACTTGTAGAGTGTAATTAATCCCGACTAGTCTTTCCTTTTAGGGTTTGAAGGAAGATTTGATAAAAACAGTGGGAGCCATCCTGATTAGATAAAATATATAACCAATCTAATCTTGCAAGAGCGCACGCTGAGTGTTTTCTTCTCTCTCTCCTGGAAGCGACCATATCACGCCTTAATCAAGATAATAATATGGATGTATTGACCGAACCCGCTTGTTATACTGAGCTGGGAAACGTTGGTCCCGCTCCAACTTATAATTGTTATAAGACAGAGCAGGAAATTGGGGAATACCAGAATTCCTATGCCGCCCAAACGAAGAAAGTGCATATGATGCATCTCCTTCGGGTGTGTTCATTACATAGAACTGTTTCTCAGTATCCTCTGCATCCTGGGTATATGATACCGGATCAGGATCCCAGATATGTAATCTGTTACATAGGGCTACAAAAATGTAGAAAAACTGAGAACGGGTGATAAGTTTCATGAGACAGAAAACGGGGCAAGTGTTGCAGCCAAGTCTGTTGGTCACTGTCACCCTGTATTACGAATACATTGATTCTGAACAAATGCTATTAGATACCGAACCTGATATACAAAATCATATCAGTCTCTTTATTACTAAAGAAAGGATATAATTTTGTATTGATGGATAATGTTTTGAACATTTCCTATATCAAAAGTTGATCGATTCAGGCACGTTATCTAAAAGCATTGAAGTTCTAAATCAAACTCCATTTCCTAGTATACAGAACACACACAAGAGGAAGAGTTCAGAAATGAACGAATCGTTCTTGAGGCATTGTAGACTAGCTCATATCAATGCGACCCGACTGGCTGAAGTTACATTTAGATGTATATTTAAATCAGTTTGAATTTACATCTTGTGAAACTTGCTAGTCATGTCACAAAGATAAGATGACCATAGCTCTGTTTATTGGAAACAGAGGAAGAGTTGGTAAACTCTTGGGACTGATACATGATGATGTATGTAAGGTGTCCTGTCTACACATGCTAGGACTGGTTCTTTATACTTCATTATATTCTTTGATAATCTCTCAAGATTCAGTCATATGTTCCTGTTGAAACATAAGTCCGAACCTTTTGAGGTATTCACAGAATATAAGTTAGAAGTAGAGAACCAAAATACGGGTATAAGTATTATGTCCTATGATGAGATCAGGGAGGAGAATAATTGTGCATAGAATTCCTGGACTATTCTAAAGGAGAATGAGATTCTCTCTCAGCATTACTCCTCCGTATACACCATAGCACGATGGTATATCGGGGCGGGGCAATCACACCCTATATGATAAGGTGTGCTCTATGATGAGTACTACTGAGTTACCTGTTTCCTTTTGGGGTTATGCACTTGAGAAGTTGCATACCTATTGAATTAGGTTTGAATCAAATCAGTGCCTACCACTCCATATGAGATATGGTATGGGAAGAACCCATCTCTTAAGTAAGTTAAGATTTGGGATTGTCCGGCCTATGTCAAAAGCAAAATCCGGACAAGATCAAGGCAAGGTCAGTTCTGTAGAACTGGAAAGGTTCCAGCTATACGAAACTACAGCTGAAGATTTGACAGAACCAAAGGATTCTATAGTCCCCGACGAACCTCAGCCTCTCCGTCGATCTGGTAGGGTTCCTCGCCTGCCTGAGAGATACCTCGGTTTCTCGATGACAGTGGGAGCGAGGATTGCATCATGGGATGATGACCCAACTAGATTCGAGCAGGCCATCAAGAGTAGGGACTCTGTAAGAATGACTGGATGCTTAGCGGTCTGAGATGGAATCCATATACACCAACAAAGTATGGACTTTGGTTGCTATATCTGAAGGGTTAAATCCCCATCAGGAGCAAGTATATCTTGAGAAGATTACTTGGTGTAGATGGAAAAGTTGAGACTTTCAAAGCTAGACTTGTTAAAGGTTTTCGTCATCGACCAGGCATGGATAATGATGAAACCTTTTTTCCAGTAGCTATGCTTAAGTCTATCCAGATCCTACTTACCACGGCTACATACCATGACTACGATATCTGGCGGTTGGGTGCCATGACTGCTTTTTTAAATACTGATTTAGAAGAGAACGTCTATAAGAACACTGCCAGAGGTCTTCATAAAACAGTGGGAGTAGCGGAAACGTGTGCAAGTTGCTTTACATAATGAAGCAGGCATCACGGAGTTGGAACGTCTGTTTTGATGTGATAGTCAAAGTGTTTGACTTCATCAAAATGGTAGACGAACCTTGTATATACAAAAGGGTAGTAGAGAGTAAGGTGGTCATCTTCGTATTGTACGTAGACAACATACTCTTGATAGGAAAAGAGTTTCCTATACTACGATCGGTCAATCTCCTATTATCACAAGGATTCTCCAAATAGGATAAAGATGATACCTCCTAAATCCTGAGATTTGGACCTATGAGATAGATCTAAAGGGATATTAGGGTTCTCACTAGGTATAGTGAGATTGTATCAATCGATCCTGGGGAGAATCACTGGAAGTGTTCCAGGGTGATAAAGATGACTGAATGTCAGTCACAGGCACTATCTTTACCCTCAGTAAAGGGACGGTATGTTGGAAGAGTTCCAAGCTAGATACCGTGGCAAACTAGACGATAAAGGCTGGTAACATCGCTATTGAAGATACTACCAAAGAGGAAGTTTGGGTGTATATTGGTTCATAAGATGAACTAGGTTCCTGCCATTGTATGACAATGGAAGTGTGGCTTTGGCCCTGGAACCCTGGTCCCATCAGTGACCCAGACAAATTCTGAGGAAGCATCACCTGATCATGGAGATAGTTGATCTCCGGGGTGATCGAGGTTAGGAGAGTAGACTCAGAGGACAACACGGCGGATCCACTCACGAAGGCCTTTTTTCCAAAGAGAGACTTTTGGGGGATGGTTGAGTATGTGATACTGCAACCACTGCTACAGATGGCCCTAGTGCAAGTGGGAGATTGTTAGTTATATGTATGCCCTAGAGGCCATTACTGTACATTGGATGCATATTGTAGTGGATGCTGGGACATATATAGGAAGGACTTTCTTGCTCGACATGATAGTACGCTATCTGGTTGCTCTTTATCTTAACGTGTATACTTTTCGTCTCTCTGTTACATGTTGATAAAGCCCTTAGGATGTGTACTCGACTTCCAGGACTATGATGCAGATCATACTAGCGGGGCCTGGATAGTCCATGAGTACATCCTTGAAATGTTCCTAGTCGAGGGAATATCGAGACGGGGCATCGATATTCCAGAGTAGACTAGCGTATATCTTCTCGACCCATGCGATGGGCGATGGATGATCCCATATCCATCGGTGTTTGACATCGGAGATGGTATGCGGGTGCTCAGTGGAGACTGGGTACACTGAACGGACTCGCCGAGAACTCCCAGATGGTATTATACCTCACGTCAGATGGCAGTTCTCTGGTGACACTGGTACAGCTTAGTCTGTTGACCCGAGATCGTCATAGAGTCTTGTGTGTCTCCCACTGTGCTTTGATTTCCACCCTACCACGGCTCTACTGAGTTGTGCAAACAGGTGGTTTTTGGGTACAGTCTCGATTCACATGGAGGCAATGAGCGATAGGAGGGGATTCGTCTCTCCCGGTATTGGGGGTTGATGTTGTGCTATGCTCGACTGGCCATAACAGGAAATCCCTGGCCAGGGTTGCAGTGATATACTGGTAAGAGTTATCAGTAGTTTCACGAATGTTATAGACTTCACGTCGGCATGACTTATCAAGCTATTGGGGTCTGACGTTTACCACCCCTAGGCGAGATATGCGACATATCAGACGAACAGACCGGACTGTACGTTAAGTGTTACTGGTTGGATTCGCAGGTGTGTGAGAGGGCTTGCTCGTTGATCTTCTGATCGCTCAATACCCGGGTGGCCGTTACGTTTAGCAGACCGCTTGCGGCTTGTGGATGCTTGATATGATCATCATCTGTTGCCGGCGTATTGACGAGTGTTTAGAGTCCTACACAGAGGTTTCCTGGCTCAAGCGAAACGAAATAGGAGCGCATATGAGATATGTGCGGGACCGAGAATAATTCGAGTATGCGATACCGTATTACATTCTCGCGATCTATGTATCGATTGGTTATATGCGATATAACCTAGTTATCGAATCAAGGATTGATTCGATAAGTCGATACATATGATACTAGTCGGTTATATCCGATATGACCGGATCGTTAAATCAAGTGTTGATTTAATGATTTAGTGCATATTTATATATTTGATATATTACTTTGCGTTAACTAGTATTGGTTCACTTTAAATGGATTTTCTCACTTGAATTGTGCAAGTTGTATATGTGATATACTTTTGTCCACATGTTTGTATCATGTTTGATGATACATGCTTACTTGGTTAAGTGTAAAGAATCAAACCATGGTTTAAACTAATGATTAAGGTTTTGTTTAGTCATTTACTTATTTATCTATTTCTTTATTTATCTTTTTATTTTGGAAAAGATAAATGATGAAATGGTGGCATTATTTGTTTGCTAGTTGAACATTCATGAAGTTTTGACTTAGTCTCCTTTTTTGTTCTTATCCTTAACCCTAACCATTCCATTAACCATGGTCTTTTCTCTACACTTAACTAAGGTTAAAAGTATGATAAGATTTAATTCTTATTCATTTTTTATTATTCAATCTATCATATCTTTCTTCTTCTTCTTCTTCAAGAACTAGAAAAAAGAAAAGCTTTCTAGTTCAATGGCAACTTGAGAAAACAAGTGAGAAATCCAATTCTAAAGTGAACCCACTTCCTATTTCTTCATCCTCTACCTCTTGCCAAGTAGTATAGGGTGTTCTCTTCACAAGTTTCATGACTTGTTGAAGTGAGAGTTTGATCTTGTGGAGCTTCGACGTAGATCATCTTCGACATCGAAGCCGACGACCAATTCCGCTCATTTTTCTGATGAAGCCGATGCTAGAGTCCGGGATTCAGTTTGGACAGCAAGGGGACTTCATCGTGGAGCTTAGAAAGTGGTGGACCGGATCTACAAAGGTTGTAGTCCCTTTCCTTTAGCATTAGATTCGTTTACTTGCTTGCTTCGCCTAGTTTATCTAGTTTACGATCCGTTCTAGGGTTTCTCGGCACCGTATTTTTTAGAAATTTGCATGGATGATGACTTGTGAGACCTCACTAGGTGCCTAGGAACCTTACAATAGATTGTGAGAAACAAAAATCCAAAGAAAACCCACTTCCTATTTCTCCATCCTCTACTAGATTAGCACTTTAGTATAGGGTGTTTGCTTCACTAATTCTCTAGTTAGTGAAGTTGGAGCATGAGTCGGAATTCCCTCGACGTAGATCATCTTCGGCCTCGGAGACTTCAAGCAAGGTCGCACCTTTCGCCTCGTGAAGCCATGCAAGGGTCCGGGAGAACCACGATCGCTGCGAAGGGACTTCATCAAGGAGCTTTAGAAGTGAAGGACCGATCTACAAAGGTTGTATTTCATATTCCCTTTAGAGTAAAGTTGTTTACTTGCTAATTGATTCGCCTAAACTCTAGTATATGATCTTGCTTAGTGTTATTCGGCACATAAAAATTTAATTTTGGCATGGTCGATGCCTTGTTGAGCCTTGTTAGTGTGCCTAGTAACCCTACAGCATAGCCTGGGCCAACCCACAAACTGCCATTACAGAAATGTGCCATGAGTTATCCAGAGTTTGGTTTTAAGCATAAGCCGGACAACTCCCCGTACCTTAACATCGTTAAGATATGAACCATTCTATATCCAATATAGAAATTTTGGCACTTATTTAATTGGAACCGGATTCTAATCATGCAGCTGTCTCCAGTGCATATCAACTTAATGGAGAGAGGCTAATCAATATTACTCAACTTAGGAATATATCCAATTATGAGTAACCTGAAAGAGAAACAAGTTTCTCAAAAACATTACTATCATGTGAATACCAATCACAAGAATCTACATCTTCGATCTCTTTTGAAGAATCCCGATACTTGCGACATCTGGTTCTCTACTTTATTCTTATACCCACAACTTCTCAAAACTTAGACATTGTATTTCTACGAAACACTTGTCTAAAAACTAGAGAAGTTACAAGTAAACAGAACAGAGTATGAGAACCAATCCCTTTGTCCTGATGGACACTGGACAACATACAATACTCTGTATAAGTCCGCTGAGTCGAATAACTCAAAACCTGCGCATCGTAGGTTGAAAACTGTACCCAGGCGATTTCCTCAAATATCATCAATTACAACGAATTCCGATATAATGAGGATGATCTTCTAATTCCCAATAACTTACTCCCACTCATCATCTGTAAAACCATACAGATGTGAGAAGCATACCTGGTAAATACATTCCCTGGAGTAAGTATCTAATCGGGAATTCAGTTTTCTTTTAACAATGCACCGAAACATGAAAATGTTTCGTCGGGGTATCCTGATATTCCTAGTAATGTCTCTTCCATAATCCCATTCATGACTTTAACCGTATATTTCGTTGCCATCTCTCCAAATCCCTTTATTTGTCTTTAGTCGTTACCTTCTAAACCAAGGAGTACTCGTATCTTGAGAGAAGGTGATGATAAAAGACAGCTGAATAATACCTTATTCTATTTCTCCCAAACTGGGGAAAAAAGCAAAGGTGAAATAGGAGTGGCGTTGAAGTACGCGGTTTGGTCGTGAATGATAGCAGTCGCAATTTACTTTGCCCTCTTTCTAATCCCTTTATTTTGTCTTTAGTTATTACCTTCTGCACACCCTACTTAGGCTAATTGGTTTTCTTCATTCCTTACCTTTCGGCACTTGCCTATGGTTTGGAATAAGACTATCCAATAAGCGTAATAGGTGTACTCTCCTAAACCAAGGAGCTCTCGCAATCTGAGAGAAGGTGATAATAAAAGACAACTGAATAAACTAATTCTATTTCTCCTGAACCTGGATCCATCCTCGAAGAAGTCCCTTCGAGTTTGTATATAACCATACGATGGATCTATCCAATGGATGTGGATGTCCGTAGTAATACGGAGTGTTCTGGGAAATACAAAGGGTAAAAGAAAGAGCGGCAATAACTTATGCAACTTGGACAATCCAAAAGCCAGTATTTTAAGAAGGTTCGGTCAATCTTGGTCACTGAGTCATAGTCTAGGGTCGGTTAAAGGTCGCTGCCAAAGAGAGAGAGAGAAAAGAAACACTCTGCGTGCACTCTAACCTAGATCAGAATGGTTATCATTTTATCTAATCAGGAAACCTCCCACTGTAATATCAAATTCTCCTCCAAACGTGAAAGAAGAATTAGTCGGGATCACCCGAAGAGTAAACCAACTCATCAGTGAGAATCAGGATCCAACTATCATCGCATGATAACTTGATGGAAGCCACTCAAGTTATCACACTCCAGAAGGTATGCGCATGCCTGGAAAGTTTCCTGTATGTTTGAAACTCTCGATGTAATTTTTGCCCCATGCTCTTATGACCTTGGCGAAGGTCAAAATGTCATAAGTCACATGTCAAGTTCTACCCGTCACTATCCAGGTCAATTTGAACCCACCCGTACATACCCTTGACGAAGGCCAAAATAGTAGTACGACTGTCCCAAACCAACGCATCTATCTATGCTATAAATGAATACCCAGCAGCTACCAAACACTATGCCTTGGCGAAGGTCAAAATACATAGCTTGAATACTACTGACCATCCATAAGAAATGACGGAGGGCTACGACTGGTTTTTGGCAAAAAACCTTTAACGTAATGAACTTGATCTCGTTGAAGGAACCTGATAGCTTTTTATAAAAAATATAGTGGCAAAAACCTTTTGCTAAAGAGGCCACTCCCGGTGAAGGGATCTCGGCTCTTTCCTCGTGGAATGAGGTGCAGGATATTCTAACTGAATACCTCGATGCAAAGCAACTTGTAATCGACTATAATGAAGTTATTACCCTGACGCAAACTTCTGCCTAAGGGGTCTCTCCCGGTGAAGGGATATCAGCCCTTGCCTTGTCGAATGAGGTGCGGGATATTCTAACTGAATATCACTATGCAAAACAAAAGGAAATATCTTTGTAATAACACCTTTTAAAATTTGTTCCAACAACATTAAATATAGGTTTGTTTTATCCTTACATTGATAAGAATCAATGCAGTCCCATCAATCAATCACACCAGAAAAGAACGAAAAAAATGTACGTATATGCCATCTGCATTCGTCACTGGGTCCCGTCATCACCCGTTAGGTTACTTAACTAACGACAGAGCGGGGGCTGGACTAGCGTGGGTGTAAAACATATACAACATCTAATAGTATATATACCAATATACAATAATCGCTCTAGGCGTGATAATATGCAACATTACAGAAAAGTAATAAGCATCACAGAACAATACAGATAATCTGGGATCCCCGGGTTTCACAGAGCCGCTACTGAAACCCGACGTTCCCCTGGTCGTGTGGATAGCCTGTGCAATGAAACCTAGACCCCTACGGGTGCAGAAAGTTACCCGCCAAAACCTAAAGTGAGGTAGTCCCCCACAGCATAGTGAATGGAACACCTAGCACTTCACGGAATCCGGTAAATTGAGCACCCCTCCTTGGGTCAACCTGTACCCCCTACGAGTGCGGCGAATAGTCTGCCAATTCTAGAGTGAGGTCCCTCTGCCTCTCAATGCCATGAGATACGGACCCGTTGCCCTCCAGAACCCGGCTATTCGTGCACTCCGTCGCGGGATAAACCTAGTACAGAAATAAAAATATGTACAACGGGTACATCGACCTCAACCCGGTCGTGCCCCAAAAGAATATTATACAACAGGCAGTGATGACAGTCCACATGTTGGACGCTCGCCCCGCAATATCAAATGCATAAATAAATCCAAACTGCACTACCATTGCACACAGCTATCCACCACAACATATCCGCAACATCACAGCACAACACAGAACATCAACGCGAATGTCACGTTCGCAAACCCGTCTAAAAGAACTATAGCAATTAGACGCGGTTTACCGATCAAATGACATTCCCGGTCGGAGATATAATGTAAATACTGTATACTAACAAGTTTAAAATTTCGATCGACTAAATTTCCCGAAGTGGGCCACACGTACATCTGCTGTACAGTAACAAAATCTGGGCCCAAAAGAACTATATCAAAAACCACATTTTCCAAAATGAGGCTCTCTGTGAAAAATTGATGCACTGTTCCCACTAAAGAGCCGCGGTTCCGCGGTGCTCTTGTGGGACCATGTGCCCAATTTTCATCCGTATGCTTAAAAAACCTGCTTAATATTCTGTGATATGTAAAATTATTTTTAGGCCCTGTTTAAAATCGACAGAAACTTAAGCACTTGAAAATTGTGATTTCGGAAATTCCGTTCGATCGATCTTTTAAACGTGTTAGCACAAGTTAGCATAGCTTAATGGTGAGGCTCTGATACCACTGTAAGTCCATGGTAGCGTCCCGGCCGTCTAACAGACGCCAAATGCGAAACAAAAACTTTTTACAAACTGGCGCTATCGTGTACCGTAACCCGGATCTGCCATTAAAGCTAAACTAACAAATTACAAAGTGGGTAGAAATGTTATACCGAATGATCCGAGTCCTTCGGTCTTCAACCATCATCCTATGCTTTGTTGCGGCAGCTCCGATCTCCTGAATCTCCAATCTTCTCGTCCAGGTGGCACCACATCGACGGATCTTTAAACGGGCTCCCGCCTCTGAACCGAGGCAACTCGGTCGTCAAGTTTGCTAAAAGAGACGACCAAGATGATGTAGAGAATGAGCAGGACACTTTGTCTCGTTACGTCCAAAGGTATGGACGAACGGTTAATGAAGTTGCCTTTTGGATTGGGTGGAAATGTGAAATGAGTATATGAAATTTCCATGAAGCCAAAACCCTAATCTTTTGCAAATGAACCACACCTTCATCATAGAAGAGGGGACGGCCACTTATAGGTGAGGGAGAGGTGAGTGTAGGAGGGGGAGGTAACCACAACCATTAATGAAGAGAATGAGTCACTAAGACACCTAGTATGAACTCATTGAATGAACTAATGATTCATAACACATAGTCATCAACTCATAAATGCTCCATTAATGCACTAAGCCACCTCACCATCCTAGTCACCATCTACAAGCTTCCACACTCATCTCAAGAAAAGATAAATCCGTATTTAACCGAATGTTAAATACGGCCGATAGAAAACTGGAAACTGGCAACTTCTAAAAGTGATCCTGAAACGAATTTAAGGATAACCCCGTATCAGTATAAACATACCCGCATTTGTATTACTACCGAATACAAATGCAACTGAGACAAAGATATTATATCTACACAATTATAATACTCGGATCCGGCTTAAACCAAAGCCGACCAGTATTATCTGCCCAAAAAATGACACGTGCGAAAACGCACGTGCATTTTCCGAACCTTGCCATAAACCCATATGGCCTCTACAACGTTTCGCCCGAACTTGGGAAAGTGTCTGTGGGGGACTCTAATGACTCATCAACACACTGGCACTGGGTATAACCACTAGCACGTCAGAGGTACAAGCTGCGTAACGTTTGCCTATGTATTGATTGGAAGGGAAGCTGACGAGCGAACTCATCCATAAACCCTACCGAGCCTAACAACGACAATATACATACAGTCCGGTCTGTTCGTCTATGAGTATCGCATATCTGCTTAGGGGGCTAGTAACGTCAGACCCCCAATAGCGGTATAAGTTGTGTCAGAGAGTGGCCTAGAACACCCTGAGATACTACTGGAGTACCTACCAGTAAATCTCCTGCCTCAGCCGAGGGCTTTGTGTAATGTCTCTCCCAGACACAGCGCGATCTCACCCCCAATACCGGGAGAGATGAATCCCCTGCCGATCCGCTCACTTGCCTCCATATGCTTGGGACTGTACCTAAAAAAGACCTGTTTGCACGACTCATTTGAGCCGTGGTAGGGTAGAAATCAAAGCACAGTGGGAACTCACACGAGACAAATGACGACCTCAGGTCGATGAACTAACCTGTACACATGTCACCAGGGAATTGCTATTTGACGCTAGGTATAATACCAACTAGCAGATTCCCGGCGAGTCCTGTCCGGTGTACTCATAACCTAATTAGCACCTGTATACATCTTAGATGATCCTACTGACACCAATGGCTTGTGAGACCGGCCATCGCCCCTCATCGGGGTCTCGACTGTATACACTAGTCTACTCTGGAGTATCGATGCCCTATCTCGAAACTCCTACGAATAGGGACACTTTAAGGATGTGCTTACAGACCCCAGCTCCCACGTATATGATCGCCATCATACTGCTGGTAGTCAAGCAAGAATCCAATGGGCTCTATCATCATGCAATAGCGAACTAAAGCATGTATACGATGATAAAGACAAACCAGATAGCATACTATCATCTTGAGCAAGACTGTCATATCGGTATAGGTCCTGCCTCAATCATTGCAATCATGTACCTACGATCCAATAATTGACTTGAGGGCACTATCTCCAAGAATTTATATGATTTTCCATTTTGGAAAATCATTTGTTTAATAAATGAGGTGGAAGGGATGACGTGGCAAAGGCATGAGTCAAAGTATGGTGCAAAGTATGGTTGGATTTATTTATTTGATTAATTGGAAAATGATATTTTTTTGTGGGGATGAGAAAGCCGGGGGGGGGGGCGGCCACTTTTGAAGGGGGGTTAATTTCATTTGGCTCATGACAATTTTTACAACACTTGCTAGCCCATTCTCTCATTCTCTCAAGTTCACAAAAGAAAAACACTTAGCCATTTTGTTGCCTCATGCCAAAGCTCCATCACCTCAATTCATCTTCTATGGTTGCTCTCATGAGCACAAGAGTTGAGAGGAAATTGTAGTGACACTTTCATACACCCCCACTCTCCATCGCTAGCGACTTTGGAGCGTCGGTTACCTCGTTCGACGAGGTTGGAGCTTGTGCCGTTTCCCTCGGGTGGATCATCGGAGATGGGGGAAGACCGGCAACCAAATATCATCAAAGGATCACTAGGAGCTTGGAATCAAGACCGAAGGACACGGATCAACTCGGTATAACGATTCTAACTCTTAGTTAGTTTGATAGTTTAGGGTTTAAGGTCGATCCGTAAATCGGGGAACGGTAGCGCCGGTTTAATAAATTTTTGTTCCTCATTTTGGCTGCGTTTCGATGGCCGGGGCGCTGCCGGAACCCTTCAGTAGCCATGATGAGACAAGTCCGAAGCAGTCGACAGCAGAGAAAAGTGGAGTAAGAGGTTCGTACGAGATCTTGATGATATGACGTTCAACTCCGCTGACATCAGAGATATGATACGCATACAGAGGCGTTGTATATGGATATATCTTCTAGAAGAAGTCGCGATGAGTATGCAGCCGTTCCAGAACCAGAAAGTGATATAGTAAAGGGTGAGAACTTCCGGGCAGTTCGGCAGAAACGAGATTTGAGAAAGACCTCGACAGGACCTTTCTGGGATACTATACGAGAAGACTTGGACCCAGGAGCAGTCATATTGCGCACTGTAGGGTTCCTAGGCACACTAATGAAGTCTCACAAGTGATCAAACATGCCCAATTGAAAAATTTCATGTGCCTACAAACCCTAATACGGATCGTTAACTAGATAATGAGGCGATGCAATGCGAGTAAACGAATTTAACGCTAAAGGAAAGGGGCTACAACCTTTGTAGATCCGGTCCTCCACCTCCTAGGCTTCGTGATGATGTCCTTCCGCTGTCCATATCGGATTCCGGACTCTAGCATCGGTTTCATCGGAGAAATGGGAGGGCTAGGTCGTCGACTTCGATGCCGAAGATGATCTACGTCGAGGCATCACAAGATCAAGCTCCCACTTCACCAAGTCATGAAACTTGTGAAGAAAACACCCTATACTACTTGGCAAGAGGTAGAGGATGAAGAAATAGGAAGTGGGTTCACTTTAGAATTGGATTTCTCACTCTTTTTCACTAGTTGCCATTGATGGAGGCAAGCTTTCTTCATGTTGAAGAAGTAGAAGAAGAAGAAGATAATATGATAAGTATATTTCAAATAGAAAATATAATGAATACTTATCATATGGAAACCATGGTCAAGTGTAGAGAATGAACTATGGTTAGTTTGAATGGTTAGGGTTAAGCATGAAGACAAAATGGTCACTTAGTCAAAGCTTCATGAAGCTTCAATAACAAACAAAGAAAGCCACCATTTCTCTTCATCTTTCAAAAAGGAATAATAAATAAATAAATAGTTAATAAAATCAAAACCCTAAACATTACATAACCATGGTTTAATCATACACTTAACCAAGTTTGCATGTATCATCAAACATGATACAAACAAGTGCACAAAAGTATATCACATATACAACTTGTGTATTTCAAGTGAGAAAATCCATTTAAAGTGAACTAATATTAGTTAATGTAAAGTAATATATCAAATATATAATTATACATTAAATCACTAAATCAACACTTGATTTAACGATCCGGTCATATCGCATATAACCGACTAATATCCAATGTATCGGCTTATCGAATCAATCTTTGATTCGATAACTAGGTTATATCGCATACAACCAATCGATACATTCATCGCGAGAATGGAATACGGTATCACATACACGCATTATTCTCGGTCCTGCACATATCTCATATGCGCTCCTATTTCGTTTCGCTTGAGCCAGGAAACCTCTGTGTAGGACTCTAAAGACTCGTCAATACGCTTGCAGCAGATGATGATCATATCAAACACCCACAAGCCGCAAGCGGTCTGCTAAACGTAACGACCACCCGGGTATTGAGAAATCCGAAGATCGACGAGCAAGCCCACTCACACTCCTGTGAATCCAACCAGTAACACTTACCATACAGTCCGGTCCTGTTCGTCTGATATGTCGCATATCTCGCCTAGGGGTGGTAAACGTCAGACCCCAGTAGCTTGATAAGTCATGCCGACGTAAGGTCCATAACATTCGTGAAACTACTGATAATTCTTACCAGTATATCACTACAACCCTGGCCAGGGATTTCCTGTTATGGCCAGTCGTGCATAGCGCAACATCAACCCCTAATACCGGGAGAGAGGAATCCCCTCCTATCGCTCATTGCCTCCATGTGAATCGGGACTGTACCCAAAAACCACCTGTTTGCACGACTCAGTAGACCCGTGGTAGGATGGAAATCAAAGCACAGTGGGAGACACAGAAGACTCTATGACGATCTCGGGTCAACAGACTAAGCTGTACCAGTGTCATCAGAGAACTTCCATCTGACGTGAGGTATAATACCATCTGGGAGTTCTCGGCGAGTCCGTTCTGTGTACCCAGTCTCCATTGAGCACCCGCATACCATCTCTGATGTCAAACACCAATGGATATAGGATCATCCATCGCCCATCACATGGGTCGAGAAGATATACGCTAGTCTACTCTGGAATATCGATGCCCCGTCTCGATATTCCCACGATTAGGAACATTGAAGGATGTACTCTTGGACTACCCAGGCCCCACTAGTATGATCTGCATCATAGTCCTGGAAGTCGAGTACACATCCTAAGGGCTTTATCAACATGTAACAGAGAGACAGAAAGTATACATGTTAAGATAAAGAGCAACCAGATAGCGTACTATCATGTCGAGCAAGAAAGTCCTACCTATATATGTCCCAGCATCCACTACAATATACATCCAATGTACAGTAATAGCCTCTAGGGCATACATATAACTAACAATCTCCCACTTGCAATAGGGCCATCTGTAGCAGTGGCTGCAGTATCACATACTCAACCATCCCATATAAGTCTCTCTCGGGGAAAAAGCCTTTGTGAGTGGATCCGCCGTATTGTCCTCTGAGTCTACTTTCCTAACCTCGATCTCCTTGGAGATCAACCATCTCCATGATCAGGTGATACTGCCTTAGAATATGTCTGGATCACTGATGGGACGGGCGTTCCCTGGCATAAGCCACAACTCCATTGTCACACAATGGGAGGAACTAAGTTCATCTCATGAACTGATATACACCCAGACAGCCTCTTTGGTAGCATCTTAAGTAGCGATGTATCCAGCCTTTATTGTCTAGTATGCCACGGTATGTAGCTTGGAACTCTTCCAACATACCGTCCTTTTACTGAGGGTAAAGACAATGCCTGTGACTGACATTCAGTCGTCTTTATCACCCTGGAACCCTTCCAGTGATTCTCCCCAGGATCGATTGATACCATCTCACTACAACTAGTGAGTATCCTAATATCCAATTAGATCTATCTCATAGATTCAAAACCCAGGATTTAGTAGGTATCACTTTGATCCTATATGGAGAATCATTGTGATAAGCGGAGATTGACCGAGCGTAGTTTAGGAAACTCCTTCCCTATCAAGAGTATGTCATCCACGTACTCTACGAGGATCACCACCATACTTCCTACTACCCTTTTTATATATACAAGGTTCATCTACCATTTTGATGAAGTCAAACTCTTTGACCACCACATCAAAACAGACGTTCCAACTTCGTGATACCTGCTTTATCCCATAAAGCAACTTGTGCTCGTTTCCGCTGCTCCCACTGTCTACGAAGCCCTCTGGCTGTGTACTTATAGACGCCCTCTTCTAAAACATCATTTAGAAAAACTGTCATGACACCCAACCACCAGATATCGTAGTCATGGTATGTAGCCGTGGCAAGTAGGATTTGGATGGACTTAAGCATAGCTACTTAGAAAAGGTTTCAACAAAATCCATACCTGGACAATGATGCAAACCTTTAACAAGTCTAGCTTTGAAAGTCTCAACCTTTCCATGTACACCAAGTAATATTCTCAAGATATACTTGCTCCTGATAGGGATTTAACCCTTCAGATAAAGCAACTAAAGTCCATACTTTGTTGGTGTATAAGGATTCCATCTCAGATCGCTAAGCATCCAGCCATTCTTACAGAGTCCCACTCCTGATGGCCAGTTCGAAACTAGTTGGGTCATCATCTCATGATGTAATCCTCGCTCCCACTGTCATCGGGAAACCAAGGTATCTCTCAGGCGGATGAGGAACCCTACCAGATCGGCGGAGAGGCTGAGGTTCGTCAAAAACTATTGAATCCTTTGGTTCTGTCAAATCATCAGCTGCAGTTTTGTATAGCTGGAACCTTTCCAGTTCTACAGAACTGACCTTGCATCGATCTTGTCCGGATTTTGCTTTAGACATAGGCCGGACAATCCTAAACCTTAACTTACTTAAGAGATAGGCTCTTCCCATACCATGTCTTATATGAAGTGGTAGGCACTGATTTGAATCGAATCCTATTCAATAGGTATGCAACTTCATAAGTAAATAACTCCCAAAAAGGAAATAGGAAACTCAGTAGTACTCATCATAGAGCGCACCATATCATATAGGGTGTGATTGCTCCGCCCCGATATACCATCGTGCTATGGTGTATACGGAGGAGTAATGCTGAGAGAGAATCTCATTCTCCTTTAGAATAATCCAGGAATTCTATGCACAAGTATTCTCCTCCCTGATCACATCAAAGGACATAATGCTTATACCCGTATTGGTTCCCTACTTTTAGCTTATATTCTGTGAATATCTCAAAAGCTTCGGGCCTATGTTTCAACAGGAACATATGTCTGAATCTTGAGAGATTTTCAGAGAACATAATGAAGTTCAAAGAACCGGTCCTGGCATGTGTAGACAGGAGACCTTACATACATCATCATGTATCAATCCCAAGAGTTTACTAACTCTTTCCCTGTTTCCAATAAACAGAGCTATGGTCATCTAATCTTTGTGACATGACTGGCAAGTTTCACAAGATGTAAATTCAAACTGATTTAAATATGCATCTAAGATGTAACTTCAGCTAGTCGGGTCGCATTGATATGACCTAGTCTACAATGCCTCAAGAAGGAATCGTTCACTTCTGAACTCTTCCTCTTGTGTGTGTTCTGTATACTAGGAACTGTAGTTTGATTTAGAACATCAATGCTTTTAGATAACGTGCCTGAACCAATCAACTTTTGATATAGGAAATGTTCAAAACATTATCCATCAATACAAAATTTTATCATTTCTTTACTAATAAAGAGACTGATATGATTTTATATATCAGGTTCGGTATCTAATAGTATTTGTTCAGAATCAATGTATTGGTAATACAGGGTGACAGTGACCAACAGACTTGGCTGCAATACTTGCCCCGTTTTCTGTCTCATGAAACTTATCACCCGTTCTCAGTTTTCTACCCTTTTGTAGCCCTATGTAACAGATTACATATCTGGGATCCTGATCCTGTATCAAATACCCAGGATTCAGAGGATACTGAGAAACAGTTCATTGTAATGAACACACCCGAAAGAGATGCATCATATGCACTTTCTTCGTTTGGGCGGCATAGGAATTCTGGTATTCCCCTATTTCCTGCTCGGTCTTATAACAATTATAAGTTGGAGCGGGACCAACGTTCCCCAGCTCACTATAACAAGCGGGTTCGGTCAATACATCCATATTATTATCTTGATTAAGACGTGATATGGTCGCTACCTGGAGAGAGAGAGAAGAAAACACTCTGCGTGCGCTCTTGCAAGATCAGATTGGTTATATATTTTATCTAATCAGGATGGCTCCCACTGTTTTTATCAAATCTTCCTTCAAACCTTAAAAGGAAAGACTAGCCGGGATTAATTACACTCTACAAATTCGTCAATCTTTCAGCCAGGCCAGTGTCGGTACTTTGAGGGAGGTTCCCCGTGCTTTCGCACGGACCTAATTACAGTAAACCTCGTTTTCCCAGAGGCGTAACCCCGTTGACACCTTTCTAGACACCTACTTGATCGGCTAATTGCAAAGTGCAAAACTCTCCCAGGAGTAACAATTACTCGCAGTGGGTATCGGGATCCAACTATCACATAGAAGGTATGCAATCTCATTGCAAATTTCAACACTTGAAACTCCCGATAAAGGTTTTTACCCTTAGCACTTATGATCTTAACTATGGTCAACAAATCATAAGCACTAGTCAAGTTCTACCCATCATTTCGTGATTAATTAGACCCACCCACATGACCCTTAACTAAGGTCAACAAAGTCACGCGACTGTCCTAACTAATCGCATCATATGCGGTGTAGGAAGACATTACTTAGCTACCGTACACTGTGCCTTAACTAAGGTCAACAAACACAGCACGAATACTAAGTACTCTACTTCCTAAAATGACGGAGGGTTGCGAATGGTTTTTATGAAAACCTTTAACGCTTTGAACTTGATCTCGTTGCGGAATCAAATGGTTTTTAAATGGAATGTTTTTGAGGCTTTTCTAGTTTTGCTAAAGGGGTCACTCCCGGTGAAGGGATCGTCGGCCCTTTCCTCGTCGAATGAGGTGCGGGATATATCATATATATCACTGTGCAAAGCAGAAACTATAGAAGCGATCAAAAGACAAACCGAGGGTTGTAGCATCTGCCAGTTATTGCTAAAGGAGTCACTCCCGGTGAAGGGATCTCGGTCCTTTCCTCATCGAATAAGGTGCAGGATGTTCTATAATGAACACCGAGATGCAAAGCAAGAACTGTAGCTACCTGTTTTATTTTGAAATTCGATTCCACAACATCAATTAGGTTTATTTTCTTTCATTAATCTCATTAATGAATATCCAATCATTTAAGTCCACCTAAACATCACAGATAAATATAACGTACGCTTATGCCATCCGCATTCGCCTTGATGTCCCGTCTGCACCGTTAGGTTAGGTAACTAACGCCAGAGCGAGGCAGGGCTAGCGCGGGTGTAAAACATAAGCAACGTCTATATAATATATCATATATACTATATCTATCTGAACAAATCACATGATCACATCACAGATAACGCAGCAGAAAATATCATATGAAATATTAGATATACTAGGACGTCCGTGTTTTTTAATACGAGCCAGTATAAAACACGGATTCCACGGTCGTGATGAATAGCCAATCCCACACCCCTAGACCCCTACAAAAGCGGCAAGCAACCCTACCAATTCTAGGGTTAGGAGACCCGGACTCGACTCCTCGAGATGGTCTCCCACTGGACCCTAGAACCCGGTTACTTGTGCTCCCCTCCTTGGGTCTATCCTAATGCAGAAAAGTAAATAATATACAAATGGTGACATCATCCGCAACCTGGAAGTGTCCCAATAAAAGAATATTACATACAAGTTTTTTACATGAATGAAAATGAAAAACACTCATCTCACATAAACCCCCCCGGCTATTCGAACACGACGATCCAATATAACATATCCAGCAACATATAACATCACATGTCATCAACGTAAGTAAATATGCGCATCCCAATTGTCGTTGACATATAGCAACGAAACCGGCGATATCACATATTACACTTACGGTCACAGAAAAGAAAGTGTAAAACTACAACAGTTGGAATCCGCAACCTCCTTAGACATCGCATGCCTAAACCAATGAATTCCTTAGACATCACATGCCTAACAATTATAAACCCCGCATTTTAGTCTCATTATCGAAAACACTTTTCAATATCATGTCGGGCAATTCAACAAGATTCCCGAAAAACTGATCGAATGCTCGTCGCAAACTTTAGTAGACGGCCGCACCCCCGATACCATCGACGAAGTGCACTAAGGCGGAACAACACTGCCGCGAGCACCCGAACGGATGCTTTCGGCGACGGGGTTCTCCTACAGTCACTTGGTCGGGGCTTTGGGGCATGGCTATCTATTAAGTTTACCGGCGAGTATCCGCGTACGCTACGTGATTGCGACGGACTTTTGATCGCATCAAAATTCCGTGGCAACCGATCAAGTGAGACTAAACTGCTATGTTTATAACATTCATTCAGTTATCTCATAACTACTTATGAATTCCAAATGTTGTATCACATTCCGGGTAAATAGAAAATGTTAAACTTTCCGATCGAACAATCGAACACCCAAGTTTTCCCGAAACAGCTCAACACATGAAATAAGTTTAAAAACATTCACTTCGTGCCTCAGTACCAACGGTCCAGCCGTAGAAGGGTCAAGCCAACGCCTCACATGTGGCACGCCGTACTGCCCCAAACCCTAAGGTTCAAAGGGCAGTTCAAGACGGTCACATAATCGAGTTAAGGTTTGTTGTCTTCTAGAGGGACCATCGCGTTACTTGCACTACTTAGAACGTCGTTAAACTACGGAAAGATCCAACACTTGGAAATTTCCCGGCAGGGGAAAAAGTGGGTATTTATATCCGGTCGAACTTTTTAACAGTTTCTAAAATATCCGGAAAAACTTAAACGAAGTTAAATTATCCGATCAAATTAACGAGTCCCCAATAAAACCCTAGAATACTCAACATTTGAGTGGAATTAAAAACTTCCCATAAAAAATTGCCAAGAAAGGACCTAAGAATAAATATATGAAATTTCAGGGACTAAGTCTAAATTTTGGCCGCGGAACCGCCGCAAAACCCATGGTTTCGCCGCGGTTCTGCGGTCAAATTGTTGACTTAGGGGACCGTACTTCACAGTAATTCTTTGTTTTTCCTGCTTAATTTTTTGAGAATTTTTAATTCACAAAAATCCACTGTTTGAAAAATTGTACAGAGAGGGTTGAAATCGGGGAATATCGGGTTCGATCGGACTTCTAGCTTCGTCTACACATCGCCTAAAGCTCTAGCTAGTCTCTGATACCACTGTAGGGTTCCTAGGCACACTAATGAAGTCTCACAAGTGATCAAACATGCCCAATTGAAAAATTTCATGTGCCTACAAACCCTAATACGGATCGTTAACTAGATAATGAGGCGATGCAATGCGAGTAAACGAATTTAACGCTAAAGGAAAGGGGCTACAACCTTTGTAGATCCGGTCCTCCACCTCCTAGGCTTTGTGATGATGTCCCTCCGCTGTCCATATCGGATTCCGGACTCTAGCATCGGTTTCATCGGAGAAATGGGCGGGCTAGGTCGTCGACTTCGATGCCGATGATGATCTACGTCGAGGCATCACAAGATCAAGCTCCCACTTCACCAAGTCATGAAACTTATGAAGAAAACACCCTATCATATGGCAACCATGGTCAAGGTAGAGGATGAAGAAATAGGAAGTGGGTTCACTTTAGAATTGGATTTCTCACTCTTTTTCACTAGTTGCCATTGATGGAGGCAAGCTTTCTTCATGTTGAAGAAAGAGAAGAAGAAGAAGATAATATGATAAGTATATTTCAAATAGAAAATAAAATGAATACTTATCATATGGCAACCATGGTCAAGTGTAGAGAATGAACTATGGTTAGTTTGAATGGTTAGGGTTAAGCATGAAGACAAAATGGTCACTTAGTCAAAGCTTCATGAAGCTTCAATAACAAACAAAGAAAGCCACCATTTCTCTTCATCTTTCAAAAAGGAATAATAAATAAATAAATAGTTAATAAAATCAAAACCCTAAACATTACATAACCATGGTTTAATCATACACTTAACCAAGTTTGCATGTATCATCAAACATGATACAAACAAGTGCACAAAAGTATATCACATATACAACTTGTGTATTTCAAGTGAGAAAATCCATTTAAAGTGAAGTAATATTAGTTAATGTAAAGTAATATATCAAATATATAATTATACATTAAATCATTAAATCAACACTTGATTTAACGATCCGGTCATATCGCATATAACCGACTAATATCCAATGTATCGGCTTATCGAATCAATCTTTGATTCGATAACTAGGTTATATCGCATACAACCAATCGATACATTCATCGCGAGAATGGAATACGGTATCACATACACGCATTATTCTCGGTTCTGCACATATCTCATATGCGCTCCTATTTCGTTTCGCTTGAGCCAGGAAACCTCTGTGTAGGACTCTAAAGACTCGTCAATACGCCGGCAGCAGATGATGATCATATCAAACACCCACAAGTCGCAAGCGGTCTGCTAAATGTAACGACCACCCGGGTATTGAGCGATCCGAAGATCGACGAGCAAGCCCACTCACACTCCTGTGAATCCAACCAGTAACACTTACCATACAGTCCGGTCCTGTTCGTCTGATATGTCGTATATCTCGCCTAGGGATGGTAAACGTCAGACCCCAGTAGCTTGATAAGTCATGCCGACGTAAGGTCCATAACATTCATGAAACTACTGATAACTCTTACCAGTATATCACTGCAACCCTGGCCAGGGATTTCCTGTTATGGCCAGTCGTGCATAGCACAACATCAACCCCAATACCGGGAGAGACGAATCCCTTTCTATCGCTCATTGCCTCCATGTGAATCGGGACTGTACCCAAAAACCACCTGTTTGCATGACTCAGTAGAGCCGTGGTAGGATGGAAATCAAAGCACAGTGGGAGACACACAAGACTCTATGACGATCTCGGGTCAACAGAATAAGCTGTACCAGTGTCACCAGAGAACTGCCATCTGACGTGAGGTATAATACCATCTGGGAGTTCTCGGCGAGCGTTCAGTGTACCCAGTCTCCACTGAGCACCCGCATACCATCTCTGATGTCAAACACCAATGGATATGGGATCATCCATTGCCCATCACATGGGTCGAGATGATATACGCTAGTCTACTCTGGAATATCGATGCCCCGTCTCGATATTCCCACGATTAGGAACATTGAAGGATGTACTCTTGGACTACCCAGGCCCCACTAGTATGATCTGCATCATAGTCCTGGAACTCGAGTACACATCCTAAGGGCTTTATCAACATGTAACAGAGAGATAGAAAGTATACATGTTAAGATAAAGAGCAACCAGATAGCGTACTATCATGTCGAGAAAGAAAGTCCTACCTATATATGTCCCAGCATCCACTACAATATACATCCAATGTACAGTAATGGCCTCTAGGGAATACATATAACTAACACGCACACCCTGCAGGCCAGAGTTCGGCATCGTCGACGAGATAGTTGGTCAGAGATCTTCAGAGGATATGCCAGAGTGGGACTGTTTCCGTCGTCATTCCATATTGAACCGTTGAGCCGAGGAGCTAAGCACTTAGCAATCTGCAGTGAGAGACGGGAGCCTCAGGGCGCCAGACGACATGCCATGAATAGGAGGCAAGTAGATATCATGCTCTGCTAGCATTGGATGCACCGACACCTTCTCGACTTTGAAGGAGGAAATATCGACGACGGTATTTATGCTTTGTGATTTGGTGATTCGATTATCACGTATCCGTCACCTTGGATTTCGGTATTTTTGGTGATCTATTCGCATGATTTAGTCTTGATGACTGAGTTTCATGATATTTGTTTTCGTGCACCATGGTTGCACCTACTGGGTATTCATATTTTGTGCATAGTTATTACCCTTGAGATATGATTTATACACCATTGTGTTGATTTATGATTTGTGCACAGTGATTGCACTTAATATCGTTTTGTGCCTTCGTCGCACATGTTTATGATTTCATGGATTTCATACAGTTGGGTTGATTTTGTGCACATGGTATGCACACGATTTGGTTTTTGCACTCGGTATAGCTTATATGTGCTTGTAGTGCATTGATATGTGTTTTAAGCACGCAGTTGCACACGTTTATGATTTTACACCTTGGTACACTCGGTGTTGCTATTTACGCATTTGAGTTATTGTTTGGTATTTTGTGCACGGGATGCACTGTATTGATATTTTGTGTACTAGATGCACTAGATTGGTATTTTATGCACATGATGCACTGTATCAGTATTTTGTGCACTAGATGCACTGGATTTGTATTTTGTGCACAGGACGCAGTATATTTGTATTTCTTGCACAGGATGCACCAGATTTATATTTCGTGCATTTGTTGCATCTGGATTTATATTTTGGGCGTTTGTTGCACTAGGTTTACATTTTGTGCACCACGGTTGCACCTGACTTCGATTTGATGTCATTCGATATGTTGATTTTGATTTCATGCCTATGTTATGCATGTGATTTTACTTATGCTTTCGGCATATTTTTCATGCACTTTTAGTGCTTTGACTTAATTTGTACACGCTGATGCACATGCTTGTGAGATTATATACCGCGGTATACCTATTTTGGATTGAGGTCTATTGTATATCGTCAATTTTGATTATGATATTAATGTTGATTTCGTACACTCCGTGCATTTGATTTGGATTCTTGCGCATATTTGGCGCGCTTGGATTGGATTTTGCGCATGTTCGGCGCTTGATATGGATTTCGTGATTTCGTGCATGTTGGATGCACATGATTTAGATTTTATTCGTGCATGATGGATGCACCTGATTTGGATTTTCGCGCGTGTTGAGCGCATGTTTTGAGATACAATTTGGGTGCACGCTAGATGCACCAAATCGAGATTCTTCGTGCATGTCAGATGCACCTGATTTTGCTTTCAGGCACACATGTTGCCTATGACAGATGTTTCGTGCACACCCGTTGCACTTAGATTTTATTTCTGTGCACATGTATAGCACATTCATTGATTTCGATTTCCATGCGCTCCAGACACACGTAGTATTCATATGCACATTTTGGGATTGATTTCTTATGGAGCGGTACGTTTTTATGATATTTACTATTGTTTTCGTACTGGGCAGGACTAGTCAGAGGACAGTACCTGGATGCATTTTGCATGCATTGATAGTTATTGAAGGGATTTCCAAAAAGGGAGCTATAGTCTCAGTATTTACCTACGTGTCTGATATGACATGAAACGTTTAAAAAAGGAAACCCTTTTAAATTGTTTTCCAAAAACGGCGGGACGTGCATATTAAACAAAAGATATATACATATATGGTTATTTTTTTACTATAGACGTCCGCCACTGTGCAGTGTTGTGCGCATCGCACAGCAACATGAACGGTTTGGCATGCATTTCCTTCGGATATTTACATGTATAGATTTGATGTTTACCTGTATAGTTTTAATGTATATCATATTGGTTTCGTTTTGGATCTAACATTTGTGTCTTCACCATGACTCCGATGATTGCGAGATGCTTGACGGAGTTTTGATTTTGAGTTATCTGCTCATTGTTCATGCGCATGCCTTGCGCTATGATGCGTTTTATGTATTGATGATTTCGGAACCCCGACGACTTGGACTTTTTACTGAAATGTTTTAGTAATTGAGGGGTTAAAATTTAAATTCGGGGACCGAATTTCTTTAAGGGGCAAAGATTGTAACATTTCAAAAAATAAAATATTATTTTTGGGAATTTTTATAATTAAATAATAAAATATTGAATATTTTAATAAGGCGGTATAATTAAATACCGATAAATGGGGGAAAAATTTGAAAAATTATGGAAATTATTAAAAAGAGAGTGCTTTATGTGATTTAAGTGAATTATGAAAGTTTATAATTTATTAGACACTATTTTAGTGCTAATTGTGATTAAAAATCGCTAATCGCAGATTAAGCGTGTTTTGTGCACATAGCATGCACAAAGTCTTTTTTTTTCACACTTGTGCATTTTTATACTATAGTTTCATTTGGGTTTCCTATTCAAGTTTTAAAAGAATGAGAATAGAAATGGAAAAAAAGAAAAGAAAAGAAAAGGAATAAAGAATGATGGATGGGCATGAGAGAGAGGAGAGGGTGAGGGATGTGTTGACTTGGTCATTGGTTTCCCTTCATTTGTTTTTCCTCTTCATCTCCCCTCCTCACTTCACCATGGCAGCACCTCCTCCCTCCTCCACTACAACCCCCACTTCATCATCTAATCTTCATCAAAACTCCATACCCATTTCATACAAGTTGTGCACAAGCTCATAAGCTACACTTTGGGCAAAGAAAAATCACATTTTGGTGTTGTAGGGGATTCTTGGGTCCCAAATGAGGTAATCCCTTCACACTTAGGATAGTTTTTCATTAACTTTAAACCATTTATGTGTTTAGTTGTGATTTGGTGCGATTTGGTGAACTTTGGAGATTACTAGAAAGGGGTTAGGGTTTTCTTGAGTTGGGATTGTGTTATTGACCGTATTAGTGACCTTAAACCTCCCAATTTGTCAAAAACCCAGACCAAACACATATACAACACCTGAAACCCAAAACAGAACTTTTAATGTCGGGTTTTGTGAGGTATTGGAGTGTGTAGGAAAATCTGGGATGACCTGGGGTATTTTTAAAACTAGCAAACAACTTTAGGGACCTAATTAAAGCACTACGAGACCACCCAGGCAAAACGTGTAAGTCCATGCTACCTCTCCCGGTACTTTCGGGCATGCGGAATTTGGTGAAAAACAATTTTCTTAGAGGTGGTAACATGGACTCAAAACCGGATCTTTGTTAAATATCTAACTAACAACCTAACTACGAGTTGCTAACTACTCAGTTAGGGGGTTATATCTTTCTTTTTCTCGAACTCCTTCGTCCTCAAGCTTCGATGGTCGTCCGAACCGGCTTCTCCCCGTCGTCTCCTTGCGCCGAAGATAGATCCACCTGAAAGCTTCAACCTTTGGCTCCTTCTTCGAACTTTGAAGAAACTAGTTCACTCGGTTTACTAAACCTTGTGAACAAGAGTGAGTAGAGAAGAGTTTGTATGGGATTTTATCTATGGTTCTTGGTTCTCAACTCATGAGACAAGTGAACCATAGAATCAAGAGAGGGAGAGCAAGAATAGGAAGATGAGAGCTCAAGAACAAGAGACAGAATGAGCATGAAAGAATGAGAGAATACTTTTCTCATTTGGCTCTCATAATCCAAAACCATCATCACAAAAATAATAATCAAGTATTGTGTAAAATGGTTCAAGTCAAAATGGCTAAATCATTTCATGCACTCATTTCTCACAAAAGAAACAAGCAAGTAAAACGTCTTTGCCATGAAATGATAGCCATAGTCATCATGATGGTCAACTAGTCCAACCTAGTCAACCGGTCAACAAAGTCAACAAGTCAACAAAGTCAACCCCTCAACAACCATGTCACCACAATACTTAATTAATATAATTGTTAATCACATATCATATTCTCATTAGGGTTGAGCAAAAAGTCAATAGTCAACTGTCAACGGTCAACAACCCTAATGAGAATCCTCTGCCTCTGTCTCTCCGTTAACTGTGCATACACACCCGCATCCGCGTTCCGAGAAACACGAATGCATACTGGATAAATCCAATCCCAAAAGGTATACTAGGATCTGGCTTAAACCAAAGCCCGCTAGTGTAAACTGTCCGGACACTGTACGTGCACAAGTGCACGGATGTGACCGAACCCTGTCGCAAAACCATGCGACCTGTCGCAAAACCATGCGACCTCTACTCTTTTGCCTAAAGGCGAATAGCTTTCTGTGTGGGACTCTAAAGACTCGACACTACGCTGGCAGTGGGTTTAACCACAGACCGCAAGCGGCACTAGCTGTGCGTAACTGTCCCCAGGTAGATGCCGACAAGAAGACTGACGAGACGAAACCCATCTGAACTCCTACTGAGCCTGAATGTAACATTCTCCGTACAGTCCGATCTGTTCGTCTGATACATCGCATAGCGGGCCTAGGGGGCGGTAAACGTCAGTCCCCCAATAGCGGTACAAGTTGTGTCGGAGTGAAGCCCAAAACACCCTGAGATAACACTGGAAGCCTACCAGTATATCTCGTTTGCCCTGGCCAGGGACTACTCATGTAATTGCTCTCCTAGACACAGCGCGATGTCAACCCCCAATACCGGGAGAGACGAATTCTGTCTAACCGTCACTGCCTCCAAGTGCTTCGGGACTGCACCCAACTACCACCTGTTTTCACGACTCCTTTGAGCCGTGGTAGGGTAGTAATCAAAGTACAGTGGGAACACACTCGAGGCGAAGTGACAGTGTCAAGTCAGCAGACTAAGCTGTACTCATGTCACCTGGGAACTGATAACTGACGATAGGCATAATACCAACAAGTCAGTTCCTGACGAGTCCTGTCCAGTGTACTCGTAACCCAACGAGCACCCGCATACTCTTTCAAGTACGACGTACCGACGGCTGTGGGACAGACCGTCTCCCACACTGGGATGAGAAGCGCATGCGCTAGTCTACTCCGGAGTATCGATGCCCTGTCTCGATAGTCCTGCGACCAGGGACCTGCATAAGGATGTGCTTATAGATTACCCAGCCCCACTAGTGTGACTGCCATCACAACGCTGGTAATCAAGCAAAGATCCTAAGGGATCCACTAATGTGTATAGGCGATATACTAAAATAAACACATGTACATATTGAAGTAGAAACAAACCAAGTAGCATACTACTATTTTGAGCAAGATTGTATATACAAGGTGAATATCCCAAGCTTCCATTAAGTAATATACAAACTAGTATGATACAGTAATGGCCTCTAGGGCATATACACTAACAATCTCCCACTTGCACTAAGGCCATATACTGGCGTATCGAAGACCTATCATCTCGATCAGCCGCTCGAACTGAGTTTGGGGCAAGGCCTTGGTGAATGGATCTGCAGTGTTATCTTGTGAAGCGACTCTCCGAACCTCGATCTCCTGGCGATCCACGATCTCCCTGATCAGGTGATACCGCCTTAAGATGTGTCTGGATCTCTGATGGGACCTGGGTTCCTTCGCTAAAGCTATAGCCCCGTTGTTGTCGCAATACAGGGGTATTGGATCAACAATGGACGGAACCACCTGAAGTTCTTTCAAGAACTTCCTCATCCAGACAGCTTCTTTTGCGGCATCAGATGCAGCGATGTATTCCGCTTCCATCGTCGAGTCTGCAACGGTTTCCTGTTTGGAACTCCTCCAACACACCGCCCCTCCATTGAGGGTAAAGACAAAACCCGACATGGACTTGGAATCATCCTTGTCACTCTGGAAGCTGGAGTCAGCAAAGGCCTCGATCTGGAGGTCTTTTCCGCCATACACCAAGAACATCTCCTTAGTCCTTCTCAGGTACTTGAGAATGTTCTTTACTGCTATCCAGTGTTTCTCCCCAGGGTTTGACTGATACCGGCTTACCACACTCAGTGCATAAGCTACATCCGGTCTGGTACACAACATCGCATACATTATAGAGCCTACCGCAGAAGCGTAGGGTATAATTGACATGCGATCCCTTTCCAAATCAGTCTTGGGAGACATCTCTTTAGAGAGGGTGATCCCGGGACAAGCCGGTAGGTTACCGCACTTGGAATCTTCCATACTGAATCTCTTCAGTATGGTGTCGATGTACCTGGACTGTGAAAGTCCTAATATCCTCTTGGATCTATCACGATGGATCCGGATCCCCAGGATGTATGAGGCATCACCCAGGTCTTTCATGGAGAACCTGTGTGACAAGAACCCCTTGACAGATTGTAGCATAGGAATGTCATTTCCTATTAAGAGAATGTCATTCACGTATAAAACGAGGAATACTACAGTTCTCGCTACAAATCTACTGTAGATGCATGGTTCATCTGGATTTTTGATAAAGCCAAATTCCTTGACCGTCTCATCAAAACAGATATTCCAACTCCGCGATACCTGCTTTAGTCCATAGATGGACTTAAGCAACTTGCACACCTTTCCGCTGCTCCCACTCTGAATGAAACCCTCTGGTTGGTCCATATAGACACACTCCTCTAAATTTCCATTTAGAAAAGCGGTCTTTACGTCCATCTGCCAGATCTCATAATCGTGGAAGGCAGCAATGGCAAGAAGGATCCGAATGGATTTTAGCATAGCCACTGGAGAAAAGGTTTCGTCATAGTCCAAACCAGGTCTTTGACGAAAACCCTTCGCAACAAGTCTAGCTTTATAGGTCTCAACCTGTCCATCTACACCAATCTTCCTTTTGAAGATCCACTTGCATCCTACGGGTTTTACCCCGTCTGGAGCAATGTCCAACGTCCATACTTTGTTGGTGTACATGGACTCCATTTCGGTCCGCATTGCATCCAGCCATTTTATTGAGTCAACGCTCTGAACGGCCTGCTGGAAGCTAGTAGGCTCAGCATAATCTATGATGCAATCCTCCCTATCCCCGTCTATGAGAAAACCGTAGTATCTCTCGGGCGGATGAGACTGCCTACTACTCCTGCAGAGCGGCGTAGGAATGTCCTGTTCTTTTGAACCCTCTGGTTCCACTAAGCTTTCAGTAATAGCTCGAGGTTTTGGAATTTCTTCCAGTTCTACTGTGCTCCCACTTATCTGGGTTTCTAAAAACTCAGTTTCCAAGAAGTAGGCATGACGAGAAACAAGAACTTTTTGTTCCTCTTCGCAGTAGAAGAAATATCCCTTGGAGTTATTTGGATATCCCACGAACTTACACTGTACTGAGCGTGCCTCGAGCTTGTCCGCATGCTGCTTTTTAACAAAAGCCGAACATCCCCATGTCTTAATGTGATTAAGATAGGGTCTCTTCCCACACCACATTGTAAGTCCGTGTCACGCACCCCACTAACTTGCGGGGAGGCGGAATATATGAGAAACGATTATCAAAGCTTCGTAACACGGACTTGAGCGCATGAATCGTAATCTAAACCATTGCTAACGTTATACTAGAGGTTTAACTACTCGGTACCGGAGTTATACCTCACGTTACATGTCCTTCGGGTCTTCATCGCTGTCCTCCACTCCTCATAGGCTCCTTGGAATATCGGCAACTTCACGGCCTCCTCGAATCAAAGACGATCCACCCAAAAGCTTCTACGCCAAGCTTAATCTCAAACTTGAGATAACTAGGTTGCTTAAAGTGCTAATCTAAGCTACCTAGAGGATATAGAGTGAGGTTATGGATGTTTTAGTCTATCTAACCCTTGATCTCAACACATGAGAGGTTAGGGTTAGGGTTTCAAGAGAGAGTGAGCTTGAGGAGAGAGAAGGAGAAGATGAGAGTGAGAACAAAAAACCTTCTCACTTGAATATATGATACATAATGAATTATCAAATAATATTAATTAATTGATTATTCACCATGTTTCATTTAATCAAGGAGAGTGATTCATCATGTGAGTCATTAGATCATTAATGAAGCATTAATGATATGATGAATCATATAAATGAGTCACACAAAGTAATCATGAAAAAGCCACCTCAACCCCTCATGTCACCACTCTTCTAGAACCTTCTCGACAAATTACGAGAACGCCCCTCCAATCCGTGAAAACACGGAAAAACTTTAGACTGTATAAATCCAATAACCTGATACTAGAATCTGGCTTAAACCAAAGCCAGCTAGTAAAAACTGTCCGAAAAGTCGTACGTGCGTAAACACACGTATGCATCCGAACCTTTGTCGTAAAACCATACGACATCTATATCGTTTGGCCTGGAGCAGGGAAACTCTCTGTGTGGGACTCTAAAGACTCGACACTACGCTGGCAGTGGGTTTAACCACAGACCGCAAGCGGCACTAGCTGTACGTAACGGTCCCCAGGTAGATGTCGATAAGAAGGCCGATGAGAAAAATCATCCGAACTCCCACTGAGCCTGAAGTGACAATCTTCGTACAGTCCGGTCTGTTCGTCTAAGACTATCGCAGATCAAGCCTAGGGGGCGGCAAGCGTCAGTCCCCTAATAGCTGTATAAGTCGTGTTGGAGCGAAGCCCATTACACCCTGAGAAGCTACTGGAACCTACCAGTATATCTCGTTTGCCCTGGCCAGGGACTTTGTGTAATGGCTCTCTGACACATCGCGATATCATCTCCCAATACCGGGAGAGACGAATCCTATCTAACCGCCACTGCCTCCAAGTGCTCGGGACTGCACCCAACTGCTACCTGTTTGCACGACTCCTTTGAGCCGTGGTAGGGTAGCAATCTAAGAACAGTGGGACACACTCGAGGCGAAGCAGCAGTGTCAAGTCTGCGGACTATGCTGTACTCATGTCACCTGGGAACTGACAACTGACGATGGGTATAATACCAACCAATCAGTTCCTCGGCGAGTCCTGTCCGGTGTACCCATAACCTAACGAGCACCTGTATACTATCTCCAGTACGGCGTACTGATGGCTGTAGGACAGACCATTTCCCCAACTGGGATGAGAAGCGTATACACTTAGTCTACTTCGGAATATCGATGCCCTATCTCGATAATCCATCGACCAGGGACCTGTATAGGATGTTGCTTACAGACTACCCAGCCCCCACTAGTGTGACTGCTATCACGACGCTGGTAATCAAGCAAAAGATCCTATGGGCTCTACTAATATGTATAAGTGATACGTTACAAGAGACATATACACATATTAAAGTAGACACAAACCAAGTAGCATACTACCATTTTTAGCAAGACTGTATATATAACTGTGAATATCTCAAGCTTCCATTAAGTAATATACAATCTAGTATGATACAATAATGGCCCCTAGGGCATATACACTAACAATCTCCCACTTGCACAAGGGCCATGAGCTGGCATATCGTAGACCAATCATCTCGAATAGCCTCTCGAACTGTGTCTGAGGAATGGCCTTTGTGAATGGATCTGCATTGTTATCCTCCGTCTTTACTCTCTTCACCTCGATCTCCCGGCGATCTATGATCTCCCTGATCAGGTGATACCGCCTTAAGATGTGTCTGGACTTCTGATGGGACCTGGGTTCCTTCGCTAAAGCTATAGCGCCGTTGTTGTCACAATACAGAGGTATTGGATCAACACTGGTAGGAACCTCCTGAAGTTCTGTGAGGAACTTCTTCATTCAGACTGCTTCTTTTGCGGCATCGCAAGCAGCTATGTACTCTGCTTCCATCGTTGAGTCAGCAACGGTCTCCTGTTTGGAACTCTTCCAACAGACCGCCCCTCCATAGAGGGTAAAGACATAACCCGATATGGATTTGGAGTCATCTTTGTCACTCTGGAAGCCGGAGTCGGCAAAGGCCTCTATCTGGAGGTCTTTTCCGCCATATACTAAGAACATTTCCTTAGTCCTTCTCAGGTACTTGAGAATGTTCTTTACTGCTATCTAGTGCTTCTCCCCTGGGTTTGCTTGATATCGGCTTACTACGCTCAATGCGTATGCTACATCTGGTCTGGTACATAACATCGCATACATTATAGAGCCCACCGCAGAAGCGTAGGGTATAATTGACATGCGATCCCTTTCCAAATCAGTCTTGGGAGACATCTCTTTGGAGAGGGTGATTCCGTGACAAGCCGGTAGGTTACCGCGCTTAGAATCATCCATACTGAATCTCTTTACTATGGTGTCTATGTACCTGGACTGTGAAAGTCCCAATATCCTCTTTGATCTATCACGATAGATCCGGATCCCCAGAATGTAGGTGGCATCACCCAAGTCTTTCATGGAGAATTTATGTGACAAGAATCTTTTGACTGACTGTAGCATAGGAATATCATTTCCTATTAGGAGAATGTCATCCACGTACAAGACGAGGAATACTATAGCTCTCCCTACAATCTTACTGTATATGCATGGTTTATCTGGATTTTTGATAAAGTCAAATTCTTTGACAGCATCATCAAAACAGATGTTCCAACTCCGTGATGCCTGCTTTAGTCCATAAATGGACTTAAGCAACTTGCATACTTTACCGCTGCTCCCACTCTGAATGAATCCTTCTGGCTGATCCATATAGACGCTCTCTTCCAAATTACCATTTAGAAAGGCCGTCTTTACGTCCATCTGCCAGATTTCATAATCGTGGAAGGCAGCAATAGCAAGAAGGACCCGAATAGATTTAAGCATAGCCACTGGAGAAAAGGTTTCATCATAGTCCAAACCAGGTCTTTGACGGAAACCCTTTGCAACAAGTCTAGCTTTATAGGTTTCAACCTGTCTATCTACACCAATCTTCTTTTTGAAGATCCATTTGCATCCTACGGGTTTTACCCCATCTGGAGCAATGTCCAAAGTCCATACTTTGTTGGTGTACATGGACTCCATTTCGGTCCGCATTGCATCTAGCCATTTTACCGAGTCACCGCTCTGAATGGCTTGCTGGAAGCTAGTAGGCTCATCATAGTCAATAGTGCAATCCTCTCTTTCCCCGTCAATGAGAAAACCGTAGTATCTCTCGGGCGGATGAGATTGCCTACTACTCCTGCGGAGTGGCGTTGGGATGTCCCTTTCTTCTGAAATCTCTGGTTCTACCATAATTTCAGTAACAGTTTGTGGTTCTGGAATTTCTTCCAGTTCTACTGTGCTCCCACTCTTCTGATTTTCTAAAAATTCAGTTTCCAAGAAGTGGGGATGCTGAGAAACAAAAACCTTTTGTTCCTCTGCGGAATAGAAAAGATACCCCCTGGAGTTCTTTGGGTATCCCACAAACTTACACAGTACTTTGCGTGCCTCGACCTTGTCCGTATGCTGCTTTTTTACAAAAGCTGGACATCCCCAAGTCTTAAGATACTTAAGACAGGGTTTCTTCCCACTCCACATCTGATATGGGGTGGTAGGCACAGTTTTGGTTGGAGCTTTGTTTAAGAGATATGCAGCTGTTTCTAGTGCATAACCCCAGAAAGATCGCGGCAACTCAGCCTTACTCATCATGGAACGAACCATATCTAATAGGGTTCGATTCCTCCTTTCCGATACACCGTTGTGTTGTGGTGTGTATGGAGGAGTAAGCTGAGAGAGAATTCCATTCTCTTTTAAGTAACCTAGGAACTCGGCACTTAAGTATTCACCACCTCGATCAGATCTTAGTGTCTTGATACTTTTGCCGGTTTGTTTTTCCACTTCATTCTTGTATTCTCGAAATTTCTCAAAGGCCTCGGATTTATGCTTCATTAAGAAGATATATCCATACCTAGAGAAATCATCTGTAAAAGTAATGAAGTATGAATAACCACCTCGCGCATGTATAGACATTGGACCGCACACATCACTGTGTATGAGCCCTAAGAGCTCGCTTGCTCTTACTCCGTGTCCAGTAAACGGAGCCTTTGTCATCTTTCCTATGAGACAAGATTCATAAGTAGCATAAGATTGATATTCGAACGGATTTAAATATCCTTCTCTATGTAACTTAGTCAACCTTCTCTCATTGATGTGACCTAGTCTACAATGCCATAAGAAAGCCTGATTTGTTTCCGGAGACTTTCTTTTAAGTGTGTTCTGGACACTGAAAATCTGAGCTTGATTTAATAGGTATATTCCGTTTTCTAATGTACCTGACCCAATCAAATCTTGATTTAGGTGGATGTGAACCACATCTCTTGTAAAAGCAAAATCATATCCTTCCTTAGAAAGTAAGGGTACAGATACGATATTACAAGTCATACCTGGTACATAAAAACAGTTACGCAGAATCAATATCTGCCCAGTTGTCATCCCAAGATGATATTCCCCTACGGATTCAGCGTCCATGCTCATTCCGTTAGCAACTGTGAGGGTCATGTCACCAATCCCGATAACCCTACGATTTCTCAGAGCCTGTAATGAATTACAAATGTGAGTTCCTGATCCGGTATCCAATACCCAGGAAGTAGGGTTAACTGACATACAGTTCTCTATCATAAACACACCCGAAGTCGAAGCCACAACATGCTTCGTATCCTGGCTACTGGCTTCTAAAGCCCTGCAATCACTCTGCCAATGCCCAATCCCATAGCAATAGGAATGTCCGTCAATAGGGTGGTCCAGCTTGTCATAGGCAATGGACATCTGGACAGACTTTTGCCAGTCATATAAGTCAGATTCAGTCAAATTTTTATCTAGATGTAACCTATGTGTGGTCACAGGGTCGCTGCAATTTAAGAGAGAGAAGAAGATACTATTAGCATGATGCTCTTGCAAGTTTTAGAGTGGTTTAATTTATCTAAACAGGATGGCTCCCACTGTTTCTCGAATCCCTCCTCAAACCATAAAAGAAGAATTAGCCAGGACAATTCTCACCGTACAATACTTGCTTAACCGTTCAGCCAGGCCAGTGTCGATACTTCGAGGGAGGTTTTCCAACGCTTTCGCGAAGTTCCTTAATTAAATAACCTCTTTTCTCTGGGGGCCTAACCCCGCTGACACCTTTCTTGGCACCTACTTGGTTTATAGCATTGATCGTTAAGTGACGAATCCCCTGATAAGTAGCATGTACTCACAGTAGGATCGGGATCCAAAATATCATCGTAAGATAATGTTGAAGGAATCCTACCAACATTCATCAAACTCCAAAATGGTATGCATCTCTCTGCAAATTTCAGTTTCTTTTGAAACTCCCGATATGAATTTTTGCCCCATGCTCTTATGACCTTGACGAAGGTCAACAAATCATAAGTCACATGTCAAGTTCTACCCGTCATTGTCCAGGTTAATTTGAACCCATCCGTACATACCCTTGACGAAGGTCAACAAGGTAATACGACTGTCCCAAACCAACGCATCTATCTATGCTACATATGAACACCCAACAGCTACCAATCACTATGCCTTGACGAAGGTCAACAAACATAGCTTGAATACTATTGAATATTCGTATGAAATAACGGAGGGCTACGAATGGTTTTGGCAAAACCGTGAACGTAGTGAACTTGATATAATCGAAGGAACCTGATACTTTTTAAAAGGAGTGGTTAAAACTCCGCAATTAAAAAATTCTGCTCTTTTAAAATAACCGAGTGGTTTCTTTTAAATTTGTTCCAACGATTAAACTTAGGTTTATTTTCTTTGCATTATAATAATGCATCCCATCAATTAATCTTATCATTGCAGAAAACAACGAAAAATACCACGTCCTCTTATGCCATCCGCATTCGCCATGGGGTCCCGTCATCACCCGTTAGGTTACTTAACTAACGACAGAGCGGGGGCTGGGCTAGCGCGGGTGTAAAACATAAGTGACGTCTAATAGCTATCATATATAGATATTGTACATTCGTCAGACGCAATAATAAGCATTCCAGATCACAGATAAACTTTATTGGATATGCAAGTAATCCGCGTTTCTTTTGAGCCTACAATGAAAGACGGATTACACAGTTGTGATGAATAGCCATTACCCCACCCAGACCCCTACGGGTACGGCAAACTACCCGCCAAGTACCAGAAGTGAAGCGGTCCGCCTCAACACTTCAAAATACCCGGTAGTTTGTGCACCCCACCTTGGGTCTATCCTAGGAGCAAAAACAGTAAAAAGAAATAATACAACGGTGGCTACAACCGCAACCTGGATGTGCCCCGCAAAATAATATTACAACTTATTACAATTACATCGAATGAATTAATACAATAACCCATCACAAAACCCGGCTATTCACCACAACAGTCCAATACAGTTTATATACACAAACAGATAAAATCCATTACTGAAACGTGCAACCCCCTGCCAACCGACATACTAGCAGTTAGGGGAGGTTTACGAACACATTAAACATTACAGATAAAGATCCAATTAGCAAATTGATTAGAACATCGATCGATTACCTATATCCGTGTCTACCCCCAAAAGCAAATCATCACAGAGGTAACCTGGGAAGAAACAGTATATACAGGAAAACCCAAAACCCAAAAAAATGAATTACTGTGAAACTCCGAGTCAACTCGGCGTTGACTCGGCGGCGGTTCCTCGGCAATAGCTCTCTATTGTCGCGGAAACGCGGTCGTTTAGTCGAGTTGCCTCCTCGAATTTTCCCAGATTTCTTACAATTCCCTGCTGTGAATTTTAAGGTATATCAAAAAATTTTTGCTACACTTTTAAAATTTACAGAAACTGTCAAGGATTAGGGTTTTTTTTCCCGTGTTTTTCCATCGATCGAACTTCTAATCAGTTGCTAACAAGCTAGTAATGGTTTAGTTGGCTCTGATACCACTGTAAGTCCGTGTCACGCACCCCACTAACTTCCGGGGAGGCGGAATATATGAAAAACGATTATCAAAGCTTCGTAACACGGACTTGAGCGCATGAATCGTAATCTAAACCATTGCTAACATTATACTAGAGGTTTAACTACTCGGTACCGGAGTTATACCTCAAGTTACATGTCCTTCGGGTCTTCATAGCTGTCCTCCACTCCTCGTAGGCTCCTTGGAATATCGGCAACTTCACGGCCTCCTCGAATCAAAGACGATCCACCCGAAAGCTTCTACGCCAAGCTTAATCTTAAACTTGAGATAACTAGGTTGCTTAAAGTGCTAATCTAAGCTACCTAGAGGATATAGAGTGAGGTTATGGATGTTTTAGTCTATCTAACCCTTGATCTCAACACATGAGAGGTTAGGGTTAGGGTTTCAAGAGAGAGTGAGCTTGAGGAGAGAGAAGGAGAAGATGAGAGTGAGAACAAAAAACCTTCTCACTTGAATATATGATACATAATGAATTATCAAATAATATCAATTAATTGATTATTCACCATGTTTCATTTAATCAAGGAGAGTGATTCATTATGTGAGTCATTAGATCATTAATGAAGCATTAATGATATGATGAATCATATAAATGAGTCACACAAAGTAATCATGAAAAAGCCACCTCAGCCCCTCATGTCACCACTCTTCTAGAACCTTCTCGACAAATTACGAGAACGCCCCTCCAATCCGTGAAAACACGGAAAAACTTTAGACTGTATAAATCCAATAACCTGATACTAGAATCTGGCTTAAACCAAAGCCAGCTAGTAAAAACTGTCCGAAAAGTCGTACGTGCGTAAACACACGTATGCATCCGAACCTTTGTCGTAAAACCATACGACGTCTATATCGTTTCGCCTGGAGCAGGGAAACTCTCTGTGTGGGACTCTAAAGACTCGACACTACGCTGGCAGTGGGTTTAACCACAGACCGCAAGCGGCACTAGCTGTACGTAACGGTCCCCAGGTAGATGTCGATAAGAAGGCCGATGAGAAAAATCATCCGAACTCCCACTGAGCCTGATGTGACAATCTTCGTACAGTCCGGTCTGTTCGTCTAAGACTATCGCATATCAAGCCTAGGGGGCGGCAAGCGTCAGTCCCCTAATAGCTGTATAAGTCGTGTTGGAGCGAAGCCCATTACACCCTGAGAAGCTACTGGAACCTACCAGTATATCTCGTTTGCCCTGGCCAGGGACTTTGTGTAATGGCTCTCTGACACATCGCGATATCATCTCCCAATACCGGGAGAGACGGATCCTATCTAACCGCCACTGCCTCCAAGTGCTCGGAACTGCACCCAACTGCTACCTGTTTGCACGACTCCTTTAAGCCGTGGTAGGGTAGCAATCTAAGAACAATGGGACACACTCGAGGCGAAGCAGCAGTGTCAAGTCTGCGGACTATGCTGTACTCATGTCACCTGGGAACTGACAACTGACGATGGGTATAATACCAACCAATCAGTTCCTCGGCGAGTCCTGTCCGGTGTACCCGTAACCTAACGAGCACCTGTATACTATCTCCAGTACGGCGTACTGATGGCTGTGGGACAGACCATTTCCCCAACTGGGATGAGAAGCGTATACACTTAGTCTACTCCGGAATATCGATGCCCTATCTCGATAATCCATCGACCAGGGACCTGTATAGGATGTTGCTTACAGACTACCCAGCCCCCACTAGTGTGACTGCCATCACGACGCTGGTAATCAAGCAAAAGATCCTATGGGCTCTACTAATATGTATAAGTGATACGTTACAAGAGACATATACACATATTAAAGTAGACACAAACCAAGTAGCATACTACCATTTTTAGCAAGACTGTATATATAACTGTGATTATCCCAAGCTTCCATTAAGTAATATACAATCTAGTATGATACAATAATGGCCCCTAGGGCATATACACTAACACACATCTCATATGGTGTAGTAGGCACAGTCTTAGTGGGAACTCGGTTCAAAAGGTATGTAGCTGATTCTAGCGCATACCCCCAGAATGATCGCTGTAACTCAGCGTTACTCATCATGGACCGTACCATATCCAATAGGGTTCGGTTCCGTCTCTTCGATACACCGTTATGTTGCGGAGTGTATGGAGGAGTAAGCTGAGAGAGAATTCCGTTCTCTTTTAAATAGTCCAGGAACTCGGCACTCAAGTATTCACCACCTCGATCCGATCTTAGGATCTTGATACTTTTGCCGGTCTGTTTTTCTACTTCATTCTTATATTCCTGGAACTTTCCAAAGGCTTCGGACTTATGTTTCATTAAGAAGACATAACCGTACCTTGAAAAGTCATCCGTAAAAGTAATGAAGTAAGAATAACCGCTTCGCGCATGTGTAGACATTGGACCGCACACGTCGCTGTGTACGAGTCCCAAGAGCTCGCTCGCTTTTACTCCGTGTCCAGTGAACGGAGTCTTTGTCATCTTTCCTTTGAGACAGGATTGACAAGTGGCATACGATTGATATTCGAACGCATTCAAATATCCTTCTGTATGTAACTTCGTCAACCTTCTCTCATTGATGTGACCCAGTCTACAATGCCACAAGAAAGTCTGATTTACTTCCGGAGACTTTCTTTTGTGTGTATTCTGGACATTGAAAATCTGTGGTTGGTTTAATACGTATATACCATTGCTCAATGTACCTGACCCAATCAGAACTTGATTAAGGTGAATGTTTACAACATTACTTACAAACGCAAATTAATAACCTTCTTTAGAAACTAAAGATACAGAAATGATATTACAAGTTGCGTTGGGTACAAAAAAGCAATTACGCAAAACCAAAACATGTCCATCTGACATTCCCAGGTGATAGTCCCCCACGGCTTTAGCATCCATGCTAGCTCCGTTCACAACTCTGAGGGTCATGTCACCTGCTTTCAAAACACTACGGTTTCTCAACGCCTGCAAAGAATTACAGATATGAGATCCTGATCCAGTATCCAATACCCAGGAAGTAGAGTTTATTGAAAGACAGTTTTCAATAACATACACACCTGAAGCTGAAGCTACAACCTGCTTCAATTCCTATGTTCTGGCCTTCTAGGCCCTGCAATCATTTTTCCAGTGTCCTTTCTTATGACAATAGAAGCATTCTGCCTTATCCACAAGCTTCCCCGCTTTCTTTGTTACTTTAGCTTTTCCCTTCGTATCCACTTTACTAACACCGCCTCTTGGTTTGGCGGGGGCTTTCTTCTTCTTTCCCTTGGCTTTTGCCTTGGACCTAGAAGAAGATGATCCTCCTACAAACAAAGTGGATGTTTCCCTACCTTTCTGTAGGGTGCCCTCTGCGCTCCTCAGCATGTTGAGGAGCTCTGAAAGTTCAACTTCTTTTTCTTGTAAGTTGAAGTTCAGTATAAACTGGGCGTAAGTGGAAAGAAGGGACTGGAGAACTAAGTCCGTATAGAGCTCACTCTCCAATGTGGTCCCTAGGTCCGCGAGCTCCTCAATGTTGCCGATCATCTTAAGCACGTGTTCTGCTACTGATGATCCGAAGGCCATCCTTGCCGAAAATAACTTTTTCGACGCTTCGTATCTTGCGATACGAGATTGCTCTCCATACAGTTCTTTTGTATGAAGAAATATGGATTCCAAGTCCATATTCTCGTGCCTCCTCTGATGTTCATTGTCCATAGAGGCAAGTACGAGGCACTTGGCCTTCGCGCTATCAATCTCCCAAGTCTTACGGATTTCCTTATCCGCGACGCTGGAAGTGGGACCAGGGACAGGGGGAGCTTTGGTGGTAAGAAGATACCCCAGCTTGTCGTAAGTGATTGCCATCTTGACATTCCTGAGCCAATCTTTGTAGTTTGGCCCTGTCAGTATGTTTTTATCTAGAAGTAACTTAAGTCCAGTCATGTCGATTGGTCGCTGCAATTAGGAGAGAGAAGAAACTGTAGGGTTGCTAGGCATGCGCACAAGGGTCTACGAGGCATCAACCATGCCCGATTAAAAATTTAGCCATGCCGAACAACCCGAATACGGAACTTTAAACTAGAGATTAGGCGAAAACAAGTATGCTAAACACTTTAACATTAAGTGAGAGGGATTACAACCTTTGTAGATCTGGTCCTTCACTTCATATGCTCCGTGTTGTGGTCCCTTCGCTGCGATCATCGGGATCCGGACTCTCGAGAGGTTCCACGAAGAGAAAAACGCAACCTTTGCTTCCGATCTTCGATACTAAGATGATCTACCTTGAAGTTCCGTTAACACAAACTAACACTCATGAAATGATGTGAACACCCTCATCTAAATGGCAAGGGAAGATGAGGATGATGAAGTAGGATTTTTGCTCTCTTTATTTATCTTTTTCTCATATTTATTCATCACTTTGGAAAAATCAAGCAAGCTTTTTCATGAAAGAATGAAGGAAGAAGAAGAATAGTGATCCAATTTTTTTTGTGATGAATAATGAAAGGATTAATATGACAAATAATGCAACCATGGTTGACTTAACCATTGTAGAGAATTGACTAGGGTTAGGGTTTGGGTTGGGTTAAAGCATGAGTCACTTACAAATATCTTTTCCAAAACAAAAAGAAAACCTTCTAGAAACATCTAGAAAGCTTAACCCTAATCCAAACCCTAATCATGTTTAAACTCCACTAAACAAGTTGCATTAGTTATCATATCATGTTACAATATTATATATCACATATATAATATTTATCGTAACAAAATAAAATAATACAATTAACATATATCGCATATATATCAATGTATTACCCGAGTAAGAAAAAGAATCTTTTAGTGAGCTAATATTAGTTAATGTAATTTAATATATCATATATATTATTATACATTAAATTATCGAATCAACACTTGATCCGACAATCCGGCTATATCGCATATAACCGACTAATATTTATCCGTACCGATTCATCGAATCAACACTTGATCCGATGACCCGGCTGATATCAAATATCACGAGAATAGAATACGGTATCTCATATCGCATTATCCTCGGTCCCGCACATACCACATATGTGCCCCTACTCCGTTTTGCCTGAGCCAAGAAACCTCTGTGTAGGACACTAAAGAATCGTCAATACGCCGGCAGTAGGTGATGATCATATCAAACACCCACAAGCTGCAAGCGGTCAGCTAAACGTAACAGCTACCCAGGTATTGAGCGCTTAGAAGATCAACAAGCAAGCCTGTAACTTCTCCTATGAATCCAAACAGTAACACTCCCATACAGTCCGGTCTCGTCGTCTGATATGTTGCATATCTCGCCTAGGGGTGGTAAACGTCAGACCCCAATAGCTCGATAAGTCGTGTCGATATGAGGTCTATAACAGTTCGAGAAACTACTGATAACACTTACCAGTAAATCTCAGCAACCCTGGCCAGGGATTTCCGGTTATAGCCAATCGAACACAGCATAACATCAACTCCCTATACCGGGAGAGACGAATCCCCTCCTATCGCTCATTACCTCCATGTGATTCGGGACTGTACCCAAAAGCCACCTTTTTGCACGCCCTCTTAGACGTGGTATGATGGAAATCAAAGCACAGTAGGAACCACACAAGACTCTATGACGATCTCGGGTCAACAGACTACTCTGTACCAGTGTCACCGGAGAACTGCCATCTGACGTATGGTATAATACCATCTGGGAGTTCTCGGCGAGTCCGTCCAGTGTACCCAGTCCCACTGAGCACCCGTACACCATCCTTGATGTCAAACACCGATGGATATGGGATCATCCATCGTCCATCATATGGGTCAAGATGCGTATACGCTAGTCTACACTGGTGTATCGATGCCCTGTCTCGATACACCCTCGACTAGGAACAGTTATAGGATGTACTCATCGACTACCGTGGCCCCACTAGTATGATCTCATCATAGTCCCAGTAGTCGAGTACATATCCTAAGGGCTTTATCAACATGTAACATAGAGACAATCTGAGCACATGTTAAGATAAAGTTCAACCAGATAGCATACTATCATGCCGAGCAAGAAAGTCCTCCCTTTATATGTCCTAGCATCCACTACAATATACATCGTATGTACAGTAATGGCCTCTAGGGCATACATATAACTAACAATCTCCCACTTGCACTAGGGCCATCTATTATGGTATCGCATACCTAACAATTAGCTGCGGTTGAAGTATCCCATACTCAACCATCCCATAAAAGTCTCTACAGGGAAAAAGGCCTTTGTGAGTGGATCCGCGCTGTCGTCCTCTGTGTCTACTCTCCTAACCTCGATTTCCCTGGAGATCAACCATCTCTATGATCAGGTGATACTGCCTAAGAATTATATCTGGATTTCTGATGGGACGGTAGTTCCTTGGCATAAGCCACAACTCCATTGTCACACAATGGTAGGAACGAAGTTCATCGCATGAACTTATATGTATCCAGACTGCCTTTTTGGTAGTATCCTTGGTAACGATGTATCTTGCCTTTAATCGTCTAGTATGTCACGGTATCTAGCTTGGAACTCTTCCAACATACCGTCCCTCCACTGAGGGTAAAGACAATGCCCTCGACTGATATTCAGTCGTCCTTATCAGCCTGGAACCTTTCCAGTGATTCTCCCTAGGATCGATTGATACCATCTCACTACAACTAGTGAGTGTCCTAACATCCAATTAGATCTATCTCATAGATCCAAAACCCAGGATTTAGGAGGTATCATTTTGATCCTATATGGAGAATCCTTGTGATAAGCGGAGATTGACCGAGCATAACATAGGAAACTCCTTCCCTATCAAGAGTATGTCATCCACGTACTCTATGAGGATCACCACCATACTCCCTACTACCTTTTTGTATATACAAGGTTCATCTACCATTTTGATGAAGTCAAACTCTTTGACTACCACATCAAAACAGATGTTCTAACTCCGCGATGCCTGTTTTATCATATAAAACATCTTGCACACGTTTCCGCTGCTCCCACTGTCTACGAAGCCCTCTGGCTGTGTACTTATAGACGTTCTCTTCTAAAACATCACTTAGAAAAGCAGTCATGACACCCAACCACCAGATATCGTAGTCATGGTATGTAGCCGTGGCAAGTAGGATCTGGATGGACTTAAGCATAGATCCTTAGAAAAGGTTTCAACATAATCCATACCTGGTCTATGATGCAAACCTTTAACAAGTCTATCTTTGAAAGTCTCAACTTTTCCATGTATAATTAGCTAATCCAGTAGGTATCTAGAAAGGTATCAACGGGGTTTGACCTATGGGAAAACGGGGTTTATTTTAATTAGGTCCGTGCGAAAGTACGGGGAACCTCCCTCAAAGTACCGACACTGGCCTGGCTGACCGGTTAGCGAAACTGTAGATTGTAATTAATCCTGGCTAGTTTTCTTTTAAGGTTTTGAAAGAAAATTTGATAAAAGCAGATTAGATAATAACCAATCTAAATCTTTGCAAGAGCATTTCGCTGAGTGTATTCTTTTCTCTCTCCTAATGGCAGATACCTGATGACGGGACTTAAGCTTCTTTTAGAGAAAAACAAACTGACAGAACCAAATTATAAAGAATGGTTGAGGAACTTGAACATTGCACTCACATATGATAAAGTATCATATGTCTCACAGCCAAAGCCCCACCCGTCCCAGGTCCTGAATCATCTGTTTCGGATAGAGAGATCCGAAAAACATGGGATATTGATTGTAACACAGCCAAGTGCCTCGCGCTTGCTTCTAGGGACAGTATACATCAGAAGCAGCACGAGAAGATGGATGTTCAATCCATATTTCTTCATACAAAGGAGTTGTATGAAGAGCAATCTCGAAAGTTGTTTCAGATGCGGATGGCCCCTGGCACATCAGTAGGAGAACATGTTCTGAAGATGATTGGTATTATAGAAGAACTTGAGGAACTGGGATGGACCATGGATAATGAGAAATATACAGATATTGTTCTACAGTCTCTCCCCCTGCCTTTGCTCCGTTCATTGTGAATTTCAATATGAACGATTTGGAGAAATCATTGCCTGGACTTCTCAATATGTTAAGAAGTGTAGAGAGCACGCTTAAAACAGCGAAAACTCCCGCTCTGCTTGCTGGGCCATCTTCCTCTTCCATCCCAAAAGCCAAGGCCAAGGGAAAGAAGAAGAAGAAACCCATCAAACCGAAAGGTGGAGTTCAAAAGGCGAAGGGGAAAGACAAATCTGGGGCCACGGGAGTGGAAAAGAAGAATGTTTTTATTGCCACAAGTCGGGACATTGGAAACGCAACTGTGATCTGTATCTTGCTGATCTCAAGAAGAAGAAGCATACTGATGCTTCCGCTTCAGGTGTGTTTGTAACTGAAATCTGTTTTTCTATAAACTCTGCATCTTAGGTATTAGATACCGGTTCTGGTTCTCACATCTGAAATTGTATGCAGGGATTGAGAAACAATAGAGTTTTGAAGACTGTAGACCATACTCTGCGGGTTGAAAATGGTTCCAATGTACATGCTGTATCCGTAGGAGAGTATCATCTGGGGTTGCCTTCGGGTTGTATTTTGGTTTTGAACCCTTGTTATTATGTACCTAGTATGCTATGTAATATAATATCCGTTTCTTTGTTGGACAATGAAGGATATCATTTTGTGCTGCAAAATAATGTTATGAACATTAACTTGAATCAACAGTTCATTGGGTATGGTATACTAAATAATGGTATTTATATCCTGAACCAACACACAGTTTTCAATATACAACATACTAATAAAAGAAATTTTTTAAATATAAATGAAGCTTTTCTTTGGCATTGTAGACTTGGTCATATTAATGAAACAAGACTAAACAAGCTATATAAAGATGGATATTTAAATCCTTTTGAATATAAATCTTATGCGACTTGTCAGTCCTGTATCAAAGGTAAAATGACCAAAACTCCATTTACTGGACATGGAGAAAGAGCTGTGGAACTCTTAAGCCTCATACATAGTGATGTATGCGGACCAATGTCTACACATACTAGAGCCGGTTTTTCATACTTCATTACTTTTACTGATGATTTCTCAAGATTCGGACACGTGTTTTTGTTAAAACATAAGTCCGAAGCTTTCGAGAAATTCAAGGAGTACAAACTTGAAGTAGAAAAACAAACAGGCTTGAGCATCAAGAAACTTCGATCGGATCGAGATGGAGAGTATTTGAGTACAGAGTTTTCAGACTTCTTAAAAGAGAACGGGATTCTCTCTCAGCTCATTCCCCTTTACACACCACAGCACAACGGTGTGTCAGAACGGAGGAATCATACCCTATTAGATATAGTACGTTCCATGATGAGTGATGCTGAGTTACCGCTTTCCTTTTGGGGACATGCATTGGAGACAACAATGTATCTGTTAAACAGGGTTCCAACCAAGACCGTGTCTACCACTCCATATGAGATATGGTGTAGAAAGAGACCATCTCTTAAAAGAGTTAGGATATGGGGTTGTCCGTCTTTTGTCAAAAAGCAGAATCCGGATAAACTCGAGACACGATCGGTCATGTGTAAATTTGTGGGATATCCAAAACATTCATATGGATATTTATTCTACCACAAGGAGGAACAAAAGGTGCTTGTTTCTCAACATGCCAAATTTTTAGAAAATGAAATTTTTACAAATAGTACTGATGGCAATGCAGTAGAACTAGAAGAGATTCTAGAGACACAAATTGCTTATGACGAATTGGTTGAAACTGATGTTGCAGCAGAACTTCATGAACCTCAGCCGCTCCGGAGATCTAGTAGAACTTCTCGCCCACCGGAGAGATACTATGGGTTTCTCATTGATGGTGATAGAGAAAATTGCATCATGGATGATGATAATCCTACTAGTTTTTAGCAAGCTATCACGGGTGGTGACTCAGTGAAGTGGCTGGATGCCATGAGATCCGAAATGGAGTCCATGTACACCAACAAAGTATGAACTTTGGACATTGCACCTCCTGGGATAAAACCCATAGGGTGGAAGTGGATCTTTAAGAGAAAGATTGGTGTACATGGAAAGGTAGCGACCTTTAAAGAAAGGATTTTAGCGAAAGGTTTTCGTCAAAGACCAGGATTGGACTATGATGAAACTTTCTATTCAGTAGCAATGCTTAAATCCATTCGGATCCTACTTGCTATTGCTGCTCACTACGACTATGAAATCTGGCAGATGGACGTAAACACTACATTTCTAAATGGTGATTTAGAAGAATGCGTTTATATGGATCATCCAGAGGGCTTCATTGATAGTGGGAGCAGCGGAAAGGCATGTAGGTTGCTTAAATCCATTTATGTATTAAAGCAGGCATCAGGTGCTGGAATATCTGCTTTGATGACACAATCAAAGAGTTTGATTTTGTCAAAAATATAGATGAACCATGCATTTATAAGAAGATTGTAGGGAGTACTGTCACATTCCTCATATTGTATGTGGATGAAATTCTCTTGATAGGAAATGATATTCCTATGCTACAATCGGTGAAACTATTCTTATCACGAAGGTTCTCCATAAAGGACCTGTGTGATGCCTCGTTCATTTTGGGCATAAGGATCTATGGAGATAGATCCAAGAGCTTATTTGGATTGTCCCAATCAAAGTACATAGACACCATCCTAAAAAGGTTTAGTATGGAAGATTCCAAGCTTGGTGCCTTGCCCGCTTGCCATGGAATCACTCTCTCCAAGGACTTCTGTCCGAAGACTGATGAAGAGAGAGCTCGCATGAGCATTATACCCTACACTTCAGCCGTAGGATCTATAATGTATGCGATGTTATATACTCGCCCTGATGTGGCTTATGCATTAGCTGTAGTAAGCAGGTATCAATCCAACCCAGGAGAGAAACATTAGATAGCAGTGAAGAACATTCTCAAGTACTTGCGAAGGACTAATGAATTGTTCTTGGTGTATGGTAATGGGGATCTCCAAATGGAGGCCTTTACCAATTCCAGCTTCCAAAGTGATAAGGATGACATCAAATCTATCTCAGGGTTTGTATTTATCCTCAATAGAGGGGCGGTTAGTTGGAAGAGTTCCAAACATGATACCGTTGCAGACTCTACGATGGAAGCTGAGTATATTGCTGCAAATGCTGCCGCCAAGGAAGCCGTATGGATGAATAAGTTCGTCGTGGAACTAGAAGTAGTTCCAACCATTATTGATCTAATACCATTGTATTGTGATAATAATGGGGCTATGGCGTTAGCCAAAGAACCCAGGTCCCATCAGAAGTCCAGACACATTCTAAGGCGATATCATTTGATCCAGGAGATAGTAGATCGCCACGAGATCGAGATTCGGAGAGTACATACAAAGAATAACACCGTAGATCCACTCACTAAGGCCCTTCCACAGCCGCAGCAAGAGCGACTTTTTGAGATGTTGGGTATGAGATACGCCAATAACTGGCCTTAGTGCAAGTGGGAGATTGTTGGATATATGTATGTCCTAGAGGCCGTTATATGTATAGTGGATGCTTGGACATGTATATATGGATATAGATGACTTTCTTGCTCGACATGATAGTGTGCTATCTGGTTTACTTTATCTTGACATGTTCATTTGATCATGCATCTTACTCATTTGGTACATGTTGATAAAGCCCTCAGGATATTTGCTTGACTACTGGGACTATGATGCAGATCATACTAGTGGGACACTTGTAGTTTATGAGCATATCCTTGAACTGTTCCTAGTCGTGGGTGTATCGAGACGGGGCATCGATATTCCAGAGTAAACTAGCATATACCATTCTTGTTCCATATGATGGGCGATGGATGATCCCATATCCATCTGGTGTGGTGACACCAAAGATTGTATGCGGGTGCTCAGTGGAGACTGGGTACACTGAACGGACTCGCCGAGAACTCCTATGTGGTATTATATCTATCGTCGGATAGCAGTTCTCAGGTGACACTGGTACAGATTAGTCTGTAGACCCGAGATCGTCATAAAGTCTTGTATGTCCTCCCACTGTACTTTAATCTCCACCCTACCACGGCTCTACTGAGTCGTGCAAACAGGTGGATTTTGGATACAGTCCCGAGGCACATGGAGGCAATGAGTGATAGGAAGGGTTTCGTCTCTCCCGGTATTGGGGGTTGATGTTGTGCTATGCTCGATTGGCTATAACAGAAAGTCCCTGGCCAGGGCTGCTGAGATTTACTAATAAGTGTTATCAGTAGTTTCTCGATCTGTTATGAGCCATACACCGGCATGACTTATTGAGTTATTGGAGTCGATGATACCATCCCTAGACTCAATATGCAACATATCTGACGAAGAGACCGGACTGTACGGTAAGTGTTGCCAGTTGGCTCGACGGGAGTTTTTGACAGCTTCGCTTGTTTTTCTTCCGATTGCTCAATATCCGGATGGCCGTTATATTTAGCTGACCTCTTGCGCTTTGTAGGTGTTTGATATGATCATCACCTACTGTCGGCGTATTGACGAGTCTTAGAGTCCCACACAGGTGTTTCCTTGCTCAGGCAAAACGATGTGGTGTGCATATGAGATATGTGCGGGGACCCGATTAAATGCGTGTATGTGATACCGTATATTAATCGGGCGTTTTTCTATTGGTCGGATCGTATGTGATATGACCGGTTTGTTAAATCAAGTGTTGATTTAACATTTGACTTTTAGCTCAATTCTTTATTAAACCCTTTTCTTTGTTGATGTATGCATACATGTATGCACATGATGATGTGTATGGACACATACATGCATACATGGTATCATGGTTGTTGATACACTTGTGATGGCAATGCAAGACTCACATGGAACTAGTATATATATATATTTGTATTTGGATTAAAAGGAAATGGAAATTAAATCATAATTGGGTTTTTCTACACTCTTCTTTCATTTGACCTAGTTTTAACCCATGGTTTTATTTTCATTTGGACTTTAAGTCATATGAAAAATATCTAGATATTAGTTAACCATGGTTTGAGATGAGAGAGTGAAAATATATATATTTTCTATTCTCATTTTTCATTAAGCTTTTATCATTATCTTTTGAGAAAAAGCTTTTACCATCTCCTTCTTCTTCCTCCAAGCTCTCTTGAGTTTTCATTTGAGTGAGGTAGTAAAAAAGAAATGGTTTTGATTAGAGAATACAAACTACTTCATCATTCTACACTTCTCTAGCCCATTTGTGTAGGGTGCTTGCTCCACTTCTTTCAAAGTTAAAGTGAAGCAAGGAGCTTTGGGCAAAGGGACTTCGGGTGGATCATTGTGGATAAGGAAGGCCTCTAGCGATCCGTCTCAAACTCTTAAAGGTCTAAGGAGTCAACAAGGAAAGTCTACAAAGGTTGTAATTTCTTCACTTAGTGATATATAGTTTGTAGTATGTGATATTTTTAATGTTACACTAAACTTCTAGTTAAGATTCATGGTTAGTTTGCTTAGCACCTCTCTAATTTTTAAAGTGGCATGTGTGATGCTTCCAAACCCTAGATTAGGTGCTATGGAAACCCAACAGTCGAAATGAACGAGCTTACTTAATGATCGTCGAAGCTGAAGATGATCTACTTTGAGGAGACTCAACTTAAGCTACCTCTTCACTAATGTATGAATTAGTGAAGTAAACAATCTATACAAAATGGCTAATAGGGTATAGATTGATGAAGTAGGAATTTAGCTCACTTTAGAATATTTTTCCTCTAATTCTTTTTCACCTCAAAAAAATCAAGTCAAGAAAAAAGGATGAAGAAGATGAAGCATTTAATTAATCAAGGGTGAGAAAATATCTAATATAAACTCCTGTAGAGACTTAACTAAGGCTAAGAGAATGGTTGGGTTAAATAATATCTAGAGTAAAACAAAAATCAATGGAGCTTATTCAAGGTTTCTACAAGCTTCTCCAAGCTTCATAACCATGCTAATTTTCACCTCTTTTTTTATTTCTCTAAATAATAAAAACCCATACATTATCTTAACTTAAGTGTTAGTCTCATACACCCAAGTTCCATATATCATCAAGCATGATACAATATTCTAAATACATTTATATATACATATATATATATATATCATATATATATATATAATGTAAATGAAGAAAAGAAAATTCTTAAGTGAGCTAATTTATATTAGTTAATATATATTAATATATCTAATATATATATATATATACATACATATATATATATATACATACATATATATATATACATACATACATATATATATATATTAAATTATTAAATCAACACTTGATTTAACAATCCGGCTATATCACATATACTCGACTAATATCAAATCATCAAATCAACACTTGATCCAATAATCCGGTTATATCACATATAACATTTATCGCAAAAACAGAATACGGTATCATATACACGTATCTATCTCGGTCCCGCACATATCACATGTGTGCCCTACTTCGTTTCGCTCGAGACAGGAAACCTCTGTGTAGGGCTCTAAAGACTCGTCAATACGCCGGCAGTAGGTGGTGATCATATCAGTCACCCATAAGCCGCAAGCGGTCTGCTAAACGTAACGGCCATCCGGGTATTGAGCGATCAGAAGATCAACAAGCATGCCTACTCATACTCCTGTGAATCCAATAAGTAACACTACCGTGCAGTCCGGTCTCTTCGTCTGATATGTCGCATATCAAGTCTAAGGGTGGTAAACGTCAGACCCCAGTAACTTGATAAGTCATGCCGATGTGAGGTCCATAACGGTTTGAGAAACTACTGATAACACTTACCAGTAAATCTCTGCAATCCAGTTCAGGGATTTCCTGTTATGGCCAATCGAGCACAGCACAACATCAACCCCAAAAACTGAAAAAGACGAAACCCCTCCTATTGCTTATTTCCTCTATGTGATTCGGGACTGTAGCCAAAAGCTACCGGTTTTCACGTTCTCTTGAACGTTGTATGATGGAAATCAAAGCACAGTGGGAATCACACAAGACTCTATGACGATCTCGGGTCTACAGATTAACCTGTACCAGTGTCACCAGAGAACTGCTATCTGACGTTTGGTATAATACCATCTAGGAGTTCTCGGCGAGTCCTGTTCGGTGTACCCATTCTCTAATGAGCACCTATGTACATTCTCTGGCGTCAAACACCAATGGTTGTGGGATCAACCATCGCCCCATACAGGGTTAAGAATCGTACACACTAGTCTACACTGGAATATCGATGCCCCGTCTCGATACTCCCTCGACTAGGAACAATTAAAGGATGTACTTGTGGATTACCCTTGCCCCACTAGTATGATCTACATCATAGTCCAGGTAGTCAAGTCCACATCCTAAGGGCTTTATCAACATGTAACATAGAGACAGTATTAAGATACATAAGCGTACAGGTTAAGATAAAGTGCTACCAGATAGCATACTATCATGTCGAGCAAGAAAGTCCTCTTTATATATGTCCAAGCATCCACTATAATATACAACCATGAACAATAATGGCCTCTAGGGCATACATATAACTAACAATCTTCCACTTGCACTATGGCCAGCCGTTGTAGTATCTCATACCCAACATCCCGAAAAGTCTTTCAAACTGTATCTGGGGTATAGCCTTCGTGAGTGGATCTGCTGTGTTATTCTTCATGTCAACTCTCCTGACCTCGATCTCCCGGCGATCAACTATCTTCCGGATCAGGTGATACCATCTAAAAATATGTCTGGACTTCTGATGGGATCTGGGTTCCTCGGCCAAAGCCACTGCTCCATTGTTATCGCAATACAAAGGTATTAGATGCTAAATGGATGGAACCACACCAAGTTCAGTTATGAACTTCTTTATCCAGACAGCCTCCTTGGCGGCATCATTGGCAGTGATGTATTCAGCCTCCATCATTGAGTCTGCCATGGTATCTTGCTTAGAACTCTTCCAACAAACCGCCCCTCCATTGAGGGTGAAGACAAAGCCCGAGACCGACTTACTGTCGTCCCTATCACTCTGGAAGCTCGAATCGGTAAAGGACTCCATCTAGAGTTCACCGTTACCATACACCAAGAACATTTCTTTATTCTTTCTCAAGTACTTAAGAATGTTCTTCACAGCTGTCTAGTGATTCTCCCCAGGATCCGATTGATACCTGCTCACTACACCTAGTGAATAAGCTATATCTGGTCTGGTACATAGCATCGTATACATGATAGAGCCTACTGCCGAAGCATAGGGTATCCCTTGCATGCGAGCCCTCTCCAAATCAGCCTTGGGAGACATCTCTTTGGAGAGAGTGATTCCAGAGATTGTGGGTAAACCACCACGTTTGGAATCTTCCATACAAAACCTCTTTAGTATGGTGTCAATGTACCTGGATTGGGACAATCCCAATACCCGTTTAGATCTATCTCTATAGATCTTAATCTCCAGAATGCAGGAGGCATCACCCAGATCTTTCATGGAGAATCTGTGTGATAAGAAGAGCTTAACCGAGTGCAGCATAGGAACATCATTTCCTATTAAGAGTATGTCATCCACGTACAATACGAGGAAGACAATCTTACTCTCTGCAACCTTCTTGTACATACAAGGTTCATCTACGTTTTTGATGAAGTCAAACTCTTTGACCGCAACATCAAAACAGATGTTCCAACTTCGCGATGCCTGCTTTAACCCGTAGATTGATTTAAGCAGCTTGCACACCTTTCCGCTCCTCCTACTATCTACGAAGCCCTCTGGCTGAGTCATATACACGCTCTCTTCTAAATCACCATTTAGAAAAGCGGTCTTGATGTCCATCTGCCAGATTTCGCAGTCATGGTATGCAGTGATAGCAAGTAAGATTCGGATGGACTTAAGCATAGCCACTGGAGAAAAGGTTTCGTCATAATCCACACCTGGTCGTTTTCGAAAATCCTTTGCTACAAGTCTAGTTTTGAAAGTCTCAACTTTTCCATGTACACAAAATTTCTTTTTGAAGATCCACTTGCTTCCGATGTGTTTTACCCCTTCAGGAGCATCTTCCAAAGTCCATACTTTGTTGGTGTACATGGATTCCATCTCAGATCGCATAGCATCCAGCCATTTCATAGAGTCATCACTTGTGATGGCCTGCTCGAAGCTAGTAGGGCCATCATTTTCCATGATGCAATCCTCGCTCCCACCGTCCATGAGAAAATCGTAGTATCTCTCAGGCGGATGAGGAACCCTAGTAGATCGGCGGAGAGGCTGAGGTTCGTTGGGAACTATCGAATCCTCTGGTTCTACTAAATCATCTATCGCAGTTTGTATAGCCGGAACTTCTTCCAGTTCTACCTCATCGACACAAATTTCTTTTGTAAGAAATTCCTTTTCTAAAATGGTGGCATTCCAAGAAAGAAACACCTTTTGATCCTCGGTGTGGTAGAAGATATACCCTCGCGAATGTTTGGGATATCCAACAAACTTGCACAGAACTGACCTTGCCTTGAGTTTATCCAGATTTTTCTTTTTAACATAGGCCGGACAACCCCACATCTTAATAAAATTAAGATATGGTATCTTCCCCTCCCACATCTCATATGGAGTGGTGGGGACTGATTTAGTCGGAACCCTATTCAATAGGTATGCAGTTGTCTCAAGTGCATAACCCTAAAAGGAGATAGGTAACTCAGCAGTACTCATCATAGAGCGCACCATATCTAATAGGGTGCGATTCCTCCGCTCCGATACACCGTTGTGCTGTGGTGTATACGGATGAGTAAGCTGAGAGAGAATCCAATTCTCTTTTAAATAGTCCAGGAACTCTGTGCTCAAGTATTCTCCTCCCCGATCAGATCGAAGGATTTTAATACTTTTTCCCGTTTGGTTCTCTACTTCGCTTTTATATTCCTTGAATGTCCATACTTGTGTTTCAACAGGAACACCAGTCCGAATCTTGAGAAATCGTCGGTGAATGTAATGAAGTACGAGAAACCATTCTTGGCATGCGTAGACATAGGACCGCATACATCACTATGTATCAGTCCCAAGAGTTCAGTAGCTCTTTCTCTGTGTCCAGTAAACGGAGTTTTGGTCATTTTACCTTTGAGACATGACTGACAAGTATCATAAGATGAAAGTTCAAACGGATTTAAATATCCATCCTTATGTAACTTAGCTAGCCATGTCCCATTGATATGACCTAGTCTACAATGCCATAAGAAGGATTTGTTCATTTCTAAACTTTTCCTCTTGTGTATGTTCTGTACATTAAGAACTGTATTCTGATTCAGAACGTATAATCCGTTACATAGAGCACCAAACTCAATCAACACTTGATTTAGGAAAATGTTCATAACATTTTTCTCTACTACAAATATTATATCTTTCTTTATCTAATAAAGAAATTGATATTAAATTGCACATCATAGATGGTACGTAGTAACAGTCATTCAAGATCAGTGTATTACCGTTTGGCAATACAAGATGATATTCGCCAACTGTTTTGGCTGCAACAGTTTCACCATTCCCAACTTTTATGGAATGTTCACCTTTTCCCAGTTCTTTACCTCTTCTAAGCCCTTGTAATATATTACATATATAGGATCTTGATCCGGTATCTAATACCCAGGACATAGGGTGTACTGAGAAACAGTTCTCGGTAACGAACACACCCGAAGAAGACGCATCAATATGCTCATTCCTCGTTTGGGTGGCTTGGGAATCCTGGTATTCCCCTATTTCCTGCTCAGTCTTATAACAGTTATAAGTAAGAGCGGAACCAATGTCTCCTAGCTCAGTATAATAAGCAACTTCGGTCAATACATCCATATTATTATCTTGATTAAGGCATATCATGGTCGCTACCTGGAGAGAGAGAGAAGAAATACACTTTAGCGTATGCTCTTACAAGATTAGATTTGGTTATTATCTTATCTAATCAGGATGGCTCCCACTGCTTTTGATCAAATCTTCCTTCAAAACCTTAAAAGGTAAGATTAGCCGGGATTAATTATACGCTACAAGTTCGCTAACCGGTCAGCCAGGCCAGTGTCGGTACTTTGAGGGAGGTTCCCGTGCTTTCGCACGGACCTAATTAAAATAAACCTCGTTTTCCCAGAGGCATAACCCCATTGACACCTTTCTAGACACCTAATAGGTTAGCTAATCGTATAGTGTAAAACTCTCCTAGGAGTAACTCTTACTCGCAGCGGGTATCGGGATCCAACTATCTCATAGAAGGTATACAATCTCATTGCAAATTTCAACACTTGAAATTCCCGATAATCTTTTTCCCCTAACGTCCTATGACCTTGACGGAGGCCAACAAACCATAGGACACTAGTCAAGTTTAACCCGTACATTTCTTGATTGAATTAAACCCACCCGCACGACCCTTGACGGAGGCCAACAAAGTCGTACGACTACCCTATTCCAATCGCATCACATGCTAGCAAATAAGTGCGAATCAGCTACCGCACACTACGTCTTGACAGAGGCTAACAAATGCAGCACGAATACTAAATAGCACCTAAGTGAAATGACGGAGGGCCACGACAGGTTTTTAATAAAACCTTTTGCGTAATGAACTTGATATCTTTGCAGAATCTAGTGATTTTGAAAATGAGTGCTTTTAAGGCTTTTACTAGTTTCGCTAAAGAGGTCACTCCCGGTGAAGGGATCTCGGCTCTTTACTTATCGAATAAGGTGCTGGATATTCTACAAGGAATACCACTATGCAAAGCAAGAACTAGAGCTACCCTTTATTTAAAAATTTGATTCCACAACATCTTTAGGTTTCTTTGCTTTTCATTAATCTCATTAATGAAGTCCCATCATTTATGCTTCCTAAGCATCACAGATAAAGAAACGAAAATACAACGTACGCTTATGCCATCCGCATTCGCCACTTTGTCGCGTTATGCACTGTTAGGTTACTTAACTAACGACATAGCGGGGCGGGACTAGCGCAGATGCAAAACATAAGCATCGTCTATTATATATCATATACATAATAATAAAACATTCGTCTCAATCATTAATATGATCTCATCACAGAATATTGCAGCAGAAGTCAAAATATGAAATATTGGATATACTAGGATTTCCACGTTTTAAATTAAGCCAGTAAAAAAAAACACGGATTCCATGTTCGTGATGAATAGATAAACCCACATCCCTAGACCCCTACGAGAGTGACAAGTAACCCTGCCAATTCTAGGGTTAGGAGACTCGGCTTCGACTCCTCGAGATGGTCTCCCACTGGACCCTAGAACCTGGTTACTTGTGCTCCCTACCTTGGGTCTATCCTAATGCAGAAAAGTAAATAATATACATCAATGGTGACATCATCCTCAACCCGGAAGTACCCTGATAAAAGAATATTATATACAATTAATTTTACATGAATGAAAAGAAAAACTCTCATCTCACATAAAACCCACAGCTATTCTATCACGACGATCCAATATATCATATCACAGCAACACATAACAACACATGTCATTAACGTAAGTAAATATGCATATCCCAATTGTCGTTGTCATATAGCAACGAAACTGGCGATGTAACACATATTATGCTTACGGTCGCAGAATAGAAATGTGAACTACAATAATTAGAATCCACAATCATCCTTAGACATCATAAACCCGAAATATCACATACTTCGAATTTCATGCCTAACACATCAAATCCCTTAGACATCATAAACCCGGAATATCACATATTCCGAATTTCATGACTAACTGTATAAACCCCGCATTTTAGTCTCGACTTGAAAACACTTTTCAATAATTAGTCGGGTAATTCAACAGGATTCCCAACAACATGATCGAATGCGCGCCGGAAACATTAGTAGACGTCCGCACCCCCGATGTCGACGACGAAGTGCACTTAAGCAGAACACCGTGGCCGTGAGCACCCAAGCGGATGCTTTTGGCAACGGGGTTCTCCTACAGTCACTTGGTCGGGGCTATGGGGCGTGGCTATCTAGTATTGTTACCCGGCGAGTATCCGCATACGCTACGCGATTGCGACGAAAGTTTTGATCCAAATCGAAACTTTTTTGCAACCGAGTATTCGAGACTAAATTGCTAGATTTATAATATATAATCCAGTTTTCACAAAACTTATAATTGTGGATTCCAAATACTGTATCACAAATCACATATAGCTAAGCCGCGTTAAACTTTTCGATCGAATCAGTGAATTCCCAAAATTCCCAGAAAACTCAACACTTGAGCACATGTAAAAAAATACCCAGAATATGACACAGTACCTATGGACCAACCGTTGAAGTGCCAACCCAAGCCTCACACTTGGCGCTGCGGAACCGCCGCAAATACCACTATTTGGCCGCGGTTCCGCGGTCAAGTAATCGAGTTAAGGTTTCATTCTTCAAGAGGGTCCATATTTTTACCTGCATGATTTTTTGAATATTTTTAATCTAAAAATTCCAACATTTGGAAAAATTTCCAGAGAGCATGGGAAATCAGGGTTTTCGGTGTTCGTTCGGAAACTTTAACTTCGTCTAGACAACGCCTAATGCTCTAGCTTGGCTCTGATACCATGTTGGAATTTCTTAGCATATCTACTAGGGTTTCATGGTGTATCAAGTATACAATTTTAAAAATTAGTGTGTTAATGAACTCAAACTAAGAATCGAACTAGAGAATTAGGGTTTTACATCAAGTAAGCAAGCATAAACCTAAGTGATTATGGAATACAACCTTTGTAGACCGGTCCATCACTTCAAATGCTCCGTGTAGAAGTCCCTTCACTCTAAGTTGTGGTGATCCAGACTCTCCGTAGGCTCCACTAGTCGAAATGAACGAGCTTGCTTAATGATCGTCGAAGCCGAAGATGATCTATTTTGAGGAGACTCAACTCAAGCTACCTCTTCACTAATGTATGAATTAGTGAAGAAAACAACCTATAAAAAATGGTTAATAGGGTATAGATGTTAGTGCATATGCCCTAGAGGCCATTACTGTATCATACTAGTTTGTATATTACTTAATGGAAGCTTGGGATATTCACAGTTGTATAGGCAATCTTGCTCAAAATGGTAGTATGCTACTTTGTTTGCTTCTACTTTAATATGTGCATGTGTTTCTTTTAGCATATCGCTTATACATATTAGTGGAGCCCTTAGGATCTTTGCTTGATTACCAGCGTTGTGATGGCAGTCACACTAGTGGGGGCTGGGTAATCTACAAGCACATCCTTATATAGGTCCCTAGTCGTAGGATTATCGAGATGGGGCATTGATACTCCGGAGTAGACTAGCGTATGCACTTCTCATCCCAGCAGGGGAGATGGTCTGTCCCACAGCAATTAGTACGTCGTATTGGAGATAATATGCGGGTGCTCGTTAGGTTACGAGTACACTGGACAGGACTTGCTGGAAACTGTTGGTTGGTATTATACCTATCGTCGGTTATCAGTTCTCAGGTGACATGAGTACAGCTTAGTCTGTTGATTTGACACTGTCACTTCGCCTCGAGTGTGTTCCCACTGTTCTTAGATTACTACCCTACCATGGCTTAAATGAGTCATGCAAACAGGTAGTAGTTGGGTGCAGTCCCGAAGCACTTAGAGGCAGTGACGGTTAGACAGGATTCGTCTCTCCCGGTATTGGGAGTTGATATCGCGCTGTGTCTAGGAGAGCCATTACACAAAGTCCCTGGCCAGGGTAAGCGAGATTTGCTGGTAGTGTTTCCAGTAGTTTCTCAGGGTGTTCTGGGCTACACTCCGACACGACTTGTATCGCTATTAGGGGACTGACGTTTACCGCTCCCTAGGTCTGACATGCGATACTCTCAGACGAACAGACCGGACTGTACGGAGATTGTCACATTCCGGCTCAGTAGGAGTTCGGATGGGTTCACCTCATCGGTCTTCTTATCGGCATCTACCTGGGGACCGTTACGTACAGCTAGTACCGCTTACGGCCTGTGGTTAAACCCACTACCAGTATAGTGTCGAGTCTTTAGAGTCCCACACAGAGGGTTGTTCGCCTTTGGGAAAAACAGAGTAGAGGTCGCTTGGTTTTGCAACAGGGTACGTTCACATACGCGCACTTGTGCACGTTTGGTGTCCGGGCAGTTATTACTAGCGGGCTTTGGTTTAAGCCAGATCCTAGTATTTGTTTTGGGATCGGTTTTGTCTCATTGTATTCGTGTTCCTCGGAACACGGATGCGGGTGTGTATGCACAGTTGACAGAGGCAGAAGAACCTCATTAGGGTTGTTGACCGTTGACTTGTTCTAAATCTTAATGAGAATGAGAAATATGATTAATAATATTAATTAAGGATAATTGTGCCATGGTTGAGGTTGGGTAGACCATTTGACTTTTGTTGACCATTTGACCATGATCATTTCTTTTGCAAGATGCTTCTTGAAGCTTGCAATTAGCATTAAATGTGAAATGATAGTGGTCACTTCAACTAACCATCCCAATTTTCTTTAGTTATTATTATTATTCTCATATTCTCTCATATGAGAGCATGGTTGTTATTTTTTTTCTCTCATTCTCTCTTGCTCTTTCTCTATCATGCAAAGCTCTCCCTCTTTCTCTCTCAAAGCTCTCTTCTTTCATGTGTTGAAAAATATGAGCTTTGTGAGATAAAACCATCAAGACAACTCTCTACTCATTCTAGGGTTCTTAGTCTAGCAAGCAAAGAACTCTAGTTACCTCTTGGTTGAGGTAGGAGCTCAAGGTAGAGGCCTTCGGGTGGATCTTTCTTCGGCAAAGAGAAGACGAAGAGGAGGAGCCCTCTACACCACTCTAAGAAGCAAGCAAGAAGAAGGACCACAACAAGAAGAGAAGGAGTTCAAGATTTAGGTATAGCCATCTAACCTAGGAGCTAGAACTTTTAGGTAGTTTGTTAGTTTTTGTTTAGCAAAGATCCTCTAATTTTAGTCCATGTTACCTTGTGTTAAAAATCCGTTTTTTACCTATTCCGCCTTCCCGTAAGCACCGGGGTGGGTAATGTGGACTTACAGTGGTATCAGAGCCAGGCTAAACAACAACTAACATGTTAGCAAGGTGTTTAGAACTTCGATCCGGAAAAAAATAGCAAAATACACCAAAATCTTATGCTTTCTGCCGTTTTTAAAAACAGGTTTAAAATTATTTCCACACACCGGAAAATACGTGCAGGGTTTTCTAGGAACATCCAAGAAAACTGTGCTCATGACTCGATCAGACTGCCGCGGAAGCGCGGCGAAACCAAGCGTTTCGCCGCGGATCCGCGGCCGAGTCGACTCGGTCGCGACTCTTTTTTCCTGCAGTGTGTTCAGACTGATGTTTTGTGAATTTTAAGATGATTTGTTTCTGTCCAGATTCTTCAGAGAACAGTATTGTATTTGGGGTAGTTTCAAATTGGAATATTGATCGAAATTCTATAAACTTTAGCTAATTGGTTATATCTGTAATGTGATATATGTACTGAACGTCGACTAATCGCTATACGTCGATTAGTGGGAGTTGTGCATATCTGTGATCTGTGATGTTGGATTGTGTATATAAACTTGTTGGATTGTCGCGGATGAATAGCCGGGGTTGTGAGATGAGAGTTTCTTTATGTTTCATTTGATGTAAATTGTAAATTGATGTAACACATCCGGGTTGAGGTTGTAGCCGCCATTGTATATTATTTCTTTTACTACTTTTGCTCCTAGGATAGACCCAAGGTGGGGTGCACAAACTACCGGGTACTTTGAAGTGCCGAGTGGCCTACTCACGTTGTTGAGGGAGGTTGCTTCACTTCGGGTACTTGGCGGGTAGTTTGCCGCACCCGTAAGGGTCTAGGGTGGGGTTTGGCTATTCATTGCGACTGTGTAATCCGTCTTTCGTTGCAGGCTCGAACGAAACGCGGATTCCTAGCATATCCAATGTGTTCATCTGTGATCTGGAATGGCTATCATTGCATCTGACAAATGTATATATCTATATATGATATCTAGTAGGCGTTGCTTATGTTTTGCATCCGTGCTAGTCCAGCCCCCGCTCTGTCGTTAGTTAAGTAACCTAACGGGTGATTACAGGGCCCAGTGGCGAATGCGGCTGGCATAAGTGTACGTCATATTTTTGTTGTTTTCTGCAATGGTAGGATTAATTGATGGGATGCATTAAATTAATGCAAAGAAAACAAACCAAAGTTAAATCGTTGGAACAATTTCAAAACCACTCGGTTTTTTCCAAAACAGAAAACTTTTAAAAACGCGGAGCTTAAACCACTCTTTTTAAAAGCTATCAGGTTCCTTCGATTATATCAAGTTCACTACGTTCACGGTTTCGCCAAAACCATTCGTAGCCCTCCGTCATTTTATATGAATATTCAATAGTATTCAAGCTAAGTTTGTTGACCTTCGTCAAGGCACAGTGATTGGTAGCTGTTGGGTGTTCATATGTAGCATAGATAGATGCGTTGGTTTGGGACAGTCGTATTACCTTGTTGACCTTCGTCAAGGGTATATACAGGTGGGTTCAAATTAACCTGAACAATGATGGGTAGAACTTGACATGTGACTTATGATTTGTTGACCTTCGTCAAGGTCATAAGAGCATGGGGCAAAAATCCATATCGGGAGTTTCTAAAGAAACTGAAACTTGCTAGTGCTGCATACCATTTGGAGTTTGATAATGTTGGTAGGATTCCTTCAGCATTATCTCACAATGATATTTGGATCCCGATCCTACTGTGAGTATCCGCTACTCCTCGGGAAACTTTTTACTTAACGATCAATGCTATAAACCAAGTAGGTGTCTAGAAAGGTGTTAGCGGGGCTACGCCCACAGGGAAAAGAGGTTATTTAATTAAGGAACTTCGTGAAAGCGTCGTAAAACCTCCCTCGAAGTACCGACACCAGCCTGGCTGAACGGTTAAGCAAGTATTGTACGGTGAGACCAATCCCGACTAATTCTTCTTTTATGGTTTGAGGAAGGATTCGAGAAACAGTGGGAGCCATCCTGTTTAGATAAACTTAAAATCAATCTGAACTTGCAAGAGCATCATGCTAAGTGTTTTCTTCTCTCTCTCTTAATTGCAGTGACCCAGTAACCAGACATAGGTTACATCTAGATAATAAAATGACTGAATCTGACTGTTATGACTGGCAAAGGTCTGTCCAGATGTCCATTACCCATGACAAGCTGGGACACCTCTTAACTAATCCAACCCCTGCCGTATCAGGACCAGTTTCCCCTGTCACGGATATTGATATCCGTAAGACATCGGAAAAAGACTGTGCGAATGCCAAGTGCCTCATGTTGGCCTCAGTTGATGGTACATACCAGAGGCAGCACGAGAAGATGGACTCAATTTCTGTCTTCCTCCATAACAAAGATTTATATGGAGAGCAATCTCGTATCGCAAGATATGAGATCTCGAACGAATTGCTTCAAGCGATGTTGGCTATCAGGTCATCTGTAGGGGACAACGTCCTTACAGAGACTAGCTATTTTGATGAGCTCACGGACCTGAAGACCACGTTGAAGGACGGGTCAAATACTGACTTGATTCTACCATCTCTGCCCTCTACTTATACCCTGAAGGAAACCAGGGTAGAAGAAGGAAAGGGAAGGGCAAAAGATTCCGGACTGGATGTAGTAAAGGAGGGACGTTCCTATTGTTACGGGAAAGGACATTGGCAGAAGGATTGCTGGGCTAAAAAGCCAGTAGCCAGGATTCGAAGCATGTTGTGGCTTCGGCTTCGGGTGTGTTTGTAATAGAAAATTGTATGTCAATTAACCCTACTTCCTGGGTACTGGATACCGGATCAGGATCTCACATCTGTAATTCATTACAGGCTTTGAGAAACCGTAGAGTTATCAGGATAGGTGATATGACTTTCAGGGTTGCCAACGGAATGAGCGTGGACGCTGAATCCGTAGGGGAATATCACCTTGGATTGACAAGTGGGCAGATATTGATTCTGCGTAACTGTTTGTATGTACCTAGTATGGCTTGTAATATCATATCTGTATCCATACTTTCTAAGGAAGGATATGATTTTACTTTTGTAACCGATGTGGTCCACATCCACCTAAATCAATTTCTGATTGGGTCAGGTACATTAGAAAACGGAATATACGTACTGAATCAAGATCAGGTTTTCAGTGTCCAGAACACACTTAAAAGAAAGTCTCCGGAAACAAATCAGGCTTTCTTATGGTATTGTAGACTGGGTCACATTAATGAGATACGGTTAACAAAGTTACATAAAGAGGGATACTTGAATCCGTTCGAGTATCAGTCTTATGCTACTTGTGAATCTTGTCTTATAGGAAAGATGACAAAGACTCCGTTCACTGGACACAGAGTAAGAGCGAGCGAGCTCTTGGGATTCATACACAGTGACGTGTGTGGTCCAATGTCTACACATGCGCGAAGTGGTTATTCATACTTCATTACTTTTACGGATGATTTCTCTAGGTATGTACATGTCTTCCTGATGAAGCATAAATCCGAGGCCTTTGAGAAATTTCGGGAATACAAGAATGAAGTTGAAAAACAAACAGGCAAAAGTATCAAAACACTGAGATCTGATCGAGTTGGTGAATACTTGAGTGCCGAGTTTATGGGCTACTTAAAAGAGAATGGAATTCTCTCTCAACTTACTCCTCCATACACACCACAACACAACGGTGTATCGGAAAGACGGAATCGAACTCTATTGGATATGGTTCGTTCCATGATGAGTAAGGCTGAGTTACCGCGATCTTTCTGGGGTTATGCATTAGAAACAGCTGCATATCTTTTGAACAAGGTTCCAACCAAGACTGTGCCCACCACTACATATCAGATGTGGATGGGAAGAAACCTTGTCTTAAGTATCTTAAGACATGGGGATGTCCAGCTTTTGTAAAGAAGCAGCATGCGGACAAGCTCGAGGCACGCTCAGTACTGTGTAAGTTTGTGGGATACCCCAAGAACTCCAGGGGGTATCTTTTCTATTCCACAGAGGAACAAAAGGTTTTTGTTTCTCAGCATACCCACTTCTTGGAAACTGAATTTTTAGAAAATCAGATAAGTGGGAGCGCAATAGGACTGGAAGAAATTCCAGAACCACAAGCTATTACTGAAAGCTTGGTAGAACCAGAAGTTTCAGGAGAACCGGACATCCCAGCGCCACTCCGCATGAGTAGTAGGCAGTCTCATCCGTCCGAGAGATACTACGGTTTTCTCATAGACGGGGATCGAGAGGATTGCGTCATTGAATATAATGAGCCTACTAGCTTCCAGCAAGCCATTCAGAGCGGTGACTCAGTAAAATGGCTGGATGCAAGGCGGACCGAGATGGAGACCATGTACACCAACAAAGTTTGAACTTTGGACATTGCTCCAGAAGGGGTAAAACCCATAGGCTGCAAATGGATCTTCAGAAAGAAGATTGGTGTAGATGGGCAGGTTGAAACCTATAAAGCTAGATTTAGTGCAAAGGGTTTTCGCCAAAGACCTGGTTTGGACTATGATGAAACCTTTTCTCCAGTGGCTATGCTCAAATCTATTCGGATCCTTCTTGCCATTGCTGCCTTCCATGATTATGAGATCTGGCAGATGGACGTAAAGACGGCTTTTCTAAATGGAAATTTGGAAAAGTGCGTCTATATGGATCAGCCGGAGGGTTTCATTCAGAGTGGGAGCAGCGGTAAAGTGTGAAAGTTGCTTAAGTCCATTTATGGATTGAAGCAGGCATCGTGGAGCTGGAACATCTGCTTTGATATACTGTCAAAGAATTCGACTTTATGAAAAATCCGGATGAACCATGCATTTACAGTAAGATTGTTTGAAGAACTGTGGTATTCCTCATCTTGTACATGGATGACATTCTCCTAATAGGAAATGACATTCCTATGCTACAGTCAGTCAAAGGATTCTTGTCACAGAGGTTCTCCATGAAGGACCTGGGAGATGCCAACAACATTCTGGGGATCCAGATCTATCGTGATAGATCTAAGAGCATGTTGGGACTTTCGCAGTCCAGGTACATCGACACCATACTGAAACGATTCAGTATGGAAGATTCAAAGCGCGGTAATCTGCCGGCTTGTCACGGAATCACCCTCTCCAAAGATATGTCTCCCAAGACTGATTTGGAAAGGGCTCGCATGTCATCTATACCCTATGCATCTGCGGTAGGCTCTATAATGTATGCGATGTTGTGTACCAGACCAGATGTAGCATACGCATTAAGTGTTGTAAGACGGTATCGGTCGGACCTAGGGGAGAAACACTAGAAAGCAGTAAAGAACATTCTCAAGTACCTGAGAAGGACTAAGGAGATGTTCTTGGTGTATGGAGGAAAAGACCTCCAGATCGAGGCCTTTGCTGACTCCAGCTTCTAGAGTGACACGGATGACTCCAAGTCTATGTCGGGTTATGTCTTTATCCTCAATGGAGAGGCGGTTTGCTGGAAGAGCTCCAAGCAGGAAACCGTTGCTGACTCAACTATGGAAGCGGAGTACATAGCTGCTTACGATGCCGCAAAGGAAGCAGTCTGGATGAAGAAGTTCCTCACCGAGTTTCAGGTGGTTCCTACCATTGTTGATCCAATACCGCTGTATTGTGACAACAACGGCGCTATAGCTTTAGCGAAGGAACCCAGGTCCCATCAGAAGTCCAGACACATCTTGAGGCGGTATCACCTGATCAGGGAGATCGTGGATCGCCAGGAGATCGAGGTTCGGAGGGTTGCTACAGAAGATAACACTGCAGATCCATTCATGAAGGCCATACCCCAGACTCAGTTCGAGCGGCTGATCGAGATGATAGGTCTTCGATACGCTAGTACATGGCCCTAGTGCAAGTGGGAGATTGTTAGTGTATATGCCCTAGAGGCCATTACTGTATCATACTAGTTTGTATATTACTTAATGGAAGCTTGGGATATTCATAGTTGTATAGACAATCTTGCTCAAAATGGTAGTATGCTACTTGGTTTGCTTCTACTTTAATATGTGCATGTGTTTCTTTTAGCATATCGCTTATACATATTAGTGGAGCCCTTAGGATCTTTGCTTGATTACCAGCGTTGTGATGGCAGTCACACTAGTGGGGGCTGGGTAATCTACAAGCACATCCTTATACAGGTCCCTAGTCGTAGGATTATCGAGATGGGGCATCGATACTCCGGAGTAGACTAGCGCATGCGCTTCTCATCCCAGCAGGGGAGATGGTCTGTCCTACAGCCATTAGTACATCGTACTAGAGATAGTATGCGGGTGCTCGTTAGGTTACGAGTACACTGGACAGGACTCGCTTGGAGCTGTTGGTTGGTATTATACCTATCGTCGGTTATCAGTTCCCAGGTGACATGAGTACAGCTTAGTCCGTTGATTTGATACTGTCACTTCGCCTCGATTGTGTTCCCACTGTTCTTAGATTACTACCCTACCACGGCTCAAATGAGTCGTGCAAACAGGTAGTAGTTGGGTGTAGTCCCGAAGCACTTGGAGGCAGTGATGGTTAGACATGATTCGTCTCTCCCGGTATTAGGAGTTGATATCGCGCTATGTCTAGGAGAGCCATTACATAAAGTCCCTGGCCAGGGTAAGCGAGATTTGTTGGTAGTGTTTCCAGTAGTTTCTCAGGGTGTTCTGGGCTACACTCCGACATGACTTGTACCGCTATTAGGGGACTGACGTTTACCGCCCCTAGGCCCGACATGCGATACTCTCAGACGAATAGACCGGATTGTACGGAGATTGTCACATTCTGGCTCAGTAGGAGTTCGGATGGGTTCACATCATCGGTCTTCTTATCGGCATCTACCTAGGGACCGTTATGTACAGCTAGTACCGCTTGCGGCCTGTGGTTAAACCCACTTTCAGCGTAGTGTCGAGTCTTTAGAGTCCCACACAGAGGGTTGTTCGTCTTTGGGAAAAACAGAGTAGAGGTCGCATGGTTTTGCGACAGGGTTCGTTCACATACGCGCACTTGTGCACGTTTGGTGTCCGGGCAGTTATTACTAGCGGGCTTTGGTTTAAGCCAGATCCTAGTGTTTGTTTTGGGATTGGTTTTGTCTCATTGTATTCGTGTTCCTCGGAACACGGATGCGGGTGTGTATGCACAGTTGACAGAGGCAGAGGAACCTCATTAGGGTTGTTGACCGTTGACTTTTTCTAAACCCTAATGAGAATGAGAAATATGATTAATAATATTAATTAAGGATAATTGTGCCATGGTTGAGGTTGGGTTGACCATTTGACTTTTGTTGACCATTTGACCATGATCATTTCTTTTGCAAGATGCTTCTTGAAGCTTCTTGAAGCTTGCAATTAGTATTAAATGTGAAATGATAATGGTCACTTCAACTAACCATCACAATTTTCTTTAGTTATTATTATTATTCTCATATTCTCTCATATGAGAGCATGGTTGTTATTTTTTTCCTCTCATTCTCTCTTGCTCTTTCTTTCTCATGCAAAGCTCTCCCTCTTCCTCTCTCAAAGCTCTCTTCTTTCATGTGTTGAAAAACATGAGCGTTGTGAGATAAAACCATCAAGACAACTCTCTACTCATTCTAGGGTTCTTAGTCTAGCAAGCAAAGCACTCTAGTTACCTCTTGGTTGAGGTAGGAGCTCAAGGTAGAGGCTTTCGGGTGGATCTTTCTTCGGCAAAGAGAAGATGAAGAGGAGGAGCCGTCTACACCACTCCAAGGAGCAAGCAAGAAGGAGGACCACAACAAGAAGAGAAGGAGTTCAAGATCTAGGTATAACCATCTAACCTAGCAGCTTGAACTTTTAGGTAGTTTGTTAGTTTTTGTTTAGCAAAGATCCTCTAATTTTAGTCCATGTTACCTTGTGTTAAAAATCCATTTTTTACCTATTCCGCCTCCCCGTAAGCACTGGGGTAGGTAACGTGGACTTACAATAGATTGATGAAGTAGGAATTTAGCCCACTTTAGAATATTTTTCCTTTAATTCTTTTTCACCTCATGAAAATCAAGTCAAGAAAAAAAGATGAAGAAGATGAAGCATCTAATTAACCAAGGGTGAGAAAATATCTAATATAAACTCTTGTAGAGGCTTAACTAAGGCTAAGAGAATGGTTATGTTAAGTAATATCTAGAGTAAAACAAAAATCAATGGAGTTTAGTCAAGGTTTCTCCAAGCTTCTCCAAGCATCATAACCATGCTAATTTTAACCTCCTTTTTTTATTTTCTCTAAATAATAAAAAACCATACAATATCTTAACTTAAGTGTTAGTCTCATACACCCAAGTTCCATGTATCATCAAGCATGATACAATATTCTAAATACATTTAAATATATATATATATATATATATATATATATCATATATATACATATAAAATGTAAATGAAGAAAAGAAAATTCTTAAGTGAGCTAATTTATATTAGTTAATATATATTAATATATATAATATATATATATATATAAATACATATATATATATATATATAAAATTATTAAATCAACACTTGATTTAACAATCCGGCTATATCACATATACCCGACTATTATCAAATCATCGAATCAACACTTGATCCAAAAATCCGGTTATATCACATATGACCTTTATCGCAAAAACAGAATACAGTATCATATACACGTATCTATCTCGGTCCCGCACATATCACATGTGTGCCCTACTTCGTTTTGCTTGAGCGAGGAAACCTCTGTGTAGGACTCTAAAGACTCGTTAATACGCCGGCAGTAGGTGGTGATCATATCAGTCACCCACAAGCCGCATGCGGTCTGCTAAACATAACGTCCACCCGGGTATTAAGCGATCAGAAGTTCAACAAGCATGCCTGCACATACTCCTGTGAAACCAATAAATAACACTACCGTACAGTCCGGTCTCTTCGTCTGATATGTCGCATATCAAGTCTAGGGATGGTAAATATCAAACCCCAGTAACTTGATAAGTCATGCTGATGTGAGGTCCATAACGGTTCGAGAAACTACTGATAATACTTACCAGTAAATCTCAGCAACCATGGCAAGAGATTTCCTGTTATGACCAATCGAGCACAGTGCAACATCAACCCCAAATACCGGGACAGACGAAACCCATCCTATCGCTCATTGCCTCCATGTGATTCGGGACTGTACCCAAAATCCACCGGTTTGCACGTTCTCTTGAACGTGGTATGATGGAAATCAAAGCACAGTAGGAATCACACAATACTCTATGACTATTTCGGGTCTATAGACTAACCTATACCAGTGTCACCAGAGAACTGCTATCTGACGTTAGGTATAATACCATCTAAGAGTTCTTGATGAGTCCTGTTCGGTATACCCATTCTCTAATGAGCACCTGTGCACATTCTCTGATGTCAAATATCGATGGTTGTGGGATCAACCATCGTCCCATATAGGGTCAAGAATCGTACACACTAGTCTACACTGGAATATCGATGCCCCGTCTCGATACTCCCTCTACTATGAACAATTAAAGGATGTACTTGTAGACTACCCTGGCCCCACTAGTATGATCTACATCATAGTCCTGGTAGTCAAGTCCACATCCTAAGGGCTTTATCAACATGTAACATAGAGACAGTATTAAGTACATATGCGTACATGTTAAGATAAAGTGCAACCAGATTGCATACTATTATATCGAGCATGAAAGTCCTCTCTATATATGTCCAAGCATCCACTATAATATACAACCATGTACAATAATGGTATCTAGGGCATACATATAACTAATAGATGTCTCGCTTTATTTATCATTCTTTCTGTACTGATCTTCACCATTGGGTGTTGTATATATATTGCTTACCTGCGTGGTTGTGATTCCGCAATTTGGCGAAGAGCTAGCTCCCGCTTGGGGATGCCTTTTATATTGTTATATATATGTGGTTTCGGTTCAAAATATATAAGGGAGGTGCTGCCCAAATTTCTAAAGATGAAAAATGTTCTCAACTTTAGTACATTCTACTTGCATTTCCTTATATCATTTGTTATGAATTTATAGATAAACTTTATTTCATTATACCTTTATTTCAAAACTGCACCCCCACTATTTTCCGTAAAAAGGTTTAGATTTTTTGGGCTTCGGCTTACTTGAATTATGTTACGTCTTTAGACGTTGCGTGATTTAAGTGCCGGTCATATGCTAAATTACGGGTCGTGACACCAACCTATTGAGATCCATATACTCAACCCTCAAACAAATCTCGACCGCTAAAAACAGCCATCACAGGATCGACGGAGGATAACAACTGAAGGAGATCATAGCCTCCATCAGTTGGCACCGTCTGTAGGAAGCTAAAGACTTTTCCACCCATAAATTTGATCTTCCGCCTTCGACCCGACGGCGAGCGACAACCGCGATGGCCCAAATACGAGTCGCCACACCTTCCACAACGGAAGCAGAAGCGGCTCGTTTTCCCTCCTAACATCATCAACACCTTATTCGCTCGGATAGACATGCTCACATCGCTGGTGGATGCTCTCGTCCGCGTTCAAGCGGTATGCCCTACCCACTAGACCGCAGTTCCCCCTTCCCGGGATAACGACGTCCGCAGAAGGACGAATGGGCATGCTCAAGCCCTCGATCTCACTCACGCTCATTTCAGCGTCACCGAGCGCCGGCGTGCCGACTCCGGCCACCGTTACCCGGATGCGGAAACTGATTCCATGACCCGCTGGGCACCGAACAGCTCTACACCCCGATCCCAGGGAAGACAAGACCGTCGCTCTGATGCCCGCCGCGCGCTCTTGCCCTCTAAGGAGGTGTCAGTCAGTTCGCTTACTTCCAGGCATGACTGACGCCCCTGTAAGTCTATGTCGCACACCCTGCAAGTTCACGGGGAGGCGGAATACATCTAAAACGATTTTTTTCCTTCAAAAGATCAAGTTTAGCTTTGCAACATAGACTTTATCCACTTTAGGATCTTAATTAAAGCTTAACTAACTAACATAAACTACATGAAGGTTCTAACTACTCGGTTAAAGTGTTATACCTTCATGTCAAGTCCTTCGGGTCTTCTCTTGGTTCTTGGCTCCTTGGATCAAGCTTCTACTTTGATCTCCTTTCTTTGGCTCCTAGGATGCTCAAAACGAACTCGGTTGCCGGTCTCCTTTAGGTCGAAGAAGATCCACCCGAGGGCCTACGGTTAAGCTTCAATCTTAAGTGAGGTAACTAAGTAGATGTAGAGAAGATCTATAGAGTATATTGTCTCTTAGCTCTATGAATCACAACACATGTGAAGGGTTAAAGCTTGAGGGAGGAGGAGAGTAAAAACTAGGAGAGAGAATGAGGAAGTGAGAATGAATAAAAGATCATGGATAATGGTTGAGAGAATGGCTTTAGTCTCACCACAATAATTCAAACATGGATTACTAAACTCACAAAATAATGACCCATACATGAATAGTAACCACAAATGAATAAACAAATACTAAGCCATGCTTTCAACCATTCCTCAAGTATCTCTCCAAATTCCACCTCATTAATCCTTTTTCCAAAAAGGATAAATCTGTAGGGTTCCTAGGCACGCTAATGAGGTCACACAAGGCATCAACCATGCCAAATTCAAAAATTTCCGGTGCCTACAAACCCTAATACGGATCGTTAACTAGATTTTAGGCGAAAACGATAACTAGTTAACACTTAACTATGACTAAACGGAAAATACAACCTTTGTAGATCCGGTCCTCCACCTCCATAGCTCCGTGATGAAGTCCCCTCGCTGCGATCATCGGATCCCGGGCTCTAGCGTCGGCTTCATCGGAGAAATGGGTGGGCTAGGTCGTCGACTTCGATGCCGAAGATGATCTACGTCGAGGCAACACAAGATAAAGCCCCCACTTCACCAAGTCATGAAACTTGTGAAGAAAACACCCTATACTACTTGGCAAGAGGTAGAGGATGAAGAAATAGGAAGTGGGTTCACTTTAGAATTAGATTTCTCACTCTTTTTCTCAAGCTGCGATTAATGGTAGCAAGGTTTCTTCTTTGTTGAAGAAGAAGAAGAAGAAGAAAGAATATGATAAGTATTTTCCAAATAGAAAATAAAATGAATACTTATCATAATGGAAACCATAGTTAGGTGTAGAGAATGAACCATGGTTAGGTTGAATGGTTAGGTTAAAGAAAACAAACAAAATGGTCAAGCTTTCAACACTTCAAGAAGTTTCATGAAAGAAACAAAATAAGCCACCATTCTATTTATCTTCCAAAATGAATAAATAAATAAATGAATAAGTAAATAAACAAAACCCTAACCATTAACATAACCATGGTTTAATCATACACACAAACTATCATGTATCATCAAACATGATACAATCAATTGCACAAAAATATATCACATATACAATGTGCACATCAAGTGAGAAAATCCTTTTTAAGTGAACAAATATTAGTTAATGCAAAGTAATATATCAAATATATAATTATACATTAAACCATTAAATCAACACTTGATTTAACGATCCGATCATATCGCATATAACCGGCTAATATCCAATGTATCGGCTTATCGAATCAATCCTTGATTCGATAACTAGGTTATATCGCATACAACCAATGATACATTCATCGCGAGAATAGAATATGATATCACATACACGCATTATTCTCGGTCCCACACATATCTCATATGCGCTCCTATTTCATTTCGCTTGTGCCAGGAAACCTCTGTGTAGGACTCTAAAGATTCGTCAATACGCCGGCAGCAGGTGATGATCATATCAAACACCCACAAGCCGCAAGCGGTCTGCTAAATGTAACGGCCACCCGGGTATTGAGCGATCAGAAGATCGACGAGCAAGCCCGCTCATACTCCTGTGAATCCAACCAGTAACACTTACCGTACAGTCCGGTCTCGTCGTCTGATATGTCGCATATCTCGCCTAAGGGTGGTAAACGTCAGACCCAAATAGCTCGATAAGTCGTGTCGATATGAGGTCTATAACTGTTCGACAAACTACTGGTAACACTTACCAGTAAATCTCAGCAACCCTGGCCAGGGATTTCCGGTTATAGCCAATCGAACACAGCGCAACATCAACCCCCTATACCAGGAGAGACGAATCCCCTCCTATCGCTCATTGCCTCCATGTGATTCGGGACTGTACCAAAAAACCACCGTTTTGCACGCCCTCTTGGACGTGGTAAGGTGGAAATCAAAGCACAGTGGGAATCACACAAGACTCTATGACGATCTCGGGTCAACAGACTACTCTGTACCAGTGTCACCAGAGAACTGCTATCTGACGTAAGGTATAATACCATCTGGGAGTTCTCGGCGAGTCCGTCCAGTGTACCCAGTCTCCACTGAGCACCCGTATATCATCTCTGATCTCAAACACCAATGTATATGGGATCATCCATCGCCCATCTGTATGGGTCGAGATGGTGTACGCTAGTCTACACTGGTATATCGATGCCCTGTCTCGATACACCTACGACTAGGGACCTTGAAGGATGTACTTATGGACTACCATGTCCACACTAGTATGATCCGCATCATAGTCCTGGTAGTCAAGTACACATCCTAAGGGCTTTACCAACATGTAATAGATAGACAATCAGTGTGCACGTTAAGGTAAAGAGCAACCAGATAGCATACTATCATGTCGAGCAAGAAAGTCCTCCCTATATATGTCCAAGCATCCACTACAATATACATCCTATGTATAGTAATGGCCTCTAGGGCATACATATAACTAACAATGTCCCAGTTGCACTAGGGCCATCTGATAGCAGTGGTTGCAGTATCTCATACTCAACCATCCCATAAAATTCTCTCTCTGGGAAAAGGCCTTTGTGAGTGGATCCGCCGTGTTGTCCTCTGAGTCTACTCTCCTAACCTCGATCACCCTGGAGATCAACTATCTCCATGATCAGGTGATGCTGCCTCAGAATACGCCTGGGTCACTGATGGGACCAGGGTTCCTTGGCATAAGCCACAACTCCATTGTCTCACAATGGCAGGAACGAAGTTCATCTCATGAACCAATATACACCCAGACAGCCTCTTTGTTAGCATCTTAAGTAGCGATGTATCTTGCCTTTATCGTCTAGTTTGCTACGGTATCTAGCTTGGAACTCTTCCAATATACCGTCCCTTTACTGAGGGTAAAGACAATGCCTGTGACTGACATTCAGTCATCCTTATCACCCTGGAACACTTCCAGTGATTCCCCCCAGGATCGATTGATACTATCTTACTATTGCTAGTGAGAATCCTATCATCCATATAGATCTATCTCATAGACCCAAATCCCAGGATTTATGAGGTATCATCTTTATCCTATATGGAGAATCCATGTGATAAGCGGAGATTGACCGAGCGCAGCATAGGAAACTTCTTTCTTATCAAGAGTATGTCATCCACGTACTCTATGAGGATCGCCACCATACTCCCTACTACCTTTTTTTATATACAAGGTTCATCTACCATTTTGATGAAGTCAAACTATTTGACTACTACATCAAAACAAATGTTCCAACTCCGCGATGCCTGCTTTATCCTATAAAGCATCTTGTACACGTTTCCGCTGCTCCCACTGTTTACGAAGCCCTCTGGCTGTGTACTTATAGACGCCCTTTTCTAAAACATCATTTAGAAAAGCTGTCATGACACCCAACCACCAGATATCGTAGTCATGGTATGTAGCCGTGGCAAGTAGGATCTGGATGGACTTAAGCATAGGCCCCAGAAAAGGTTTCATCATTATCCATGCCTGGTTAATGACGAAAACCTTTAACAAGTCTAGCTTTGAAAGTTTCAACTTTTCCATCTACACCAAGTAATCTTCTCAAGATATACTTGCTCCTGATGGGGATTTAACCCTTCAGATATAGCAACCAAAGTTCATACTTTGTTGGTGTATAAGGATTCCATCTCAGACCGCTAAGCATCCAGCCATTCTTACAGAGTCCCACTCCTGATGGCCAGCTCGAAACTAGTTGGGTGATCATCTTATGATGCAATCCTCGCTCCCACTGTCATAGAGAAACCGAAGTATCTCTCAGGTGGGTGAGGAACCCTACTAGATCGGCGGAGAGGCTGAGGTTCGTTGGAAACAATCGAATCCTTTGGTTCTATCAAATCATCAGCTGCAGTTTGTACATCTGGAACCTTTCCAGTTCTACATAATAGATCTTGCCTCGAGCTTGTCCGGATTTTGCTTTTAGACATAGGCCGGACAACCCCAAATCTTAACTAACTTAAGATATGGGCTCATCACTTTCCATATCACATATGAAGTGGTAGGCAACTGATTTGATTTGAACCCTATTCAATAGGTATGCAGCTTCTTAAGTGCATAACTCCCAAACGGAAATAGGTAACTCAGTAGTACTCATCATAGAGCGCACCTTATCATATATGATGTGATTGCTCCGCCCCGATATACCATCGTGCTATGGTGTATACGGAGGAGTAATGCTGAGAGAGAATCTCATTTTCCTTTAGAAAAGTCCAAGAATTCCGTACTCAAGTATTCTCCTCCTTGATCTCATCAAAGGACATAATACTTATACCCGTATTGGTTCTCTACTTCTAACTTATATTCTGTGAATACCTCAAAAGGTTCTGACTTGTGTTTCAACATGAACATATGTCTGAATTTTGAGAGATCATCAGAGAATGTAATGAAGTACAAAGAACTGGTCTTGGCATGTGTAGACAGGGGACCTTTATACATCAACATGTATCATCCCAAGAGTTCACTAACTTTTTCTCTGTTTCCAATAAACAGAGCTGGTGTCATCTAATCTTTGTGACATGACTGGCAAGTTTCACAAGATGTAAATTCAAACTGATTGAAATATGCATCTAAATATAACTTCAGCCAGTCGGGTCGCATTGATATGACCTAGTCTACAATGCCTCAAGAAGGACTCGTTCATTTCTGAACTCTTCCACTTGTGTGTGTTCTGTATATTAGGAACTGTAGTTTGATTTAGAACGTCAATGCTTTTAGATCACGTGCCTGAACCGATCAACTTTTGATATAGGAAAAGTTCAAAACATTATCCAACAATACAAAATTTTATCATTTCTTTACTAATAAAGAGACTGATATGATTTTGTATATCAGGTTCGGTATCTAATAGCATTTGTTTAGAATCAATGTACTAGTAATACAGGGTGACAGTGACCAACATACTTGGCTGCAACTCTTGCCCCATTTTCTGCCTCATGAAACTTATCACCCGTTCTCAGTTCTTTACCTATCTGCAGCCCATGTAACATATTACATATGCGGGATCCTGATCCGGTATCATATACCCAGGACGTAAAGGACACTGAGAAACAGTTCTATATAATGAACACACCCGAAGATGATGCATCAACATGCACTTTCTTCGTTTGGGCGGCACGGGAATTCTGGTAATCCCCTATTTCCTGCTCTGTCTTATAACAATTATAAGTTGGAGCGGGACCAACGTTCCTCAGCACAGTATAACAAGCGGGTTCGGTCAATACATCCGTATTATTATCTTGATTAAGGCGTGATATGGTCGCTACCTGGAGAGAGAGAGAGAGAAGAAAACACTCAGCATGCGCTCTTGCAAGAATAGATTGGTTATTATTTTATCTAATCAGGATGGCTCCCACTGTTTTTTATCAAATCTTCCTTCAAACCCTAAAAGGAAAAACTAGCCGGGATTAATTACACACTACAAGTTCACCAATCTTTCAGCCAGGCCAGTGTCGGTACTTTGAGGGAGGTCCCCCGTGCTTTCGCATGAACCTAATTACAGTAAACCTCGTTTTCCCAGAGGCGTAACCTCGTTAACACCTTTCTAGACACCTACTTGATCGGCTAATTGTAATGTGTAAAACTCTCCCAGGAGTAACAATTACTCGCAGCGGGTATCGGGATCCAACTATCTCATAGAAGGTATGCAATCTCATTGCAAATTTCAATACTTGAAATTCCCGATAATATTTTGCCCCTAGCGTTCTATGACCTTGACGAATGCCAAACAACCTATAGTCCACTAGTCAAGTTCAAACCGAACATTTCTTGATTGAATTAAACCCACCCGCACGACCCTTGACGAATGCCAAACAACGCCGTACGAATACCCTAATCCAATCTGCATCATATGCATAAGCAGATAAATACTAGTTAGCTACCGCACACTACGCCTTGACGAATGCCAAACTACCGCAGAACGAATACTAACTAGTACTTATCTGAAATGACGGAGGGCTACGACAGTTTTTTGTGAAAACCTATTGCGTAATGAACTTGATATCGTTGTAGAATCAAATGATTTTAAAATGGAATGTTTTTGAGGCTTTTCTAGTTTTGCTAAAGGGGTCACTCCCGGTGAAGGGATCGTCGGCCCTTTCCTTGTCGAATGAGGTGCGGGATATATCATATATATCACTGTGCAAAGCAGAAACTATAGAAGCAATCAAAAGACAAACCGAGGGTTGTAGCATCTGCTAGTTATTGCTAAAGGAGTCACTCCCGGTGAAGGGATCTCGGTCCTTTCCTTATCGAATAAGGTGCAGGATATATCATATATACCGCTGTGCAAAGCAAGAACTGTAGCTACCTGTTTTATTTTTGAAATTCGATTCTACAACATCTTTAGGTTTCTTTTACTTTCATTAATCATATTAATGAAGTCCCATCAATTAAGTACCTAAACATCACAGATAAATACGACGTACACTTATGCCATCCGCATTCGCCTCGATGACCCCTCGTGCACCGTTAGGTTAGGTAACTAACGGCAGAGCGGGGCAGGACTAGCGCGGGTGTAAAACATAAGTAACGTCTATATAATATATCGTATATACTATATACAGTATTTATCACAGAACATCACATGATCACATCACAGATATCGCAGCAGAAGAAACATATGAAATATTTGATATACTAGGACGTCCGTGTTTTCAATACGAGCCAGTATAAAACACGGATTCCACGGTCGCGATGAATAGCCAAACCCACACCCTCAGACCCCTACGAAAGCGGCAAGCAACCCTACCAATTCTAGAGTTAGGGGACCCGGACTCGACTCCTCGAGTTGGTCTCCCACTGGACTCCAGAACCCGGTTACTTGTGCCCTCCTCCTTGGGTCTATCCTAGTGCGGAAAAGTAAATAATATACAAAAGGTGACATCTTCCGCAACCTGGAAGTGCCCCAATAAAAGAATATTACATACAAGTTTTTACATGAATGAAAATGAAAAACACTCATCTCACATAAAAACCCCCCGGCTATTCAAACACGACGATCCAATATAACATATCCAGCAACACATAACATCACATGTCATCAACGTAAGTAAATATGCGCATCCCAATTATCGTTGACATATAGCAACGAAACCGGCGATATCACATATCACACTTACGGTCACAGAAAAGAAAGTGTAAAACTACAACAGTTGGAATCCGCAACCTCTTTAGACATCGCATGCCTAATCAAATGAAATACTTAGACATCACATGCCTAACAATTATAAACCCCGCATTTTAGTCTCATTATCGAAAACACTTTTCAATATCAAGTCGGGCAATTCAACAAGATTCCCGACATCCTGATCGAATACTCGTCGCAAACTTTAGTAGACGGCCGCACCCCCGATACCGTCGACTAAGTGCACCAAGGCGGAACACCGCTACCGCGAGCACCCGAACGGATGCTTTCGGCGACGGGGTTCTCCTACAGTCACTTGGTCGGGGCTAAGGGATATAGCTGTCTATTAAGTTTATCCGGCGAGTATCCGCGTACCGATCAAGTGAGACAAAAGTGCTATATTTATAACATTCATTCAGTTATCTCATAACAACATGTGGATTCCAAATATTGTATTACATTCCAGATAAATAGAAAATGTTAAACTTTCCGATCGAACAATCAAACACCCAAGTTTTCCCGAAACAAATCAACACATGAAATAAGTTTAAAAACATCCAGTTCATGCCTCAGTACCAACGGTCCAGCCGTAGAAGGGTCAAGCCAACGCCTCACATGTGGCACGCCGTACTGCCCCAAACCCGAAGGTTCAAAGGGCAGTTCAAGACGGTCACATAATCGAGTTAAGGTTTGTTTTCTTCTAGAGGGTCCATCGCGTTACTTGCACTACTTAGAACGTTATTAAACCACGGAAAGATCCAACACTTGGAAATTTCCCGACAGGGGAAAAGTGGGTATTTATATCCGGTCGAACTTTTTAACATATTCTAAAATTTCCGGAAAACACATAGACAAAGTTTGATAATCCGATCGAATCTACGAACTCCTAATACAACCCAGAATATTTAACTCTTGAATAAATATTAAAAATTCCCAGAAAATTCAGAACCAAAATATAGGAATTACTGTGCAAAAATTATTGGGCAATGTGACCATACTGCCGCGGAACCGCCGCAGAAGCCATGCTTCTGCCGCTGTTCCGCGGCAGTTTAGATGAATCAGGAGCTCCGTTTTGCACGATAATTCTTAGAACTTCCTGCTGAATTTTTTAAGAATTTTTAATCTGGAAAAAACCCAGTTTTTGAAAAATGTCCAGAAAGCATTTTGGAGTTAGGGTTTCGGTTCGATCGGACTTCTAACTCCGTCTACGCATCGCCTAAGGCTCTAGCTAGGCTCTGATACCACTGTAGGGTTCCTAGGCATGCTAATGAGGTCTCACAAGGCATCAACCATGCCAAATTCAAAAATTTCCGGTGCCTACAAACCCTAATACGGATCGTTAACTAGATTTTAGGCGAAAACGGTAACTAGTTAACACTTAACTATGAGTAAACGGAAAATACAACCTTTGTAGATCCGGTCCTCCACCTCCATAGCTCCGTGATGAAGTCCCCTCGCTGCGATCATCGGATCCCGGGCTCTAGCGTCGGCTTCATCGGAGAAATGGGCGGGCTAGGTCGTCGACTTCGATGCCGAAGATGATCTACGTCAAGGCAACACAAGATCAAGCTTCCACTTCACCAAGTCATGAAACCTGTGAAGAAAACACCCTATACTACTTGGCAAGAGCTAGAGGATGAAGAAATAGGAAGTGGGTTCACTTTAGAATTGTATTTCTCACTCTTTTTCTCAAGTTGCGATTAATGGTAGCAAGGTTTCTTCTTTGTTGAAGAAGAAGAAGAAGAAGAAAGAATATGATAAGTATTTTCCAAATAGAAAATAAAATGAATACTTATCATAATAGAAACCATAGTTAGGTGTAGAGAATGAACCGTGGTTAGGTTGAATGGTTAGGTTAAAGAAAACAAACAAAATGGTCAAGCTTTCAACACTTCAAGAAGTTTCATGAAAGAAACAAAATAATCCACCATTCTATTTATCTTCCAAAATGAATAAATAAATAAATGAATAAGTAAATAAACAAAACCCTAACCATTAACATAACCATGGTTTAATCATACACACAAACTATCATGTATCATCAAACATGATACAATCAATTGCACAAAAATATATCACATATACAATGTGCACAACAAGTGAGAAAATCCTTTTTAAGTGAACAAATATTAGTTAATGCAAAGTAATATATCAAATATATAATTATACATTAAACCATTAAATCAACACTTGATTTAACGATCTGGTCATATCGCATATAACCGACTAATATCCAATGTATCGGCTTATCGAATCAATCCTTGATTCGATAACTAGGTTATATCGCATACAACCAATCGATACATTCATCGCGAGAATAGAATACGATATCACATACACGCATTATTCTCGGTCCCGCACATATCTCATATGCGTTCCTATTTCGTTTCGCTTGAGCCAGGAAACCTCTCTGTAGGACTTTGAAGACTCGTCAATACGCCGGCAGCAGGTGATGATCATATCAAACACCCACAAGCCGCAAGCGGTATGCTAAACGTAACGGCCACCCGGGTATTGAGCGATCGTAAGATCGACAAGCAAGCCCGCTCATACTCCTGTGAATCCGACCAGTAACACTTACCGTACAGTCCGGTCTCGTCGTCTGATATGTCGCATATCTCTCCTAGGGGTGGTAAACGTCAGACCCCAATAGCTCGATAAGTCGTGTCGATATGAGGTCTATAACTGTTCGAGAAACTACTGGTAACACTTACCAGTAAATCTCAGCAACCCTGGCCAGGGATTTCCGGTTATAGCCAATCGAACACAGCGCAACATCAACCCCCTATACCGGGAGAGACGAATCCCCTCCTATCGCTCATTGCCTCCATGTGATTCGGGACTGTACCCAAAAACCACGGTTTTGCATGCCCTCTTGGACATGGTAAGGTGGAAATAAAAGCACAGTGGGAATCACACAAGACTCTATGACGATCTCGGGTCAACAGACTACTCTGTACCAGTGTCACCAGAGAACTGCCATCTGACGTAAGGTATAATACCATCTGGGAGTTCTCGGCGAGTCCGTCCAGTGTACCCTGTCTCCACTGAGCACCCGTATATCATCTCTGATGTCAAACACCAATGGATATGGGATCATCCATCGTCCATCTGTATGGGTCGAGAAGGTATACGCTAGTCTACACTGGTATATCGATGCCCTGTCTCGATACACCTACGACTAGGGACCTTGAAGGATGTACTTATGGACTACCATGTCCCCACTAGTATGATCCGCATCATAGTCCAGGTAGTCAAGTACACATCCTAAGGGTTTTACCAACATGTAACAGAGAGACAATCAGTGTACACGTTAAGGTAAAGAGCAACCAGATAGCATACTATCATGTCGAGCAAGAAAGTCCTCCCTATATATGTCCAAGCATCCACTACAATATACATTCTATGTATAGTAATGGCCTCTAGAGCATACATATAACTAACAAAATCCAATAATGGGGTGTCTCCTTCTAGAAGCTCATTCTTTTGAAATTAGAAGAATGCCCTCATCGTCTATACATACTCGTATTCGTATTTCGAAAAATACGAATACAATGAGACAAGTATAATCCAATAGTATAATACTAGGGTCCGGCTTAAACCAAAGCCCACTAGTATTATCCGTTCGAACATCATCCGTGTAGCCAGTACACGTATGCGATCGAAACCCTGCCGTAAGACCATACGGCCTCTACACCGTGTCGCCTGATCCAGGGAAACTCTCTGTGTGGGTCTCTAAAGACTCGACAGTACGCTGGCAGTTGGTTTAACCACAAGTCCGTCAGCGGCACTAGCTGTACGTAACGGCAACCCACGTACATGTCGAAAAGGAGGCCGACGAGCGAACTCATCTAAATCCCTGCTGAGCCTGTCTGTGACAATTTCCATGCAGTCCAGTCTGTTCGTCTGAGAGTATCGCTATTGGGTTATGCAAGCGCCCTGGCCATCAAACCGTGGCCGATTGCGAAACAATTTTTTTTTAAATCGGCGCTAATACAACCCGCTACCCGGATCTACCATTAACCCTAAACTAACAATATAAAAATATAGGAGTTTAGAATGGTTGTACTGAATGATCCGTGTCCTTCAGTCTTTAACCATCATCCCAAGCTCCTAGAGGCCTCCATGATCAAGCTTGATCTCCGGTCTTCCTCCATCGAAGATAATCCACCTGAGGATTTGTATTCCGAGCTCCTACCTCAATAGCCGAGGTAACTAGGGTACCTAGATTGCTAGTATAGATAGCTTAGATGATGTAGAGTGTGGTGATGGATTAATTTGTTTCATAACACCCTAGGTTTCTCAACACATGAGACTTGAAGGGTGGAGGTAGAAGAAGAAGCTTGAGGATGAGAGTATGAGGAAACTCAAGAAAATGGCTAAGTATTTGTGTTGTTGTGTTGTGAGCAATAATGAAGCCATCCAATAAATTTCTCAAGTCTTCAAAATATCTTAAGTCAACAAAATATCTCAAGGCTCCAAAATATCTCACCACAAACAAAATAACAAGCATGCTAGAATAGTAACTATGAGTCACTACAAAGCCATGCTATAATAAATACAAACAACACCTCATCCTCTCCACCTCATTAACCATTTAATCCTAAATGGTTAAAACTAAATGAGGTGGCATATTCTAGAAGCACCTTGTAATAAATTACAAGAATACCCCTCAACCGTATATACATACCCGCATCCGTATTCCGAAGAATACGAATACAGATAGACGAAAATAATCCAACAATATAATACTAGAATCCGGATCAAACCAAAGCCCACTAGTATTATCCGTCCGAATCATGATACGTGCATAAGTGCACGTATATGATCGAACCCTGCCGTAAAACCATACAGCCTCTACATCGTTTTGCCCGAAGCAGGGAAACCATCTGTGTGGGACTCTAAAGACTCGTCAATACGCTGGCAGTGGGTTTAACAACAAGCATGTCAGCGGTACTAGCTGTACGTAATGGCTACCCATGTATTGAGCGAAAGGGAGGCTGATGAGCAAACTCATCCGAACCCCTGCTGAGCCTGTCCGTGACAATATCCGTACAGTCCGGTATGTTCGTCTAAGACTATCGCATATCGAGTCTAGGGGGTGGATAAAGTCAGACCCCTAATAACAAGACATTTCGTTTCGATATAAAGCCCATCACCAACTGAGAAACTGCTGATCCAAATCAGTAATTCTCGACTACCTTGGACAAGGATTTCTGCTGATGGCCACTCGTGTACAACGCGACATCAAACCCCAATACAGGGAGAGATGAATCCCCGACGATCCACGCACTGCCTCCATGTGGCTCGGAACTGTACCCAACTAAAACCTGTTTGCACGAATCCTTTGAGCTATGGTAGGCTAGTAATCAAAGCACAGTGGGAACTCACACGAGACAAATGACGGTCTCAGGTCGACAGACTAACCTGCACACATGTCACCTGGGAACTGCTATCTGACAATAGGTATAGTACTAACTAGCAGGTTCCCGGCGAGTCCGTCCAGTGTACTCATAACCCAATGAGCACCTGCATACTATCTTAGGTGAACAAACTAACACCAATGAAATACGAGACCTGGCCACCGCCCCTTATTGGGGTCTCGATCAGTATACACTAGTATATTCTGGAGTATCGATGCCCAGTCTCGAAACTCCCACGACTAGGGACAGTTAAGGATGTGCTTATACACCACCCAGCTCCCACGTATATGATCATCATCATAATGCTGGTAGTCAAGCAAGAATCCTATAGGCTCTATCAACATGTGATAGTGATCTGTAATACCATATAAAGGATGTACATGATGATAAAGACAAACCAGATAGCATACTATCATCTTGAGTAAGACTGTTCTATCCATATAGCTCCTCCCTCAATCATCGCAATCGCGTGCCTGCGATTCAATAATTGACTTGAGGCCACTATAGCCAACAATCTCTCACTTGCACTTAAGGCCAATTATTGCGGTGTCGTATACTCACAGCTCGTATGATACCGAACACCCAACTTCTCTACTAATCAGTTTCGCAAAGCTCGTTTGTGAAAGTATTGCGTTAGAGAAATAGCATCAGTGAGTGGATCTGCTCCAATGTTTCTATCTTTATCTCTCTTTATCTCAACTTCGCGGAGAAAGACTATCTCCCGAAATGAGCAATACCTGTCTTAGAATTTGTCTGGATATCTGATGGGACCCAGTCAACAAATGAACTCCAAATCCAACATACTTCTTAGACCGTATCGCCCACTGAACTTAATCAGTATCCTGCGCCATGTGTAACAACCCTAAAACTTCTGTACAAATTTTTTTTTGCAAAGTACAGAAAGGAATACCTTAGACTGAGCACAAGTTATAAATTTAAATTGCTTTTGAACAGAAAGAAAGCATTTGTAGCTCATTGGTAAAGCCTTGCACTGCTGTGACATAGCCCCTGTGTTCAAATCCTCTCAGCCACATAATATTTTTATTGATTTTTCTTTTAAACTTTTAGAAGCCCAACAGTTTGCACGGGCACTACACGTAAAATGAAAAGTCACTGAAAAATCAAACACATGCAAAATAGTATTTATACATTCTAAGACACGTGTCAAAGATCCAAGTACCCTCACCCCAAATTTGGCCGGCGAGATCTTGCCAGGGCCGGAGCCGCCAGGCCCCCCTTAGGTATTTCCTCCAAATTTTTTTCCCTACAACCTTGGACTCCCCCACTAACCTTAGTCTGTTTAATTTCCCTGCATTTATCCAGAAAGTGATAATTCACCTGTATAATCCATTTTAATGCATATTTTTAATTCCATTCTTCATTACCCTAAACCTTAATTTCTCCTATAAATACCACCCTACACTTTGGCCCTCCTTATTCTGAAATCCATTGCCAAAACTCTCTAAAATTTCCAAGTCCCAAAAGTTGAACAAGTGGAGTTAGCCAAGGTCAAAGTTCTGGCGATATTTCGGGACAAATCCGGCGATGACGCGACTCCACGACGCCTTCGAAATATTCCTCTACCTCCCCCTCTATAATCAATCAGTAAGTCCTCTCTCCCCTTCTCCATTTCTAATCTAAAACAATCTCTTTTCAAAATTCGTCGGAAGCGGAGTTATTCCGACTTCCGATTCTCTATTCTTTAAAAATTCAACTTTTCTTAAACAACAAATTTACCATCTTTTCATATATTGTTTAGCAACCATAAAACAACAATTTGACCAAGTTTCAATTCAAAATTGTTAAACAAATTCTATTTCACTTTTTCGGTAAAATACCATCAAGTTTACATACTGTTAGTGTATATGCCCTAGAGGCCATTACTGTATCATACTAGTTTGTATATTACTTAATGGAAGCTTGGGATATTCACCTTGTATATACAATCTTGCTCAAAAAAGTAGTATTCTACTTGGTTTGTTTCTCCTTCAATGTGTACATGTGTTTATTTTATTATATCACCTATACGCATTAGTGGAGCCCTTAGGATCTTTGCTTGATTACCAGCGTTGTGATGGCAGTCACACTAGTGGGGCTGGGTAATCTATAAGCACATCCTTATGCAGGTCCCTAGTCGCAGGACTATCGAGACAGGGCATCGATACTCCGGAGTAGACTAGCGCATGCGCTTCTCATCCCAGTGTGGGAGACGGTCTGTCCCACAGCCGTCAGTACGTCGTACTGGAGATAGTATGCGGGTGCTCGTTGGGTTACGAGTACACTGGACATGACTCGTCGGGAACTGACTGGTTGGTATTATACCTATCGTCAGTTATCAGTTCTCAGGTGACATGAGTACAGCTTAGTCCGCTGACTTGACACTGTCACTTCGCCTCGAGTGTGTTCCCACTGTACTGTGATTACTACCCTACCACGGCTCAAAGGAGTCGTGCAAACAGGTAGTAGTTGGGTGCAGTCTCGAAGCACTTGGAGGCAGTGACGGTTAGACATGATTCGTCTATCCCGGTATTGGGGGTTGACATCGCGCTGTGTCTAGGAGAGCCATTACACGAGTAGTCCCTGGCCAGGGCAAGCGAGATATACTGGTAGGCTTCCAGTGTTATCTCAGGGTGTATTGGGCTTCACTCCGACCCGACTTGTACCGCTATTAGGGGACTGACGTTTACCGCCCCCTAGGCCCGCCATGCGATGTATCAGACGAACAGACCGGACTGTACGGAGACTGTCACAGTCAGACTCAGTAGGAGTTCAGATGGGTTTCACCTCGTCAGTCTTCTTGTCGGCATCTACCTGGGGACCGTTATGCCCAGCTAGTGCCGCTTGCGGTCTGTGGTTAAACCCACTGCCAGCGTAGTGTCGAGTCTTTAGAGTCCCACACAGAAAGCTATTCGCCTTTAGGCAAAAGAGTAGAGATCACATGGTTTTGCGACAGGTCGCATGGTTTTGCGACAGGGTTCAGTCACATCCGTGCACTTGTGCACGTTTAGTGTCCGGACAGTTTACACTAGCGGGCTTTGGTTTAAGCCAGATCCTAGTGTACGTATTGGGATTGGTTTTATCCAGTTTGTATTCGTGTTCCTCGGAACGCGGATGCGGGTGTGTATGCACAGTTGACGGAGAGACAGAGGCAGAGGATTCTTATTAGGGTTGTTGACCGTTGACTGCTGACTATTGACTTTTTGCTCAACCCTAATGAGAATATGATATATGATTAACAATAATATTAATTAAGTATTGTGGTGACATGGTTGTTGAGGGGTTGACTGTGTTGACTTGTTGACTTTGTTGACCGGTTGACTAGGTTGGACTAGTTGACCATCATGATGACAATGGCTATCATTTCATGGCAAATACTTTCACTTGCTTGTTCTCTTGTGAAATATGAGTGCATGAAATGATATAGCCATTTTGACTTAAACCATTTACACAATACTTGATTACTATTTTTGTGATGATGGCTTTGGATTATGTGAGCCAAGAGAGAAAAGTCTGTCTCATTCTATCATTTTCATTCTCTCTCTTGTGTTCTTGAGCTCTCATCTCTTCCTCTTGCTCTCCCTCTCTTTAGTCTATGGTTCACTTGTCTCATGTGTTGAGAACCAAGAACCATAGAGAAAATCCCAACACACTCTCCTCTACTCACTCTAGTTCACAAGGTTTAGCAAACCGAGTGAACTGGTTTCTTCAAAGTTCGAAGAAGAAGCCAAAGGTAGAAGCTTTCAGGTGGATCGATCTTTGGCGCAAGGAGACGACGGGGTGAAGCCGATCCGGACAACCATCGAGTCTTGAAGACGAAGGAGTTCAAGAATGAAAGGTATAACCCCCTAACCGAGTAGTTAACAACTCCTAGTTAGGTTGTTAGTTAGATGTTTAACAAAGATCCGGTTTTGAGTCCATGTTACCGCCTCTAGAAAATTGTTTTTCACCAAATTTCGCATGCACGAAAGTACCGGGAGAGGTAGCATGGACTTACACATACGACGTTACTTTATCGTTTTGCTCATTTTACCTTTAGAAATTGCACGAGGTAATGACCTACCTCATCACAACACTCATCTTGACATAGCATGAGGGCTTTTGTAACAATTTTTGTGGGACAAAACACAGTTTACATTAAAATACCTTAAACTATCAAAACCCGTATTCTTTAAATTATTTTAATTAATTCCTTACAAATAAGCCTCTACAACCCATTTTGGGGAATCCAATCGGGATGGTGCGGGTTATCGCATGTCCTCGGGACTAGTAGAGTGAGACGCAGACCTCCTCACGGAGCATTCGATATCGATGGATTTTTTATTACAATTTTTAAGAAAACGTGATTTCTATTTAATAAATAAATTCTATTTTTATAATTATATATATATAAATATTATCAAAATATCTATTTGAAATATAATATATATTCAATGTTTTCTAATAAAAAGAAAAGAATCACAAAAGATCATGAAAATACCATCACATTCAATACAAGTCAAATTACAAGAAAATACCATCTACTATTCAAAGTTAGATTTATATTCACTAGAATATTTCATTTTGAAAAAATTACAACTACGAAAACCCTAAAGACGATAAATAAATACTTGAGGTTTATTTTGAAAATATATCAAAACTATTTTTCATAAAACCCCCTCAAGTTATATTAATTTATAATAAGGACCCTAGTAAATATAGGTTTAAGCGGGACCAGTTCTCTTGAGCCTCAGGAAGCCGGAGAATATGGGTGCTTGCCTATCTAAGGTAGAAAACCTAAAAACGGTGTTATCAATACGGTAATTGTCTTAGAAAAAGACACAAATCCTACCGTCCATGTGCAGCAGTTACCGATAACATCAAAACTAATTCAGGACTTCAAATCTATTTAAAGAGTCTGACTCAATCTGAGTCCCAGTCTAATCTAAAAACAATCCGAATCGATCTATCCTTGAATATGATTCAAGTACAACTCCAATTCAACATGAATCCATTTATACCAGATTTCAATTTATATCAACATGAACATGATTTGACCGAACCATGGATATACATTTGACTGGTCTACATGACTATCCGTCTATATCCTTTCCATTTACATGAACTACTGAAATCATGGTTTCGGCAAGTCTACATCTATTAAACTGTATTATTTCAGAAAATATAAAATATTATTTTTGTTGGAGATAGTGCCTTCAGAGTCAATTATTGGATCACAGGCACGTGATTGCAATGATTAAGGGAGGACCTATGCCGATAGGACAGTCTTACTCAAGATGATAGTATGCTATCTGGTTTATCTTTATTATCGTGTGCTGCTTTAGGTGACCTTACAGGTCGCTATTACACATTGATAGAGCCCTTAGGATTTTTTCTTGACGTCCAGCAGTATGATGGCGATCATATACGTGGGAGCTGGGGTCTATAAGCACATCCTTTAAAGGTTTTTAGTCGTGGGAGTTTCGAGACAGGGCATCGATACTCCAGAGTAGACTAGTGTATACAGTCGAGACCCCGACGAGGGGCGGTGGCCGGTCTCACAAGCCACTGGTGTCAGTTGGTTCACCTAAGATGTATACAGGTGCTCATTGGGTTATGAGTACACCGGACAGGACTTGCCGGGAACATGCTAGTTTGTCTTATACCTGACGTCAGATAGCAGATCCTTGGTGACATGTGTACAGGTTAGTTCATCGACCTAAGATCGTCATTTGTCTTGTGTGAGTTCCCACTGTACTTTGATTACTACCCTACCACGGCTCAAAGGAGTCGTGCAAACAGGTTTTAATTGGGTACAGTCCCGAGCCACATGGAGGCAGTGAGCGGATCTTCAGGGGTTCGTCTCTCCCGATATTGGGGGTGAGGTCGCGCTGTGTCTAGGAGAGCCATAACACAAAGCCCTCGGCCGAGGCAGGAGATTTACTGGTAGGTATTCCAGTAGTATTTCAGGGTGTTATGGGCTACACTCCGACACGACTTGTACCGCTTTTGGGGGTCTGACTTTTACCAACCCCTAGGCCCGCCATGCGATGCTCATAGACAAACGGACCGCAATGTACGGTTATTGTCACTGACAGGCTCAGTAGGGTGTCAGGATGAGTTCGCTCATCGACGTCCCTTTTGGTCAATACTTGGTAGCCCGTTATGTATGGCTAATACCTCTGATGTGCTAGTGGTTAAATCCACAGCCAAAAGTATTGACGAGTCTTTGGAGTCCCCCACAGACAAATACTCAGGTTTCGGCGAAACACTGTAGAGGCCGTATGGAGATATAGCAGGGTTCGATCAGATACGTGCGGTATTGCACGGATCATGATCGGACGGATAATACTAGCGGGCTTTGGTTTAAGTCGGATCCTAGTATTGTACAGTGTAGATTTTGTCTCATTGCATTTGTATTCGGTCGGAATACAAATGCGGGTATATATATACAGTCGCGGGGTTTTCCTGTAATTTATTACGGGGTCAGTTTTCTGAAGTTGCCAGTTTGTTTTCCGTTTCGGCCATTTTCCTTTGTTTTCTTTCCTTGGCTGAAAGTTGGTGGAGGAGGGCTTATTTGCAAGCATGCAAATTTGATTTGTGGAGGGTGTTATTTGCATGTTGTAGTGTCATGATGGTTCCACCATGCATTGACTTCTTGCTTCATGATTGGGCATCATCACTGCTTGACTTTTGGGTTATGATTAGTTTATGGAGTGTTGGATTTGGTTGGTGATCATTTCCTCTTGTTATCACACTCTCTCTTGCATTATTGATACACCCCCTTGGACTTTTTCCCTCTCTCTCCATTTTTTTGGCCGGCCATTCTCTTGGGGGGGGGGGGCTGTCCAAAAATATTGTGGTGGGGATTTAGATCTTTTATGCTTGCAAAATCCCCAAGTTCATCTACAAAAGGTTCATTTCATTACCTCCACTAAAATGGCAACTTCACACAACTCCATGAGACATAGAGTTCCACACTATTCTACAGCAATCCTTGGACACGTTGACTCGCCAACTTCGTGCCCGAGTTGCCTCGGTCCAGAGGTAGGAGCCCGTAAAAGAACCCGACGATGTGGTGCCCTTCCGACGAGGAGATGAAGACTGGAGATTCCGTGGGGAGATCGGGACGACGACGAGAAGACCGAAGGACACGGATCGCTCGGTATATCTCTCTACCCCTTCTCTAGTTAGCTAGGATTAGATTAATGGCCCGATTCGGGATTTTTGTGCGTGGTGGTGCCGGTTCAAAAGTTAAAGTGAAGTATCGTTTCCTCATTTTGGCCTCGTTCAGACGGCCGGGGCGCCGCCGTGCACTTACACTGGTATCAGAGCCACGCCATTAACCTTGTCTAGCTTGCTCTTGTGTGTTTAAAATTTCGATCGAACAAACATCCAAAAACCGCGTTTTTCATGCATCAGTTTTCTGTCGAATTGTTTTTGGCTCGAAATTTTTTTCAGTACATTGCAGAAATACGTGCAGGGAATTCTAAGCATTCTGTGAAAATTTGGTCGCGTGAACTCACTATTCCACCACGGAACCGCGGCCAAACCCATGCGTTGGCCGTGGTTCTGCCGCCACTTTTACTGTTCAATGCACCAAAATTTTACAGAGAGCTTTTTAGTTGAAAATGGGGTTTTTGGAATGTTCTGTTTGGGCCCAGATTTCTTTGAGTGCTACAGTTGTGCTTGGGGCCCACTTCGGGAATTTTTTGATCGATCGAAAAGTTTAAACATGTTAGTTCACAGTATTTACATTATATCTGCGACCGTGAATGTCATTTGATCGGTAAATCCTGTCTAACTGCTATAGCCCTTTTAGACGGATTTGCGAACGTGACATTCACGTTGATGTTCTGTGTTGTGCTGTGATGTTGCGGATTGTCGTGGTGGATAGCCTGGATGCAATGGTAGTACAGTTTGGTTTATTATGTAAATTTGATATTGCGGGGCGAGCCTCCGATATGTGGACTGTCGTCACTGCCTGTTTGTATATTATTCTTTTGGGGCACGACCGGGCTGAGGTCGATGTACCCATTGTATGTATATTTTACTTTCTGTACTAGGATTACCCCGCGGAGGGATGCACGGATAGCCGGGTTCTAGAAGGAAACGGGCCCGCATCTCATGGTGTTGAGACGAAGGGAGCTTCACTCTAGAATTGGCGGGCTATTCGCCGCACTCGTAGGGGGTACAGGTTGACCCAAGGAGGGGTGCTAAAGTTACCGGATTCCGTGAAGTGCTGGGTGGTCCATTCACGTTGCTGAAGGGGCTGCCTCGCTTCAGGTTTTGGCGGGTAACTTGCCACGCCCGTAGGGGTCTAGGATTTCATTGCACAGGCTATCCACACGACCAGGGGAACGTCGGGTTTCAGTAGCGGCACTGTGAAACCCGGGCATCCCAGATATCTGTATTGTTCTGTGATGCTTATTACATTTCTGTGATGTTGCATTTTATCACGCCTTGAGCGAATATTATATATTGATATATATACTAGTAGTTGTTGTATATGTTTTGCATCCGCGCTAGTCCAGTCCCCGCTCTGTCGTTAGTTAAGTAACATAACGGGTAATGACGGGACCCAGTGGCGAATGCGGATGGCATATACGTACATCATTATTTTCGTTCTTTATTGGTGTGATCAATTGATGGGACTGCGTTGATTCAGATCAATGCAAGCTAAACAAACCTATTCTGATGTTGTTGGAACAATTTTTCAAAAAGATGTTATTGCAAGGACATTCACTTTTGTTTTGCACAGTGGTATTCGGTTATGAATATCCAGCACCTCAGTCGACGAGGCAAGGGCCGAGATCCCTTCACCGGGAGTGACTCATTGGACAGAAGTTTGCGTCAGGGCAATAACTTCACTATAGTCGTTTACTTTTGCTTTGCATCGTAGTATTCAGTTGGAATATCCTGCACTTCATTCTACGGGGAAAGAGCCAAGATCCCTTCACCGGGAGTGACCTCTTTAGCAAAGGTTTTCGTCGCTATATTTTTCTAAAAAGCTATCCGGTTCCTTCAACGATATCAAGTTCATTACGTTAAAGGTTTTTCGCAAAAAACCATTCGTAGCCTTCCGTCATTTCAGAAAGGTAGCACTTAGTATTCATGCTATGTATGTTGGCCTTCGTCAAGGCATAGTGTATGGTAGCTATTTGTTACTTTTCTGCCGCATAGATAGATGTGTTGGTTTGGGACAGTCGTACTACTATTTTGGCCTTCGTCAAGGGTATGTACGGGTGGGTTCAAATTAACCCGGATAATGACGGGTAGAACTTGACATGTGACTTATGATATGTTGGCCTTCGTCAAGGTCATAAGAGCATGGGGCAAAAATCACATCGGGAGTTTCTAAAGAAACTGAAACTTGCCAGATATGCGCATACCGTGAGCGGATTCCGTCACGTTATCATGCGATGATAGATGGATCCCGATTCCTACAGATGAGTTGGTTTACTCCTCGGGTGATCCCGACTAATTCTTCTTTCAGGTTTGGAGGAGAATTTGACGGTACAGTGGGAGGTTTCCTGATTAGATAAATTGGTAACCATTTTGATCTAGGTTAGAGTGCACGCTGAGTGTTTCTTTTCTCTCTCTCTTTGGCAGCGACCATGACCCGACCCTAAGACTATGACTCAGTGACCAAAATTAACCGAACCTTCTTATAAGACTGGCTTTTGGATTGTCCGAGTTGCATACCTCATTGCCACTCCTACTTTTACCCTTTTCTCCAGGACACCCCGTATTACTATGAACGTCCACTTCCATTGGATAAAACCATCGTATGGTTATATACGAACTCGAAGGAATTTATTCGAGGTTGGTTTCTGGTTCTGGAGAAAACGAATAGGACTATTCAGTTGTCTTTTCCTTTTACCTTCTCTCAGGTTGCGAGTGCCCCATAGATTAGGGGATAGTACACCTATTACGCAAATTGGATAGTCTTCTTCCAAACCATAGGTAGGTGCCGACCGGTAGGGAATGAAGAAAGCCGATTAGCCTAAGTATGGTGTACAGAAGGTATTAAGTTAAGACAAATGAAGGGATTAGAAGGAGGGCAAAGTAAATTGCGACTGCTATTCATGACCAAACCAAGTATTTCATTACCACTCCCACTTCACCTTTGTATTTCTCCAGAACACTCCGTATCACTACGAAGATCCACAGTTTATTGGATACTCCATCGTATGGTTATATACGAACTCGAAAGGAACTTGTTCCAGTTCGGGGATGGATTCTGGTTCAGGAGAAATAGGAATAGGGTTTATTTGGTTGTCTTTTATCTTCACCTTCTCTCCCATTGTGAGTGCTCCTAGGATTAGGACAGTACACCCATTATGCTTATTGTATAGTCTTCTTCCAAACCATAGGCTGGTGCCGAACGGTAGGGAAGGAAGAAAACCATTTGGCCTAAAGGGGTGTACAGAAGGTAATGACTAAAGACATATGAAGGGATGTGGAGAGATGGCATAGAAATATACGGTTACAGTTGTGAATCTGGATAATGGAAGAAGCATTACTAGGAATACCCAGATACCCCAACGAAACATTTCAATGTTTCATTTTCACTGTGTACTGTTAATGGAAAACTGATTTCCCAATTAGACACTTGCTCAGGGTATGTATTTACCAGGTTTGATTCTCACATGTGTATGGTTTTATAGATGATGAGTGGGAGTAAGTCATTGGGAATTGGGTGATCATCCTCATTATATCGGGATTTGTTGTAATCGGTGATATTTGAGGAAGTCGCCTGGGTTGTTTGCCGGACGGCAAATATTTGGTTTTGAATATCCGCTGTTATGCACCAATTTCAAATTGATATATCTGTACGTCTATTTTTATAGAGTGAGATATACCTTTTTGAAATTATGTCCATGACATTTACCTATATCAGTGGATGGTTAGGTAAGGAGCATTAAACAGCGGTGTAATTCTTCTCAACCATAAGTACAGTTTTCAACCTACGACGCATAGGGTTTGAGTTATTCGACTCAGGGGACTCATACAGATGATTGTATATTGTCCAGTGTCCATTAGGACAGAGGGGTTGGTCCTCGTACTATATTCGGTTTACTTATGACTTCTCTACTTTTTAGACGAGTGTTTCGTAGAAACGCAAGGTCCGATTTTTGAGAAGTTATAGGTATAAGAGTAAAGTAGATAACCAGTTATTGCAAGTATCGGGATTCTTCAAGGTGATCGAAGATGTAGATACCTGTGTATGGTATTCAGTTGATAGTAATGATTAAGAGAACTTGCTTCTCTTTCAGGTTACTCATAATTAGAAGCACTCCTAAGTTGAGTAACGCTGATCGGCCTCCTTCCATTTAGTTGACATGCACTGGAGACAGTTGCATGATTTGAATCTGGTTCCAATTAAATCAGTGCCTCTGTTTCTATATTGGATATAGAACGGTTCATATCTTAACGATGTTAAGGTACGGGGAGTTTTCCGGCTTATGCTTAAAACCAGACTCTGGATAACTCAAGGCACGTTTCTGTAATGGCTGTTTGTGGGTTGACTAAGGCTATGACGAGGGTTGACTTTCTACCATCTGGAAGATCAATAGTGATATTGTTCTATACTCGCCACAGTTTTAATAAAAATGGATTTTTTCAGAAAACAGTAGTGGGAGTATGGTAGAACTGGAAGTGATTCCAGAACCGCAAACGATTACTGAAAATTTGATAAGAACCTAAAGATTCAATCTAGTTTGACATTCCATTAGCCACTCCGCAGATATGGTGGGTAACCTCAGGCACCCGAGAGGTACTTCGGTAGCCTCAAAGACGGTGGAAGGGAGGTTCTTGTTTACCCTGACTTGCCATTGCTGTTGTTCCAGACAGTGATACCCGGTAGGAGGATGAGTATAGCATCTTTTTAAATAAGCTTTAGAAGTGCACGTGTATATGATTCTACCAGAGGGTTGTCGTAGTCAGTGGGAGCAGCGGAAGCATTGGTGGACAAGTGGCTTATGTCTATTTATAGGCTAAAGCAGATGTAGCGGAGATAGATCATCTATTTCTGATATGACAGTCATAGGTTTGACTTCATCAGAATAGGGGATGGATCTGTTAAGAAGGTAGTAGGGTGTGATGTCCTGGTATTTGGATGACATACACAGAGTAGGAAGTGATGTTCCTATACTACGATCGGTTATACTTTGGTTGTCACACAGTGGTTTCTCCACATAGGACTTGGATATTATATCAGACATTCTGGTCACTAGATCTATGGTTTTAGATCTAGATTTGGGTGGTTTCCCAATCTGGGTACTTAGACAGCATTCTAAAGGTTTTTAGAATGGACGACTCCTGGCACGGTAGTATACCTGCAGGTGAGGGAGTCACCATCTCTAAAGGTGTCTTACAGACTAAAGGGGAGAGGGATGCGCATGATTGGCAGATCACTTGCTTAGGCAATTGAGTCAATCATGAGATGTCAAGTACCACACCAGATGTTGTTTTTGCAATAGGTGCAATAAGTTGATATTGATCCAATCCTGGAGAAACATTCGGAAGCAGTTTTAGAACATAAGTGGATGTTCTAGGGATATGATAACGACAGCCTCATTCGAGAGACAGTTATCATTCAAGGCTTCCAAGGTGACCTGGATGACAGAGTGGCTGTCAGAGTTATAGTTTCCCCTCTGACGAGGGGCGGTAGTTTGGACAGGAGGTCCAAGCGGATACTGAGGGAGGCATGGCTCAGGATACTGATTAAGTTCAGTTGACGATACAGTCTAAGAAGTTTGGATTTGGAGTTCATTTATGAGCTAGGTCCTATCAGATATCCAGATATATTCTAAGACAGGTATTGCTCATTTCGGGAGATGGCTTTCTCCGCGAACTTGAGATAAAGAGACACATAGAAAGAAACATCTGAGCGGATCCACTCACTGAGGCTATTCCTCGAGTGCATTAGTTTCGCAAACGAGTTTTGTGAGACTGATTAGTAGAGGAGTTGGGTGTTCGGTATCACACAGGCTGTGAGTATGCGACATCGCAATAATTAGCCTTGAGTGCAAATGGGAGATTGTTGGAGATAATGCCCTCAGAGTCAATTATTGGATCACAGGCACGCGATTGCAATGATTAAGGGAGGACCTATGCCGATAGGACAGTCTTACTCAAGATGATAGTATGCTATCTGGTTTATCTTTATCATCGTGTGCTTCTTTAAGCGACCTTACAGGTCGCTATTACACGTTGATAGAGCCCTTAAGATTCTTGCTTGACGGCCAGCAGTATGATGGCGATCATATACGTGGGAGCTGGGGTCTATAAGCACATCCTTAAAAGGTCCTTAGTCGTGGGAGTTTTGAGACAGGGTATCGATACTCCAGAGTAGACTAGTGTATACAGTCGAGACCCCGACATGGGGCGGTGGCCGGTCTCACAAGCCATTGGTGTCAGTTGGTTCACCTAAGATGTATACAGGTGCTTATTGGGTTATGAGTACACCGGACAGGACTCGCCGGGAACATGCTAGTTGGTCATATACCTGATGTCAGATAGCAGTTCCCTGGTGACATGTGTACAAGTTAGTTCATTTACCTAAGATCGTCATTTGTCTCGTGTGAGTTCCCACTGTACTTTGATTACTACCCTACCACGGCTCAAAGGAGTCGTGCAAACAGGTTTTAATTGGGTACAGTCCCGAGCCACATGGAGGCAGTGAGCGGATCTTCAGCGGTTCGTCTCTCCCGGTATTGGGGGTGAGGTCGCGCTGTGTCTAGGAGAGCCATTACACAAAGCCCTCGGCCGAGGCAGGAGATTTACTGGTAGGTATTCCAGTAGTATCTCAGGGTGTTCTGGGTTACACTCCGACACGACTTGTACCGCTTTTGGGGGTCTGACTTTTACCAACCCCCTAGGCCCGCCATGCGATGCTCATAGATGAACGGACCGGACTGTACGGATATTGTCACTGACAGGCTCAGTAGGGTGTCAGGATGAGTTTGCTCATCGATGTCCCTTTTGGTCAATACCTGGTAGCCCATTACGTTTGGCTAATACCTCTGACGTGCTAGTGGTTAAATCCACAGCCAAAAGTATTGACGAGTCTTTAGAGTCCCCCACAGACAGTTTCTCAAGTTTCGGGCGAAACGCTGTAGAGGCCGTATGGAGATATGGCAGGGTTCGGTCAGATACGTGCGGTATTGCACGGATCATGATCGGACGGATAATACTAGCGGGCTTTGGTTTAAGCCGGATCCTAGTATTGTACAGTGTAGATTTTGTCTCATTGCATTTGTATTCTGTCGGAATACAAATGCGGGTATGTATATACAGTCGTGGGGTTTTCCTGTAATTTATTACGGGGTCAGTTTTCTGAAGTTGCCAGTTTGTTTTCCTTTTCGGCCATTTTCCTTTGTTTTCTTTCCTTGGCTGAAAGTTGGTGGAGGAGGGCTTATTTGCGAGCATGCAAATTTGATTTGTGGAGGGTGTTATTTGCATGTTGTAGTGTCATGATGGTTCCACCATGCATTGACTTCTTGCTTCATGATTGGGCATCATCATTGCTTGACTTTTGGGTTATGATTAGTTTGTGGAGTGTTGGATTTGGTTGGTGATCATTTCCTCTCATTATCACACTCTCTCTTGCATTATTGATATACACACACCCCTGGACTTTTTCTCTCTCTCTCCATTTTTTTGGCCGGCCATTCTCTTGGGGAGGGGGGCTGTCCAAAAATATTGTGGTGGGGATTTTGATCTTTTATGCATGCAAAATCCCCAAGTTCATCTACAAAAGGTTCACTTCATTACCTCCACTAAAAGGGCAACTTCACACAAGCCCATGAGACATAGAGTTCCACACTATTCTACAGCAATCCTTGGACACGTCGAATCGCCAACTTCGTGCCCGAGTTGCCTCGGTCCAGAGGTGGGAGCCCGTAAAAGAACCCGGCGATGTGGTGCCCTTCCGACGAGAAGATGAAGACCGGAGATTCCGCGGGGAGATCGAGACGACGACGAGAAGACCGAAGGACACGGATCGCTCGGTATATCTCTCTACCCCTTCTCTAGTTAGCTAGGATTAGATTAATGGCCCGATCCGGGATTTTTGTGCGCGGTGGTGCCGATTCAAAAGTTAAAGTAAAGTATCGTTTCCGCATTTTGGCCTCGTTCAGACGGCCGGGGCACCGCCGTGCACTTACAATTTTGGAATTTAATATTAAAATAATAATTTTCCCGAAAACTGCCTGATTTGCGAAATTAGGGTTTTCGAAAAAGGGTATAAATATATACCAATAATTATGAAATAATTGGAAATTAAAATGATTTATTCATTTAAAAATATATTTAAAGGATTTGTCATTTTTAAAATTTATTATATGCAGTTTTGATAAAAACCCGATTAGTGCACTGCTAACTGCGATTAAGCCAAATCCGTGTTTCTACAGTTTTTCATGGTTAGTGCACCATGACATGTTACATGTTATTTCATTTGTGTTGTTTTATTTGGGTGTATGTGTTATTGGTGAGAAAAGAAAGGGAAAAAGGTGTCATGATGATTGAGGAGAGAGAGAGGGGACATAATGATGAGAGTGAGCATGCTTGGAGAGAGAGAGTGAGAATAATTGAGAGAGGGGGGGGCTGCCTCATATCTTATCCCCACCATTTTTGGCATCTCCTTCTTCTTCTTCCTCACCCTCATCTCCCTCCACCTTCAACCCCTAAATACACCTCCAAAACTCCATCAAAACCCTAAACCCCTATCACTAAAAAAGATCCCCTCTTCATGCTCATCACATTGAACCAAGCAAAGTGGGATTTTGACAACTTTGGGACTTCTAGGGTTTGCTTAAGTGCCATCCATGAGGTATAATTTCTTCCATTTGTTTAGTTTCAAGTTTTCCTAGCTTTTTGTTTAAGTTTAGAGTTCGTTTAGTGATGGATTGGTGATACTTAGAAATCCTGGTGAGGGTTTGAGTGAAATTGTGGATAGGTGATATTTGAGTGGCTGTTTAAGACCTGGAGTTCAGTATAGAAACCAAAATACGGATTTAGGATTTTGTCCATGTCGGTTTTGTGAGGATATAGGGTATGTTGGGAAATCTGGAGCAACCCGGGGACTTTCTGAGCTCAGCAAACAATACCAGAGGCCTAATTACCACACTAGGAACCCACTGTCGAAGTACGAGGCCCTTCCATCATGTCTTGGCCGAGGAGGCCGGAATTACTGTCTATGTGGCCAGCCATGTGTAGGTATTTGGTGCCCAGATTGTTCCAGTAGCTCAATAACATCATGTATAGCACCCTAGACTTGTTTGTGCAACCCCTTTTGGCCCGAGTCAAAATTTGGGAACACATTAGTGTGATTTTTGGATAGGTTTTCCGTATTTCGAATGATGAGTTTTGATATTTGGATTTGTATTTGGTTGTTGAATATTTGTGTAAGTGCACGGCGGCGCCCCGGCCGTCAGTCCGACGGCCAAATGCGGAAACGGTGATAAACTTTAATTTTGCGGACTTTGCAAACCGGCACCACCGCGCACTAAACCCCGGATCGGGCCATTAAACTAGATCTAGCTAACAACAAGACGGGTTAGAGATATACCGAGTGATCCGAGTCCTCCGGTCTTCTCGTCGTCGTCCCGATCTCCCGCGGATCCTCCGGTCGTCGCCTCCTTGCCGGAAGGGCACCACATCGCCTGTATCTTTTACGGGCTCCCACCTCAATACCGAGGCAACTCGGGCGCGAAGTTGGCTAGCCGACGCGCCCAAGATTTGCTGTAGAATAATGTAGAAACTTGTCTCTTTGGGGTTTAGGATAGTTGCCATGATGGAGGAAGTGCACAAGGAATTTTTCATGGATGGATGCTTAAGAGAAATGAGCATGCAAAATCAAATGAGCTCGACCAGAGAAAATGCTCACTGGAATGAATGAATGAACTCACACTCAACTCAAAGCAACCAAATTAATATATATTAATACACAAAGCCCCCAAAACCAATCCAGCACACTCATTTTCATTCATTCCCTCACTTAAGGAAATAAACCCTTTTACATGTTTCAACCTCCTGCACACTCCCATTAATTAATCAAGAAGGAAAATTTTCACCTAAAAAAATATTCCTCACTCCATGCCCAAACAGTGGCCGGCCAATTCCAATTTCCATCACAATAAATAAAACCCATACCACCATCTAATCAAACAGTGGCCGGCCATATCCAAATTCCACTCAAACAGTGGCCGGCCCTACCACTAAAACCCATACTCATTAAATTCCATCATATCAAACCTTTTGCAATAAACCCCCTCCTCAAAGTGTTATTTGCAAACTTGCAAATAACCCCCTCCATCGGAAAAGTCCGGCCGGGAAAGAACAAAGGAAAACCGGCCGGAACGGAATGCAAACTGGCAACCCCAGAAAACTGGTCCCATAATAAATTACAGGAAAACCCCGATACTGTGCATACACACCCGCATTTGTATTCCGACTGAAATACAAATGCAAAGAGACAAAACTACACTATCAAATACTAAGATCCGGCTTAAGCCAAAACCGGCTAGTAAAAACCGTCCGATCACCATCCGTGCAATACCGCACGTATCTGATCGAACCCTGCCATATCTCCATACGGCCTCTACAGCGTTTCGCCCGAAAGCTTGAGTAACTGAATGTGTGGTGGACTCTAAAGACTCGTCAATACTATGGCTGTGGATTTAACCACTAGCACGTCAGAGGTATAAGCCAATACGTAACGGGCCACCAGCTATTGACCAAAAGGGACGTCGATGAGCGAACTCATCCTGACACCCTACTGAGCCTGTCAGTGACAATATCCGTACAGTCCGGTCCGTTCGTCTATGAGCATCGCATGTCGGGCCTAGGGGGTTGGTAAAAGTCAGACCCCCAAAAGCGGTACAAGTCGTGTCGGAGTGTAGCCCAGAACACCCTGAGATACTACTGGAATACCTACCGGTAAATCTCCTGCCTTGGCCAAGGTCTTCGTGTAATGGCTCTCCTAGACACAGCGCGACCTCACCCCCAATACCGGGAGAGACGAACCCCTGAAGATCCGCTCACTGCCTCCATGTGGCTCGGGACTGTACCCAACTAAAACCTGTTTGCACGACTCCTTTGAACCGTGGTAGGGTAGTAATCAAAGTACAGTGGGAACTCACACGAGACAAATGACGATCCCCAGGTCGATGAACTAACCTGTACACATGTCACCAGGGAACTGCTATCTGACGTCAGGTATAAGACCAACTAGCATGTTCCCGGCGAGTCCTGTCCGGTGTACTCATAACCCAATGAGCACCTGTATACATCTTAGGTGAACCAACTGACACCAGTGGCTTGCGAGACCGGCCACCGCCCCTCGTTGGGGTCTCGACTGTATACACTAGTCTACTCTGGAGTATCGATGCCCTATCTCGAAACTCCCACGACTAGGGACCTTTTAAGGATGTGCTTATAGACTACCAGCTCCCACGTATATGATCGCCCTCATACTGCCGGTAGTCAAGCAAGAATCCTAGGGGCTCTATCAACGTGCAATAGCGACATGTCATGTCACCTAAAGCAGTACACGATGATAAAGGTAAACCAGATAGCAAACTATCATCTCGAGTAAGACTGTTCTACCGGGATAGGTCCTCCCTCAATCATTGCAATCACGTGCCTGTGATCCAATAATTGACTCTGAGGGCACTATCTCCAACAATCTCCCACTTGCACTCAAGGCTAATTATTGCGATGTCGCATACTCACAGCCCGTGTGATACCGAACACCCAACTCCTCTACTAGTCAGTCTCACAAATCCTGTTTGCGAAACTCTTGCGTTCGAGGAATAGCCTCAGCGAGTGGATCCGCTCTGAAGTTTCTTTCTATGTCCCTCTATATCTCATGTTCGCGGAGAAAACCATCTCCCGAAATGAGCAATACCTGTCTTAGAGTGTCTGGATGTCTGATGGGACCGAGCTCATAAATGAACTCCAAATCCAAACTTCTTAGACTGTATCGTCAACTGAAATTAATCAGTATCCTGCGCCATGCCACCCTCAGTATTGCCTTGGACCACCTGTCCAAAATACTGCCCCTCGTCAGAGGGAAAACTATAACTCTGACGATCACCCTGTCGTCCATGTCACCTTGGAAGCCTGGAATGATAACTGTCTCCCAAATGAGGCTGTCGTTATCATATCCCTAGAACATCCACTTATATTCTAAAACTGCTTCCGACTGTTTCTCCAGGATTGGATCAATGTCAACTTATTGCATCTAGTGCAAGAACAACATCTGGTGTGGTACTTGACATCTCATGATTGACTCAATTGCCTAAGCAAGTGATCTGCCAATCATGCGCATCCCTCTCCCCTTTAGTCTATAAGACACCTTTAGAGAGGGTGACTCCATCACTTGCAGGTACATTGCCGTGCCAGGAGTCGTCCATTCTAAATACTCTTAGAATGCTGTCTAAGTACCCTGATTGGGAAACCACCCAAATCTAGATCTAAAACCATAGATCTAGTAACCAGAATGTCAGATATAATGTCCAAGTCCCATATGGAGAAGCCACTGTGTGACGACCAAAGTATAACCGATCGTAGTATAGGAATATCACTTCCTACTACCTTCTCAACAGATCCATCCCCTATTCTGATGACGTCAAACCTATGACTGTCACATCAGAAATAGATGATCTATCTCCGCTATATCTGCTTTAGTCTATAAATAGACATAAGCCTGATGTCCACCAATGCTTCCGCTGCTTCCACTGACCACGACAACCCTCTGGCAGAGTCATATAGACATGCACTTCTAAAGCTAGTTTAGAACGACGCTATACTCATCCTCCCACCGGGTCTCGCAGCCTGGAACAACAGCAATGGCAAGTGTGGGTAAACAAGAACTTCCCTGTCACCGTCCTTGAGGCTACCGGAGTACCTCTCGGGTGCCTGAAGTTACCCACCGTATGTGCGGAGTGGCCAATGGAATGTCAAATCAGATTGAATCTTTAGGTTCCTTATCAAATCTTCAGTAATCGTTTGCGGTTCTGGAATCACTTCCAGTTCTACCATACTCCCACTACTGTTTTCTGAAAAATAACCATTTCGTTTAAAATGTGGCGAGTTTAGAACAATATCACTATTGATCTTTCTTATGGTAGAAAGTCAACCCTCGTCATAGCCTGGGTCAACCCACAAACAGCCATTACAGAAACGTGCCTTGAGTTATCCAGAGTCTGGTTTTAATCATAAGCCGGACAACTCCCCGTACCTTAACAATGTTAAGATATGAACTGTACTATATCCAATATAGAACCAGAGGCACTGATTTAATTGAACCAGATTCAAATCATGCAGCTATCTCCAGTGCATGTCAACTAAATGGAGAGAGGCCGATCAGCGTTACTCAACTTAGGAATGCTTCCAATTACGAGTAACCTGAAAGAGAAGCAATTTCTCTTTATTATTACTATCAACTGAATACCATACACAAGTATCTACATCTTCGATCACTTTGAAGAATCCCGATACTTGCAACACCTGGTTCTCAACTCTATTCAAATATCTATAACTCCTCAAAACTTAGACCCTGTGTTTCTACGAAACACATGTCTAAGAACTAGAGAAGTTAAAAGTAAACAGAATATATTATGAGGACCAACCCCTCTGTCCTAATGGACACTGGAAAACATACAATACTCTGTATAAGTCCGCCGAGTTTAACAACTCTTTCACTGTGTGTCGTAGGTTGAAAACTGTACTTATGGTTAAGAAGAATTACACCGCTGTTTAATGCTCCTTACCTAACCATCCACTGATATAGGTAAATGTCATCGACATAATATCAAAAGGTATATCTCACTCTATGAAAATAGACGTACAGATATATCAATTTGAAATTGGTGCACAACAGCGGATATTCAAAACCAAATATTTGCCGACCGGCAAACAGCCCAGATGATCTCCTCAAATATCACCGATTACAACGAATCCCGATATGATGAGGATGATCACCTAATTCCCAATAACTTACTCCCACTCATCATCTGTAAAATCATACAGATGTGAGAATCAAACCTGGTAAATACATACCCTGGAGCAAGTGTCTAATCAGGAAATCAGTTTTCTTTTAACAGTACACAGTTGAACTGAAACATTGAAATGTTTCGATGGGGTTTTCTGGTATTCCTAGTAATGCCTCTACCATTATCCAGATTCACAACTATAACCGTATAATTCTTTGCCACCTCTCCAAATCCCTTTATATGTCTTTAGTCATTACCTTCTGCACACCCCTTTAGGCCAATTGGTTTTCTTCCTTCCCTACCGTTCGGCACCAGCCTATGGTTTGAAAGAAGACTATCCAATAAGCATAATGGGTGTACTGTCCTGGTCCTAGGAGCACTCGCAATGCGAGAGAGGGTGAAGATAAAAGACAACCGAATAAACCTTATTCCTATTTCTCCTGGACAAGGATCCATCCCCGAACTGGAACAAGTTCCTTTCGAGTTCGTATATAACTATACGATGGAGTATCCAATAAACTGTGGATCTTCGTAGTGATACGGAGTGTCCTGGAGAAATACAAAGGTGATTTAGGATTGGCGAAGAAATACTTGGTTTGGTCGTGAATATCAGTCGCAATTTACTTTGCCCTCTTACTAATCCCTTGCTTTGTCTTAATCTTAATACCTTCTGTACACCATCGTTATGCTAATTGGTTTTCTTCATTCCCTACCGGTCGGCACCAGCCTAAGGTTTGGAAGAAGACTATCCAATTTGCGTAATAGGTGTACTATCTCCTAAACCAAGGAGTACTCACAACTTGAGAGAAGGTAAAAGGAAAAAGACAACTGAATAATCCTATCCGTTTTCTCCAGAACCAGAAACCATCCTCGAATAATTCCTTCGAGTTCGTATCTAACCATACGATGGTTTTGTCCAATGGAAGTGGACGTTCGTAGTAATACGGGGTGTCCTGGAGAAAAGGGTAAAAGTAGGAGTGGCAATAAGGTCTACAACTCTGACAATCCAAAAGCCAGTGTAAAGAAGGTTCGGTCAACTTGGTCACTGAGTCAAAGTCTAGGGTCGGGTCAATGGTCGCTGCCAAAGAGAAAGAGAAAAGAAACACTCAGCGTGCACTCTAACCAAGATCAGAATGGTTACCAATTTATCTAATCTGGAAACCTCCCACTGTACCTCAAATTCTTCTCCAAACCTGAAAGAAGAATTAGTCGGGGTCACCCGAGGAGTAAACCAACTCATCAGTGGGAATCGGGATCCAACTATCATCGCATGATGACGTGACGGAATCCGCTCACGGTATCACACTCCAGAAGGTATGCGCATATCTGGCAAGTTTCAGTTCTTTTGAAACTCCCGATGTGATTTTTGCCCCATGCTCTTATGACCTTGACTTTGGCCAACAAATCATAAGTCACATGTCAAGTTCTGCCCGTCATTCTCCAGGTTAATTTGAGCCCATCCGTACAAGCCCTTGACTTTGGCCAACAAGGCTATACGACTGCCCCAAACCAACGCATCTATCTATGCTGCATATGAATAACCAACAGCTACCAAACACTGTGCCTTGACTTTGGCCAACAAACACAGCTTGAATACTATTGACTACCCATATGAAACGACGGAGGGCTACGAATGGTTTCTGGCGAAAACCTCTAACGTAATGAACTTGATATCGTTGAAGGAACGGATAGCTTTTTAGAAAATATAGTGACGAAAACCTTTACTAAAGAGGTCACTCCCGGTGAAGGGATCTCGGCTCTTTCCCCGTAGAATGGGGTGCAGGATATTCCAAATGAATACCGCGGTGCAAAGCAAAAGTAATCGGCTATAGTGAAGTTAATGCCCTGACGCAAACTTCTGTCCAAGGGGTCACTCCCGGTGAAGGGATCTCGGCCCTTGCCTCGTCGACTGAGAAGCAGGATATTCTAAATGAATACCACGATGCAAAACAAAAGTGAACGTCCTTGCAATAACAGCTTTTTGAAAAGTGTTCCAACAACATCAGATTAGGTTTGTTTAACTTGCATTGATCCGAATCAACGCAGTCCCATCAATTGATCACACCACAAAGAACGAAAATATACTGACGTACGTATATGCCATCCGCATTCGCCACTGGGTCCCGTCATCACCCGTTAGGTTAGCTAACTAACGGCAGAGCGGGGACTGGACTAGCGCGGATGAAAAACATATACAACATCTACTAATATATATACCAATATATAGTATTTCGCTCAAGGCGTGATAAGAAATGCAACATCACAGAAATGTACAGCATCACAGAACAATACAGATATCTGGGATCCCCGGGTTTCACAGAGCCACTACTGAAACCCGACGTTCCCCTGGTCGTGTGGATAGCCTGTGCGATGAAATCCTATACCCCCTACGAGTGCGGCGAATAGCCAGCCAATCCTGGAGTGAAGCCCCCTCCGTCCCAATGCCATGAGATGCGGGCTTGTTGCCTTCAAGAACCCGACTATCCGTGCACCCCTCCGCGGGGTAATCCTAGTACAGAAAGTAAAATATACATACAACGGGTACATCGACCGCAACCAGGTCGTGCCCCAAAAGAATAATACAATCCGGCAGTGACGGCAGTCCACAAGTCGGACGCTCGCCCCGCAATATCAAATGTACATAATACAACAGAAACTGTACTAGCATTGCATCCAGGCTATCCCCACGACCGATCCGCAACATCACAGCAAAACACAGAACATCAACGTGAAAGTCACGTTCGCAAATCCGTCTAACCGGGCTATAGCAGTTAGACCGGATTTACCGATCGAGTGACATTCACGGTCGCAGATATAATGTAAATACTGTGAAAAATGTGTTTAAAATATCCGATCAATCAAATTTTAACAAGTGGGCCCCAAGTATTACTGTAGCACATCCAGAAATTCTGGGCCCAAAATTAATGTTCCAAAATACCTATTTTCTCCCCTGAAGCCCACTGGAAAAAGTTGACCCATTGACCTCTCCAGATTGCGGCGGAACCGCGGCCCAAAGTGGGGTTTGGCCGCGGTTCCGCGCTCTGGCTAAGAGATCACTGTGTCGAATTTTCCCATTACTCTTAGAACTTCCAGTACATGTATTTTCTATAACCTGAAAAATTTTTAGAGACCAAAAAATTTCAACAGAAAACTGTCGTGAAGAAAATACGGGTTTTGGGACATTTGATCGATCGGAACTGAAAAACACATTACACAAAGCTAGACGAAGTTAATGGCGAGGCTCTGATACCACTGTAAGTGCACGGCGGTGCCCCGGCCGTCAGTCCGACGGCCAAATGCGGAAACGGTGATAAACTTTAATTTTGCGGACTTTGCAAACCGGCACCACCGCGCACTAAACCCCGGATCGGGCCATTAAACTAGATCTAGCTAACAACAAGACGGGTTAGAGATATACCGAGTGATCCGAGTCCTCCGGTCTTCTCGTCGTCGTCCCGATCTCCCGCGGATCCTCCGGTCGTCGCCTCCTTGCCGGAAGGGCACCACATCGCCTGTATCTTTTACGGGCTCCCACCTCAATACCGAGGCAACTCGGGCGCGAAGTTGGCTAGCCGACGCGCCCAAGATTTGCTGTAGAATAATGTAGAAACTTGTCTCTTTGGGGTTTAGGATAGTTGCCATGATGGAGGAAGTGCACAAGGAATTTTTCATGGATGGATGCTTAAGAGAAATGAGCATGCAAAATCAAATGAGCTCGACCAGAGAAAATGCTCACTGGAATGAATGAATGAACTCACACTCAACTCAAAGCAACCAAATTAATATATATTAATACACAAAGCCCCCAAAACCAATCCAGCACACTCATTTTCATTCATTCCCTCACTTAAGGAAATAAACCCTTTTACATGTTTCAACCTCCTGCACACTCCCATTAATTAATCAAGAAGGAAAATTTTCACCCAAAAAAATATTCCTCACTCCATGCCCAAACAGTGGCCGGCCAATTCCAATTTCCATCACAATAAATAAAACCCATACCACCATCTAATCAAACAGTGGCCGGCCATATCCAAATTCCACTCAAACAGTGGCCGGCCCCACCACTAAAACCCATACTCATTAAATTCCATCATATCAAACCTTTTGCAATAAACCCCCTCCTCAAAGTGTTATTTGCAAACTTGCAAATAACCCCCTCCATCGGAAAAGTCCGGCCGGGAAAGAACAAAGGAAAACCGGCCGGAACGGAATGCAAACTGGCAACCCCAGAAAACTGGTCCCATAATAAATTACAGGAAAACCCCGATACTGTGCATACACACCCGCATTTGTATTCCGACTGAAATACAAATGCAAAGAGACAAAACTACACCATCAAATACTAAGATCCGGCTTAAGCCAAAACCGGCTAGTAAAAACCGTCCGATCACCATCCATGCAATACCGCACGTATCTGATCGAACCCTGCCATATCTCCATACGGCCTCTACAGCGTTTCGCCCGAAAGCTTGAGTAACTGAATGTGTGGTGGACTCTAAAGACTCGTCAATACTATGGCTGTGGATTTAACCACTAGCACGTCAGAGGTATAAGCCAATACGTAACGGGCCACCAGCTATTGACCAAAAGGGACGTCGATGAGCGAACTCATCCTGACACCCTACTGAGCCTGTCAGTGACAATATCCGTACAGTCCGGTCCGTTCGTCTATGAGCATCGCATGTCGGGCCTAGGGGGTTGGTAAAAGTCAGACCCCCAAAAGCGGTACAAGTCGTGTCGGAGTGTAGCCCAGAACACCCTGAGATACTACTGGAATACCTACCGGTAAATCTCCTGCCTTGGCCAAGGTCTTCGTGTAATGGCTCTCCTAGACACAACGCGACCTCACCCCCAATACCGGGAGAGACGAACCCCTGAAGATCCGCTCACTGCCTCCATGTGGCTCGGGACTGTACCCAACTAAAACCTGTTTGCACGACTCCTTTGAGCCGTGGTAGGGTAGTAATCAAAGTACAGTGGAAACTCACACGAGACAAATGACGATCCCCAGGTCGATGAACTAACCTGTACACATGTCACCAGGGAACTGCTATCTGACGTCAGGTATAAGACCAACTAGCATGTTCCCGGCGAGTCCTGTCCGGTGTACTCATAACCCAATGAGCACCTGTATACATCTTAGGTGAACCAACTGACACCAGTGGCTTGCGAGACCGGCCACCGCCCCTCGTCGGGGTCTCGACTGTATACACTAGTCTACTCTGGAGTATCGATGCCCTATCTCGAAACTCCCACGACTAGGGACCTTTTAAGGATGTGCTTATAGACTACCAGCTCCCACGTATATGATCGCCCTCATACTGCCGGTAGTCAAGCAAGAATCCTAGGGGCTCTATCAACGTGCAATAGCGACATGTCATGTCACCTAAAGCAGTACACGATGATAAAGGTAAACCAGATAGCAAACTATCATCTCGAGTAAGACTGTTCTACCGGGATAGGTCCTCCCTCAATCATTGCAATCACGTGCCTGTGATCCAATAATTGACTCTGAGGGCACTATCTCCAACAATTTGTACATCAACGACTAGGGGTAATTTGTTGGTTTTGCATACGTGGGCTATAGGTTCTAACCTATAGGCGATCCGGGTGCCGTTTTGGGATATCGGAACTTGATTTTTATAGCGTTGCGATATATGTTGTTATTGTAGGTACCTTCACGTGGATTCCGAGACGACAGAGCGTGGCGTCATTGACTTCGGCAAGCGAAGACCAAGGTGAGTGGATCTATATCCACGGAGGAAGTCGGGTGTATGGCGTATAGCACCCCCGCAAGTCTTTGATGGAAACCGATTCATAGTAATGGTTAATGAAACCTTTAATAGAAAACTAGATAGAGTTAAAAGATAGTTAGAGAACAATAATTGAAACTAAAGGATAGTTAGAAGCGATATGATACGGCTAGTATGCGATGACGGGACTTGAGGATGATATTGGATGATACTGCCGTTTAGGGTACTATAGGACTAGATAGTCGACGTAGATGTGTCATCCAAACCATACCTATTTCCAAATTGAAGAATCGTATGTATCTTTAAAACAGATACCCTGAGAGACGTTACGAATTTTCAAACGATATCTTGTCCTTAAAAACACCGTAGCCCCTACTTTCAAAACTACGATTCGCATCTTTCAAAAACTGTTTGTATGGTTCGGGTGCGCATGTTAGATTAGATACTTGTGCTTATAGTAAAGGTAGAATGTATTTGTAAAATTGGCCTTTGTGAGATATAAATGCGATGAAAAAGAATACAATTTTGACATGTGATATGATGATATGTTGGTATACGGATGCGAGTCGATTGAGATGATTGATACCTTGCCGGTCCCCTGATATGAGATTGTTATGGATATGACCTAGGACATAGGTATATAGATAAATTTATATATGTTGTGAATCATGAGTGAAAGCCGTACGAGATGTTAGCTCCGTACCCTCCTCGTCTTATAGGTTGATAGGATCTTTGATAGCTTAATGCCGCTGTACGATGATTTTCCGTACGTGATGAGTTTGACTTGAGCTTTGATCCATACTCTTGACTAGAGGATGCCGTACGATGGAGTATACCGTACGTGATGTTGTGAGGCTGGATGCCGATTGATAGATTCACCGACTCGATCATGTTAGATATGTATACTTTATAGCTTTTAGCTAATGATTTACCTTATGCTGCATTCATGTTGTTCACATTGCATTATTTATACCTGTGCTAGTACATCTACACCATTATCGATGATGCGTATGTTACACTTACACTTATTTTCCGGCTGACACACTTCATCATCGATAATTGCCATGTCACTACACATTAGAGTTGTTGCATCTTGATATGACTCCTTGCTATGTTCATATTATTACAATATAACGCATGATATACTGATATTGTCACATCACTGCTACATGTTGCATGATACACGGATATGCTTACAGTTTTATCATATGTCGCATACATCATGCTTTATGATTTTATGTATTGAGTTATGCTGTTTTCATGAGATTTCTGGATTTGAGAACCGTGGTCATTTTAAAGGAAAATATGTATTGTTTTAAAAACCCAGTTTCTCTTGATATTATATTTCAGGGCGTCCACCATGCGTTTTCTCGGTTCTGAGACGTGTGACATGTGAAACCCGATTTGAGGAGCTGGATGAGGCCGATTGCGGGTATATGGTGGACCCGGTATGGAACCCCGGGGTAAGAAAGGGATGCTGTGCAGTAGACGGTGGGCCTGGCAGAGGAACTACTACCTACCAATGATAGTATTTGGGCTCGGCGGATATTCGGAGGATACCGACCAGAGTCGAGAGATGATATGGGCCGATCCGGACTGACGGAGCCCGAGGGCCCATCCGGGCTGACAGAGCCCGAGAGATATGAGGATTTACGTGCCGATACTGAGCACGGTTTTCATGATGTTTTCAAGTGTCGATGCTAGGCACTCAGGTTCCATGATTTTGATGTGTCGCGAGGGACACACGTTGATTTATATCCTCATATTTTCATGCATATGCTTTTATGATACATACATTGATGATATGGTTGGACGAGATCCGCATGCATACAGACATTGATCATATGATTGGATGATATCCGCATACATTTAGGTATTGATTACATTGTTGGCACACATACAGATATGGTCACCCTAGATATCGTAGTATTACCTTTATGATATAGTTGACCTAGGAGTCGTTGTTTATTCGATGTCTACTTGTAGATATTTTTCTACTCACGAGTTGGCAACTCACCCCCGTTATGCCACAGTTCTTGCAGGTTGATCGCTTGGATCAATAGCGGCATCGCTGGCACACAGTTGTTTTCGGGTGATTACTTTGGTAGGTGGGACATTTGTATCGTACCCACTCTTTTATTTATATTTCATATTGTTTCTAGTCAACTCCATCAGTCAAAACTAGTAATTTGTATAAGTAATGAGACTTAGTGAGATTGTGGTTGCGAGACTTAGAGCGAGGGGTTTTCAGCTACTTGTGGTTTTGATGTCTTGCTTATTTCCTTATCTTTTGTGGTGAACTTCGCCGTTGGGCATCGTATACATACTTATACTGTCTTGCGTGGTTGTGATTCGCCATTTGGCGAAGAGCTAGCTCCCGCTTGGGAATGCCATTATTCCTATTATGTATTTACGGTTTTGAATCAAAATATACAATGGAGGTGCTGCCCAAATTTTTACAAGACGAAACATGTTTTCAAACTAGAAAATTTCACTTGCATTTTTATGCTCCTTTTCTATGCATTAAGAAAACTTGATTGCATTATACCTTTATTTCAAAACTTCACCTCCTTTATTTTCTTAAAAAGGTTTAGATTTCTGGGTTTCAGCTTATTTGAATTACGTTATGCCTTTAGACGTTGCGTGATTTAAGTGCTGGTCACGAGCTAATATTTTGGGTCGGGACAAAGTTGGTATCAGAGCGCTAGGTTTAACCTTGGTTCGAGTCTATGTTTGACTATGCGGAGTCTAGGGCGGGTATGTATTTCGGAACCTAGGCATGACCTTACGGAACTTAGACTTGAACGGGGGGTATTAGACTCGAACTTTCATTTCATAGGCTGACCCTGATTGATGGAATAGGTAGCTTGAGTAGAGTGACGTACCGTACGTATGTTCCGCAGCATATTTATGATACGATACTCCACTTATGAAATTTTAGGATGTACATATTTTGAGATCTATGATTCTCTTCGTACCCATGATTATATATCCATTTGAGATCCTTGATTCTATTCGTTTCCATGATCATACTCTCATTGATACTGTTCCTTCTTATGATCATGTATCCATTCTGGATCTATCGTTTCCTTTCATGCCTTTGATCTGTTTTTATCGATACTCGATTGAGGTTCCTGTCACCATGGTTTGAGCACAGATTGAGCTGCTGCTAGTGATGCGGTCAGGGCGAGCTCATCTGGTACGAGGGCTGACCATTGTATTTTCTGGTGACATGGGAACGTCTCGATGTAGTGTTATGTTGTGACCACTTATGGAGGCGAGTGCTTGGTTTTACACCGGATGATCGGGCCATTGTTAAAGCTGCCTGTTGCGAGAGGACTGTTGATGTACAGCATACCTCAGAGATTGTGATGTCACCTACCGTGCAGATAGATGACCCAGCTGTTGCTGAGATTGATAGGATGTCGCTTCCAGAGCTTACGAGCTGAGATCGCTGGAGCTTCCAGGCAGAGATACGACAGGTGATAGCTAGTCTACCCCGATTTGAGAGACGAAGGTAATTCATCAGATTGATTCGCCGACGTAGGCCCAATCGAGTTGAAGATTTCCAGTGTGAAGTGTCTTACTCAGATCTAGAGCAAACCGATCCAGAGATGACCGTCGATGTATCGCCTTTCCTGGAGGATTGAGGCATTGTTTAGCATGCAGACGAAGGGTATTCGCATGTTGCCTAGACGAAGTTAAAAAGTTCGAACGAATGTCAGAAAACCCATTTTCCCCAAATTTAAAGTGTTCGGAGGAACATGCAAGTGATTCTGTGGACCCTCCAGAAGAATGAAACCCTAACTCGACATGATGACCATGGAACCGCTTTGAACCTTAGGGTTTGCGGCAGTTTAGCGGTGCCATCAGTGAGGCTTGGGTTTTCCCTTCTACGGCTGGTCCAGAAGTACTGTGGTATGTAGCAGATATTTTAGACTGTGCTCAGATGTTGAGCTTTCAGGAAATTTTGGGACTTTGATGACTCGATCGAAAAACTTAGCGTCGTCCGGATATCATGTGATAATAGATCAGCAAGCTGACCAGCTTCGGATAGAGGACCTCACCCAGATGCGTTGTGAGTTGATCGAGGACGGACATGTATTGAGTATTTCTCCGATGGTTGGGACGAGTTCCTGAAGACGTGTTCGGCCAAATATCTTCTACAGAGTGATGAAGATATCGAGTTCGTAACTTCGAGTCCGTGTGAGAGACTCCGGATTGACCGTGGCCGAGAACAGTTGCACTGCGCAGATAGCATTGTGTGACGTCATAGTGGACAATGATACAGACGAGTGGAACTAGAGATTCGTGCAAGACGCTGACGAGCTGTTGTTACTCCCCGTCGAGATTAGAGATCTAATATGCATACAGAGGCGTTGGGATGCGTCCAGTTCCCAAGGAAATGTTGTGCTGAAAATGCAGATGTCCAGAAAACAAGAATAGGTTATGTAAGAGTATCAGCCTACGTACAGTTCGGCATAGGCGAGATCGGAAGAGACCTTGAGCAGGATTCCTTCCTGGACACTGCTGCGATAAGATTTGCACCCAGGATCAGATGTGTGATGTGTATTCAGAGGACCAGAGACCGACGCCAGTGACATGCTGCTTTACGAGTGGTCATAATGATTGACCGAGAAATGACAAGAGAAGTGCCAGGACGGAATCATCTCTGTTAGCACACCTGACCGGGCCGATGAGCCGATGGATTGCGAGATTGGTGAATCCACAGAGAAGATAAGGACCCAGAGACTGAGGACGCCAGACCGTGAGCAGGAGGCAAGCGGATATTCTTGTTCTGCCGGTTTTAGGTGCATCGATTTATTTTTCGACATTGTAAGAGGGGTACCTCAATGTCATTTGTTGCGATTTGCGGTTGTGATCCGAGTATCACGCTTATATTGCTTGGATTTGAGTTTTGATGATAAGTTTCCAGATATTGATTTCGTGCACCATGGCTACACCTGCTGGGTATTTACTTTTTGCGCATAGTTATCGCACTTGATATATATTTTATACACCGCTGTGTTGATTTTCGATTTGTGCATATCTATTGCACTTGAGATTCAGTTTGTGCCTTGGCTGCACGTATTTATGATTTCATGAATTTCATATGGTTGATTTGTTTTGGTGCGTGTGGTACGCACTCGATTTGATTTTTGCACTCAGTATAGCCTACATGTGCTTGCAGTACATTGATACGTCTTTTGTGCATGCAGTTGCACACGTTTATGATTTTATACACCCTGGTACACTCGGTGTTGCTTTTATACGCATCTGAGTTATGTATTTGTATTTTGTGCACTGGATGCACTGCATTCGTATTTCGTGCACTGGATGCACTGCATTCGTATTTCGTGCACTGGATGCACTGTATTTGTATTTCGTGCACTGGATGCACTGTATTTGTATTTCGTGGACTGGATGCACCAGATTTGCGCTTCGTGCATTTGTGGCACTAGATTTTTATTTCGTGTGATTGTCGCACCAGATTTATATTTTTGTGAATTTGCTGCACCAGATTCGTATTTTGTACATTAGTTGCACTAGATTTGCATTTCCTGCATTTGTTGCACCGGACGGGTATTTGTGCATTTGTCGCACTGGATTTATACTCTGTACCTTAGTTGCACCCGATTTATGTCTTTGAGCATTTGTGTTGCCAGATTTGTGTTTTCGTGCGCGTTGGCACTTGCTGTTCGTTTTCATGCATGCTACTGCACTATATGCTTTTATGGACCCGACGCGCTTTGGTTGGATTTTTGCGCATATTAGGCGCTTGATTTTGGATTTTCGTGCGCATCGGATGCACTTGGGTGAGATTTTACTCATGCATGTTGGATTCCCTTAATTTAGATTTCTTTCGTGCATGATGGATTCACTTGATTTAGCTTTTATTCGTGCATGTTTGATGCACTTGATTTAGATTTCATTCGTGCATGATGGATGCATATGATTTAGATTTTCGCGCATATTGGGCGCATGATATGGGACGTGATTTTGTGCACACCGGATGCAGTCGATTTGGGATTTTTATTCGTGCACGTTAGTTGCACTGGATTGAGATTTTCGTGCACTCTAGGCGCAGTTGATATTATTGTCGTGCACACTCGTTGCACTGGACAGATGCTTCGTGCAAACATGTTGCACTTAGTTTTTCTTTTGTGCATATTGTGGCACCTGTATTTGGATTTTATTTCCGTGCGCACCAAACGCACACGATTATTGGATACGCCTTTTGAGGCTGATTTTGCTTTTGAGCACCTTATTTTCATGATAGGCACTATATTATGAAGCAGCCAAACATGACTGATCTGAGAACAGTACCTGAGTACTTTTCATGCATTAAAAGTTTACCAAGAGGTTTTTGAAAAAAAAGCCTTAGTCTCGCTATTTCCTATGTGTCCATGAGCGACACGAACGTTTATAAAGGAAAACTTTTGGGATATTTTGAAAACGACGGAACGCGTATTTAGGAAAACATATATGGATATATATTATTATTTTAAAATGAGTGTCCGTCACTTTTGCCGTGAGTTACGTATTCACGCGGCGATTTAGAATGATTTTTGCATGAGTTTTATATAGTTCTTGAAAGTTTTTTAACTATGCGTGCTATACACGTATTATAGTATTTGACTAGTGTATATTGGATTTCAGTAGTGGATTTCGAGATCTGTATCTCTATTTTAACTCCGAGGATATGCGTGCAAATCTGATAATTTGCGTGACGCTTGACGGAGTTCGATTTTGAGTTTTGTACTCGTTTTCATGCGCACTTTACGCGCTGTGTTGTTTCTGCATATTCCGTGATTTCGGAGTCCCGTTGATTTGAGCTGATTATTGAAATGTTTTAGATTTTGGGGGTTTAAATTTAAATTAGGGGTCCGAATTTATTTAAGGGGGAAGATTGTAACATTCCAGAAAATATAAAATATTATTTTTGGAATTTAATATTAAAATAATATTTTTCCCGAAAACTGCCCGATTTGCGAAATTGGGGTTTTCGAAAAAGGGTATAAATATAAGCCAATAATTGTGAAATAATTTGAAATTAAAATGGTTTATTCATTTAAAAATATATTTAAAGGATTTGGCATTTTTAAAATTTATTATATGCAGTTTTGATAAAAACCCGATTAGTGCACAACTAATCGCGATTAAGCCAAATCCATGTTTCTACAGTTTTTCATGGTTAGTGCACCATGACATGTTACATATTATTTCATTTGTGTTGTTTTATTTGGGTGTATGTGTTATTGGTGAGAAAAAAGGGAAAAAGGTGTCATGATGATTGAGGAGAGAGAGAGGGGACATAATGATGAGAGTGAGCATGCTTGGAGAGAGAGAGTGAGAATAATTGAGAGAGAGAGAGGAGGGGTTGCCACATATCTTTTCCCCACCAATTTTTTTTGCATCTCCTTCTTCTTCTTCCTCACCCTCATCTCCCTCTACCTTCAATCCTTAAATCCACCTCCAAAACTCCATCAAAACCCTAAACCCCTTTCACTAAAAATGATCCCCTCTTCATGCTTATCACATTGAACCAAGTAAAGCGAGATTTTGAAAACTTTGGGACTTCTAGGGTTTGCTTAAGTGTCATCCATGAGGTATAATTTCTTCCATTAGTTTAGTTTCAAGTTTTTCTATCTTTTTGTTTAAGTTTAGAGTTCGTTTAGTGATGGATTGGTGATACTTAGAAATCCTAGTGAGGGTTTGAGTGAAATTGTGGATTGGTGATGTTTGAGTGGCTGTTTAAGATCTGGAGTTTAGTATAGAAACCAAAATACGGATTTAGGATTTTGTCCATGTCGGTTTTGTGAGGATATAAGGTGTGCAGGGAAATCTGGAGCAACCCGGGGACTTTCTGAGCTTAGCAAACAATACCAGATGCCTAATTACCACACCAGGAACCCACTGTCGAAGTACGAGGCCCTTCCATTATTTCTTGGCCGAGGAGGCCAGAATTACTGCCTAAGTGGCCGGCCATGTGTAGGTATTTGGTGCCCAGATTGTTCCAGTTGCTCAATAACACCATGTACAGCACCCTAGACTTGTTTGTGCAACCCCTTTTGGCCCGAGTCAAAATCTGGGAACACATTAGTGTGATTTTTGGATAGGTTTTCTGTATTTCGAATGATGAGTTTTGATATTTGGATTTGTATTTGGTTGTTGAATGTTTGTACATCAACGACTAGGGGTAATTTGTTGGTTTTGCATACGTAGGCTATAGGTTCTAACCTATAGGCGATTCGTGTGCCGTTTTGGGATTTCAGAACTTGATTTTTATAGCGTTGCGATATATATTGTTATTGTAGGTACCTTCACGTGGATTCTGAGGCTACGGAGCGTGGCGTCATCGACTTCGGTAAGAGAAGACCAAGGTAAGTGGATCTATATCCATGGGGGAAGTCGGGTGGATGGCGTATAGCACCCTCGCAAGTCTTTGATGGAAACTGATTCATAGTAATGGTTAATGAAACATTTAATAGAAAACTAGATAGAGTTAAAAGGTAGTTAGAGAACCATAATTGAAACTAAAGGATAGTTAGAAGCGATATGATACGGATAGTATGTGATGACGGGACTTGAGGATGATATTGGATGATACTGCCGTTTAGGGTACTATAGGACTAGATAGTCGACGTAGATGTGTCATCCGAAGCATACCTATTTCCAAATTGAAGAATCGTATGCATCTTTAAAACAGATACCCTGAGGGACATTACGGATTTTCAAACGATATCTTGTCCTTAAAAACACTGTAGCCCCTACTTTCAAAATTACGATTCGCATCTTTCAAAAACTGTTTGTATGGTTCGGGTGTGCATGTTAGATTAGATACTTGTGCTTATAGTAAAGGTAGAATGTATTTGTAAAATTGACTTTTGTGAGATATAAATGCGATGAAAAGAGAATACGATTTTGACATGTGATATGATGATATGTTGGTATACGGATGCGAGTCGATTGAGATGATTGATACCTTGCCGGTCCCCTGATATGAGATTGTTATGGATGTGACCTGCGACATAGGTATATATATAAATTTATATATGTAGTGAATTGTGAGTGATAGCCGTACGAAACATTAGGTCCATACCCTCCTCGTCTTATAGGTTGATAGGATCCCTGATAGCTTAATGCCGCCGTACGATGATTTTCCGTACGTGATGAGTTTGACTTGAGGTTTGATCCATACCCTTGACTAGAGGATGCCGTACGATAGAGTATACCATACGTGATGTTGTGGGGCTGGATGCCGATTGATAGATTCACCGACTCGATCATGTTAGAAATGTATACCTTATAGCTTTTAGTTGACGATTTACCTTATGCTGCATTCATGTTATTCACATTGCATTACTTATAACTGCGCTAGTACACCTGCACCATTATCGATGATGCATATGTTACACTTACACTGATTTGCCGGCTCACACACTTCATCATCGATAATTGCCATGTCACTATATAGTAGAGTTACTGCATCATGATATGACTCCTTGCTATATTCAAATCATTACGATATGACGCATGATATACTGATATTGTCACATCACTGTTACATGTCGCATGATACACGGATATGCTTACATTTCTATCATATGTCGCATACATCATGCTTTATGATTTTACGCATTGAGATATGTTGTTTTCATGAGATTTCTGGATTTGAGAACCGTGGTAATTTTAAAGGAAAGTATGTATTGTTTTAAAAACCCAGTTTCTCTTAATATGATATTTCAGTGCGTCCACCATGCGTTTTCTCGGTTCTGAGACATGTGACATGTGAAACCCGATTTGAGGAGCTGGATTAGGCCGATTGTGGGTACATGGTGGACCCGGTATGGTATCCCGAGGCAAGAAAGGGATGCTGTGCATTTGACGGTGAGCCTGGCAGAAGGACTACTACCTACCGGTGATAGTATTTGGGCTCGGCGGATATCCGGAGGATACCAACCGGAGTCGAGAGATAATATGGGCTGATCCATATTGATGGAGCCCGAGGGCCGATCCGGACTGACGGAGCCCGAGAGATATGAGGATTTACGTGCCGATGTTGGGCACAGTTTTCATGATGTTTTCGAGTGTCGATGCTAGGCACTCAGGTTCCATGATTTTGATGTGTCGTGAGGGACATACGTTGATATATATCCTCATATTTTCATGCATATGCTTTTATGATACATACATTGATGATATGGTTGGACGAGATCCGCATGCATACAGACATTGATCATATGATTGGATGATATCCGCATGCATTTAGGTGTTGATTACATTGTTGGCATACATACAGATATGGTTAACCTAGATATCATAGTATTACCTTTATGATATAGTTGACTTAGGAGTCGTTGTTTATTTGATTTCTACATGTAGATGTTTTTCTACTCACGAGTTGGCAACTCACCCCCGTTGTGCCACAGTTCTTGCAGGTTGATTGCTTGGATCAGTAGCGGCTTCGCTGACACACATTTGTTTTCGGGTGATTACTTTGGTAGGTGGGACATTTGTATCGTACCCACTCTTGTATTTATATTTCATATTGTATCTAGTCAACTCCATCAGTCAAAATTAGTAATTTGTATAAGTAATAAGACTTAGTGAGATTGTGATTGCGAGACTTAGAGCGAGGGGTTTTCCGCTACTTTTGATTTTGATGTCTTGCTTATTTCTGTATCTTTTGTGGTGAACTTCGCCGTTGGGCGTCGTATATATACTTATACTATCTTACGTGGTTGTGATCCGCCGTTTGGCGAAGAGCTAGCTCCCGCTTTGGGATGCCATTATTCTTGTTATGTATTTGCGGTTTTGAATCAAAATATACAAAGGAGGTGCTGCCCAAATTTTTAAAAGATGAAACACGTTTTCAAACTAGAAAATTTCACTTGCATTTTTATGCTCATTTTCTATGCGTTAAGAAAACTTGATTTCTTTATACCTTTATTTCAAAATTTTACCTCCTTTATTTTCTTAAAAAGGTTTAGATTTCTGGGTTTCAGCTTACTTGAATTACGTTACGCGTTTAGACGTTGCGTGATTTAAGTGCTGGTCACGAGCTAATATTTCAGGTCGTGACATAAAAAACAATATACATCAATACATAATACATTACGGGGTTTTAAAGGGGTAGACTGGCACAGAATGTGTTAAAAGTGGCACAAGAAGGTCATTAAAAGACGTAACTATACATCCTTTGCCGTTGTTCCGTGGTTTTATCGACCGAGTCTTGTACTACAGGTTACTATAGTCCACGGTGTAAGTTGGACTCCTCTCGTATACACTGGCATATTCTGTACCAAACTACAAACAACGACGTTAGCATAACAATAAAAAATTATATCAGTTACATCCTCTTAACTGTCTATTATATTTCTATCTCTTTGGGACTTACCGAGCGATTGTTTGCTGACGACATTTCTATTTCTCTTCTTTCTTTGGAATGTTGTCAGGAGGACCCGACTCTGAGGAGTTCGAGACCAGCCAGGAGCACTTGGAGCAGACCACTGAGCAGCACGACCATTAGGCTTTACTTGAACTTACTTTTCTTTCAGTTCATGCCATTGTTTAGGCAGTGCTTTCTATTCTTGTATTTACATTTTCAGTTGTATTGTAAAGAAATGTTTAATAAATATAAGTTGCTGATCAATTATATCTCTTGTCATTTTTTTCTTGTGTACTTTATTATATTGCTTATTTACGCTTAGCGTGTTTATTTCTGAGTAAATACGTAGCAGGCCTCATCGCATCTCCTTACCCGTACACTGGAAAGCGGGGCGTGACAGGTTTTTTTGGTGGCCCATGCAGGTCAGTTCTATATGGAACCCTACCATGCAGGTCAGTTCTGCATGTACATGCAGGTCAATTCTGTATGAAGTCTTAAGCAATATAACACAAGAATCAGCAACTAAAATCATTTTTTACATTTCATATTCTTTGAACCTTACAATTTCATATTCTTTGAATCTATCCTAACCCTATTTTTATTTCAAGGTTATGGATTCTCTAAACAATACCAGCACAAACGTCAACAACACACCACCACCACCTCTTCTACTTAAACTTTTCGCTGTAGCTCCGGTCAACGAGTAAACGGTATTGCTTGAGGCAATCCGAAGCTTCCTGGAAGGACAGCAGCAACAGACTGCTATCTTATTGAACCGCCCAGAAGCAGAAGCACCTGGAGTGAAGCAATTCCGGGCACTGCACCCTAAGAATTTCTTTGGGAAAGAGAACCCTTTGGAAGATTAAGAATGGGCTCAGAGCATTGAGGATGATCTGGCAGCAACACAAGTGCTAGAGATCTCTTGGGTACGGGTTGCAAAGTTGCAACTCACCGACAACGCTTGAGTATGGTGGAAGGCATAAGAAAGCCGTCTTGCCCATCCTATCGAATGGAAAACTTTTCGCGACATGTTCGACGCGAAATATTTCCCTGAGACTGCCCGATTGGACATGGAGCAGCAATTCATCCACCTGCAACAAGGTTCGATGTGGAACAAATCTGTGGATGAGTATGATGCTGGGTGTACTATACTCAGTAGGTAAGATATGTCTCAATATTTGATTTTCAAATATCACATACTACACAGCCAACACAAGACCATAACAGATTCGTGGCACACTTGATACCGACGGCTGAGATCAGAGCTAGACGATTTCAGCAAGGGTTGGATCCATAGATTCAAGCTGCCTTAGCTACATGGGATTTCCCAACCCACGACCTAGCTTTGAAAGCCGCCCGTCGATACGAGGAAGAAGTGAAGAAGAAGGGCATACCTCAATCTGCCGGTGTGAAGCGTCCTGCCACCCAGATGGCAGGAGGAGCCTCTTCAATACCAACTTTTGAACCCAGGAGACCGAAAGTAACAAATAACCGGCCAAGTCCAGATTTTTGCTTCTACTGTAAGAGAGATGGACACCTGTGGAAAGACTGTAGGCACGCAAAAGGCCTGTACTTAGTTTGTGGCGCATCTACTCATAGAATTGGAACATGTCCTTATAGACAAAACCCAGTTCCAACTCACATCACTTATCCACAGTGGCCAGCTATCCAGGCTCCTGCACCTCGTCTTGCTCTCCCAGCTCCACCTCCACGTGGACCTCCTGCACAGCTTCCTCGCCAATTCCATCAGGCAATGAGGAATATGCCCCGAGGGCAGAGAAACATGCCCTAAGGACAGAGGAATGTGCCTCCAGCTAGGAAGAATGTACCCCGGTGTCAGGCTTTCAATTTAGCGGACGTAGAAGCCGAGACTATCGACCAAGGTAACATTGGTAATTCCCTTCAATCTTTTCAAATCCTTGCATCATCTCGTTACTACCAGTATTTCTTTCACCACCACTGTCATCAAACATTTCTTGAATCTGTTACACTTTCCATTTATAAATTTCGAGGACGAAATTTCTATAAGGAGGGTTGAATGTAACAACCCTAAAACTTCTGTATAAATTTATTTATGTAAAGAATAGAAAGGAATACCTTAGCTTGAGCACAAGTTATAAATTTAAATTACTTTTGATCAACAAGAAAGCACCTGTAGCTCATTGGTAAAGCCTTGCACTGCTGTGACATAGCCCATGTGCTCAAATTCCCTCAACCATATAATATGTTTATTGATTTTTCTTTTAAACTTTTAGAAGCCCAACAATTTGCACGTGCATTACACGTAAAATGAAAAGTCACTGAAAAATCAAACATGTGCAAAATAGTATTTATACAGCCTAGGACACGTTTCAAAGATCCAAGCACCCTTACCCCAAATTTGGCCGACGAGATCTTGCCGGGGGCCAGCGCCGCCGGCCCCCCGTAGGTATTGCCTCCAAAATTTTTTCCCTACACCCCTTAGACTCCCCCACCAACCCTAGTCTGTTTGATTTCCCTGCATTTATCCAGAGAGTGATAATTCACACCTTTAATCCATTTTAATTCCTTTCTTCATTACCATAAACCTAATTTCTCCTATAAATACCACCCTACACTTTGGCCCTCCTCATTCTGAAATCCATTGCCAAAACTCTCTAAAATTTCTAAGTCCCAAAAGTTGTACAAGTGGAGTTAGCCAATGTCAATGTTCCAGAGACATTTCGGGACAAATCCGGCGATGACGCGACTCCACGACGCCTTCAAAATATTCCTCTACCACCTCCTTTTATAATCAATTAGTAAGTCCCCTCTCCCCTTCTCCATTTCTAATCTAAAACAACCTCTTTTCAAAACTCGTCGGAAGCGGAGTTATTCTGACTTCCGATTCTCTTTTCTTTATAAATTCAACTTTTCTTAAACAACAAATTTACCAACTTTTCATATATTGTTTAGCAACCATAAAACAATAATTTGACCAAGTTTAAATTCAAAATTGTTAAACAAATTCTATTTCAGTTTTTCGGTAAAATACCATCAAGTTTACATACGACGTTACTTTATCGTTTTGCTCATTTTACCTTTAGAAATTGCACGAGTTAATGACCTATCTCATCACAACACTCATCTTGATATAGCACGATGGCTTTTGTAACAATTTTGGTAGGACAAAACACAGTTTATATTAAAATACCTTAAACTATCAAAACCCGTATTCTTTAAATTGTTTTAATTAATTCCTTGCAAATAAGCCTCTACAACCCATTTTGGGGAACCCGATCGGGATGGCGCGGGTTATCGCATGTCCTCGGGACTGGTAGAACGAGACGCAGACCTCCTCACGGAGCATTCGATCTCGATGGAATTTTTATTACAATTTTTAAGAAAACGTGATTTCTATTTAATAAATAAATTCTATTTTTATAATTATATATATATATATATATTATCAAAATATCTATTTTAAATATAATATATATTCTATGCTTTCTAATCAAAAGAAAAGAATCACAAAAGATCATGAAAATACCATCACATTCAATACAAGTCAAATTATAAGAAAATACCATATACTATTCAAATTTAGGTTTATATCCATTAGAATATTTCATTTTATAAAAATTACAACTATGAAAACCCTAAAGACGATAAATAAATACTTGAGGTTTATTTTGAAAATATATCAAAACTATTTTTCATAAAACCCCCTCAAGTTATATTAATTTACAATAAAGACCGTAGTAAATATAGGTTTAAGCGGGACCAGCTCTCTTGAGCCTCACGGAGTCGGAGAATATGGGTGCTTGCCTATCTAAGGTTGACAACCTAAAAACGGTGTTATCAATACGGTAATCGTCTTGGAAAAAGACACAAATCCTGCCGTCCATGTGCAGCAGGTGATTTAGAGAGGTTTTGTCGATCAAAAATATTTACCGCAATCAAGAAAGGCGTCGCTTGAAGCTAGCCGGTGAATACGGGTCGGTCCACAGGGATGTTGTAAATCTCCTTAAAGTTCTTACGAGCTAATTCCAAATGGTGTTTGGTCTTATAATTAAACCTAAAAATTGAAGTTCTGTTATACTAGGATTAGAAACTTGCTAGGATTAGGTTTAGGGAAAATTTGGTTAACAAAGATCTACATCTCTTTCCAATGCCTTTAATTAAATATATCATATTAGTGTTATGGTAAATATTAATAAAGGGGATTAGGATGATTGGGAAGATGATTCTTCATCTAGATCCTTGTCCTTCCTTTCTTAATCTTTACCCTAACCTCCATGGAAAACCTTAAAATCCGGGCCTTTAGACTACAGATCACCGTTACCTCGAGGGTAGAGTGCCGTAGGGAGCGGAATAAGAAGGTATGCATGGAGTTCTAATGTTCATAAAAGATTGGCAAAGAAAAGAGATGAGAGATCATCATCTCTCAAATCCTTCCCTATTACTAACCCTAACAAGCGAGGAAACTTCTCGCTGATTGAGGGAATTAAGAAAGACATGAATTTTTTTTGTTTTTATTAAAGAGAAGAAATATCTATTGCAAGTTAATAAAATTCTAAACTAAATTAAACTACAGCAAGTAAAGAATTTACCTAAGGCAGATAAAAAAAAACTAGAACTAGGGCAAGGAAAATAACCTACTTACGATTGATGCGCTCCAAACTTCAAAGAAAGCAGAATTTCATTGATGAATAGAGGCATAGAAAAATACAATGGTTTGGGTTCTATTTATAGGACATAAATGTAGGGTTCCTAGGCACTCTCAAGAGGTCTCACAAGGCATCAACCATGCCAATTTCAAATTTTACGGTGCCGAGAAACCCTAAACTATGGATCGTTGGCTAGATTTCTAGGCGAACAATGAAACTAGTTAACAACTTAACTAAAGTTTAAACGGAAATACAACCTTTGTAGATCCGGTGCTCCACCTCCATAGCTCCGCAATGAAGTCTCCTCGCTGTCCAAATGATTTCCCGGGATCTAGCGTCGGCTTCGTCGGAGAAATGGTGAGCTAGGTCGTCGATGTGCATGCCGAAGATGATCTACGTCAAGGCATCGCTAAATCAAGCTCCACCTTCACCAAGTCATGAAAACTTGTGAAGGAAACACACTCTACTACTTGGCAAGAGGTAGAGGATGAAGAAATAGGAAGTTGGTAGACTTTAGAATTGGATTTCTCACTCATTTCCATCAATCACCATTGATGGAGCTTGCTTTCTTCAAGTGAAGAAATGAAGAAGAAGAAGAATATTGTTATGATAAGTAAATTAAAAATGAAAAGTAAAAAGAATACTTATCATAATGTAACCATGGTATAGTGTAGAGAATTGATTAGGGTTAAGTGGAATGGTTAGGGTTAAGCATGAGACAAAAATGGTTACAAAGTCAAAGTGTTCATGAAACTTCATGAACAAAACAAAACAAGCCACCATTTTCTCATTTGCTTTTCTTTTTCCAAAAGAATAAATAAATGAATAAAATGAATAAGAAAATAGTAAACCCTAACCATTTCATTAACCAAGGTTTAATTCTTTACACTTAACCAAAAGGCATGTATCATCAATCATGATACAAGCAAGTGCACAAAATCATATCGCATATGCAATGCGCACATCCGAGTGAGAAAATCCATTTAAAGTGAACCAATACTAGTTAACGCAAAGTAATATATCAAATATATAATTATGCATTAAATCATTAAATCAACACTTGATTTAACGATCCGGTCATATCGCATATAACCGACTAGTATCCAATGTATCGGCTTATCGAATCAACCCTCGATTCGATAACTAGGTTATATCGCATATAACCATTCGACACATTCATCGCGAGAATGAAATACGGTATCACATACACGCATTATTCTCGGTCCCGCACATATCTCATATGCGCTCCTATTTCGTTTCGCTTGAGCCAGGAAACCTTTGTGTAGGACTCTAAAGACTCGTCAACACGCCGGCAGCAGGCGATGATCATATCAAACACCTACAAGCCGCAAGCGGTCTGCTAAACGTAACGGCCACCCGGGTATTGAGCGATCTGAAGATCGACGAGCAAGCCCGCTCACACTCCAGTGAATCCAACCAGTAACACTACCGTACAGTCCGGTCTGATCGTCTAATATGTCGCATATCTCGCCTAGGGGTGGTAAACGTCAGACCCCAATAGCTCGATAAGTCGTGTTGATATGAGGTCTATAACAATTCGAGAAACTACTGGTAACACTTACCAGTAAATCTCAGCAACCCTGGCCAGGGATTTCCTGTTATAGCCAATCGAACACAGCGCAACATCAACTCCCTATACCGGGAGAGACGAATCCCCTCCTATCGCTCATTGCCTCCATGTGACTCGGGACTGTACCCAAAAACCACCGTTTTGCACGCCCTCTTGGACGTGGTAAGATGGAAATCAAAGCACAGTAGGAACCATACAAGACTCTATGACGATCTCGGGTCAACAGACTACTCTGTACCAGTGTCACCAGAGAACTGCCATCTGACGTAAGGTATAATACCATCTGGGAGTTCTCGGCGAGTCCGTCCAGTGTACCCAGTCTCCACTGAGCACCCGTATATCATCTCTGATGTCAAACACCAATGGATATGGGATCATCCATCGCTCATCTGTATGGGTCGAGAAGGTATACGCTAGTCTACTCTGGTATATCGATGCGCCGTCTTGATACACCCACGACTAGGGACTTTGAAGGATGTACTTATGTACTACCATGTCCCCACTAGTATGATCCGCATCATAGTCCAGGTAGTCAAGTACAGATCCTAAGGGCTTTACCAACATGTAACAGGGAGACAATCAGTGTACACGTTAAGGTAAAGAGTAACCAGATAGCATACTATCATGTCGAGCGAGAAAGTCCTCCCTATATATGTCCCAGCATCCACTACCATATACATCCTATGTACAGTAATGGCCTCTAGGGCATACATATAACTAACATTCTCCCACTTGCACTAGGGCCATCTGTAGCAGTGGTTGCAGTATCTCATACTCAACCATCCCATGAAAGTCTCTCTCTGGGAAAAAGCTTTTGTGAGTGGATCCGCTGTGTTGTCCTCTGAGTTTGCTCTCCATACCTCGATCTCCTTGGAGATCAACCATCTCCATGATCAGGTGATACTGCCTTAGAATATGTCTGGATCACTGATGGGACAGACGTTCCTTGGCTTAAGCCACAACACCATTGTCATACAATGGGAGGAACTAAGTTCATCTCATGAACTAATATACACCCAGACAGCCTCTTTGGTAGCATGTTAAGTAGCGATGTATCCTGCCTTTATCGTCTAGTATGTCACGGTATCTATCTTGGAACTCTTCCAACATACCGTCCCTTTACTGAGGGTAAAGACAATGCCTGTGACTGACCTTCAGTCGTCTTTATCACCCTGGAACCCTTCCAGTGATTCTCCCCAGGATCGATTGATACCATCTCACTACAACTAGTGAGTATCCTAATATCCATTTAGATCTATCTCATAGATCCAAAACCCAGGATTTAGTAGGTATCATTTTAATCCTATATGGAGAATCATAGTGATATGCGGAGATTGATCGAGCGTAGCATAGGAAACTCCTTCCCTATCAAGAGTATGTCATCCACGTACTCTACGAGGATCGTCACCATACTCCCTACTACCTTTTTGTTTATACAAGGTTCATCTACCATTTTGATGATGTCAACTTCTTTGACTAATCCATCAAAACAGATGTTCCAACTCCGCGATGCCTGCTTTATCCTATAAAGCATCTTGCACACGTTTCCGCTGCTCCCACTGTCTACGAAGCCCTCTGGCTGTGTACTTATAGACTCCCTCTTCTAAAACATCATTTAGAAAAGCAGTCATGACACCCAACCACCAGATATCGTAGTCATGGTATGTAGCCGTGACAAGTAGGATCTGGATGGACTTAAGCATAGATACTTGAAAAGGTTTTATCATTATCCATAGCTGGTCAATGATGCAAACTTTTAACAAGTCTAGCTTTGAAAGTCTCAACTTTTCGATGTACACCAAGTAATCTTCTCAAGATATACTTGCTCCTGATGGGGATTTAACCCTTCAGATATAGCAACCAAAGTCCATACTTTGTTGGTGTATAAGGATTCCATCTCAGATCGCTAAGCATCCAGCCATTCTTACAGAGTCTTACTCCTGATGGCTAGCTCGAAACTAGTTGGGTCATCATCTCATGATGCAATCTTCGCTCCCACTGTCATAGAGAAACCGAAGTATCTCTCAGGTGGGTGTGGAACCCTTCTAGATCGGCGGAGAGGCTGAGGTTCGTTGGTATCTACTGAATCCTTTGGTTGTACCAAATCATCTGCTGTAGTTTGTATAGCTGGAACCTTTCCAGTTCTACATTACAGACCTTGCCTCGAGCTTGTCCGGATTTTGCTTTTTAGACATAGGCCGGACAACCCCAAATCTTAACTAGCTTAAGACATGGGCTCTTCCCATTCCATATCACATATGAAGTGGTAAGCAACTGATTTGATTTGAACCCTGTTCAATAGGTATGCAGCTTCTCAAGCGCATAACTCCCAAAAGGAAATAGGTAACTCAGTAGTACTCATCATAGAGCACACCTTATCACATAGGGTGTTATTGCTCCGCCCCGATATACCATCGTGCTATGGTGTATACGGAGGAGTAATGCCGAGAGAGAATCTCATTCTCCTTTAGAATAATCCAGGATTTCCGTGCTCAAGTATTCTCCTCTTCGATCTCATCAAAGGACATAATACTTATACCCGTATTTTGGTTCTCTACTTCTAACTTATATTCTGTGAATATCTTAAAAGGTTCGGACTTGTGTTTCAACAGGAACATATGTCTGAATCTTGAGAGATTATCAGAGAATGTAACGAAGTACAAAGAACCATTCTTGGCATGTGTAGACAGGGGACCTACATACATCAACACGTATCATCCCAAGAGTTTACTAACACTTTCTCTGTTTCCATTAAACGGAGCTATGGTCATCTTATCTTTGTGACATGACTGGCGAGTTTCACAAGATGTAAGTTCAAACTAATTTAAATATGCATCTTTATGTAACTCTAGCCAGTCGGGTCGCATTGATCTGACCTAGTCTACAATACCTCAAGAAGGATTCGTTCATTTCTGAACTCTTCCTCTTGTATGTGTTCCGTATACTAAGAACTGTAGTTTGATTTAGAACATTAATGCTTTTAGATAACGTGCCTGAATCTATCAACTTTTGATATAGGAAATGTTCAAAACATTATCCAACAATACAAAATTTTATCATTTCTTTACTAATAAAGAGACTGATATGATTTTGTATATCAGGTTCGGTATCTAATAACATTTGTTCAGAATCAATGTATTGGTAATACAGGGTGACAGTGACCAACAGACTTGGCTGCAACTCTTGCCCCGTTTTCTGCCTCATGAAACTTATCACCCGTTCTCAGTTCTCTACCTAGCTGTAGCCCTATGTAACAGATTACATATCTGGGATCCTGATCTGGTATCACATAGCCAGGATGCGGAGGATACTGAGAAACAGTTCTTTGTTATGAACACACCCAAAGATGATGCATCAGCATGCACTCTCTTCGTTTGGGCGGCACGGGAATTCTGGTAATCCCTAATTTCCTGCTCTGTCTTATAACAATTATAAGTTGGAGCGGGACCAACGTTCCCTAGCTCAGTATAACAAGCGGGTTCGGTCAATAATCCGTATTATTATCTTGATTAAGGCGTGATATGGTCGCTACCTGGAGAGAGAGAGAGAAGAAAACACTCAGCGCGCGCTCTTGCAAGAATAGATTGGTTATTATTTTATCTAATCAGGATGGCTCCCACTGCTTTTTATCAAATCTTCCTTCAAACCCTAAAAGGAAAGACTAGCCGGGATTAATTACACTCTACAAGTTCGCCAATCTTTCAGCCAGGCCAGTGTCGGTACTTTGAGGGAGGTTCCCCGTGCTTTCGCACGGACCTAATTACAGTAAACCTCGTTTTCCCAGAGGCGTAACCCCGTTGACACCTTTCTAGACACCTACTTGATCGGCTAATTGCAAAGTGCAAAACTCTCCCAGGAGTAACAATTACTCGCAGTGGGTATCGGGATCCAACTATCATATAGAAGGTATGCAATCTCATTGCAAATTTCAACACTTGAAACTCCCGATAAAGGTTTTTACCCCTAGCACCTATGACCTTGGCTAAGGTCAACAAATCATCGGTACTAGTCAAGTTCTACCCGTCATTTCGTGATTAATCAGACCCACCCACATGACCCTTGGCTAAGGTCAACAAAGCCACATGACTGTCCTAACTAATCGCATCATATGCGATGTAGGAAGACATCACTTAGCTACCGCACACTACGCCTCGGCTATGGTCGACAAACGTAGCACGAATACTAAGTACTCTACTTCCTAAAATGACGGAGGGTTGCGAATGGTTTTTGTGAAAACCTTTAACGCTTTGAACTTGATCTCGTTGCGGAATCAAATGGTTTTTAAATGGAATGTTTTTGTGGCTTTTCTAGTTTTGCTAAAGGGGTCACTCCCGGTGAAGGGATCGTCGGCCCTTTCCTCGTCGAATGAGGTGCGGGATATATCATATATATCACTGTGCAAAGCAGAAACTATAGAAGCTATCAAAATACAAACCGAGTGATGTAGCATCTGCCAGTTATTCCTAAAGGAGTCACTCCCGGTGAAGGGATCTCGGTCCTTTCCCTATCGAATAAGGTGCAGGATGTTCTAAAATGAACACCACGATGCAAAGCAAGAACTGTAGCTACCTGTTTTAATTTGAAATTCGATTCCACAACATCAATTAGGTTTATTTTCTTTCATTAATCTCATTAATGAATATCCCATCTTTTAATTCCACCTAATCATCACAGATAAATATGACGTACACTTATGCCATCCGCATTCGCCTCGATGTCCCCTCGTGCACTGTTAGGTTAGGTAACTAACGGCAGAGCGGGGCAGGGCTAGCGCGGGTGTAAAACATAAGTAACGTCTATATAATATATCATATATACTATATATAATATCTGTCACAGAACATAGCATGATCACAACACAGATATCGCAGCAGAAGAAACATATGAAACATTGGATATACTAGGACGTCCGTGTTTTCAATACGAGCCAGTATAAAACACGGATTCCACGGTCGTGATGAATAGCCAAACCCACACCCCTAGACCCCTACGAGAGCGGCAAGCAACCCTACCAATTCTAGAGTTAGGAGACCCGGACTCGACCCCTCGAGTTGGTCTCCCACTGGACTCCAGAACCCGGTTACTTGTGCCCTCCTCCTTGGGTCTATCCTAGTGCAGAAAAGTAAATAATATACAAAGGGTGACATCTTCCGCAACCTGGAAGTGTCCCAATAAAAGAATATTACATACAAGTTTTTACATGAATGAAAATGAAAAACACTCATCTCACATAAAAACCCCCGGCTATTCAAACACGACAATCCAATATAACATATCCAGCAACACATAACATCACATGTCATCAACGTAAGTAAATATGTGCATCCTAATTGTCGTTGACATATAGCAACGAAACCGGCGATATCACATATTACACTTACGGTCACAGAAAAGAAAGTGTAAAACTACAACAGTTGGAATCCGCAACCTCCTCAGACATCGCATGCCTGACCAAATGAATTACTTAGACATCGTATGCCTAACAATTATAAACCCCGCATTTTAGTCTCATCATTGAAAACACTTTTCAATATCAAGTCGGGCAATTCAACAAGATTCCCGACATCCTGATCGAATGCTCGTCGCAAACTTCAGTAGACGGCCGCACCCCCGATGCTGTCGACGAAGTGCACTAAGGCGGAACACCGCTTCCGCGAGCACCCGAACGGATGCTTTCGGCGACGGGGTTCTCCTACAGTCACTTGGTCGGGGCTATGGAGTGAGGCTGTCCATTAAGTTTACCCGGCGAGTATCCGCGTACGCTACGTGATTGCGACGGACTTTTGATCACATCAACATTCCGTGGCAACCGATCAAGTGAGACTAAATTGCTAGATTTACAACATTCATTCAGTAATCTCATAACTCCTTGTGAATTCCAATTATTGTATCACATTCCAGATAATCAGAAAATGTTAAACTTTCCGATCGAACATTCGAACACCCAAGTTTTCCCGAAACAGGTCAACACATGAAATAAGTCTAACAACATTCAGTTCGTGCCTCAGTACCAACGGTCCAGCCGTAGAAGGGTCAAGCCAACGCCTCACATGTGGCACGCCGTACTGCCCCAAACCCGAAGGTTCAAAGGGCAGTTCAAGACGGTCACATAATCGAGTTAAGGTTTGTTGTCTTCTAGAGGGTCCATCGCGTTACTTGCACTACTTAGAACGTCGTTAAACTACGGAAAAATCCAACACTTGGAAATTTCCCGACAGGGGAAAAATTGGGTATTTATATCCGGTCGAACTTTTTAACATATTCAAAAAATTATCCGGAAAGCCACTTAGACAAAATCTGATACTCCGATCAAAACACCGAATCCCAAAACAACCCAGAAAATAAAACTCTGGAATAAATATTAAAATATTCCCAGGAAAACCAGCACTGACAATTATTGATTATGGTGCAAATTTCGATGAACAATACGACAAAATGGCCGCGGATGCGCCGCACGAGCCATGCTCGTGCCGCGGATCCGCGGCTGAATAATGGAATTTGGTCATCAAAATTCACCGTAACTCTTATAATTTCCTGCTGATTTTTCTGCATATTTTTAATGTTGAAAAATCCACGATTTTAGAAAAAGTACAGAGAGCATTTTCCGGGTTGGGTTTCGGGTTCGTTCGGGTTTCAAATTCCGTCTAGACTTCGCCTAAGGCTCTATCTAGGCTTTGATACCACTGTAGGGTTCCTAGGCACTCTCAAGAGGTCTCACAAGGCATCAACCATGCCAATTTCAAATTTTACAGTGCCGAGAAACCCTAAACTATGGATCGTTGGCTAGATTTCTAGGCGAACAATGAAACTAGTTAACAACTTAACTAATGTTTAAACGGAAATACAACCTTTGTAGATCCGGTGCTCCACCTCCATAGCTCCGAAACGAAGTCCCCTCGCTGTCCAAATGAATTCCCGGGCTCTAGCGTCGGCTTCGTCGGAGAAATGGCGAGCTAGGTCGTCGATGTCCATGCCGAAGATGATCTACGTCAAGGCATCGCTAAATCAAGCTCCACCTTCACCAAGTCATGAAAACTTGTGAAGGAAACACACTCTACTACTTGGCAAGAGGTAGAGGATGAAGAAATAAGAAGTGGGTAGACTTTAGAATTGGATTTCTCACTCATTTACATCAATCACCATTGATGGAGCTTGCTTTCTTCAAGTGAAGAAAGGAAGAAGAAGAAGAATATTGTTATGATAAGTAAATTAAAAATGAAAAGTAAAAAGAATACTTATCATAATGTAACCATGGTATAGTGTAGAGAATTGATTAGGGTTAAGTTGAATGGTTAGGGTTAAGCATGAGACAAAAATGGTTACAAAGTCAAAGTGTTCATGAAACTTCATGAACAAAACAAAACAAGCCGCCATTTTCTCATTTTCTTTTCTTTTTCCAAAAGAATAAATAAATGAATAAAATGAATAAGGAAATAGTAAACCCTAACCATTTCATTAACCAAGGTTTAATTCTTTACACTTAACCAAAAGGCATGTATCATCAATCATGATACAAGCAAGTGCACAAAATCATATCGCATATGCAATGCGCACATCCGAGTGAGAAAATCCATTTAAAGTGAACCAATACTAGTTAACGCAAAGTAATATATCAAATATATAATTATGCATTAATTCATTAAATCAACACTTGATTTAACGATCCGGTCATATCGCATATAACCGACTAGTATCCAATGTATCGGCTTATCGAATCAACCCTCGATTCGATAACTAGGTTATATCGCATATAACCATTCGACACATTCATCGCGAGAATGAAATACGGTATCACATACACGCATTATTCTCGGTCCCGCACATATCTCATATGCGCTCCTATTTCGTTTCGCTTGAGCCAGGAAACCTCTGTGTAGGACTCTAAAGACTCGTCAACACGCCGGCAGCAGGCGATGATCATATCAAACACCTACAAGCCGCAAGCGGTCTGCTAAACGTAACGGCCACCCGGGTATTGAGCGATCTGAAGATCGACGATCAAGCCCGCTCACACTCCAGTGAATCCAACCAGTAACACTACCGTACAGTCCGGTCTGATCGTCTGATATGTCGCATATCTCGCCTAGGGGTGGTAAACGTCAGACCCCAATAGCTCGATAAGTCGTGTCGATATGAGGTCTATAACAATTCAAGAAACTACTGGTAACACTTACCAGTAAATCTCAGCAACCCTGGCCAGGGATTTCCTGTTATAGCCAATCGAACACAGCGCAACATCAACTCCCTATACCGGGAGAGACGAATCCCCTCCTATCGCTCATTGCCTCCATGTGACTCGGGACTGTACCCAAAAACCACCATTTTGCACGCCCTCTTGGACGTGGTAAGATGGAAATCAAAGCACAGTGGGAACCATACAAGACTCTATGACGATCTCGGGTCAACAGACTACTCTGTACCAGTGTCACCAGAGAACTGCCATCTGACGTAAGGTATAATACCATCTGGGAGTTCTCGGCGAGTCCATCCAGTGTACCCAGTCTCCACTGAGCACCCGTATATCATCTCTGATGTCAAACACCAATGGATATAGGATCATCCATCGCCCATCTGTATGGGTCGAGAAGGTATACGCTAGTCTACTCTGGTATATCGATGCCCCGTCTCGATACACCCACGACTAGGGGCTTTGAAGGATGTACTTATGGACTACCATGTCCCCACTAGTATGATCCGCATCATAGTCCAGGTAGTCAAGTACAGATCCTAAGGGCTTTACCAACATGTAACAGGGAGACAATCAGTGTACACGTTAAGGTAAAGAGTAACCAGATAGCATACTATCATGTCGAGCGAGAAAGTCCTCCCTATATATGTCCCAGCATCCACTACCATATACATCCTATATACAGTAATGGCCTCTAGGGCATACATATAACTAACAATAAAAACCCTAGGTTTACAATTGATCCGCATGTCTGAAATTACAAAACTACCCTTAGGAAATCTTTTCAGAGCCGCCAAAGCATTTTGGTAAAATTTTCTCGAAGTAGGGGTATTATACGGCCGCGGAACCGCGGCAATAGCAGGCTTGGGCCGCGGTTCCGCGGCCCTTTTGGTGAGTTCAGATGAATATTTTTTCCTGGGCTGCTTCAGGGTCTTTGGGCTTTTCATTTCTTTAGTTTTTTCTCCATTTGGGCTTCTACATTGGTTCTAGATCTTCAGTGAACAATTTGCAATGGATTTTTAACTGTTTGCCTTGGCATTTTGGACCTCGCGTTTCCTTGTTAATTGTGAACTATTCTTCGTCTAGGCTTGACTAAGATCCTCCTATTTGTTGGTCAAAAATCCTTCTTTTGTGTCGTCTTTTGTGTTTTTCACTGTTTTCGCTACAAGAACCTGTAACCTGTAATATATAGCAGACATGCGCCAAAGGCACCTGTTTATTTGTAAAAAGAATAAGAATGGGGAATATAATAATACAATATTATGGTATGAACAAATACCCCCAAACTTATCTTTTGCTCGTCCTCGAGCAAACTTATTTTTTATTCTCTACAAAAAATCTAACCTAACCGCACTTTCGCAGGGAAACGCGATTGCACTGAGCACGTGCAACAAGCTGTTAAACCTTTAGGTGTCCCTAGTAGGAGGAGTGTTGTCTCCTGAGGGTTTTCAGCGGATTACACCCACAAAATCCTATCAATTTGGCTTTTCGACTTTTGTTTTCCAATTCGGTTTTCTAACAGGGAATTCTATTATCGTCGACTCGCAAATTATCCACCCATATTCTTCACACTTTCTCATCATTTAACTTAAGATTATATATGTTCTATAGACATACTTAGCTTTCGGCATTTCTTAAGTTTTCCTTCTAAAGTTCCATCTCCACTTAGGAATTTCTATCAACTCTACTAAAGATACAAGTTCTTTTCTTCATTCCTTTCTTTCATCTAAACTCTAATCACATATCCCCACGTGTGTGTAAATATCACCCCTACACTTGGAAATTCAAATCAAGCAATCGTACTCTTGTCCATTGTCCAAAGCACTTATTAATTGGTGAATTTTCAATTGAATTTCGCATACACATCCTTCATGCGACCGTTAATATTTCTTGAGGTACCAACAACCGATTACAAGATGCGTTAGTACTTTAAATCGTACTTCCTAGTCTTGCAACACCCAATGCTTTTTAGCAGTGACTCCCAAACCAGTTGGTCTAAGGCACTAGGTGATGAAGCACCCTCGCTAAATATTTTTCTATTTTTACAGCCTTAAATAATCACAAAAACCAGTATCCATTTTTTTCTTTATTCACCTTTTTTTCCTTTTATTTCCATTGTACTAAGGACTTTAGACAAGAGCATTTCAAGGTCTCTTCTACTATTCCAAGTTTCAAGGTGCGTGATTGTGCATTTTGTAGGGTATACGTTTTCAGAATCTAGACTTAAGCTAGGAATTATTTTTCAAACTTATACTCTAATAAAAGTTTCAATACTTTTCCTTTGTTTCGACTTAGCCCAAGAAGTGAACCCAAAATTTACCTATTTCTAAATAAACTACAAAGGCATATACTTTCTACCGTTAAACTTTAAGAAAGGTTATTTTTAGGGTTTTTAATCTACTAAGTCTACGATCTAGTTTTTCCTAGCCAGTCGACCAATTTGTTAAACTCATGTCAATTAGCCAAAATTGAATACATTAATTTTTATAATTTTTGAAATTTTTCAATTTTTTATGGGTTTTTCTTTTTCTAATTTTTTTTTATTTTTCAAAATTTTCAAATTTTTGTGATTTTTTTTAAAATAAGGATGCAAATGCCAAAATATACATATGAATGCGAAGGAAGAAAACTTACCGAACATACCCCTAAACTTAAAATGGACAGTGTCCTCACTGTCATGCTGCACCAAGTGGGTTGATAATGTCGGCAATTTCTTATTTATTATTATATTTACATATTATACACACCCCCAAACTTATTTGAAACAACGGTTTGGAAAAATTTAGTGGAAGTTCGGGGGTGAAAGTGGAGGAAAATCAATCTGTGTAAATCGGCTCCTGCAAAAACAGGAGCTCCTCCGAATGGTCCGCTGAGAAGAACGGTTTCAATCGATGTCTATTTACTTTGAATAGAGTACCGTCTTCTGGATTCTCAAGATCAACCGCACCGTGCGGATAAACGGTGCGGACTACAAAAGGTCCTCTCCATCTAGAACGGAGCTTGCCGGGGTGATAATGTAACCGAGTATCATAGAGTAAAACCTGTTGACCAGGTTTAAATGTTTTACGCAAAAGGTGTTTATCGTGGAACACCTTAGCTCGGTTTTTAGCAATTACGGTATTATCATATGCCTCATCCCGCAGCTCTTCTAGTTCATTCAACTGCAGCTTTCGATTGCAGCCCGCATCTCCTAAAGATAAATTCAGCTCTTTAATAGCCCAAAATGCCTTGTGCTCAATTTCTACTGGGAGGTGGCAAGCCTTCCCGTAAACAACCCGGTATAGAGACATGCCAAGATCGGTCTTGTATGCAGTACGGAAAGCCCATAGTGCATCGATCAGTTTAAGTGACCAATCTTTACGGTTTTTAGAAACCGTTTTCTCCAAGATTTGCTTAATTTGCCGATTCGAGACCTCGGCTTGCCCACTTGTTTAGGGATTGTATGGCATTGACAGCTTATGGGTGATAGAATATTTGCGCATTAAGGACTCAAAAGTCCTATTGCAAAAGTGAGAACCATTATCACTTATGATCGCTCGAGGGTGCCTAAATCGAGAAAAGATGTGTTCTTTAAGAAATCGAACGACAACCTTGTTGTTATTCGTTCGGCTGGGCACAGCCTCGACCCACTTTGAAACGTAGTCAACAGCCAAAGGAATATACATATTTCCAAAAGAGTTAGGAAATGGTCCCATGAAGTCTATATCCCAAACATCAAAAATATCCACAACCAAAATTGGTTGGAGCGGCATTTCATTTCTCCGCGATATCCTGCCCAAGTGTTAGCACCGGGAGTAAGTCTTGCAATATTCGTATGCATCCTTGAAGAGTCGTGGCCAATAGAAACCACACTGCAAAACTTTCTCGGCTGTCTTCTTTGGGCCAAAGTGCCCGCCATATGCTTGATCGTGGCAAAAAGACAGCACACTCTTAACCTCATTTTCCGGTACACACCGACGAATGATTTGGTCGGAACAGTATTTAAAAAGATAAGGTTCATCCCAGTAAAAATGCTTTACTTGGGATAAGAAATTAAGTTTATCTTGTTTCGACCAATCTTTAGGTATCAAGCCGGTGGCTAAGTAGTTTACAATATCGGCGAACCATGGTTCGCAAGAAATGATCAAGAATTGCTCATCGGGAAAAACATCAGTGATTGGAAGTTCAAGTGTAGGCGAAGAAGGAAGTCGTGAAAGGTGATCGGCCACTACGTTTTCACATCCTTTTTTGTCCCTTATAACAAGGTCAAATTCTTGTAGCAAGAGGATCCAACGTATCAGCCTCGATTTAGCATCCTTCTTCGCAAAAAGGTGGCGAAGAGCCGAATGATCCGTGTACACAATGACTGGAAAGCCGATTAAATATGGCTGAAATTTTTCAAGTGCAAACACAACTGCTAAAAATTCTTTTTCTGTTGTTGTGTAGTTTAGTTAGGCCTCATTTAATGTACGGCTGGCGTAATAAATCACGTGCGACATCTTATTAATGTGCTGTCCAAGAACAGCACCAATAGCAAAATCTGATGCGTCGCACATGATTTCGAAGGGGTGCGTCCAGTCTGGAGATGAAAGAATGGGCGCAGAAATGAGAGAGTGTTTCAAAGACTTGAACACTTCCATGCAAGTTGAGTCAAAATCAAATGTTGTGTCCTTGGCCAATAAGAGAGTCAAGGGTCTAGCAATCTTGCTAAAATCCTTGCTGAACCGTTTATAAAAACCGGCGTGCCTAAGGAAAGCTCGGATGTCTTTGACGCATTTAGGAGGAGGAAGATTAGAAATGACTTCAATTTTGGCTCTATCAACCTCTATGCCATTTTGCGAGATGACATGTCCTAAGACAATACCTTCTCGTACCATAAAGTGGCACTTCTCCCAATTCAAAGTTAGGTTCTTATCCCTACAGTGGGTAAGAACTGCGTCAAGATGTTGTAAACACTCGTTGAAGGAGTCACCAAAAATGGAGAATCATCCATAAAGATCTCCAAAAACTTTTCAACCATGTCCGAAAAGATCCCATCATACACCGCTGAAATATAGCGGGTGCATTGCATAACCCAAAGGGCATGCGACGATAAGCCAAAGTGCCAAAGGGACAAGTAAATGTGGTCTTGTCTTGATCTTCTTTGGCAATGGGGGCTTGGTTATAGCCGGAATAGCCATCCAAAAAGCAGTAGAACTCGTGCCCCGCCAATCGTTCTAGCAATTGGTCAATGAAAGGTAAAGGAAAGTGGTCCTTCCTAGTCGCGGCATTGAGTTTTCGGTAATCGATGCAAACTCGCCACCCAGTTTGGGTGCGAGTAGGGATTAACTCATTTGCCTCATTGGTAATGACCGTGATACCCGATTTCTTTGGCACAACATGAATGGGGCTAACCCATTGGCTATCCGAGATAGGGTAAATGATACCACTATCAAGACATTTAACAATCTCCTTCTTGACCGCCTCTTTCATAATGGGGTTGAGACGTCTTTATGGATCCCTTATCGGCTTGGCATCATCCATCAAGTGTATATGATGCTCGAATATGAGGGGACTAATCCCCTTGATGTCCGCCATAGACCAGCCGAAAGCTTGCCGATTATTGTGCAAGACCATTAATAGGGCCTTCTCTTGCTCAAGAGCTAGAGAGGCCGATATGATAACGGGTAAGGTCTCATTTTCACCTAGATAAGCATATTTTAGGTGCGACGACAAAAGCTTTAGTTCGAGTTTAGGTGGTGAAACAATAGATGGTAACAATGGAGTAACTGTTTCAAACTCGAAGGATTCCATCAAAGGTTCAAATCGAGTGTACGCAACCGACTCGGATGGTTCAACTAACTCATCCGGAAAAGCAAAAGACTCAAACTCGGGGGGAGAGTCTTCAAGATCGTCAACAAAGGTGAAACACTCATAATCTTTGTCCGTCGTGAAAGCTGTGTCGGATTCTAGGAGGAACGCACTAGTGGCGTCAACATTGCTGTGATCAAACATAAAATTTTCGAACTCACAATCCTCCTCCGCGATCTCATTGATCGAGAAAACATCAAGTACGCTAGAATTAGGCTCGCAAGGCTGACTTCCTAATTTGAAAATGTTGAGTTCAACTGTCATATTGCCAAAAGATAGATTCATTGAACCGTTATGACAGTTGATTACCGCGTTAGAAGTCGTGAGGAATGGTCGACCGAGTATCCCCGGAATTTGATTACGGGGGTTGGTGACAGGTTTTGTGTCCATAAAAATAAAGTCAACGGGGAAAATGAAATCCCCTACTTTAATTAACACATCCTCCAACTCTCCCATAGGATAGGTGATTGATCGGTCGGCCATTTGGAGAGTACAATGAGTGGGCTTAAGCTCTCCAACGCCTAATTGTTCGTACACCGAATAAGGTAGCAAATTGACAGTAGCACCAAGATCTAATAGTGTTCTATTGATGTTCTTGTCCCTAATTGTTATCGAAATAGTAGGACAACCGGGGTCCTTGTGCTTTGGGGGTAAAGAATTGAAAAGAGCATCACTAACAGCACTAGCTATGAAAACTTTCTTTGGTACTTATGACTTCCTCTTTTTGGTGCATAAGTCCTTTAAGATTTTTGCATATGAAGGAACTTGTTGGATTGCATCCAAAAGAGGGATATTTATGCTAACCTGTTTGAACAACTCTACAATCTTCTCCATCTGTGGAGTTGGTTTATTGGATCTCAACCGGTTTGGAAAAGGAACATTTTGAAAAGTTGTTGAGTCCAATTTTTGCGGATCAGATTGTTGAGTTGGAACGGAACCCCGTGTAGATGTGTTCGTGTTGTGAGAAGTTGGGTCCGTTCAAGCTAGAAGAAGTAGAGCCGTGTGAAGGAAGAAGAGTAGGCTCTAACGACGAAGAAGTAGAGGAAGAAGGTGAAGAAGATGAAGAAGGACCACCGGCAGGGGTGTCATGGTTAATACCCACATTGTTTTGCAACACTTTTCCGGATCTCAACGTGGTCACAGCATTTACGTTATGATTCTACTGTTCATATGCAACATGTGCGTGACCGGGATTTGGAAGTGGTTGAGACGGAAGCTTTCCTTTCTCTGGCTCTTTCAACGCAGCGTTGAGTTGTGCAATTTGTGCCTCAATAGATTTGATGCTTTGATCGTGTGAGGCACTGTTTTGCACTAAAGATTGAATAGAAGTCTCTAATCTTGCTGTAGATTGTGTAGATTGTTTTAGGAACGCTTCTAGACTTCTTTCGAGCGAGCTAACCTTGTCATTATTAGGTTGAACAAAATTTTTTGGCGGGTAAGAACTGTTAGGCACAAAATTGTTCACTTGATTAGGGTAAGATTGCTGTTGGAAAGGTTGTTGAAATTGAGTTTGTGGAGGTGCTTGTTGTTATGGTGGAGGAGGCCTTTGAAAATTGTTATTTCCTTGGAATTGTTGATTTTGGTTCCAAGCGAAATTTGGGTGGCTCTTCCAACCCGGATTGTATGTTGAAGAGTATGGATCGTTTCTTTGTCGTTGCTGAAAGACAGCATTGACTTGATCCTGTGCTTGAGTGGATGCAGTGTAAGGACACTCTTCTGTGAGATGTGATGGATGCGAACAACAAGCACAAACAGTTCGTGGAGGCACAACAGGGGTAGTAGCAGGTGCTGAGATTTTGGTCTCAAGCGCTTCTAGCTTTTTCGTAAGAGCGGCCATCTCGGCCTTCATAGCAATCGACATCTCGACTTGATGTATGCCTACCCTAGGTTGACCAATAGAAGAAGATGATGATGTGGTCTTGGTGCTCTCCCACTGAATTGTTTGTTCACTAAGATCCTCTAGAAACTGCCACGCTTCCTCACTAGACTTGGATAGAAAGTGACCTTGACAAATGGTTTCTAACAACTGCTTCGTTGATGGGTTCAATCCCTCGTATAATGTTTGGCAAAGTTGCCAACTTTCGATCCCATGGTGAGGGCATTGAACGAGTAGGTATTTGAATCTTTCAAAACACTTCCAAAATGGTTCGGGAGGAAGCTGTGAAAATTGTATAATCTCATTACGGATTCTAGCAGTTTTGTGATGAGGATAGAACTTTTTAAGAAAAGATTTCACAAACTCGTCCCAATTTCTAATTGAATATGATGCGGTGCTGTATAGCCACTTCTCGGCTAGGTCACATAAGGTGAAAGGAATGACTCTTAGCCTTATAGCGTCATCACTTAATTGGGTCGTTTTCATCATAGCGCAAACGTTTTGGAATTTATTGATAAAGATATATGCATCTTCGGATTCCAAACCATGAAACTTAGGCAGCATATTGATGAAGTGGGGTTTGATCTCAAAATTGTCCCCATTTGCCGGTGGGGATGAAAGACAGGTAGGTAAAGAGGTGCGGACATGGTAGAAGAGATCCTGGAGCGCGACACATGCGGGCGCTTCAACAGGCGGGTGATTCGGGTTATTTGCACCTAATGGAGGTGGAATCATTCCCGTCCGTAAGGTATTGTTAGGATTGTATCCCGACATACCTTCGGAAGAAGAATGTGATGGTGAAAGTGAAGAAGTGGACAGGATTTCGACTTCGGAGTCAAAAGGTTCGTCGGTCGGTACCAACGAAACACGGACTAATCGGGCGCTAGGGTCCCTAGTCCAACCGGACATACACTAAAAGGGTTAGTGTAGTCGAAAGATGAAAGACAGAATGTGGAGGTAAGAAAACGTCAATGAGAAGAAGTGGTGTAGGTGAGTGCAAAGATTTCTTTAGCGACAAGTTGCAAGTTTTGAAAAGATTTTCTTTTTTTTCTTTTTTATGTGAGTTTTTGCAAAAAGATTTTTGAAAAGAGACTTGTGACACAAATGCAATTAACCACAAATGCACAATTAGGTCTAGGTCTAGGGTCACCTAGGTCAGCTAGACAGCTCCTAACTGTTCCAAAGGGCTAGAGATAGGACCTCAAACCGCCTCTTCACCGCCAATTGCGGCCAGGTAAGTGCCAGGTAAGTGGGAAGGAACCACGCTGTGGGCCTAATTAAAAACCACTAGCTTTGACACACTTACCTAGGCACCGCAAAGTCAGGTTAGGATAAACGGCCGATGCCTATACTAGTCCTTTGTCCTATTGAGCGCGACGTCCTAAGGGCTGAGTCTAATATTTTTTTAATTATGAGTGGTCAATGCAAATGCTTTAAGTGATTTCTGGGGTCCTGGGAAGGGTGATGAAATCCCCACCCAATCTAAATTGGTCAATAGCCCCTTAAAGTCCGATTAAAATATGCAAAGCAGTAAATCACTTGCAATCAATTATTTTTTAGCGCGGCGCAAAGAATCCTGCAGAAAATCAATTATTGGAAGGGGGAAGAAGATTTTTTTAGCGCAAAGAATCCTACAGAAGATTTGACAGAAGATATATGGGGATTTGCAGAGGAGGGAAAAAGGAATCAAACCGTGCAAAAATTGCGCACTGAACAGTCAATGGGACCGCGGTTCCGCGGTTTGGGACGCACCAAGGCCGCGCTTCCGCGGTTGAAGGGAGGGTTCAGGTGTCCAAAAAGTTTCTGCAGTTCTGTGCTTTCAATCCCTCTCTGTTTTGATGTATCTTTTTCTGTTTCGCCTTCTGTGTTGTTTCAGATCCGTCAAACCTGCAAAGATTCACAAAGAAAACCCTTCAAACAATAAAAGATGATAGAATTTTTTTATATTTTTTGATTTTTTCAATTTTTCTGGTTTTTTATATTTTATATTAACCCGAAATTACAAAAAGGAAATTTTACGCCATCCCTGGCAACGGTGCCATTAGATTTAGAGAGGTTTTGTCGATCAAAAATATTTACCGCAATCAAGAACGGCGTCGCTTGAAGCTAGCCGGGTTATACGGGTCGGTCCATAAGGATGTTGTAAATCTCCTTAAAGTTCTTACGAGCTAATTCCAAATGGTGTTTGGTCTTATAATTAAATCTAAAAATTGAAGTTGTGTTATACTAGGATTAGAAACTTGCTAGGATTAGGTTTAGGGAAAATTTGGTAAACAAAGATCTACACTTCTTTCCAATGCCTTTAATTAAATATATCATATTAGTGTTATGGTAAATATTAATAAAGGGGATTAGGATGATTGGGAAGATAATTCTTTCTCTAGATCCTTGTCCTTCCTTTCTTAATCTTTACCCTAACCTCCATGGAAAACCTTAAAATCCAGGCCTTTAGACTACAGATCACCGTTACCTCGAGGGTAGAGTGCCGCAGGGAACGGAATAAGAAGGTATGTATTGAGTTCTAATGTTCATAAAAGATTGGCAAAGAAAAGAGATGAGAGATCTTCATCTCTCAAATCCTTCCTTATTCCTAACCCTAACAAGCGAGGAAATTACTCGCTCATTGAGGGAATTAAGAAAGACATGATTTTTGTTTTATTTTTATTAAAGAGAAGAAACATCTATTGCAAGTTAATAAAATTCTAAACTAAATTAAACTAGGGCAAGTAAAGAATTTACTTAAGGCAGATAAAAAAACTAGAACTAGGGCAAGGAAAATAACCTACTTACGATTGATGCGCTCCAAACTTCAAAGAAAGCAGAATTTTATTGATGAATAGAGGCATAGAAAAATACAATGGTTTGGGTTCTATTTATAGGACATAGAAACCCTAGGTTTACAATTGATCCGCATGTCAGAAATTACAAAACTACCTTTAGGAAATCTTTTCAGAGCCGCCAAAGCATTTTGGTAAAATTTTCTCGAAGTACGGGTATTATACGGCCGCGGAACCGCGGCAATGGCAGGCTTGGGCCGCGGTTCTGCGGCTCTTTAGTGAGTTCAGATGAATATTTTTTCCTGGGCTGCTTCAGGGTTCTTTGGGCTTTTATTTCTTTAATTTTTTCTCCATTTGGGCTTCTACATTGGTTCCAGATCATCAGTGAACAATTTGCAATGGATTTTTAACTGTTTGCCTTGAGATTTTAGACCTCGCGTTGCCTTGTTGATTGTGAACTGTTCTTCGTCTAGGCTTGACTAAGATCCTCCTATTTGTTGGTCAAAAATCCTTCTTTTGTGTCGTCTTTTGTGTTTTTCACTGTTTTCGCTCCAAGAACCTGTAACCTGTAATATGTAGCAGACAGGCGTCAAAGGCACCTGTTTATTTGTAAAAAGAATAAGAATGGGGAATATAATAATACAATATTATCGTATGAATAGCAGGTACCGATAACATCAAAACTAATTCAGGACTTTAATTCTGTTTAAAGAGTCTGACTCAATCTGAGTCCTAGTCTAATATGAAAACAATCCGAATCAATCTATCCTTGAATATGATTCAATGACAACTCTAATTCAACATGAATCCATTTATACCAGAATTCAATCTATATCAACATGAACATGATTTGACCGAACCATGGATATACATTTGACCGGTCTATATGACTATCCGTCTATATCCTTTCCATTCACATGAACTACTGATATCATGGTTTCGGAAAGTCATAAATCTATTAAACAAAACAATATATATCAATACATAATACATTACAGGGTTTTAAAGGGGTAGACTGGCACATAATGTATTAAAAGTGGCACGAGATGGTCATTAAAAGACGTAACTATACATCCTTTGCCGTAGCTCCATGATTTTATCGACGGAGCCTTATACTACGGGTTACCATAGTCCACCGTGTAAGTTGGACTCCTCTCATATACACTGGCATATTCAGCTACAAACAACGGCGTTAGCATAACAATCAAACATTATACCAGTTACATCCTATTATCTGTCTATTCTATTTCTATCTCTTTGGGACTTACCGAGTGATTGTTCACTGACGACATTCCTATTTCTCTTCTTTCTTTGGAATGTTGTCGGGAGGACCCGACTCTGAGGAGTTCGAGACCAGCCAGGAGCACTTGGAGTAGACCACTGAGCAGTACGACCATTATGCTTTATTTGTACTTACTTTTCTTTCAGTTCATGCCATTGTTTTAGTATTTCATTCCATTCTTGTATTTACATTTACAGTTTTATTGTAATGAAATGTTTAATATATAAAAGTTGCTGATCAATTATATCTCTTGTCATATTTTCTTTTGTATTTTATTATATTGCTTATTTACGCTTAGCGTGTTTACTTCTGAGTAAATACGTAGCGGGCCTCGTCGCGTCTCCTTACCCATACACTGTGAAGCGGGGTAATCAAAAACCTCCCTGTCACCGTCTTTGAAGATACCGAAGTACCTCTCGGGTGTCTGAGGTTATCCACCAAATCTGCGGAGTGGCTAATGGATCGTCGAAACCAATTGAATTTTTAGGTTCTATTAAATTTTCAGTAATCGTTTGTGGTTCTGGAATCACTTCCAGTTCTACTATACTCCCACTAATGTTTTCTGAAAAGAATCTATTTTACTAAAACTGGTGTCGAGTCAAGAACAATATAACTATTGTTCTTCCTTATGGTAAAAAGTTTACCCACGTCAAAGCCTGGGATAACCCACAAACTGCCATTACTGAAACGTGTCTAGAGTTTATCCCGATTCTTGTTTTAAGAATCAGCCGGACAACTCCATATACCTTAACATCGTTAAGATATGAATCTATTCTATATACCATATAGAAACGAAGGAACTAATTTAATTAGAATTAGATTCAAAATCATGCAGCTGTGTCATGACCCATAATTTAGCACGTGACAGCACTTAAATTATGCAACGTCTAAAAGCGTGACATAAATCAAGTAAGCTGAAGCCCAGAAAAATCAAATGAATTACTTAGACATCACATGCCTAACAATTATAAACCCCGCATTTTAGTCTCATTATCGAAAACACTTTTCAATATCAAGTCGAGCAATTCAACAAGATTCCCGACATCCTGATCGAATACTCGTCGCAAACTTTAGTAGAAGGCCGCACCCCAGATACCGTCGACGAAGTGCACCAAGGCGGAACACAGCTACCGCGAGCACCCGAACGGATGCTTTCGACGACGGAGTTCTCCTACAATCACTTGGTCGGGGCTAAGGGATGTAGCAGTCTAATAAGTTTATCCGGCGAGTATCCGCGTACGCTACGTGATTGCGACGGACTTTTGATCACATCAAAATTCCGTGGCAACCGATCAAGTGAGACTAAACTGATATGTTTATAACATTCATTCAGTTATCTCATAACAACTTGTGAATTCCAATTATTGTATCACATTCCGGATAAATAGAAAATGTTAAACTTTCTGATCGAACATTCGAACACCCAAGTTTTCCCGAAACAGCTCAACACGTGAAACAAGTTTAAAAACATCCAGTTCATGCCACAGTACCAACGGTCCAGCCGTAGAAGGGTCAAGCCAACGCCTCACATGTGGTACGCCGTACTGCCCCAAACCCTAAGGTTCAAAGGGCAGTTCAAGACGGTCACATAATCGAGTTAAGGTTTGTTGTCTTCTAGAGGGACCATCGCGTTACTTGCACTACTTGGAACGTCATTAAACTACGGAAAGATCCAACACTTGGAAATTTCCCGGCAGGGGAAAAAGTGGGTATTTATATCCGGTCGAACTTTTTAACAGTTTCTAAAATATCCGGAAAAACACAGAAAAAATTAGACAGTCCGATCAAATCTCCGAACTCCCAATACAACCCAGAAAACTCAACTCTTGAGTTCAGATTAAAAATTCCCAGGAAAACCAGCACTACCAAATATGAATTACTGTGTAAAATTAAATGAAAGAAGAGACAAAATGGCCGCGGAACCGCCGCATTAGCCATGCTAATGCCGCGGTTCCGCTGCGCTTTAACCGTATCTCTTGGTCAATTTTGCACCGTAGTTCCTAGAATTTCCTGCTGAATTTTTTAAGCATTTTTAATCTGGAAAAAACCACGATTTCAAAAAATGTACAGAGAGCATTTTGGAGTGAGGGTTTTGGTTCGATCGGACTTCTAACTCCGTCTACGCATCGTCTAAGGCTCTAGCTAGGCTCTGATACCACTGTAGGGTTCCTAGGCACACTAATAAGGTCTCACAAGGTATCAACCATGCAAAATTCAAATTTTTCTTGTGCCTACAAACCCTAATACGGATCGTTAACTTGAATTTAGGCGAAAACTATAACTAGTTAACAACTTAACTAAGAGTAAACGGAAAATACAACCTTTGTAGATCCGGTCCTCCACCTCCATAGCTCCGTTATGAAGTCCCCTCGTTGCGATCATCGGATTCCGGGCTCTAGCGTCGGCTTCATCGGAGAAATGGGCGGGCTAGGTCATCGACTTCAATGCCGAAGATGATCTACGTTGAGGCAACACAAGATCAAACTCCAACTTCACCAAGCCATGAAACTTGTGAAGAAAACACCCTATACTACTTGGCAAGTGGTAGAGGATGAAGAAATAGGAAGTGGGTTCACTTTAGAATTGGATTTCCCACTCTTTTTCTCAAGTTGCCATTAACGGAGGCAAGGTTTCTTCTTTGTTGAAGAAGAAGAAGAAGAAGAAAGAATATGATGAGTATATTTTAAAATAGAAAACAAAAAATGATACTTATCATAATCTCAACCGTAGTTTAGTGTAGAGAATTAACTAGGGTTTAGTTGAATGGTTAGGGTTATGACATGAAGACAAAATTGTCACTTAGTCAAAGCTTCATGAAGCTTCAACAACAAAACAAACTAAGCCACCATTTCATTTTTGCCCAAAATGAATTAATGAATAAATATATAAATGAATAAATAAGTAAATCAAAACCCTAACCATTAACATAACCATGGTTTAATTGTTTACACAAACCCAAGTTTGCATGTATCATCAAACATGATACAAACAAGTGCACAAAAGTATATCACATATACAACTTGTGTACATCAAGTGAGAAAATCCAATTTAAGTGAACCAATACTAGTTAATTCAAAGTAATATATAAAATATATAATTATGCATTAAATCATTAAATCAATACTTGATTTAACGATCCGGTCATATCGCATATAACCGACTAATATCCAATGTATCGGCATATCGAATCAATCCTCGATTCGATAACTAGGTTATATCGCATACAACCAATCGATACATTCATCGCAAGAATGGAATACGGTATCACATACACGCATTATTCTCGGTCCCGCACATATCTCATATGCGCTCCTATTTCGTTTCGCTTGAGCCAGGAAACCTCTGTGTAGGACTCTAAAGACTCATCAATACGCCGGCAGCAGGTGATGATCATATCAAACACCCACAAGCCGCAAGCGGTCTGCTAAACGTAACGGCCACCAGGGTATTGAGCGATCAGAAGATCGACGAGCAAGCCCGCTCACACTCTTGTGAATCCAACCAGTAACACTTACCGTACAGTCCGGTCTCGTCGTCTGATATGTCGCATATCTCGCCTAGGGGTGGTAAACGTCAGACCCCAATAGCTCGATAAGTCGTGTCGATATGAGGTCTATAACAGTTCTAGAAACTACAGGTAACACTTACCATTAAATCTCAGCAACCCTGGCCAGGGATTTCCGGTTATAGCTAATCGAACACAGCACAATATCAACTCCCTATACCGAGAGAGACGAATCCCCTCCTATCACTCATTGCCTCCATGTGATTCGGGACTGTACCCAAAAACCACCGTTTTGCACGCCCTCTTAGACGTGGTAAGGTGGAAATCAAAGCACAGTGGGAACCACACAAGACTCTATGACGATCTCGGGTCAACAGACTACTTTATACCAGTGTCACCAGAGAACTGCCATCTGACGTAAGGTATAATACCATCTGGGAGTTCTCGGCGAGTCCTTCCAGTGTACCCAGTCTCCACTGAGCACCCGTATATCATCTCCGATGTCAAACACCAATAGATATGGGATCATCCATCGCCCATCTGTATGGGTCGAGAAGGTATACGCTAGTCTACTCTGGTATATCGATGCCCCGTCTCGATACACCCACGACTAGGGACTTTGAAGAATGTACTTATGGACTACCATGTCCCCAATAGTATGATCCACATCATAGTCCAGGTAGTCAAGTACACATCCTAAGGGCTTTACCAACATGTAACAGAGAGACAATCAGTGTACACGTTAAGGTAAAGAGCAACCAGATAGCAAACTATCATGTCGAGCAAGAAAGTCCTCCCTATATATGTCCAAGCATCCACTACAATATACATCCTATGTATAGTAATGGCCTCTAGGGCATACATATAACTAACAGAAATACGGGGCGAAAACTCAATAATCTAGGCGGAAGTGCCAAATTAAAGGCAACGAAACTAACTCTCTTTAAGGATCTCAAAAGGACCTACAACTCTTGGATAAGCTTCCCAAAACTCAACATGTCATTCATCGGAAAAGTCCGTAGGAATACATGTTCTCCCACTGCGAACTCATGCGTGCGACCACCATGGTCGGCATAAAACCTCTGTCCGCACAGGACTGTCATCATCCTGACCTGAATTAATTGGATCATCTCCGAAGTCTCTAGACTAGCTGGGTCCAAAAATCCAACTACGCAGAGTAGAAAGACAGACTGGTGATCGACACGACCTAATAACTAAACCTAAAGGTTGCCAATTGGAGTGCCTCCTGATAATAGCTATCAAAGGTGAACCCTAACAATGGCGAGTGACGATCCCAACTGCCGACAACAACAAAAACGCACGCACAAGCATATCCTCCATAGTCGGTATAGCCCGCTCTCACAAAACCATCATCCTGCGGATGGAAAAGCGGAGCTAAAGCTCAACCAGTACCCAAGGCTTCCTGAAGCTCCTGCCCAAGACGGAAAGTGAACAGGGTGCCTTCATTGGATACTGTAAGTCCATGCTACCTCTCCCGGTACTTTCGGGCATGCGGAATTAGATGAAAAACAATTTTCTAGAGGCGGTAACATGGACTCAAAACCGGATCTTTGTTAAACTACTAACTAACAACCTAACAAGAGTTTACCTACTCGGTTAGGGGGCTATACCTTTCTTGAACTCCTTCGTCTTTGACTCCTTCCGGTGTATGGATCGGCCTCACCTCGTCGTCTCCTTGCGCCGAAGATGGATCCACCCGAAAGCTTCTACCTTTGGCTTCTTCTTCGAACTTTGAAGAAACTAGATCACTTGGCTTGCTAGGCCTTGTGAACTAGAATGAGTAGAGGAATGTTTTGGTGTCTTTTATCTCTAAAGCAATGAGTCTCAACACATGAGAATGGTTTGCCTTGAGGTAGAGAGAGCAAGAGCAAGAGGGAGAGCTTGAGAATGAGAGAGCTCAAGAGAGAGAAAGCAAAAATAGAACGAACCATACTCATCTCATTCTCACCTCTCATAATCCAAAAGCCATCATACCAAAAATAGTAATCAAGTATTGTGTAAATGGTTTAAGTCAAAATGGCTATATCATTTCATGCACTCATTTTGCATAAATAAACAAGAAAGCAAAAGTCTTTGCCATGGAATGATAGCCATTGTCATGATGATGGTCAACTAGTCCAACCTAGTCAACCGGTCAACAAGTCAAAAAAGTCAACCCCTCAACAACCATGTCACTACAATACTTAATTAATATTAATGTTAATCATATATCTTATTCTCATTAGGGTTAAGCAAAAGTCAATGGTCAACAGTCAACAACCCCAATGAGAATACTCTGCCTCTGTCTCTCTGTCAACTGTGCATACACACCCGCATCCGCGTTCCGAGGAACACGAATACAAACGAGATAAAATCAATCCCAAAACGTACACTAGGATCCGGCTTAAACCAAAGACCGCTAGTGTTAACTGTCCGGACACTGTACGTGCACAAGTGCACGGATGTGACCGGACCCTGTCGCAAAACCATGCGACCTGTCGCAAAACCATGCGACCTGTCGCAAAACCATGCGACCTCTACTCTTTTGCCTAAAGGCGAATAGCTTTCTGTGTGGGACTCTAAAGACTCGACACTACGCTGGCAGTGGGTTTAACCACAGACCGCAAGCGGCACTAGCTGTGCGTAACGGTCCCCAGGTAGATGCCGACAAGAAGACTGATGAGGTGAAACCCATCTGAACTCCTACTGAGCCTGAATGTGACAATCTCCGTACAGTCCGGTCTGTTCGTCTGATACATCGCATGGCGAGCCTAGGGGGGCGGAAAACGTCAGTCCCCTAATAGCGGTACAAGTCGTGTCGGAGTGAAGCCCAATACACCCTGAGATAACACTGGAAGCCTACCAGTATATCCCGCTTGCCCTGGCCAGGGACTACTCGTGTAATGGCTCTCCTAGACACAGCGCGATGTCAACCCCCAATACCGGGAGAGACGATTCCTGTCTAACCGTCACTGCCTCCAAGTGCTTCGGGACTGCACCCAACTACTACCGGTTTGCACGACTCCTTTGAGCCGTGGTAGGGTAGTAATCAAAGTACAGTGGGAACACACTCGAGGCGAAGTGACAGTGTCAAGTCAGCGGACTAAGCTGTACTCATGTCACCTGGGAACTGATAACTGACGATAGGTATAATACCAACCGGTCAGTTCCCGAAGAGTCCTGTCCAGTGTACTCGTAACCCAACAAGCACCCGCATACTATCTCCAGTACGACGTACTGACGGCTGTGGGACAGACCGTCTCCCACACTGGGATGAGAAGCGCATGCGCTAGTCTACTCCGGAGTATCGATGCCCTGTCTCGATAGTCCTGCGACTAGGGACCTGCATAAGGATGTGCTTATAGATTACCCAGCCCCACTAGTGTGACTGCCATCACAACGCTGGTAATCAAGCAAAGATCCTAAGGGCTCCACTAATGCGTATAGGTGATATAATAAAATAAACACATGTACACATTGAAGTAGAAACAAACCAAGTAGTATACTACTATTTTGAGCAAGATTGTATATACAAGGTGAATATCCCAAGCTTCCATTAAGTAATATACAAGCTAGTATGATACAGTAATGGCCTCTAGGGCATATACACTAAAAATCTCCCACGTGCACTAAGGCCATGTACTGGCGTATCGAAGACCTATCATCTCGATCAGCCGCTTGAACTGAGTCTGGGGCAAGGCCTTGGTGAATGGATCTGCAGTGTTATCTTCTAAAGCGACCCTCCGAACCTCGATCTCCTGGCGATCCACGATCTCCCTGATCAGGTGATACCGCCTCAAGATGTGTCTGGATCTCTGATGGGACCTGGGTTCCTTCGCTAAAGCTATAGCCCCGTTGTTGTCGCAATACAGAGGTATTGGATCAACAATGGACGGAACCACCTGAAGTTCTTTCAAGAACTTTCTTATCCAGACAGCTTCTTTTGCGGCATCAGATGCAGCGATGTATTCCGCTTCCATCGTCGAGTCTGCAACGGTTTCCTGTTTGGAACTCTTCCAACACACCGCCCCTCCATTGAGGGTAAAGACAAAACCCGACATGGACTTGGAATCATCCTTGTCACTCTGGAAGCTGGAGTCAGCAAAGGCCTCGATCTGGAGGTCTTTTCCTCCATAAACCAAGAACATCTCCTTAGTCCTTCTCAGGTACTTGAGAATGTTCTTTACCGCTATCCAGTGTTTCTCCCCAGGGTTTGACTGATACCGGCTTACCACACTCAGTGCATAAGCTACATCCGGTCTGGTACACAACATCGCATACATTATAGAGCCTACCGCAGAAGCGTAGGGTATAATAGACACGCGATCCCTCTCCAAATCAGTCTTGGGAGACATCTCTTTAGAAAGGGTGATCCCGTGACAAGCCGGTAGGTTACCGCGCTTGGAATCTTCCATACTGAATCTTTTCAGTATGGTGTCGATGTACCTGGACTGTGAAATTCCTAATATCCTCTTGGATCTATCACGATGGATCCGGATCCCCAGGATGTATGAGGCATCACCCAGGTCTTTCATGGAGAACCTGTGTGACAAGAACCTCTTGACAGATTGTAGCATAGGAATGTCATTTCCTATTAAGAGAATGGCATCCACGTATAAAACGAGGAATACTACAGTTCTCGCTACAAATCTACTATAGATGCATGGTTCATCTGGAATTTTGATAAAGCCAAATTCCTTGACCGTCTCATCAAAACAGATGTTCCAACTCCGCGATGCCTGCTTTAGTCCATAGATGGACTTAAGCAACTTGCACACCTTTCCGCTGCTCCCACTCTGAATGAAACCCTCTGGTTGGTCCATATAGACACACTCCTCTAAATTTCCATTTAGAAAAGCGGTCTTTACGTCCATCTGCCAGATCTCATAATCGTGGAAGGCAGCAATGGAAAGAAGGATCCGAATGGATTTCAGCATAGCCACTGGAGAAAAGGTTTCGTCATAGTCCAAACCACGTCTTTGGCGAAAACTCTTTGCAACAAGTCTAGCTTTATAGGTCTCAACCTGTCCATCTACACCAATCTTCCTTTTGAAGATCCACTTGCATCCTACGGGTTTTACCCCGTCTGGAGCAATGTCCAACGTCCATACCTTGTTGGTGTACATGGACTCCATTTCGGTCCGCATTGCATCCAGCCATTTTACCGAGTCAACGCTCTGAACGGCCTGCTGGAAGCTAGTAGGCTCATCATAATCCATGATGCAATCCTCTCTATCCCCGTCTATGAGAAAATCGCAGTATCTCTCGGGCGGATGAGACTGCCTACTACTCCTGCGGAGCGGCGTAGGAATGTCCTGTTCTTTTGAACCCTCTGGTTCCACTAAGCTTTCAGTAATAGTCTGTGGTTCTGGAATTTCTTCCAGTTCTACTACGATCCCACTAATTTCCTTTTCCAAGAACTGGTGTTCTAGAAGTAGGCATTACGAGAAACAAGGAATTTTTGTTCCTCTGCGTGGTAGAAAAGATACCTCCTGGTGTTCTTTGGGTATCCCACAAACTTGCACAGTACTGAGCGTGCCTCGAGTTTGTCCGCATGCTGCTTTTTGACAAAAGCTTGACATCCCCAGATCTTCAGATATTGAAGATAGGGTTTCTTCCTACTCCATAACTCATATGGTGTGGTAGGCACAGTCTTAGTGGGAACTCGGTTCAAAAGGTATGCGGCTGATTCTAGCGCATATCCCCAGAATGATCGCGGTAACTCAGTGTTACTCATCATGGACCGTACCATATCCAATAGGGTTCGGTTCCGTCTCTCCGATACACCGTTATGTTGCGGAGTGTATGGAGGAGTAAGCTGAGAGAGAATTCCATTCTCTTTTAAATAGTCCAGGAACTCGGCACTCAAGTATTCACCACCTCGATCCGATCTTAGTATCTTGATACTCTTGCCGGTTTGTTTTTCTACCTCATTCTTATATTCCTGGAATTTTCCAAAAGCTTCGGACTTATGTTTCATTAAGGAGACATGTCCGAATCTTGAAAAATCATCCGTAAAAGTAATGAAGTAAGAAAAACCGCTTCTCGTATGTGTAGACATTGGACCGCACACGTCGCTGTGTACGAGTCCCAAGAGCTCGCTCGCTCTTACTCCGTGTCCAGTGAACGGAGTCTTTGTCATCTTTCCTTTGAGACAGGATTGACAAGTGGCATACGATTGATATTCGAACGGATTCAAATATCCTTCTGTATATAACTTAGTCAATCTTCTCTCATTGATGTGACCCAGTCTACAATGCCATAAGAAAGTATGATTGATTTTTGGACACTTTCTTTTGTGTGTATTCTGGACATTGAAAATCTGTGGTTGGTTTAATACGTATATACCATTGCTCAATGTACCTGACCCAATCAGAACTTGATTAAGGTGAATGTTTACAACATTGCTTACAAACGCAAATTCATAACCTTCTTTAGAAACCAAAGATACAGAAATGATATTACAAGTTGCGTTGGGTACAAAAAAGAAATTACGCAAAACCAAAACATGTCCATCTGACATTCCCAGGTGATAGTCCCCCACGGCCTTAGCATCCATGCTAGCTCCGTTTGTAACTTTGAGGGTCATGTCACCTGCCTTCAAAAACCTACGGTTTCTCAACGCCTGCAAAGAATTACAGATATGAGATCCTGATCCGGTATCCAATACCCAGGAAGTAGAGTTTATTGAAAGACAGTTTTCAATAACATACACACCTGAAGCTGAAGCCGCAACCTGCTTCAGTTCCTGTGTTCTGGCCTTCCAAGCCCTGCAATCATTCTTCCAGTGTCCCTTCTTATGACAATAGAAGCATTCTTCCTTATCCACAAGCTTCCCCACTTTCTTAGTTGCTTTTGCCTTTCCCTTCGTATCCACTTTACTAACACCGCCCCTTGGTTTGGCGGGGGCTTTCTTCTTCTTTCCCTTGGCTTTCGCCTTGGACCTAGAAGAAGAAGATCCTCCTACAAACAAAGTGGATGTTTCCCTACCTTCTAGTAGGGTGCCCTCTGCGCTCCTCAGCATGTTGAGAAGTTCTGAAAGTTCAACTTCCTTTTCTTGTAAGTTGAAGTTCAGTATACACTGGGCGTAAGTGGAAGGAAGGGACTGGAGAATCAAGTCCGTATAGAGCTCATTCTCCAATGTGGTCCCAAGGTCCGCGAGCTCCTCAATGTAGCCAATCATCTTAAGCACGTGTTCCGCTACCGATGATCCGACGGCCAATCTTGCCGAAAATAACTTCTTCGACACTTCGTATCTTGCGATACGAGATCGCTCTCCATACAGTTCTTTTGTATGAAGAAATATGGATTCGAGGTCCATATTCTCGTGCCTCCTCTGATGTTCGTTGTCCATAGAGGCAAGCACGAGGCACTTGGCCTTCGCGCAGTCTAGTTCCCAGGTCTTACGGATTTCCTTATCCGCGACGCTGGTTTTGGGACCTGGGACAGGGGGAGCTTTAGTGGTAAGAAGATACCCCAGCTTGTCGTAAGTGATTGCCATCTTGACATTCCTGAGCCAATCTTTGTAGTTTAGCCCTGTCAGTATGTTTTTATCTAGAAGTAACTTAAGTCCAGTCATGTCGATTGGTCGCTGCAATTAGGAGAGAGAAGAAACACTCAGCATGATGCTCTTGCAAGTTTAGAATGGTTTTTAGTTTGTCTAAACAGGATGGCTCCCACTATTTCTCGAATCCCTCCTCAAACCAAAAAGGAAGAATTAGTCAGGATCAATCTCACCGTACAATACTTGCTTAACCGTTCAGCCAGGCCAGTGTCGGTACTTCGAGGGAGGTTTTCCAACGCTTTCGCGAAGTTCCGTAATTAAATAACCTCTTTTCCCTGGGGGCGTAGCCCCGCTAACACCTTTCTAGACACCTACTTGGTTTATAGCATTGATCGTTAAGTGATAAATTTCCTGAGGAGTAGCATATACTCACAGTAGGATCGGGATCCAAATATCATCGCATGACAAAACTGAAGGAATCCTACCAGAATCATCACACTCCAAATGGTATGCAGCACTAGCAAGTTTCAGTTCTTTTGAAACTCCCGATGTGGATTTTTGCCCCATGCTCTTATGACCTTGGCGTGAGGTCAAAATGTCATAAGTCACATGTCAAGTTCTTCCCATCATTATCCAGGTTAATTTGAACCCACCTGTACCTACCCTTGACGTAGGCCAAAATAGCAGTACGGCTGTCCCAAACCAACGCATTCTATCTATGCAACAGATAAATATCCGGCAGCTACCAATCACTATGCCTTGGCGTGAGGTCAAAATACATATCTTGAATACTACCGAATATTTAACTGAAATGATGGAGGGCTACGAATGGTTTTGGAAAAACCATGAACGCAGTGAACTTGATATAATCGATGGAACGAGATAGCTTTCAAAAGGAGTGGCTCAAGCTCCGTATTTAAAAGTTAGTTTTGAAAAGAATCGAGTGGTTTTTCGAAAGTGTTCCAATGATTTTAACTTGGTTTATTTTCTTGCATTAGTTCTTTTAATGCGTGATATTCTTGCATTAGTTCTTTTAATGCGTCCCATCATTTAATCCTACCATTGCAGAAAACAACCAAAATATGACGTATGCTTATGCCATTCGCATTCGCCACGGGGCCCCGTCATTACCCGTTAGGTTACTTAACTAACGACAGAGTGGGGGCTGGGCTAGCGCGGTTGTAAAACATAAGCAACGCCTAAATAATATCATATATAGATATATTGCAATGATAGCCATTTCAGATCACAGATGAATACATTGGATATACTAGGAACCCGCAATTCGTACGAGCCTGTAACGAAAAGCAGATTACACGGTCGCGGTGAATAGCCAAAACCCCACCCAAGACCCCTACGGGTGCGGCAAACTACCCGCTAAGTACCCGAAGCGAAGCAACCTCCCTCAACTCCGTGAGTAGGCCACTCGGCACTTCGGCATACCCGGTAGTTTGTGCACCCCCTCCATGGGTCTATCCTAGGAGCAAAAACAGTAAAAGAAATTATACAATGACGGCTACAACCCCGACCCGGTTGTGCGGCCATACAAATAATTATTACATCAATTTACAAATTTACATGAATTGAAAGAAAAGAAAACTCTCGTCTCACAACCTCCGGCTATTCACCCGCGACAATCCAATGAATTCATATACACATTCCAGCAACATTACAGATCACAGATTTGTATAACCCCCACTAATCGACATATAGCGATTAGCAGACGTTCAATACAAATATCACATTACAGATAAAAACCCGTCAGCTTAAGTCTTTAGAAGTTCGATCAAAAATACGGATTTTTAGGCCCCAAACACAAAATTTTCGTTCTGGAAAATCTGGGCGGAAAAGACATATTCCAAAATTCCCAAAATACCCCACTGAACAAACTGCAACCAAAATTTCCCACTGCTGAGTCAACTCGGCCGCGGAACCGCGGCGGGAGCACGCTCCCGCCGCTTTTCCGCGGCGCTTTGATCGGTTCAGTAGATGAAATTTTTGCAGTTTGCTATAAAAACCCTGAGTCGATTTTTGAAGCATGATTTATTACTTTTACAGTACTTTGAATATCGACAGCAAGCATGAATTTTTGGTGTATTTCGTGACTTTTTGTTTGATCGATCTTCTAGTTACTTTGCTAACATGTTAGATAGAGTTTAACTAGGCTCTGATACCACTGTAAGTCCATGCTACCTCTCCCGGTACTTACGGGCATGCGGAATTAGATGAAAACAATTTTCTAGAGGCGGTAACATGGACTCAAAACCGGATCTTTGTTAAACTACTAACTAACAACCTAACAAGAGTTTACCTACTCGGCTAGGGGGCTATACCTTTCTTGAACTCCTTCATCTTCGACTCCTTCCGGTGTACGGATCGGCCTCACCTCGTCGTCTCCTTACGCCGAAGATGGATCCACCCGAAAGCTTCTACCTTTGGCTCCTTCTTCGAACTTTGAAGAAACTAGATCACTTGGCTTGCTAGGCCTTGTGAACTAGAATGAGTAGAGGAATGTTTTGGTGTCTTTTATCTCTAAGGCAATGAGTCTCAACACATGAGAATGGTTTGCCTTGAGGTAGATAGAGGAAGAGCAAGAGGGAGAGCTTGAGAATGAGAGAGCTCAAGAGAGAGAAAGCAAAAAATAGAATGAACCATACTCATCTCATTCTCACCTCTCATAATCCAAAAGCCATCATAACAAAAATAGTAATCAAGTATTGTGTAAATGGTTTAAGTCAAAATGGCTATATCATTTCATGCACTCATTTTGCATAAATAAACAAGAAAGCAAAAGTCTTTGCCATGGAATGATAGCCATTGTCATGATGATGGTCAACTAGTCCAACCTAGTCAACCGGTCAACAAAGTCAACAAGTCAACAAATTCAACCCCTCAACAACCATGTCACTACAATACTTAATTAATATTAATGTTAATCATATATCTTATTCTCATTAGGGTTAAGCAAAAGTCAATGGTCAACAGTCAACTGTCAACAGTCAACAACCCCAATGAGAATACTCTGCCTCTGTCTCTCTGTCAACTGTGCATACACACCCGCATCCGCGTTCCGAGGAACACGAATACAAACGAGATAAAATCAATCCCAAAACGTACACTAGGATCCGGCTTAAACCAAAGCCCGCTAGTGTTAACTGTCCGGACACTGTACGTGCACTAGTGCACGGATGTGACCGGACCTTGTCGCAAAACCATGCGACCTGTCGCAAAACCATGCGACCTCTACTCTTTTTCCTAAAGGGGAATAGCTTTCTGTGTGGGACTCTAAAGACTCGACACTACGCTGGCAGTGGGTTTAACCACAGACCGCAAGCGGCACTAGCTGTGCGTAACGGTCCCCAGGTAGATGCCGACAAAAAGACTGACGAGGTGAAACCCATCTGAACTCCTACTGAGCCTGAATGTGACAATCTCCATACAGTCCGGTCTGTTCGTCTGATACATCGTATGGCGGGCCTAGGGGGCGGTAAACGTCAGTCCCCTAATAGCGGTACAAGTCGTGTCGGAGTGAAGCCCAATACACCCTGAGATAACACTGGAAGCCTACCAGTATATCCCGCTTGCCCTGGCAAGGGACTACTCGTGTAATGGCTCTCCTAGACACAGCGCGATGTCAACCCCCAATACCGGGAGAGACGAATCCTGTCTAACCGTCACTGCCTCCAAGTGCTTCGGGACTGCACCCAACTACTACCTGTTTGCACGACTCATTTGACCCATGGTAGGGTAGTAATCAAAGTACAGTGGGAACACACTCGAGGCGAAGTGACAGTGTCAAGTCAGCGGACTAAGCTGTACTCATGTCACCTGGGAACTGATAACTGACGATAGGTATAATACCAACCGGTCAGTTCCCGACGAGTCCTGTCCAGTGTACTCGTAACCCAACGAGCACCGCATACTATCTCCAGTACGACGTACTGACGGCTGTGGGACAGACCGTCTCCCACACTGGGATGAGAAGCGCATGCGCTAGTCTACTCCGGAGTATCGATGCCCTGTCTCGATAGTCCTGCGACTAGGGACCTGCATAAGGATGTGCCTATAGATTACCCAGCCCCACTAGTGTGACTGCCATCACAACGCTGGTAATCAAGCAAAGATCCTAAGGGCTCCACTAATGCGTATAGGTGATATAATAAAATAAACACATGTACACATTGAAGTAGAAACAAACCAAGTAGCATACTACTATTTTGATCAAGATTGTATATACAAGGTGAATATCCCAAGCTTCCATTAAGTAATATACAAGATAGTATGATACAGTAATGGCCTCTAGGGCATATACACTAACAGATACTACCCATGAAGGAACTCCGTGCAACGCACAAACTTAACAAAGAACAACTGAGCAAACTGACCAAAACCGGACAACAAGCATCCGAATGGAGTCATACCCTGACTAAACCTGGGTAGACACCATAACGAAATTCGTGGAGATCTGCTCCCACTCCCACTTTGGAACGGTTAAAGGTTGCAACTCTCCAGCCGGTCTCATATGCTCAAGCAAAGCACACCATAAGACAGACACCTTGAAACGAAACCCGAAACTTCTCTTAATATCCTTGCCCACCCATAACTATCTCACAAGTCACGTCAATGTTGGTGGAACTCGAACGAACACTGAAAACTGACTGATGTGCCTGCCCTAGGATTTTGCATCTCTACCCATCAACAACGGGTACACAAACGCGTCCCTAAACGTAGCACATCCTTGTAACAAATCAAGGACTCCGAATCATTACCCAGCCAAGTATGCTCAAGAATCTCTGACGAACGAGCGTCGGCGGCAGTGCCTCGCGAAAGCGATTAAGGAAAAGTCGTCGGGCGAAGACATGAGCAAGCTGTCTCCTCATTAGAGGCGAACTTAAGCTGTACTCAACGATCGCACAAAAACTGTAAATCTGCAGAAGACTATATCAATAATCAACACCCGCTGCAGGAAGATGTACATTAAGCTCTGGTGGTCAGTGAAAATATGACAAGACTCTCGAACGAGTAGTGTATCCAAATCTCCATCGCAAAAGCGAAAGCGAAAAGCGAAAAGCGATAACTCTATAATGCCGCATCAGCGCAAACTTGAGCCCCACTCGCGAAACAACACAGTTAAACAACAAAGTCGCCCGAACCAGAAAGCAAAGAAAGAACTGATGCAGTTTTCAATTGAGTCTTCAACTGCTGTAAAAACTCTACACACATGCCTCAGTCCAAAGAAATGAAATCTCCTTTCCAGTCAGTTTAGTCAACTGTACAGCACTACACTTGTAATACTGCATGAAACGGCGGTAAAAACCTGATAAGCCCAAAAATCTGCGGACCTCCGTCCTGCACACAAGTCTGGGCCTAAGCTGTACGGCCACGATCTTACTCGGAACCATACGAAAACTGTCTCCCGTAACTACAAGACCTAGGAGTCAACACAAACAAGACTGAGGAACACTCCAAGAATCTAGCAAATAGCTGGTGCTCTCCCAGTATCTGCAAAACAAATCCTCAAGTGCTGCTCTTGTTCCTCAAGACACATTGAAATAGACCAGAATGTCGTCAATGACACAACAATAACTGTTCGAGGAACGGCCTGAAGAAATCTGGTTCATCATATCTAGGAATGCTGCTAGTGCATTGGTGAGTCTGACAACACCACCAAAACACACAAAACCCGTAGTACGCATAAGGCAGTCTTCGGAATGTCATCACTCCGAGCCCGCAACAATGATGACCTGATCCCGAACAAACTTAGAAAATGTCTCGCACTCTGGAGCTGATCGAAGAAATCGGCAATGCGAGGTAAAGGATACCTATCCGCACCGTAAGCCGGTTCAATTGGCGATCCATCAATACACAACCTAAACTGCCGTCTTCCTCCTTGACAAACAGAAATAAGAGCTCCCTAATGCGAAACACTCAGACGCACAAGTCCCCCAACAAACAACTCTGCAGCTGATCCTTAAGCTCCCTAAGCTTCGCCGGCTCATCTGGAACAACGTTGGATAACTCTTGCACGAAAGAAAAGCCGGTCCAACAAACCAACTGTGGCTCCGGTATCACGAATGAACGCTAAGAATCCTCGACATCCTCTCCTCAAAAGCCAACTAGCAAAAAGGCTGAATTCAAGCTGTGAGAGGCGGCACCACTGTCCCCCCGCACAACAAGAACTGACTCGCCGGGGAAAACAACACCTGACTGTTTTCTCACGGTAGTCCACAGACGCCTAGCACGTAGCTAACCGGTTCATGCCCAGGAGAACGTCAAATCCAACATCTTCAGAAGGATCAAGTGACGGATGAATCTCCTAACCGGTTGGCACACGACTGAAATACGTGTCGCGCAACAAAAGAATCGTTGACAGAAAATTAACACAACAAACAACTGATCTACCTAACACAACTCTCGTCCCAACTACGGCACAAAGTGTGAAAAACAAACCAATACATCAAAAGAACATACGAATTAAGGATACCTGAAAACTCTGCATTGGACGCCTACGCGTCCGGATGAGTAGAAGCAAACTCTCGTGTCTGCGCCCTACCCACAACTAGCTGAACTCCTCTTCTGTTAGATTGACCCCTCTGAGCGAACCCTCCGCGTGCCTGACGTCTCAGAATTTGACCCTGACGAGGTGTTAGGGAACAACTCCTGATGAGGTGACGAAGGCTCTCACATCGAAAACATCCACGCGATGACTGCTGACCCTCCTGGGGATGAGAGCTGAACGACGGTCCTCGCCCTAAGCCTCTGCTACTCCCACGACGGTCATGAAATATGTCTCGACGACTAGGCCTCTCTCTTTGTGTTGGTACACCGGTACGAGTCCTCCACTGTCCTGGAACTCTCAAAGTCTCTGGAATACATGTCTCGTCAACTAGGGCTGCACCCACTGGTGCTATGTAGGTGACGGACTGCTGCTTGCTGATCGTAAAGAACAACTGGGTAACAGGGGTGACAACCTCCTGTCGCTGCACTCGAACGACCTCAACCAATGAACTCATCGTCTGGCGCATGTCCTGCATCTCTGCCAAAAGTCTAGTGATACTATCTGTCAAAAGCGGATCCGTCTGCACCTGTCCAACTAGCGTGCTATCCTAGTCAGTCCTCACTGCATCACTCTGGGTCCTCATAGTCATCCGTGGCAAGGCTATAAATGGAAATAAGATTCGATAAGAGTACGGAAATCGAATCACAAGGACATGAATCATCAAGGAAGGAATTTCAAGCAATTTGTACTTAGGTCACTTTAGGCGGAGTACCGCATCGTGAGTATGCTGCAGACATACACACTACGTTACTCTACTTAAGTTACCTACTCCATCATACCAAGGTCATCCTACACTCCGAAAGGTAAAACCTAGCGCTCTGATACCAACTTTGTCACGACCCGAAATTGGCACGTGACGGCCCTAATACTACGCAACGTCTACAGGCGTAACGCGGTAAAAGAAAGCCAAAACCCAGAAATCTAAACCAATAAAAGATAAGAAAAGATAAGAAACATTTTTAAAAGTCCTTAAAATCACAACCCAAATTCTTTAAATGTCCAACTTTATTTCCTTTAAAATTTTGGCAGCACCTCCTTTGTAAATACTAGTCCCAAAAAGGGGTACAACATAAATATAATAAAGCATCCCCAAATGGGAGCAAATACATGCCCAAAGGCAGAAAACAACCACCACAACAAATATACGACGCCAAAACGAAGAAATAAAAGACGATAGAAAGGAAACTGTATAAAAGACAACAAGTCACAAAAAAATATACAATATCGTCCTCACCAAGTTTCTAAGTCAACAAGAAAATATAGTAGATGGAGAGTACAAGGATACAACGAATATACAATACAACAATACGGATAACCACAAAACCCAACTAAGAAAAATTGCACACTATGAGCTAAAGCGGTATCCGCAGCAAAAGATGATCAGATAGATGAATAGCCTGCCTCGACTATTCGGGGGAACACCCTGCAAAACAACTGTGGCACAACGGGGGTGAGTTGCAAACTCGTGAATACTAAATAACATATACAGGTAATCGCAAGTATGCATGTACAGCGTGATCTAACATATGCAATTAATAGCAATAAAAGGTCATATGAATGCAATAATCATGAAAGGTACACTAGCAGGTACAACTAATACATGAAGCAATAATAATATGACAATCGGTATGCAATAATCATGCAATAATGATATGAAAATGTATATATATGCAACAGTCATGAAAGGTACTCTAGCAGGTACAACTAACACATGAAGTAATGCATATAATAAAGGTATGCAAATACAACAGTCATGAAAGGTACTCTAACAGGTACTACTAATACATGCAGCAGTGCATAAACAATAAATTTGGAGTATGGAATGAAATATGTCATTTCCACGGAATCCTGACATCATGGTAGGATCACAATCCATCAAGACAATCCAATCCCAAATTCCTCAAATTAGCCCCCAAATTGGCTCTCATATCATATAAGTCTCAAAAATCCTTAATGTACAATATCGAATAAATCTCCTATATCCTGAATGTACAAAATCAAGTGAATCTCATATATCCTTTATGTAAAATATCAAGTAAATGTCATATGTCCTAAATCCAGTATCAAGTGAATCTCTTATAATCTAGGTATATTTGCATGAATAAATATGGTGAAGTATATAAATTGATATCGATACATATATATTAGCGTCCCATTCCACTAATATTGGTGTAAAGGCATATATAACAGCGTCCCATTCCACTGTTATATATACTTAGGAGTAAAAAGAAATATCATGAAACCAATGTGTGAAGCATCGACACAGAAATGCTGATCTATCAGGTGTTGTCACCAAGACTGGCACCCTGATAGGTACGTATCATACGCTATAGCGAAAGCACGAGTGCCTAGATCTGGCCCTCGCCTCTCGACGTATCTATACGCACATGACTCCCGTCGGTATCCCCATGATAACCGCTGAGTCATTGGTAATGTCACTGGAAAGCAAGGTTCCCCCACTAACTCATCTCCTCACAGAGATTCTTTCCCTGGGGTACCTCCGGGCCCTAGCATGTACCCGCACACGGACCCCTCCTTTCCTCGCGTGGGGTATATATATATATATATATATATATTAGAACCGATAAATCTAATGTTGGCTGCTGAAATAGCATATCAAGGGAAACCGGGTTTTTCAAATAATGCATAATTTCATGAAACTACCACGGTCCCCAAATACAGAAAACATCATGAAAAAATCCATAACTCAATGCGAAAAATCCATGAATATAATATATGCAACATAAAACTGAAATGTAAACATATAAAGGAAAAGCCGCTAATTAACTGCAACAAGTTAATATAAAACATCATGCGGTTCCTATTGTCTCCAATTCTAAATAACATCAAGTAAAGGTAAACATGTAGCTATAACCAGATATATGTGTAAACAATAAGGTATAGCAAGATAAATGTATCTACCTATAAGTAATGATGTAGTATACCCCCTGGGTATAAGTGAAATATGTGTGCAAGGTATATCTGTAGCTATGTCATGAAGTGTGTATGTACCTATCGCTAATGGTACAATACTCTATAGGTATACAGGTAACTAGCACGTAAGTATGTCAAGGCATAAATATAAGCATGTAAGTATACAGGTATGCTATATGTCAATGCGTAAAGAAATATGAATCAATGTCTCAATGTCCCTAACCAAACATATCATAACTATAAGTGGGTTGTGCGTGACATGGCAATTATTGACGGCGTGTGTAGCGTACAATCAGTGCTCGTGCAACATGAGTTGTCAATAATATGTGCAGTGTCTTAAGGATACTAGTCCAAGCACAACAATAACTAAGTAGTAGGGTAGATGCGCAATTCTAAATATGAGATAGAATATACGACAAAAGTAACATCTCTAGCCCATATGCATAACGCCATGCGGGCGATTCCCTTGTAGATGTTAAATCTACTCACAAACGCTCCAAGCTAGGTGAAGTCTACTACCTGATTTCCCTTTGTAGCAGTGTCCGAAGTCCCCGCCTGCGAACCTGCAACATTAAAACAATAAAACAAGTATATATTAATAATAGACCCAAAATACATACAATCTACACGGACCAACACGACACACATACGTACTCTAAAGGGTTCGTGTTGTAGCTAACGCGTATAGCGACACTACGGAACCAACTCAGAGCAACAGCAACACAGAACACGCATCGTGTCGGATAACGTATCGCGTGAAACGAAATACGAGAAACACACAAGTGGTCCCAGATTTTTCTGTACCAGTAATCTGTAAAAATTGAAAGTACCATGAGATCACAAACAAACCAGAGACCCCTACCCAAAAACCCAAACCCCAACTCCCCAGTCTGGCCGCAAATTGCGGCCAGAAGCAATAAATCTGCGGTCCGATCATGATGGAATTGGTTCGTATTTTGAAGGTTTATTCTAGGTCACTACACTAGGTTAGTCAATTTTTGCAACAAGTACCTGGTTTAACAGCAGATCATCCGAGACCCAAACAAAACACTAAAAATACGATATTTACCCGAAACGATACGATACGCGATAAAAACTGAAACTAACAAGCTAAGCTACACAAGATTAACTTAAAGAACAGAAAGGAATCATTACCTACACAAAAGAACACAAAGATCCTAGCTTTGCATGCTCCTAGGCATCCATGAGGCAAAACCAAGATAAAGATGTGATTTTGATGAAGTTTGTGATGTTTAGTGATGGATTTTGTGTAGAAATGAGGGAGTGTTTAGTTTAGTTGAGGGAGAGATGAAAGAATAAAAGAGTTAGTGAAAAGAGAGAGTGTGTGAGGATATGAGAGAGGGAGGTGAGTGTAGGGTGAGGTGAGAGGTGAGTGTATCCAAAGCAATTAATGCACCATTAAAGCATTCACACACACCTCACCACTCATCCAAACAAATATCTTCTCACTCACAAAAGATCTAGGGTTTAGGTTAAGGATTGGATTAAACAAGGATTAGGTTAAGTGTCAAGGTTGCTAAGATCAAAATTAGCACAAACAAAACACACATTTACGTGCACACGTGCGTGCATGCTCATAACAAATAATAATAAATTATTAGTTAAATGTTATAAAATGTGAGGAACCCGAATTGGTAAACTTTTTACAGTAAACCCGCATTAACGTATAAACGAACACTAACCGAAATCTATGGCGTTACACAATACTTAGCAATTCTCTCTTCTCATTTCTATTATCATTATGACAAAAGTTTTCTCTCTCCTAGGTTTTTCTTCTCTCCTTCTTCATCAAGCTCATAACACTTGCATGTATTGCAAATCAATGAGCTTGAAGATCAATTAATCCAATACACTCACTCTACATCAACTTAGTCTTCTCTCTTAGCAAGTTAGATCACTAAGATATCTCTTTGAGGTTGGAGCATGACCATAGCCCTCGGGTGGATCCATCTTTGACGCAAAGGGGACCGACAAGCGAACTCTTCAAGGACCTAGAAGAAGCACAAGAACGGAGATCAACAAGAAGGTTGAACTATGGAGCAAGAAGCAACTTGAAGACTCGAAGGACTAGGAACGGGGGTATAACTCTTTTACTTAGTAGTTAGCTCTCTCTCTTAGTCTAGGTTTTTGTTAGCTAAGGTTTAAACAAGATCCAAAAGTGGAACAAGTTCATGATGCAAAGCTAAAACAAGTTTCTTTTGGTGTGAGAAAAACGTTTTTAAAGTATTCCGCCTCCCCACGACCTGTGGGGTGTGCATCATGGACTTACACTCAAGTTCAATGATTTTGATGTGTTGTTGATGGACACACGTTGGTTGATATTCTCATACATACATGCATATTCCTTCATGATGTTGTTGTTGGCTATAGTGCCTTCATGTCAATTATTGGATCGCAGGCTCATGATTGCAATGATTGAGGGAGGACCTATACCAGTAGGACAGTCTTACTCGAGATGATAGTATACTATCTGGGTTATCTTTATCATTGTGTACATGCTTCAGGTGACATTACAGATTACTATTACATGTTGATAGAGCCCATAAGATTCTTGCTTGACTACTAACAGTATGATGGCGATCATATACGTTAGAGTTGGGTGGTCTATAAGCACATCCATAAAGTGTCCCTAGTCGTGGGAGTTTCGAGAATGGGCATCGATACTCCGAGAGTAGACTAGTGTATACGGATCGAGACCCCGACGAGGGGCGGTGGCCGGTCTCACAAGCCATTGGTGTTAGTTGGTTCACCTAAGATGTATACAGGTGCACATTGGGTTATGAGTACACCGGACGGACTCGCCGGGAACATGCTAGTTAGTATTATACCTATTATCAGATAGCAGTTCCCTGGTGACATGTGTACAGGTTAGTCTATCGACCTGAGATCGTCATTTGACTCGTGTGAGTTCCCATTGTGCTTTGATTACTACTCTACCACGGCTCAAAGAAGTCGTGCAAATAGGCTTTAGTTGGGTACAGTCCCGAGCCACTTTGAGGCAGTGAGCGGATCGTCAGGGGATTCGTCTCTCTCGATATTGGGGATAGAGGTCGCGGTGTGCATGGGTGGCCATCACCAGAAATCCTTGGCCAAGGTAGTCGAGAATTACTGATTCGGATCAGTAGTTTCTCTGGTGGTGATGTGCTTCATACCGACACTAAATGTCACGTTATTAGGGGTCTGACTTTATCCCCTCCTAGACTCGATATGCGATACTCATAGACGAACAGACCGGACTGTACAGATATTGTCACTGTCAGGCTCTGTAGGGTTTCAGGATGAGTTTGCTCGTCGGCCTCCCTTTCGCTCAATACCTGGGTAGCCGTTACGTACAGCTAGAGCCACTGACGTGCTTGTGGTTAAACCCACTGCCAGCGTATTGACGAGTCTTTAGAGTCCCACACAGAGGGTTTCCCTGGTTCGGGCGAAACGTTGTAGATGCCGTATGGTTTTATGGCAGGGTTCGATCATATTCGTGCACTTGTGCATGGATTATGATCGGACAAATATTACTAGTGGACTTTGGTTTAAGCCGGATCCTAGTATTATATTGTTGGATTATTTTCGTCTTGTTGTATTCGTATTCAGTCGGAATACGGATGCAGGTATGTATATACAGATGAGGGGTATTCTTGTAATCCGTTACAATATTACTTTTGAAGATGCCATTTCTTTTTTTAGTATTAAACATTTAGGGTTTAGTTTAAATATTTAATATTGTTGAGGTGAATTGTGAGTGCAAGTCTTGGCTTAGGGAATTGATTGTGGCATGGTGACTCATGGTGTTGGGTCTTGTATGAGCTTTGTGAGATATTATTGTGGCATAGGGCAGATATTTTTAGTGCTAGGATTTTCTTTAGTTGCTCACAATAATTCTCATAACACTCATAAGATGAAAAAACAACAGGCACTATTTTTCTTTGGTTGCTTTTTCTTTAGCCAAGTCTTGATCTCAATCTTTTCCTCCAATGGCTTCTTCTTCACCTCCACCCATACCGTTTCATAAGTTGAGAATCCATGGGTGTTATGAGACAAAGTATTCACACACACTCTCTCTACTTCAACTTGGGTATCTAGGCTAGCAAACTGGATACCCGAGTTGCTTCGGTTTTGAAGCGGGAGCCCGTATTACTAATCCTCAACGTGGATCCTCTTCGACGAGAGAGACCGGAGAGCGAACTAGTTCGAGGCTGCCGCGACGAGCTAAGGACAGAGCTCGAAGACTGAAGGACATGGATCAATCGGTATAACCTCTCTAAACTCTTTTTATAGAACTAGTATAGGGTTAATGGTACGATCCATCGATTAGGGTTCCGTTAGCGCCAAATTTTTAAAGTTTTTGTTCCGCGTTTGGCCACGGATTGATGGCCAGGGTGCTGGCGTAGTCTTATAATTGCGAGTGTCGATGTTGGACACTCATGTTCCATGATGTTGATTGTGTCATTGATGGACACGTGGATGATAGCCACCTGCATATAGGCATATGATTCAGATGTTTATGTGTATATGTTATTGACATTGATTATATTGTTGACATATATGCATACTTGGTCACCATAGATATCATAGTATTACCTTCTTGATATAGTGACTTAGGAAATCGTTGTTTTATTCGATTTCTACTTGCTGATGTTTTCTACTCATGAGCTAGAAACTCACCCCCGTTGTGCCACAGTTCTTGCAGGTTTGACCGCTTATGATCAGTAGCGGTATCGCTGGCACGTAGCTTACATTCGGGTGTTTTGCTATGGTAGGTGGGACACATTGGATCGTGCCAACTATTGTATTTATTATTTCCTATTATATCTAGATAAACTCCATCAATCAGAAACAAGAACTTGTATATTTAGTGTACTTAGACGGACTTGTGGTTGCGAGACTCAGAGCGATGGGTATTTGTTCGCGATGTGTGGATTTAATGTCTTGCTTTATTCATTTTATTCCTTATGGGTTGATCTTCGCCGTTGGGCGTCGTATACATTGCTTGCGTGGTTGTGATTCCTTCATTTGGCGAAGAGCTAGCTCTCGCTTGGGGATGCCTTTTATATTGTTATGTATATGTGGTTTTTGTTCAAATATACAAGGGAGGTGTTGCCCAAATTTTTATAAAAAGACAAAAAATGTTCTCAATTTTAGTACATTCTACTTGCATTTCCTTATATCATTAGTTATGCATTTATAGATAAACTTTATTTCGTTATACCCTTATTTCAAAACTGCACCCCCACTATTTTCCGTAAAAAGGATTAGATTTTCAGGGGTTCGGATTAATTGAATTACGTCACGCCTTTAGACGTTGCGTGATTTATGTGCCCGTCACATGCTAAATTACTGGTCGTGACAATCACCCAGGTCCTTCATAGAGAACCGTTGTGACAAAAATAGCCTGACCGATTGTAGCATTGGAATATCATTTCCTATCAAAAGAATGTCGTCCACGTACAAGACTAGGAATACGACAGTTTGTCCTACAATCTTCTTATATATACATGGCTCATCCTCATTCTTGATGAAGTCAAATTCCTTGACCGTTTTATCAAAACAGATGTTCTAACTCTGCGATGCCTGCTTCAATCCATAAATGGATTTGAGCAACTTGCACACCTTCCCGCTGCTCCCTCTCTCTACAAAACCTTCTGGTTGATCCATATAAACGCACTCTTCCAAACTTCCGTTTAGAAAAGTCGTTTTTACGTCCATCTGCCAGATTTCATAGTCATGGAAGGCAGCAATGGCAAGTAGGATCTGAATGGATTTGAGCATAGCCACTCGAGAAAAAGTTTCATCATAATCCAATTCTGGTCTTTGACGAAAACCTTTTGCAACGAGTCTAGCCTTATAAGTTTCTACATGCACATCTACACCAAGTTTCCTTTTGTAGTTCCATTTGCATACAACAAGTTTTACCCCAGGTGGAGCAATATCCAAGGTCCACACATTATTGGTTTACATGGACTCCATTTCGGATCGCATAGCATCCAGCCACTTATCAGAGTCCCTACTGATAATGGCCTGCCTGAAACTAGTAGGATCATATTCTTCTAAGATGCAATCCTCTCGATCGCCGTCTATGAGAAAACCGTAGTATCTCTCGGGCGGATGAGAAATCCTACCAGATCTACGGAGTGGCCGAGGTTCGTCTGTGACTACTGAATCTAGCGGTTCTACCAAATCTTCAGTTACATTTTATGGTTCAGAAATTTCTTCCAGTTCTACCGTACTCCCACTAGTTTCTTTTGCAAGAAACTCCCTTTCTAAAAAGGTGGCTTGGCGAGATACAAACACCTTATGTTCCTCAGTGTGGTAGAACAGATATCCTAGTGAATCCTTAGGATATCCTACAAATTTACAAAGAACTGATTATGCTTGAAGCTTGTCCGGTTCTGTGTTTTCACATAGGCCGGACAACCCTATATCTTAATAAATTTAAGAAATGGTTTCTTACTACTCCATATTTCATATGGAGTCTTAGGCACCGATTTGGATGTAACTTGATTCAAAAGATATGCCTCTGCCAAAAGCGCATGCCCCCAAAATGAAAGAGGCAACTCAGCGTTACTCATCATGGTGCGAACCATATCCAAAAGGGTACGATTCCTCCACTCAGATACACCGTTGTGCAGTGGTGTATACGGAGGAGTAAGCTGAGTGAGAATTCTATTCTTTTTTAGGTATTCAAGGAATTCCGTTCTCAAGTACTCCCCTCCTCTATCAGATCGGAAGATCTTGATACTTTTGCCTTTCTGGTTCTCTACTTCGTTTCTGTATTCTTTGAATTTCTCAAAAGCTTCAGATCTGTGTTTCATAAGATACACATATCCGAATCTAGAGAGATCGTCAGTCAATGTGATGAAGTACGAGAACCCACCCTTTGAATGCTTAGACATTGGACCACATACATCACTGTGTATGAGTCCCAAGAGCTCTCCTGCTCTTTCTCCAAGTCCGTTGAACGGAGATTTGGTCATCTTTCTTTTGAGACAAGACTGGCAAGATTTATAGGATGAAAATTCGAATGTATTCAAAAGTCTATCTTTATGCCACTTACTTAGTCTTTTCTCTCCGATATGATCAAGTTTACAATGCCACAAGTAGGATTCATTCGTTTCTGAACTCTTCCTCTTGCGTGTGTTTTATATATTGATAACTTCGTTTTGATTTAGAACATAGATACCATTAAACAGTATACCTTCTGCAACCAGTACCTTATCAAGGTAAATGTTCATGATAATTCTGTTAAGAACAAAGTTATATCCATCTTTATCAAGTAAAGAAACTGATATTATGTTGCAAACCATCGAAGGTACACAGTAGCAATTGTCCAAAATCATAGTATTGCCATTTGGCAACACCAGGTGATATTCACCGACGGCTACAACATCAACTTGTGCTCCGTTCCCCACTCTGAGGGACATATCACCAGGTCCAACCATCCTACTTTTTCTCAGTCCCTGCAATAAATTACAGATATGAGATCCTGATCCAGTATCTAGTACCCAGGAGGTAGGACTGACCAAAAAGCAGTTTTCAATTATAAGAACACCTGAAGTAGATGCAATAATGTCACGACCCAGAGGTACGGAACGCGACTGACACTTAAAATATGAAACGTCTCAAGGCGCAATGTAATCTAAGTAAGCCCAGAAAACTAAACCGTTTGACAATTTGAGTGAAGGAACACTTGTTTTAAAGCAAGTGGTTTTAACAAAATAAGTGGTATTAAACATTTAAAAGCAACTTCAGATTTTCCCGAAAATTTCGGCAGAGTCTCCTTTGTAAATACTGGCCCCCAAATGGGTACAACACATGAAAATACATATAAATAATGAAATAAGGCATCCCCATGCGAGAACTAGCTCTTCACCAAGGGCGGAATCATAACCATATGCAAATGTATATCAAAAGTGCACGATAAGCATCTAAAAGCAAGAAATAAGAAGATACCACGTCGGCTCAAGTGAGCATCGACACCAAACACCACAAATACAAGTCTCACGAGTCTCACCGTCGAGTTAAATATACAAGGGTAGATGGAGTATACTAGATACAATAATATACATGATGGAACAAAATATCCTCGCATCCCACCTATGAGCAAAGCAGCAAATCGATGCAATGAAGCAAAAAGAGAAAGTACGACCGTCGCTACTGTGCTGACGGGTCGAACCTGCTAGATACCGTGGCACAACGGGGGTGAGTTGTCAAAACGTGAGTAGTAAATAACATCTAATAAGGCTATCGTAAGCATGCACGCAAATGCGTCTTAACCTACACATATTGATGTAATACAATGTACTAATAAGTATGCAACATGAATGCATAATCAAACACGAAACCCGCACAACTCTGGTATGAGAAAATCTTTATTCTTATCTTAGAAAAACCTCTGTGCAATAAACTGAAGTATCATCAATGAAATCAACAAAAAATCCGTGTCAAGTATCGACACAAAATATATATATCCCAATATCTCAATGTCTCAAAATCTTAATATCTTAATGTCTCAATATCTCAATATCTCAATGTCTCAATATGTCAATATCTCGGGCTCCGTCAGTCCGGATCGGCCCATATAATCAAATCTTACGACTACATCGGTATCCTTCGGATATCCGCCGAGTCAAAAATAACCAGTCGGTAGTGCTCCCCTGCCGGACTCAACACCATCATCTGCGACCCTCTTGCCCCGGGGTACCGTACCAGGTCCACCATGCACCCGTAGGTGGTCCCTCCCATACCTCGAATCGGGTGTATGATACCGCTAAAGAACCGAGAAAACCCATGGTGGACACCACACACATCATATCACGAGAAAACCGCAACTTACATTTTTTAAAATGGTAATACGTTCTGAAAATTCTTGCGGTTTCTCCAAAATCCATAAATCTCATAAATACTGAAATTCTCGAGAAGAATCACAATATGTAAACATGTCGGTGATGATGGATGTCTATGATAAGATAGTATATACCATGAGGAGTACGGCCAGAACCATGATGCAATGAGGTATGTATATATGACTAACAATCCTACGTATCCATCCTGATGAAATGATTATATAGGTAAAGGTTTATAGATTATATATGACGCAATGCACAGATTCCGATTCTAAGCAAGTTCTATACTGTTCGTGACATAGAAATTACGAAAGGTGAGTGTTCGCTTGAATATTGCACGTGCGGCATGAACCAATGGTAATAGTGCAAATGTCCTATGGGATAATATCATATATATCCAGGATGATGCAATGCAATGAGATGACTAACTAGAAAACTACGCATATAATTACAAGCACTACTAGAAATCCTGACTATCGGGCGCCTCGCGCCATCCAGACGATTTCTCCGTAGATGTGCATATCTACTCACCGGGACGCCTCGGCTAACCTTATTCGATTTCAGCCCTGCCATTTTCCGCGTCACATCCGACGCCTCTGCACCCGATCCTAGAAATGCACACAAGTCAAGAAGAGAATAAATATATAAATAGTCGCGGAAACAAACAATACCAGTCAACCACACGTACTAACTAAACACGCACGCTCTTGGTGCACAAAACGCGCCGGCGACAACGCCACAAATCACAACTAGGGTCGCTATACGTGGCAACTACCAAACCAAAAACCCAATCATACCAATCGCGCGTTCAGAACACACTAAACATTATACAAAATAGGTTATTGCTCAATTCAATATCAACTCACTTAAGACCTATTTACTCCAAAAACCTAGTAAGCGACCATTAACCATTTTAGTGCGAATCTAGATGTTTTAAACAAATCTAGTGGCCATAATGATCATTTTATGTCATAATTAGGCTACCCAATTATTAACTAGATTTCAATCTCACATATTAATATCAATCCTAAAATTCTAGGTTGTAAGATTATTTACTTAAGATAATTTTAAAAGTAGCAATTAGCAACTAACAACTAGATTAGATTTTGCACGCCTTAAGGTGTTAAACTACATATTATAACCTTAATGATGTAATAAAAACCCTAACTTGAATTCAAACCCTTCTCTTGAATTTCCAAACTTGCAATAAAAACCATAACTAAACACCTAATAAGCTAGATTAAGGAAATAAACCAACAATTAAACAATGGGGTTGGGATTTATTCCTCTCAATTTTGTAGATCTAACTTGAAAAAAAAACTTGGCCTCCAAAATGCTAACTTTCTCAAAAAAACATGTTAGTCTGGCCAAAGAAAATTGGTTAATGGTTAAATGAGGGATTTGTGAGACTTTATTTTGATTTTTGATGAATTTTGGAGAATTATTTTGAAGAGAAAAGAGGTGATGAAATGGGGGGAGCTGCTGCAGCTCATGGCCGAGCACAATGGGAGGGAGGCTGCTGGTATGGTGAGGGGAGGGGGAGAGAGAATGTGTTTGAAGTCAAAGCCCACTCCATACCTCTTTAATTAACCACATACCTTCTTCTTTATTCTTTTCTTTTCAATTTCATTTCACTTTAAACTTTGAAGTGGGGAAATGGGGAATGGGGGCAGCATTGGTCTCGGCCAAGTTGGTCTGTGTGTGTGTGTGTGTGTGTGTGTGTGGAAATTCCAAGTAAAGAAAACCCATAACTCAAGTCAACATGCCCATGCTTCTATTCTATATTATTTCCTTTTAAATTTTATTTTCTAATACAATTTATCCTAGAACCAACTAGAATCTTGGCGATAATTTACAAAGAAAGGATGTGAAGTAAACTTGGTATTAAGTTGTCATGATTCACTAAGGTATAATTAACCCACTCAAATTTGTAATTATCACTAATTAAATATATTAGTGAAAGCTTATAATAATATTTAAAATAATTAATTAAGGAAAATACTTTGGTAAACTAGCAAATTTATAAGTGACTAAATAAATACCAATACTAGCAATTACATATCTAAAATAGGTATAATTGTTGAAAAATAATTATATCTTGGTTTTTACGGAAAACATTACCGATTATCGGAAAATTCCCCTAAACGATTTCCGAAACGTTACAGTTTTCCCATCTTAAAGAAATTCGGTCCCCGAATTTAAAATCTAACTACGCGTACCCTCGAAGAGATATGAATATTTCTTCCGCATCTCATCCACGGTTTCCCACGCAACCTTTTTCGCCGTTCATACCACGTCAAAGAACCTATACGGACGGTATGACCTCGGACCTCAGTTTCTTCACCTCCCGATCTAGAATGACTATTGGCTGCTCGGTAAAAGAAAGATCGCGCTCCAGCTGGATCGTCTGACGCTGTATCGCATGAGAGGGGTCATGAAGGTACTTGCGGAGCATTGATACACGAAACACGGGGTGAATATCTATAAAGCTGGGTGGAAGAGCCAAATGATAAGCAACTGCGTCGACATGCTCGAGAATCTCGAAAGGGACCCACATATCTGGGACTAAGCTTCCCTTTTCTTCTGAATCTCAACACTCCCTTCTGTAGGGTTCCTAGGCACTCTAATGAGGTTTCACAAGGAATCAACCATGCCAATTTCAAATTTTACATGTGCCGAGAAACCCTAATACGGATTCGTTGACTAGAGTTTAGGTGGAAAGTGAAACTAGTTAACATTTTAACTAAGGGAAAGAGGCTACAACCTTTGTAGATCCGGTTTTCCACTTCCTTAGCTCCACGTAGACGTCCTCTTGCTGTCCATATCGGATCCCGGACTCTAGCATCGGTTTCATCGGAGAAATGGGCGGGCTAGGTCGTCGGCTTCGATGCCGAAGATGATCTACGTCAAGGCAACTCTAGATCGAGCTCCAACTTCACCAAGTCGTGAAACTTGTGAAGAAAACACCCTATACTACTTGGAAAGAGGTAGAGGATGAAGAAATAGGAGGTGGGTTCACTTTAGAATTGGATTTCTCACTCTTTTACTCAAGATGCCATTAATGGAGTTAAGCTTTCTTCTTGATCAAGAGGAAGAAGAAGAAGATAGAATATGATAAGATTTTTTTTTATTAAAAAAGAAAATAATATGAATACTTATCATATACTAACCATGGTCAAGTGTAGAGAGTAAACTAGGGTTAGGTGAATGGTTAGGTTAAGAGAAGAAAACAAAAATGGTCAAGGTTTCAACCCTTCATGAAGCTTCATGAAAGAAACAAGAAAAGCCACCATTTCCATTTTCTTTTCCAAAATCAATAATCAAAATAAATAAATGAATAAGTAAACAAAACCCTAACCATTCATATAACCATGGTTTAATCTTTACACAAACTCAAGTTAACATGTATCATCAAACATGATACAATCAAGTGCACACAAAAAATATATCACATATACAATGTGCACATCAAGTGAGAAAATCGTTTTAAATTGAACCAATACTAGTTAATGCAAAGTAGTATATCAAATATATAATTATATATTAAATCATTAAATCAACACTTGATTCAATGATCCGGTCATGTCGCACATAACCGACTAGTATCCAATGTATCGACTTATCGAATCAATCTTCGATTCGATAACTAGGTTATATCGCATACAACCAATCGAAACATTCATCGCGAGAATGAAATACGGTATCACATACACGCATTATTCTCGGTCCCGCACATATCTCATATGCGCTCCTATTTCGTTTCGCTTGAGCCAGGAAACCTCTGTGTAGAACTCTAAAGACTCGTCAATACGCCGGCAGCAGATGATGATCATATCAAGCACCCACAAGCCGCAAGCGGTCTGCTAAACGTAACAGCCACCCGGGTATTGAGCGATCATAAGATCAACGAGCAAGCCTGCTCACACTCCTGTGAATCCAACCAGTAACACTTACCGTACAGTCCGGTCTGTTCGTCTGATATGTCACATATCAAGTCTAGGGGTGGTAATCGTCAGACCCTAATAAATGAGTAATTCGTGCCGATGTGAGGCTCATAACGGGTCGAGAAACTACTGGTAACACTTACCAGCAAATCTCATATCAGCCCTGGCCAGGGACTTCCCTGTTACGGCCAATCGAGCACAGCTCAACATCAACCCCCAATACCGGGAGAGACGAAACCCCTCCTATCGCTCATTGCCTCCATGTGACTCGGAACTGTGTCCAAAAACCACCGTTTTGCACGCCCTCATGGACGTGGTAAGGTGGAGATCAAAGTACAGTGGGAATCACACAAGTCTCTATGACGATCTCGGGTCTACAGACTAACCTGCACAAGTGTCACCTGAGAACTGCCATCTGACGTGAGGTATAATACCATCTGGGAGTTCTCGGCGAGTCCGTCCAGTGTACCCAGTCTCCAATGAGCACCTGTATATCATCTCTGATGTCAAACACCAATGGATATGGGATCATCCATCGCCCATCTCATGGGTCGAGAAGCGTATACGCTAGTCTACACTGGTATATCGATGCCCCGTCTCGATACACCCATGACTAGGGACCTTGAAGGATGTACCTATGGACTACCATGTCCCCACTAGTATGATCTGCATCATAGTCCAGGTTGTCAAGTACACATCCTAAGGGCTTTACCAACATGTAACCATAAGACAGTTTAAAGAGACAAGTGTACATGTTAAGATAAAGAGCAACCAGATAGCATACTATCATATCGAGCAAGAAAGTCATCTCTATATATGTCCAAGCATCCAATATAAAATACATCATCTGTACAATACTGGCCTCTAGGGCATACATACAACTAACAATCTCCCACTTGCACTAGGGCCAGCTGCTGTAGTATCACATACCGAGCATCCCGAAGAGTCTCTCAAACTGTATCTGGGGAATGGCCTTCGTGAGTGGATCCGCCGTGTTGTTCTTCGTGTCAACCCTCCTGACCTCGATCTCCCGGCGATCAACTATCTCCCGGATCAGGTGATACCGCCTTAGAATATGCCTGGATCGCTGATGGGACCTGGGTTCCTTTGCCAAAGCCACCGCTCCATTGTTATCGCAATACAAAGGTATTGGATGCTCAATGGATGGAACCACACTAAGTTTGGTAATGAACTTCTTGATCCAGACAGCCTCTTTAGCTGCATCATTGGCAGCGATGTATTCAGCCTCCATCGTCGAATCTGCCACGGTTTCCTGCTTGGAACTCTTCCAGCTAACCGCCCCTCCGTAAAGGGTAAAGACAAATCCCGACTGCGACTTAGAGTCGTCCTTATCACTCTGGAAGCTCGAATCGGTAAAGGACTCCTCTTGGAGTTCTCCGTTACCATACACCAAGAGCATCTCTTTATTCCTTCGCAAGTACTTGAGAATGCTCTTCACAGCTGTCCAGTGACTCTCTCCAGGATCAGCTTGATACCTGCTCACTACACTTAGTGAGTATGCAACATCAGGTCTGGTA